>LR778271.1:1488097-1522991 GCA_902810595.1 Coregonus sp. 'balchen'
ATGAAAATCCTAGTTACCTGCTTCTAGACATACCCAGCGGCTAATAACAATCCCTATACCACTGTTCTAGATTTTAGAACCCCAGACTCATACAATCCTAGTTACCCTCTTCTAGTTCACACCCGCTCACACGTACCTGCTCTATAGAACACCCAGACAGCATAACAATCCCTAGTTACCCTGCTTCTAGATCTCTCCCTATAGCATCCTCAGCGTGTTAATGACTATGTTGATATGGGTCTTTGTGTTAACAAGGTGTAACTGTACATACCTAACACCAATACCCTACCTTGTTTCTTGATCTCCCCCTTCAGCAGTCTCCCCATAGCATCCTCAGTGACCACATCCAGAGGAAGCTCTCCTTCACTGTTCACCGCCCCCACACGTGCACCGTGCTCTATCAGGTACCTGCAACATAGACACACATATAATGGTTCCTACACACAACATCACATCGATATAAATGTATCGTATAGTGATATTACACAACATCACATCGATATAAATGTATCGTATAGTGATATTACACAACATCACATCGATATAAATGTATCGTATAGTGATATTACACAACATCACATCGACATAAATGTATCGTATAGTGCACTGGTTCTTCGTCCTGGTTCTGGGGACCCCAAGGGGTGCACATTGAGTTTTTGCCCTAGCACTACAAACCTGATTCCACCGATCAAAGATTTGATGAGGAGTTGAATCAGGTGCGTGGGGCTAAACGTGCATCCCTTAGCGTCCCCAGGACCAGGACGAAGAACCAGTGGTAATAGTGTTACAGTGTAATATTAAATAGACAGAGGACCCACTTGGTGATCTGTATGAACCCACAGGAGGCAGCAGCGTGGAGGGGAGTCCATCCCTCATTGTCCCCCCTGTTCACATCAGTCCCACTCTCCACCAGAAACTGGACCATCTCTGCATTCTCATCTATACACGCCTGGAGAGGACGGGAGACACATTACAAGGTGAGATGCCTCATCTATACACGCCTGGAGAGGACGGGAGACACATTACAAGGTGAGATGCCTCATCTATACACGCCTGGAGAGGACGGGAGACACATTACAAGGTGAGATGCGTGTGACCTTGATTATAAATCAAGTTTTAAAAAGCATACTGTGATGTTTTCGGTCTAATGAGACCATAAATCGGACTGAACAGAGGATACATGATCATACACTGAATCTTTAAACATCGATGAAAACATTTTTCCTCATCCTAGAGAGAGAGGGGGGGGGGGGGGGGGTACAGACTTGTTAGAGATAACATTTCAGTGGGTTTCAGTGGGTTAGTGCATGGTCCTAGCAAAACCAGGGGTTGTGGGTTCGTTAGTTACTACTGCCACTGTTGGAGCTAGGAACACAAGCGTTTCACTGCACCCGCAATAACATCTGCTAAATATGTGTATGTGACCAATAACATTTGATTAGATTTTTTCAATTCCCAGATGGGCGATTGAATACATACAGTCACTGTTGACATTTCTGTCCCGTCGCATAAAAGCATCTGCCAAATAACCATATTTCTTCTTCTGGACAACTTTGGACTACGTACGGCAATAAGAGGTGTTTATGTTTTATTTCCAACTCAATTCTGCCCACTTGATTAGTGGCTCCTGGATAACTAACTTTGGTTTGGTAGCTTATAAAAACCCAGACAGTTCTAAAACCTGGAGTGTCTGTCTGTAAAGGGCCTGTGGTTAGTAGGTAGACAAAACAGCATGTTTAGAAGGTACTAGGATAGGGTTGCAAGGTACTAGGTTAGGATTTGATTTGGGGTTGCAAGGTACTAGGTTAGGATTTGATTTGGGGTTGCAAGGTACTAGGTTAGGATTTGATTTGGGGTGGCAAGGTACTAGGTTAGGATTTGATTTGGGGTGGCAAGGTACTAGGTTAGGATTTGATTTGGGGTGGCAAGGTACTAGGTTAGGATTTGATTTGGGGTTGCAAGGTACTAGGTTAGGATTTGATTTGGGGTGGCAAGGTACTAGGTTAGGATTTGATTTGGGGTGGCAAGGTACTAGGTTAGGATTTGATTTGGGGTGGCAAGGTACTAGGTTAGGATTTGATTTGGGGTGGGCAAGGTACTAGGTTAGGATTTGATTTGGGGTGGCAAGGTACTAGGTTAGGATTTGATTTGGGGTTGCAAGGTACTAGGTTAGGATTTGATTTGGGGTGGCAAGGTACTAGGTTAGGATTTGATTTGGGGTTGCAAGGTACTAGGTTAGGATTTGATTTGGGGTGGCAAGGTACTAGGTTAGGATTTGATTTGGGGTTGCAAGGTACTAGGTTAGGATTTATTTGGGGTGGCAAGGTACTAGGTTAGGATTTGATTTGGGGTGGCAAGGTACTAGGTTAGGATTATTGCCTATTATTTGTTGGGGTGGCAAGGTACTAGGTTAGGATTTGATTTGGGGTGGCAAGGTACTAGGTTAGGATTTGATTTGGGGTTGCAAGGTACTAGGTTAGGGTTGCAAGAATCCAGGCACTTGTCATCTCCCGTCTGGATTACTGCAACTCGCTGTTGGCTGGGCTCCCTGCCTGTGCCATTAAACCCCTACAACTCATCCAGAATGCCGCAGCCCGTCTGGTGTTCAACCTTCCCAAGTTCTCTCACGTCACCCCGCTCCTCCGCACACTCCACTGGCTTCCAGTTGAAGCTCGCATCTGCTACAAGACCATGGTGCTTGCCTACGGAGCTGTGAGGGGAACGGCACCTCCGTACCTTCAGGCTCTGATCAGTCCCTACACCCAAACGAGGGCATTGCGTTCATCCACCTCTGGCCTGCTGGCCCCCCTACCTCTGCGGAAGCACAGTTCCCGCTCAGCCCAGTCAAAACTGTTCGCTGCTCTGGCACCCCAATGGTGGAACAAGCTCCCTCACGACGCCAGGACAGCGGAGTCACTCACCACCTTCCGGAGACACTTGAAACCCCACCTCTTTAAGGAATACCTGGGATAGGATAAAGTAATCCTTCTACCCCCCCTTACCCCACCCCAAGACTTTACATATTGTAAAGTGGTTATCCCACTGGCTATAAGGTGAATGCACCAATTTGTAAGTCGCTCTGGATAAGAGCGTCTGCTAAATGACGTAAATGTAAATTTCCCAAAACTCCCTGGTTGGTTTTCCAGAAATCCTGGTTAAATGTCTGGTTAATACCTGGGAGAAGGAGAGCTAGAGCTGGTATGATCGACACCGACCATACCGATCACTTACCGCAGGCATTTTGCTGATATCGTTCATTACGATAAGAAGCATATACTAGAGAAATGTGTTTTAAATGAAATCAGTTTGATAATATGGGTGATTGTTAATGGAACAATTGATGTCTACAACCATCCAACTAGTAGTAGTAGTTTAAAAGGATATTGTTTTAAACTATGGTGCACATTAATGTTAGAAACTTGATCATTATCGCATCAATTCAGGCAATTTATCACAATATGGATTTTAGTCCAGATCTCCCAGCTCTCAGGGGAGCTGTTAAAAAGACAGAAATAAAATGACCCATGAAGGTGCAGTCAAATTGGTCTGAGGGGATTATCCATTCCAGTCATTCTATTTATATGGCTGAAAAGACCTTAGATTTCCTTCCAAAAGGTTGATTTGATGGAAAATAGCTGAGAATAAATAGCATGTCTGACATGCCCTTGGTCCGTTTTTGATAAATGTGTTTGTAAGGGACAACTGCACCGGATTTAGCAACATACTCATTTCCATCTGCAAGAGAAATAGCATGTTCTAAGAGTGAGTCCCAAATGGCACCCTATTCCCTACATAGTGCACTACTCTTAACCAGAGTTCTATGGACCATAGTGCACTACTCTTAACCAGAGTTCTATGGACCATAGTGCACTACTCTTAACCAGAGCTCTATGGACCATAGTGCACTACTTTAGACCAGAGCTCTATGGACCATAGTGCACTACTTTAGACCAGAGCTCTATGGACCATAGTGCACTACTTTAGACCAGAGCTCTATGGACCATAGTGCACTACTTTAGACCAGAGCTCTATGGACCATAGTGCACTACTTTAGACCAGAGCTCTATGGACCATAGTGCACTACTTTAGACCAGAGCTCTATGGACCATAGTGCACTACTTAGACCAGAGCTCTATGGACCATAGTGCACTACTCTAGACCAGAGCTCTATGGACCCATAGTGCACTACTTTAGACCAGACTCTATGGACCATAGTGCACTAACTTTAGACCAGACCTCTATGGAACCATAGTGCACTACTTATAGACCAAGAGCTCTATGGACCATAGTCACTACTTTAGACCAGACCTCTATGGACCATAGTGCACTACTTTAGGACCAGAGCTCTATGGGACCATAGTGCCACTACTTTAGACCAGACATCTATGGACCATAGTGCACTACTTTAGACCAGAGCTCTATGGACCATAGGGCACTACTTTAGACCAGAGCTCTATGGACCATAGTGCACCTACTTTAGGACTCAGACTCTATGGACCATAGTGCACTACTCTTAACCAGAGCTTCTATGGACCCGGTCAAAAGTAGTGCACTGATATATGGAACAGGGTGCCATTTGGGAAACCCTATTGGACTGGTGTTGATGTTGAGGCCAGGCCACACTGCACTATGGGTAATAACAGCCCATGCCTTATCAGTGCTGTATAACATGAGACAGGGGTTTTAGCTGCTAGGCTGATCAGAAACACCTCCATGATAGTGACAACACCTTTATCTTATCAGTGATAGTAACTGCTATGACCTGATAGCGGTTCAATGTAGAAACGTCAGAGACCTGTGCTACAGAGATGTGACAGGCCTGTGTTACCCCAGTCTGGCCCTAGAGAGCTAGTAACTATACATTCACCACAACAGCAACACCTCAGGCAGACGTCACACTAACTCCAGACCAAGTCATTATTCTCTGTGTTCATATTCCACCTGAGAGAGGCGTCGTTCACCACCTGGTTAAAAGACAACCGCAGCATAAGACAGAGACGCACTTTAACCCGAAGCCAACTGACTCAGACCTCACACTAAACCACTGACTCACAGGACTCCACTAAACCACGACTCCAGACCTCACCTAAACCCACTGACTCCAGACCTCACACTAACCACGACTCCAGACCTCACTAACCACTGACTCCAGACCTCCAACACTAAACCACAGACTCCAGACTCACCTAAACCACTGACTCCAGAACCTCACACTAACCACTGATCCAGACCTCACACTAAAACCACCTGCTCCAGACCTCACACTAAACCACTGACTCCAGACCTCACACTAAACCACACTCCAACCACACTAAACCACGCTCCAGACCTCACACTAAACCACTGACTCCAGACCTCACACTAAACCACCTGACTCCAACCTCACACTAAACCACGACTCCAGACCTCACACTAAACCACTAAACCCACCGACTCCAGACCTCACACTAAACACTGACTCCAGACCTCACACTAAACACTAACCACCGACTCCAGACCTCACACTAAACCACTGACTCCAGACCTCACACTAAACCACTAAACCACCGACTCCAGACCTCACACTAAACCACTGACTCCAGACCTACACACCTAAAACCACGACTCCAGACCTCACACTAAACCACTGACTCCAGACCTCACACTAACCACTAAACCATGACTCCCAGACCTCACACTAAACCACTAAACCACTGACTCCAGACCTCACACTAAACCACTGACTCCAGACCTCACACTAAACCACCGACTCCAGACCCTCACCTAAACCACTGACTCCAGACCTCACACTAAACCACTACTCCAGACTCACGCTAACCATAACCACTGACTCCAGACCTCACCAAAACCACTCCAACCCTCCAGACCTCACGCTAAACCACCTAAACCACTGACTCCAGACCTCACACTAAACCACCTGACTCCAGACCTCCGCTAAACCACTAAACCACTGACTCCAGACCTCACACTAACCACTGACTCCAGACCTCACCTAACACTAAACACGACTCAGACTCAACACTAAACCACCTGACTCCAGACCTCCACACTAAACCACCGACTCCAGACCTCACACTAAACCACTGACTCCAGACCCTCAACACTAAACCACTGACTCCAGACCTCACGCCTAAACCACCGACTCCAGACCTCACACTAAACCACCGGACTCCAACCTCACACTAAACCACTGACTCCAGACCTCACACTAAACCACTGACTCCAGACCTCACACTAAACCACCGACTCCAGACCTCACACTAAACCACTGACTCCAGACCTCACGCTAAACCACTGACTCCAGACCTCACACTAAACCACTAAACACTGACTCAATACCCTCACACTAACCACTAGACTCCAGACCTCACGCTACACACTAAACCACTGACTCCAGACCTCACACTAAACCACTAACTCCCAGACCTCACGCTAAACCACTAACCACGACCTCCAGACCTCACACTAAACCACCGACTCCAGCCAACCTCACACTAACCACTAAACCACCGACTCCAGACTCTACACAAAACCACTGACTCCAGACCTCACACTAAACCACTAAACCACCGACTCCAGACCTCACACTAAACCACTGACTCCAGACCTCACACTAAACCACTAAACCACCGACTCCAGACCTCACACTAAACCACTGACTCCAGACCACACACTAAACCACTGACTCCAGACCTCACACTAAACCACTAAACCACTGACTCCAGACCTCACACTAAACCACTAAAACCACTGACTCCAGACCTCACACTAACCACTAAACCACTGACTCCAGACCTCACACTAAACCACTGACTCCAGACCTCACACTAAACCACCGACTCCAGACCTCATGCTAAACCAGTAAACCACTGACTCCAGACCTCACACTAAACCACTAACTCCAGACCTCACGCTAAACCACTAAACCACTGACTCCAGACCTCACACTAAACCACTAACTCCAGACCTCACGCTAAACCACTAAACCACTGACTCCAGACCTCACACTAAACCACTAACTCCAGACCTCACGCTAAACCACTAAACCACTGACTCCAGACCTCACACTAAACCACCGACTCCAGACCTCCACACTAAACCACCGACTCCAGACCTCACACTAAACCACTGACTCCAGACCTCACACTAAACCACTGACTCCAGACCTCACACTAAACCACCGACTCCAGACCTCACACTAAACCACCGACTCCAGACCTCACACTAAACCACTGACTCCAGACCTCACACTAAACCACTGACTCCAGACCTCACACTAACCACCGACTCCAGACCTCACACTAAACCACTGACTCCAGACCTCAACGACTAAACCACTGACTCCAGACCTCACACTAAACACTAAACCACTGACTCCAGACCTCACACTAACCACTAACTCCAGACCTCACGCTAAACCACTAAACCCTAACTCCAGACCTCACACAAAACCTAAAAACCACCGACTCCAGACCTCACACTAACACCACCAAGCCTCCAGACCTCAACACTAAAACCACTGACTCCAGACCTCACACTAAACCACTGACTCCAGACCTCACCTAAACCACCGACTCCAGACCTCACACTAAACCACCGACTCCAGACCTCACACTAAACCACTGACTCCAGACCTCACACTAAACCACCGACTCCAGACCTCACACTAAACCACTGACTCCAACCTCACCTAAACCACCGACTCCAGACCTCACACTAAACCACTGACTCCAGACCTCACACTCTAACAAACCACTGACTCCAGACCTCACACTAACCACTAAACCACTGACTCCAGACCTCACGCTAAACCACTGACTCCAGACCTCACACTAAACCACTACAACCCCCACCCGACTCCAGACCTCACACTAAACCACTGACTCCAGACCACACACTAAACCACTAACCACTGACTCCACACTACCCCACACTAAACCCACTAAACCACTGACTCCAGACCTCACACTAAACCACTAAACCACTGACTCCAGACCTCACACTAAACCACTAAACCACTGACTCCAGACCTCACACTAAACCACTGACTCCAGACCTCACACTAAACCACCGACTCCAGACCTCATGCTAAACCAGTAAACCACTGACTCCAGACCTCACACTAAACCACTAACCACTCCAGACCTCACGCTACAACCACCTAAAACCACTGACTCCAGACCTCACACTAAACCACTAACTCCAGACCTCACGCTAACCACTAAACCACTGACTCCAGACCTCACACTAAACCACTAACTCCAGACCTCACGCTAAACCACTAAACCACTGACTCCAGACCTCACACTAAACCACCGACTCCAGACCTCACACTAAACCACCGACTCCAGACCTCACACTAAACCACTGACTCCAGACCTCACACTAAACCACTGACTCCAGACCTCACACTAAACCACCGACTCCAGACCTCACACTAAACCACCGACTCCAGACCTCACACTAAACCACTGACTCCAGACTCACACTAAACCACGACTCCAGGACCTCACACTAACCACCGACTCCCCAGACTCACACTAAACCACTGACTCCAGACCTAACGCTAAACCACTGACTCCAGACCTCACACTAAAACCACTAAACCCACTGACTCCCAGACCTCACACTAACCCATAACTCCGACCTCACGCTAAACCACTTCTAAACCACTGACTCCAGCCTCCACACTAAACCACTAACTCCAGACCTCACGCTAAACCACTAAACCACTGACCTCCAGACCTCACACTAAAAACCACCGACTCCAGACCTCACACTAAACCCACCGACTCCAGACCTCACACTAAACACTGAATCCAGACACTCACACTAAACCACTGACTCCAGACCTCACACTAAACACCGACTCAGACCTCACACTAAACCACCGACTCCAGACCTCACACTAAACCACTGACTCCAGACCTCACACTAAACCACCGACTCCAGACCTCACACTAAACCACTGACTCCAGACCTCACACTAAACCACCGACTCCAGACCTCACACTAAACCACTGACTCCAGACCTCACGCTAAACCACTGACTCCAGACCTCACACTAAACCACTAAACCACTGACTCCAGACCTCACGCTAAACCACTGACTCCAGACCTCACGCTAAACCACTAAACCACTGACTCCAGACCTCACACTAAACCACTGACTCCAGACCTCACACTAAACCACTAAACCACCGACTCCAGTTTCCAGTCTGAGATCCATGCTCTGCCATTTACTCGGACTGGGTAGGCCAACCGTCAATAAGCCATTCTCTAAGAGGCTTTCCTTTTAAATCAACCAATTACAAAGCTATTTAGGTCCACTCCCTTTTTCATAAAGAGAGATAATTGGTTGACTGGATGAATAAATGTAAACCTAGACTCTACATTACATGGACTAGAGCCTCGGGGGTGGCAGGTAGCTTAGTGGTTAAGAGCGTTGTGCCAGTAACCGAAAGGTCGCTGGTTCTAATCCCCGAGCCGACTAGGTGAAAAGTCTGTCGATGTGCCCTTGAGCAAGGCACTTAACCCTAATTGCTCATGTAAGTCGCTCTGGATAAGAGCGTCTGCTAAATGACTAAAATGTAAATGTTGTAAAACTTAGAGCTAATTTACTGGAGAGAAGAGAGGGGAACACTGAGACCCCTCCAGGCTAATACTCTACTCCCCTCCCCAGCTCTATGGTCGCATCCCAACGTATAATCTGGGTACCAACAAGCACCCTATTCCCCATAGGGTCCTGGTCAAAAGTAGTGCACTGTATAGGGAATAGGGTGCCATTTGGAACGCTGCCTACTACCCTCCACAGGCCAGCTAGCTGAACGAATAGAGGGCACTTCTCTTTCAGTTCTCCTTGGTTGTGAATGTGGCTGTGCATAGATTTCTACCAGTGGTTCCTTCATTGGGGTCGTCAAGCCTTCCGATAGCGGCAGCAGTTACAGGAGAATGTTTTCCATTTCTTCATCTGAAATCCCCAAAATCTCCACCGTGGGGAAAACAGAGAGAGAGACGAGGGGAGGAAGGGGAGAGAGAGAGAGAGAGAGAGACTGACGGAGAGAAGAGGAGGACGTGGTGAGACAGAGACAGAGGAAGAGAGGAAGAGGAGAAGAGAGAGAGAGGAGAGAGGAAGAGAAGAGAGAGAGAGAGAGAGAGAGAGAGAGAGAGAGAGCGGGAAGAGGGAAATTAGGGGTAGAGGAGAGAGAGAGAGAGAAGACAGGCTTTAGATGGAAGGGGTGGAATGTTTGGAGTGTGGGCCTATATTTAATTGTAGTTGCCAGGCAACTAGTGTGCAACATAGGAGAAAGGGATGGATGACAGGAGAGAGACCACACTGGGTGACAGCAGGACCTGACCAACAGCTGTATCCCAACTGGCACCCTATTCCATGCATAGTCAAAAGTAGTGTACTACATAGGGAATAGGGTGGCATTTGGGACGTAGCCTAGAGAGCAGAGCAGTTCACAACATGTGCATGGACGCATTCTCACTTATCATATAGACATGTTCTCGTCATTAGAAGAACAGGCCAAAGGAAAGTGAATTAGAGATGAAAGTCTGCAGTCTGGCTCCAGGTAGTAAAAACACGTTGTTGTGAAAGGATAAGAGAATTCTATTATAACTGATCATGATAATAATGACTGTGTCACTGAAGGGGGAACACAGATAGCATAGCCGATACAGAAACCATTTTAGAAGGTGTTTGAGATAAACTGGTGTGATTGGTCTGATCGTTTTCAGCAGACGGTATGTACAGGCCTTCGACTCCTTCTTTATTCAACAGCCCAGCACAGATGAGATGTGTGACTACAACCATTTTTTAAGATGGTTTCCAAGATAATCAAACAAGACTCTAATCTATTGTTATAAGGTTAAACCCTCTATGTAAGGAGAAGGTTAGACCCTCTGTGTAAGGAGAAGGTCAGACCCTCTATGTAAGGAGAAGGTCAGACCCTCTATGTAAGGAAAGGTCAGACCCCCTATGTAAGGAGAAGGTCAGACCCTCTATGTAAGGAGAAGTCAGACCCCTAGTAGGAGAAGGTAGACCTCTATGTAAGAGAAGTAGAGATTTGAGAGAAGGTTAAGGAGGCTGAGAAGGAAGGGTGACCCTATGAAGGAGAGGTAGACTAGTAAGGAGAAGTCAGACCTTAGTAAGGATCAGAAGTAGGAGAAGGTAGACCATAGGAAGGGGACCTAGTAGGAGAAGGTTAGACCTAGTAAGGAGAAGCAGACCCTAGTAGAGAAGGTAGACTTTGTAAGGAGAAGGTTAGACCCTTAGTAAGAGGTTAGACCTCTATGTAAGGAGAAGGTTAGACCCTCTATGTAAGAGAGAGGTTAGACCCTATGTAAGGGAAGGTTAGACCTTATGTAAGGAGAAGGTAGATTATGTAAGAGAAGTTAGACCTCTTGTAAGGAGAAGGTTGACTTTGGACCCTCTATGAGGCATAGTTTAACTTGTAAGTGAAGGTCAACCTATGTGTCAACAGAAGGAGACCTATGAGGAGAATGTAGACCTAGAAGGAGACAGTCACCTGTCAGCAGGAGTCTAGACCGGTAGAACAGTTAACCCACTAGTAGACTATTACTAGCCATCTATAAGTAAAGGTTAGTGTGACCACTCGGTAAGGGAGGTCAGGACACCTAGAGGAGAAGCAGTACCCTATGTAGAGAAGCATCCACTTCTATAGAAAGGTTTCGATCTTAGAGAAGTCAACCACGTATGTGAATGAGAAAGGTCTGATCGCTCTATGTAAAGAAGTTGCTATGTAAGGAAAGAGCAACTCTATTATAACGATCTGACTATATTGATTGTCATGAAGGGAGGAACCTATGTAAAGAAGCGTTAGACCCATTTTAGAGAAGTGTTTGAGACCCTACTATGTAAGGAGAGGTAGAGCCTTCTTGTTAGAGAAGGTTCTAACCCTCTATTTAAGATAGTTAACAGACCCAGCACAGGAGAAGGTACTACAACCCTTTCTATGGTAGCGAGAAAGAGACTCTATTAATGTGTAAAGGTTAACCCCTATGTAAGGAGAAGGTTAGACCCTCTTGTAAGGAGCAGGTTAACCCTCTATGTAAGGAGAAGGTTAGACCCTCTATGTAAGGAGAAGGTAACCCTCTATGTAAGGAGAAGGTTAGACCCTCTATGTAAGGAGAAGGTTAGACCCTCTATGTAAGGAGAAGGTTAGACCCTCTATGTAAGGAGAAGGTTAGACCCTCTATGTAAGGAGAAGGTTAGACCCTCTAAGTAAGGCGAAGGTTAGACCCTCTATGTAAGGAGAAGGTTAGACCCTCTATGTAAGGAGAAGGTCATGACCCTCTATGTAAGGAGAAGGTCAGACCCCTGTGTAAGGAGAAGGTTCAGACCCTCTGTGTAAGGAGAAGGTCAGACCCTCTATGTAAGGAGAAGGTCAGACCCTCTATGTAAGGAGAAGGTAAGACCCTCTATGTAAGGAGAAGGTTAGACTAGACCGTCTATGTAAGGAGAAGGTTAGACCCTCTATGTAAGGAGAAGGTCAGACCCTCTATGTAAGGAGAAGGTTAGACCCTCTATGTAAGGAGAAGGTTAGACCCTCTATGTAAGGAGAAGGTTAGACTAGACCCTCTATGTAAGGAGAAGGTCAGACCCTCTATGTAAGGAGAAGGTTAGACTAGACCCTCTATGTAAGGAGAAGGTTAGACTAGACCCTCTATGTAAGGAGAAGGTTAGACCCTCTATGTAAGGAGAAGGTCAGACCCTCTATGTAAGGAGAAGGTTAGACTAGACCCTCTATGTAAGGAGAAGGTCAAACCCTCTATGTAAGGAGAAGGTTAGACTAGACCCTCTATGTAAGGAGAAGGTCAAACCTCTATGTAAGGAGAAGGTTAGACTAGACCCTCTATGTAAGGAGAAGGTCAAACCCTCTATGTAAGGAGAAGGTTAGACTAGACCCTCTATGTAAGGAGAAGGTCAAACCCTCTATGTAAGGAGAAGGTTAGACTAGACCCTCTATGTAAGGAGAAGGTTAGACCCTCTATGTAAGGAGAAGGTCAGACCCTCTATGTAAGGAGAAGGTTAGACTAGACCCTCTATGTAAGGAGAAGGTCAAACCCTCTATGTAAGGAGAAGGTTAGACTAGACCCTCTATGTAAGGAGAAGGTTAGACCCTCTATGTAAGGAGAAGGTTAGACCCTCTATGTAAGGAGAAGGTTAGACCCTCTATGTAAGGAGAAGGTTAGACCCTCTATGTAAGGAGAAGGTTAGACTAGACCCTCTATGTAAGGAGAAGGTTAGACTAGACCCTCTATGTAAGGAGAAGGTTAGACCCTCTATGTAAGGAGAAGGTTAGACCCTCTATGTAAGGAGAAGGTTAGACTAGACCCTCTATGTAAGGAGAAGGTTAGACCCTCTAAGTAAGGCGACAGCTACGTGTTTGCGTAAAAAGGGGTATCATAAAAACTGAGGAAATCCTGCATGTTGGGTCGTGCAGTCACAGTGTGAGAGTGATGGAGGCCTCCCTCCCTCCCTCCCTCCCTCCCTCCCTCCCTCCTGTTCATATGGAGCTAATAGTCCTACTGTTCATATGGAGCTAATAGTCCTACTGTTCATATGGAGCTAATAGTCCTACTGTTCATATGGGGCTAATAGTCCTACTGTTCATATGGGGCTAATAGTCCTACTGTTCATATGGGGCTAATAGTCCTACTGTTCATATGGAGCTAATAGTCCTACTGTTCATATGGGGCTAATAGTCCTACTGTTCATATGGGGCTAATAGTCCTACTGTTCATATGGGGCTAATAGTCCTACTGTTCATATGGAGCTAATAGTCCTACTGTTCATATGGAGCTAATAGTCCTACTGTTCATATGGAGCTAATAGTCCTACTGACTGTTCATATGGAGCTAATAGTCCTACTGACTGTTCATATGGAGCTAATAGTCCTACTGTTTGTTCATATGGGGCTAATAGTCCTACTGTTCATATGGGGCTAATAGTCCTACTGTTCATATGGGGCTAATAGTCCTACTGTTCATATGGGGCTAATAGTCCTACTGTTCATATGGGCTAATAGTCCTACTGTTCATATGGGCTAATAGTCCTACTGTTCATATGGGGCTAATAGTCCTACTGTTTCATATGGGGCTAATAGTCCTACTGTTCATATGGGCTAATAGTCCTACTGTTCATATGGGCTAATAGTCCTACTGTTCATATGGGGCTAATAGTCCTACTGTTATATGGGGCTAATAGTCCTACTGTTCATATGGGGCTAATAGTCCTACGTTCATATGGGGCTAATAGTCTACGTTCATATGGGCTAATAGTCCTACTGTTTATATGGAGCTAATAGTCCTACCGTTCATATGGAGCTAATAGTCCTACTGTTCATATGGAGCTAATAGTCCTACTGTTCATATGGAGCTAATAGTCCTACGGTTCATATGGAGCTAATAGTCCTACTGTTTATATGGAGCTAATAGTCCTACCGTTCATATGGAGCTAATAGTCCTACTGTTCATATGGGGCTAATAGTCCTACTGTTCATATGGAGCTATGTCCTACCGGTTCATATGGCGCTAATAGTCCTACTGTTTATATGGAGCTAATAGTCCTACCGTTCATATGGAGCTAATAGTCCTACCGTTCATTTGGAGCTAATAGTCCTACTGTTCATATGGAGCTAATAGTCCTACTGTTCATATGGAGCTAATAGTCCTACTGTTCATATGGAGCTAATAGTCCTACGGTTCATATGGCGCTAATAGTCCTACTGTTTATATGGAGCTAATAGTCCTACCGTTCATATGGAGCTAATAGTCCTACTGTTTATATGGAGCTAATAGTCCTACCGTTCATATGGAGCTAATAGTCCTACGGTTCATATGGAGCTAATAGTCCTACTCTCTTAATTTCTAATGGGATTTTAATTCTAGTCTTGTTATATTAGATGATTACCAATCCAAACGAAACAATTACACACAGCACTAGTTCACATTCAAATGATCTTGTGGTCCTCTGTAGCTCAGCTGGTAGAGCACGGCGCTTGTAACGCCAAGGTAGTGGGTTCGATCCCCGGGACCACCCATACACAAAAATGTATGCACTCATGACTGTAAGTCGCTTTGGATAAAAGCGTCTGCTAAATGGCATATTAATTAATTAATTATTAATTAATTAATAATCTTCAGGGAGGGATAATAATCATGTTTCTTTGAATAAAAGGATAGATTATAATGTTGAAATGATAACAGACAATCTAAACAATCACTTGGGCCTACTCTGAAACTTGAACATCTTATTGTCAACATCTTGGATGTTAGGATACAAATCTTATTGGAGGGGGGGGGCTCCAAAAAAAAGTCTGATTGATAAACAGTGGGTTTATATTTTCCTATTTTCTGATCTTGAAAACTAACCAGGTTCTCTTTTATTTAACCTTCATCAATGCTGAGACCGAGGTCTCTTTTCCAGATGAGCCCTGGATAGCACCACAATACACATCACAATACAATAAACACATTCATAAACACATTCATATACACATCACAATACAATAAACACATTCATAAACACATTCATATACACATTCATATACACATCACAATACAATAAACACATTCATAAACACATTCATATACACATTCATATACACATCACAATACAATAAACACATTCATATACACAACAATAAATGAAAAGCAAAACACAATCATAAAAAACAGACATTGTTCAGTAAAAAGGTCCACTAACAGCCGTCTGAAAGGCCCTTGAGGCACCAATCCCTCCAATATTAGGGTGGATTGTAGTTCATTCCACAACTAAAAGCAGATCTCCCAAACTCATTAGAGATGGAAGAAATCTCCAAGTTAGCCCTCCCTGAACCCGGGTCCGATAGCCCGTACAACTATAGGTTAACAACGAGGTAAGGTATGGCGGATGTTTATGCAAGAGGGCTTTATAGACAAAAATAAATGCATCGATCTACGAGACTTCAAGAAGGTCCACATTATGATACAAAATGCAGTGACGTGTCCTGAACCTATCGCCCGTAATAAAGCGCAATGATAAACTGTGTTCAATACAGTGGCAGCTGCATTCATATAGACGATATCGCCATAGTCAATAACCGGAATGACTGTTGACTGAATGATTCGTTTTCTACTATTTAAAGAAAGACGGGAGCTGTTCCTATAGATGAAGCCTGTTTTAATTCTGAATTTCTTAACGATCTCATCAACATGCCCTTTGAAAGATAGGTTTTTGTCAATCCAGATGCCCAGATATTTATAAGCAAGGACACAATCAATGAGGGCACCATCCAAAGCACACATGCATGAATCAGATTTATATTTTTACGTGATTTGTAAAATAACCTATACTTGGTTTTAACTGCATTAAGTACCAATTTCAGTTCAACAAAGGCTTTCTGCAGGGCAACAAAGGCAGACTGAAGCTCTGACAGAGCCTGGTCAGCTGTGGGGGAAATAACATGCACTACAGTGTCATCTGCATACAGGTGATTAAAAAAAAAAAGATATTATTATTATTATTTCATTTTTTAAACATATAAACCAATATTGTTAATGTAAATAGTGAAAAGAACCGGACAAAGAATGGATCCCTGTGGGACACCCTTTGTTATGTCAGTAAATACACACTGTGTTCTGTCCTTTACATAATGTTCCAACCAGCTACACGCAGCCTGGTCCAGGTCAATTGATGAAAGTCTCTGAATAAGTAATGAGTGATCCAGTGTCGAAGGCTTCAGACTGGTCAATAAAAATGGGCTGCGCAATGTTTCTTCTTATCCAAACAATTAAGAACATAATTAAAAACAAAGAAGTAGCAGATATGGTGCTTTGACCTAGTCTGAAACCTGACTGGTGAACATTTAGAGTTAAAAAGGATCGAAGTTCAGTATTTTGTCTGGCCACTCTACCACAAAGGCCTGATTGGTGGAGTGCTGCAGAGATGGTTGTCCTTCTGGAAGGTTCTCCCATCTCCACAGGGGAACTCTGGAGCTCTGTCAGAGTGACCATCGGGTTCTTGGTCACCTTCCTGACCAAGGCCCTTCTCCCCCGGTTGCTCAGTTTGGCCGGGCGGCCAGCTCTAAGAAGGAAACTTCTTCCACTTAAGAATGATGGAGGCCACTGTGTTCTTGGGGACCTTCAATGCTGCAGAAATGTTTTGGTACCCTTCCCCAGATCTGTGCCTCGACACAATCCTGACTCGGAGCTCTACGGACAATTCCTTCGGCCTCATGGCTTGGTTTTTGCTCTGACATGCACTGTCAACTGTGGGACCTTATATAGACAGGTGTGTGCCTTTCCAAATCATGTCCAATCAATTGAATTTACCACAGGTGGACTCCAATCAAGTTGTAGAAAGATCTCAAGGATGATCAATGGAAACAGGATGCACCTGAGCTCAATTTCGAGTCTCATAGCAAAGGGGCTGAATACTTATGTAAATAAGGTTCTGTTTTTAATTTTAATAAATTTGCTAAAATTTCTAAAAACCTTTTTTTCGCTTTGTCATTATAGGGTATTGTGTGTAGATTGATGAGGACGTTTTTTTATTTAACCGATTTTAGAATAAGGCTGTAACGTAACAAAATGTGGAAAAAGGGAAGGGGTCTGAATACTTTCCGAATGCACTGTACATCATGAAGAAACGCTTTTGGGGATAAAAAAAAATTAAAATAATGTATCTTCATAATTATACGAGGAACAGTACTATACTTAGAAATAGTACCAACAGAACAATCCCTACAACAGATACATGTGTATTTTGATTTATGGCCACCTCTATAACCCAAAAACTCAAATTTGGTTCTGTTCTTCTGTAGGCAACCCCCTAGCCAGATGATTCCAACCCTACCGTTATGGTTGTGTTCTTCTGTAGGCAACCCCCTAGCCAGATGATTCCGACCCTACCGTTATGGTTCTGTTCTTCTGTAGGCAACCCCCTAGCCAGATGATTCCAACCCTACCGTTATGGTTCTGTTCTTCTGTAGGCAACCCCCTAGCCAGATGATTCCGACCCTACCGTTAAGCTGATTTACACTGAGCTGCACTGGGGTTGGAACACCATCATGGATACAGCTGCACTGGGGTTGGAACGCCACCATGGATACAGCTGCACTGGGGTTGGAACACCACCATGGATACATTAAGACACTGCGGGCAGGCGCGAGATATGGGTCGGAAAATGTACCTCCATGTAGGGATGGGATTTGCCACTGTACTCCACATTTGTGACGTGTTTCAGGAAACTCGGCGTATGTCGCGCGTCACTACTTCACAGGAGAGGCATTTTAACGTAAACATGTATTTCTTATCAAAATGTGTTTGTTTTTTTGGCAGAAATGCCTTCTGGAACATGTGAACTTTCATATGCCTTAATAACAAACTTGTATGCCATCTGTAAAAATACAAATAAAATACAATTACGAGCCTAGTTGGTTTAGCCACAGAAAAAGACAGGAACCTTCCCGCTAGCCATGATTGGCTGAGATAATGGATGGGCTGGACATGCCGAGAGATGAGTTTGGATTGGTCTGCCATGTAGCATGCTTCTGTCTATAAAACGAGCTGCTCAGTATGTGTAGATAATCCTTTCTCATGCGGCTTTTTTGAAAGATATCACGAAGAACTGCAACGAAAAAGTTGACAGAGTTTTGAAATCAGTGGAATGCAAGCTAGAAACGAACCAAAACATTGTTTAGAAAGTTGCTTTTAGTTGCCTGGTTTGCTAGATTGACATATCTTAAATTCATTTTTAATGATGGGTTTATTGGTGTTAAAATACACTAGTTTCTGCTATTTTGGACCACCTGGCTGCTGATGTTATGCAGCCTGTAGTTTTTGTCTTTATACTTTTTCATAACGAACGACAAGTTTGACGTCGGACGACAATAGAATGTTCATGATGTCACTGCGACAGCTGTCTACAGACATGTCGATAGACGTAGTAGATACATTTACATTACATTTACATTTTAGTCATTTAGCAGACGCTCTTATCCAGAGCGACTTACAGTTAGTGAACACATTTTTTATTTTTTTATACTGGCCCCCCGTGGGAATCGAACCCACAACCCTGGCGTTGCAAACGCCATGCTCTATCAACTGAGCTACATCCCCTGCCGGCCATTCCCTCCCCTACCCTGGACGACGCTGGGCCAATTGTGCGCCGCCCCATGGGTCTCCCGGTCGCGGCCGGCTGCGACAGAGCCTGGAATCGAACCAGGATCTCTAGTGGCACAGTTTGCACTGCGATGCAGTGCCTTAGACCGCTGCGCCACTCAGGAGGTACCAGCCTTCAGTCTTGAAATCATTGGTTGTTTTTAGCACATGGCCTCGTGAATCCTTAAAGAGATGAGGCTTAACAGGGTGTGAACGATGCTGAATGGGTGTAGACCAGGGTTTCCCGAACTCGGTCCTGGGGCCACCCCTTGGTGCACGTTTTGGTGTTTGTCCTAGCACTACACAGTTGATTCAAATAACCAACTCATCATCAAGCTTTGATTATTTGAATCAGCTGTGTAGTGCTGGGGCAAAACGTGCACCCAGGGGAGGCCCCAGGACCCAGTTTGGGAAACCCTGGTGTAGACAAAGAAGAGGTCTCCAGTAGGTACCAAAACATTTAAAGGGCCATTTTCTCAAAAGTGAGGCTACAAGTTTATTAACTTTCAAAGCAGAATTGCTTTCCCATTGTTCCTCACCTGTAGCATATGATGTACCATTTTCTAGCTCTGAGTCTCTACTTTTATCCAATGTAAAAAATAAATTAATAATCCAATTTTGCGACATAGGACCGAATCCAGGTGTTCGTCAGATTTGACCTTTCGTCTGTATTTGGCTACTTGAGTCGACTAGAGACGCTGCTGACAGTGTGTTTGTGAGATGCCGGATAAAAAGGCCATTTTAAAACCGGCCCGCGACTCCAACCGTGTTTACAGATATCCCCTAAACAAAAAACGACTCTGGGAGAATGAGTGCACAACTGATGAATAGTTGCTTATAGATATATGTTATCCTGTCAGGTGGCAAGCTGCCGGCAGAGACTTCGATTGCAGTAACGTTGGAGGGCTCTGGGCTAGTATTACTTAGCCAGCTAGAAGGATGAAGTAAGAAGCCAACGTTAAACGGAGCCTACCACAGAGTATAAAAAAATATATATATTCACTAACTGTAAGTCGCTCTGGATAAGAGCGTCTGCTAAATGACTAAAATGTCAAAAATGTCAAATGTCAGGAGCAGAAAATAGGCCACTAAGTTCTCATAATAACCTTGCTTTAAAGAGCGTAGGCTACAGAGACAGACAGTGGTGAGGCTGAGGCAGGAGGAAGCAGAGGAGACAGAGAGAGAGGAAGCAAGCAGAGAGTGGTTCCCAAACGCGGGGTCGGGGCCCCATGTGGGGTCCCCGGAGAACACCTGTTCTAATCTTAGCAAACAAGTTAGGAACAACAACAACAAAAAAAAAAGTTTCAATATGAACATCTCCACATGGCCTATCTTCCCTATAGGCCGACATTAACATGCAATCGACATGCAAACAATACAGTTCTAAAAATGTCAGACATTTTTGTTTATATCAATGGTTCTTCGTCTCATCTCGATCACCGACTGGAGTTTATAGTTTACCCATTACCCACCTTTTTTACCACTACATTGCTGATATTAATACAGAATCGTAAGTCATATTCTAATAATTCATGTGGATGTGATGATATGATCATCTGTGTGCTCCATTGATGTCTGTTGGTGCGGAGCGTGATTAAAATGTCTAGGAATACAAAAACGTGAATGCTATGTAATTTGAGAAAAGAGATATCTATGTAAAGAGTTGATGGTTTTATGCAATTCATCATTACAACTGACTGAATAGTTGCTGATGCTACATGTCAGTGTGAATAATGTATTATTTCCCTCTTTCAGGGGTATAAAATTACAACTGTATGACTAATAGACTATATGTTTGTATATGGACTGAGGTGAATGAACCTACAGCCGCCAAGGGGATAATGGCTGGGGGCATTTTTGGCTTGTTGTTGCTGTTCTCCAAATAGCATTTCAACGTTTTTTTAAAAATGGTATAGAAATGCAGTAAATTAGCTTCAAAAAACAATTTCCAAACAAAAACGTCACAAAATGACAATGTGTGCGCCAACTGTCCTGAACTGTTTTGGATGGGAAGCATGCCGAAGCCTTTAAGGCCCTGATCCCATCCCTGCAATGACTTAAGTTTTCCTACTCATATCTCCAGCCTGTTCTGTGGCATCTTAATTTAACCGTGATTGCGTTCTGACCCCAGTGCAGCTCAGTGTAAACAAGCGTAATGGTAAGGTAGGAATCATTTTACTAGCAACTGCCTTTTCAGAAAAACACAAACTTGAAGGCAGCAGTTCGGATAAAGGGCCCCGTGTAGCTCAGTTGGTAGAACATGGCGCTTGCAACGCCAGGGTTGTGGGTTCGTTTCCCACGGGGGGCCAGTATGAAAAAATAAATAAAATGTATGCACTCACTAACTGTAAGTCGCTCTGGGTAAGAGCGTCTGCTAAATGACTAAAAATGTAAAATGTACTTTAGCACACATAACGTAATTATCATGAAAATGTTCCAACATCACGACTAAAAAATTCAGTGTGGTTTTATAAACATATTCAAACCACTGATTGGGCGTGATAAAAGTTGAGTGTTTTTTAGCCTACTTACTAGTCGATGTTCAAGTTCACCAAAGGGTTACTTTGTTACAGTAGCTATGTAGACGTTTTTGTTTCGCGGTAAACTACAACAGATCGCTTCATTGTTTCCACCCGCTCATACCACTAGGCTACCCAAACAACAACTTGTAACAATTTAGCAACTTTATACCCGCTGAAATAGCTAGTTAAATACCTGGTGAAGCGCTGTCAGCCCGTCTATATTGGCGTGGTTGATGTCAGCGCCCTGTCGTAGGAGCGCCGCTACCTCCTCTGTGTCCCCGGCCGAACAGGCAGCCATAAACACCGCTCCCTGAGCGAACCGAACCCGGGCCCGCCGTGTCCCGGTTCCCATTGACCCATCCCGCGTTCCTGGTCCCGTCTGATCGGTTTCCGATTCCAGCCATCGCTGTAACTGATCCTGCCGTCGCTGCTTTGCAGCTTCAGACCGGGAACGGTCAGTGGCCGCCATCTTTCTCGGTCTCTCCGGGGTAGATTCAGTTCATGTTGCGGGGAGAGGCAAAGTGGAGATGCATTAGCTCCTTTCCGAGAGACTGCGCCCCCTGGTTGTAGCAACTCGACATGACAGTAGGATACCAACCGAACCTTGGAAGGACTGGGCATTCTCCGAAGAGTATCCGGTCGGCCAACCATGATTTCAGTACAGTAAAAAAAGCAGAGGTGTATTCATTACGGAAACCGTTTACTGTTTAAGAACCAAACGGAAGCAAACAGAGCAAAACGAGTTTCTATTGGACAAATTCAGGTAGGTCCCTCCCGTTTCGTTCAGTCTGCTTCCCTTTAAGAAACGTTTTGCAACAGAATAGGCGGAATGAATACACCCCAGGCATGATGACGCATTGTAGAACTCCCACGCAGGCAATAACCCCTTCATGATAAGCTGTACTGTGTGTAATGCAAATACAATAACGCTCCAATATTAGCCCAGGCAAAACATCCAGAAACAAACTTTAGCCTGCACCCATGCGAAAGTGTGCTGTTTATGCTGCATATAATACATAATGTCATGTCAACAGTTGGCCCTTGAGAATCTATAACTGGAAAATATTATCTGAGAGGTCATGGAAAGTTAACCTTATATAATCTCCTATGACAAACATATTTTTTGCAATATTTTTTGCAATATTTTTTAAAATAATAAATCAAAGTCCAACTGAATTAGCATTTTATTTAAAGTAATTAAGACACTTAGAAATTCCAAGATTAGTAAACATTGTAAGCATTTACATTTATTTAAAAATCCAGACCATAATTTACGTAATTTCATCTGCAGTTAAAGCATATACTGTATGCAAGTGAATCATGCATATCATTCACTGGCTCTTTCTTTGATTCCCTACAGTCGGATGGTGAACAATTTCCTACAGTCAGAGAAGGTGAACCCACAGTAAGAAGCAGTCTAGCGTTGGAGATAACAACACCACAGCTGTTAGAGATACGTACTGCAGTCTGCAGTATTGACCAATGTGTGTGATAAGAAAATGATCTTGGCTAATAACAGACACATTTCTATTTTCAGTATTTCTCTCATGTGTTCATTCATGTAGTCTTTATTTTATAGTATTCAGGTGCAGTAATACATGGTGACGTGTGAAATGTATTCCCGTTGGATCTCATTGTACATCATTCCCTTTTCAGAGCCATGCTGATTGTTATTAAGACAGAATCAAGTGTCCGTGTACATTTAAATACTGTAATAGCAAAGTATTGTAATACTACTCTTATAAATATTAGCAAAACAAGTTGACCTATACAAAGAGGTACAAAGAAACAGTACAATTGGTTCAGAATGAATACTGCATTGGTTGGCACATGCATTGCATAGAGTCCCTCATAGTCATTAGTTATACATAGCTGTTTCCCCCCCCCTTTTAACGATGCCCTTGGCACCTTCTGTCCAGACAGCAGACTTGCTGGGTCCGTTCACTTGGCACCAAACATTTAAAAAAATACTCTGAAACGAAAAGTCCCAATGAGAAACGCTTGTTTGTTTCTGTTGTCTGTTTGAGAACGTTTTTTTTTTTTGCGTCGGTGTGCCCTGCTGAACATGACCCTGTGTTTGAGTGGAGAGAGTCTGCTGACTGGCGTAACTTCATTCCATCAGAACACAAAAACACACTAAAAAACTGTCCTGTGTTCATGTGTCCAGCCTGTGTGTGTTGGTGCATGGTTGATTGTTTATGCCTACATAA
Organism: Coregonus sp. 'balchen'; assembly: GCA_902810595.1. Taxonomy (NCBI): domain Eukaryota; kingdom Metazoa; phylum Chordata; class Actinopteri; order Salmoniformes; family Salmonidae; genus Coregonus; species Coregonus sp. 'balchen'. The sequence continues at coordinate 1,512,003 of LR778271.1, forward strand.
TCACAAAAGATAACTTATTTTTTTTTTAAAATCATGAATTCTTACCCTGCATCAATTGACATGCTTCTGAAAGTGGTATTGACACATCTGTTGTTCATTATATCATTTATATTATTAAATTATATTTAGGAATTTTCTCATGGTTTACTGTAAATAATTGATAAAAAAGGAAGATCCCAACTTCCCACTAATGAGCACTACCCTTCTGTATCTATGGCCCTGTCACACTGTACAGATTCTAGCTTAAAATACTGAATGTTTCTCTTACATTGTTTAGACAGGAAATAAAAACATTAAAAACATAGCAATAGTAGAAACAGTAGGACTGGTTTCCCGGACAGATTAAGCCTAGTCCTGGACTAGATCATTCTCAGTGGAGATTCTACATTGAAAGAGCTTTTTAGTTCAGGGCTTGATCTGTCTGGGAAAACCGGTCCCAGAAGTCAGTAATGTAATCATAAAGCCTACCCCTCCCCTAACTCCTGTTCTAATCTAGAACGTTCAGTTTGGGTCATCAGAGTAGAGTCATCAACACGACTGGCCCATTCCTTTACGCTCCAAAGGAAAGGCAAAGGGCTTTAACAGTGATGTCATCATCAACACGACTGGCCCATTCCTTTACGCTCCAAAGGAAAGGCAAAGGGCTTTAACAGTGATGTCATCATCAACACGACTGGCCCATTCTTTTACGCTCCAAAGGAAAGGCAAAGGGCTTTAACAGTGATGTCATCATCACGACTGGCCCATTCCTTTACGCTCCAAAGGAAAGGCAAAGGGCTTTAACAGTGATGTCATCATCACGACTGGCCCATTCCTTTACGCTCCAAAGGAAAGGCAAAGGGCTTTAACAGTGATGTCATCATCATCACGACTGGCCCATTCCTTTACGCTCCAAAGGAAAGGCAAAGGGCTTTAACAGTGATGTCATCATCACAACTGGCCCATTCCTTTACGCTCCAAAGGAAAGGCAAAGGGCTTTAACAGTGATGTCATCATCATCACGACTGGCCCATTCCTTTACGCTCCAAAGGAAAGGCAAAGGGCTTTAACAGTGATGTCATCATCATCACGACTGGCCCATTCCTTTACGCTCCAAAGGAAAGGCAAAGGGCTTTAACAGTGATGTCATCATCACGACTCGATCAAAATAAGTTAGGGGGACAATCCCTTAGTCATCTTTAATGACTTTTGTTAATAAGAAGTACATGTCAATATATAAGGGGGGGGAGGGTGGGGGGGGGGGGGAGGGTGGGGGGGGGGCGTGCTGAGAGTCAACGGTAGGCAGGCTATAATCTATGCATCCGAATTGCGAATGGGAGGCGCGCTTTATGTGTTGAGTTTGAGAAATAAAAATAGCTCCTTTTTAATCGTGGCCACCAAAGTTTTTAACACACGATTGCATTTAGAATTGTTATTTGTTGTGCATGACTGGGCTTATAAAGGCAGGTCTCACTCGAGTAGCCACAGGAGCTAGTCTCTGTATGCTGTCTGACAGGTGATATTCCTCTCCTCTAACTAGTCTCTGTATGCTGTCTGACAGGTGATATTCCTCTCTAACTAGTCTCTGTATGCTGTCTGACAGGTGATATTCCTCTCTAACTAGTCTCTGTATGCTGTCTGACAGGTGATATTCCTCTCTAACTAGTCTCTATATGCTGTCTGACAGGTGATATTCCTCTCTAACTAGTCTCTGTATGCTGTCTGACAGGTGATATTCCTCTCCTCTAACTAGTCTCTGTATGCTGTCTGACAGGTGATATTCCTCTCCTCTAACTAGTCTCTGTATGCTGTCTGACAGGTGATATTCCTCTCCTCTAACTAGTCTCTGTATGCTGTCTGACAGGTGATATTCCTCTCCTCTAACTAGTCTCTGTATGCTGTCTGACAGGTGATATTCCTATCCTCTAACTAGTCTCTGTATGCTGTCTGACAGGTGATATTCCTCTCCTCTAACTAGTCTCTGTATGCTGTCTGACAGGTGATATTCCTCTCCTCTAACTAGTCTCTGTATGCTGTCTGACAGGTGATATTCCTCTAACTAGTCTCTGTATGCTGTCTGACAGGTGATATTCCTCTCTAACTAGTCTCTGTATGCTGTCTGACAGGTGATATTCCTCTCTAACTAGTCTCTGTATGCTGTCTGACAGGTGATATTCCTCTCCTCTAACTAGTCTCTGTATGCTGTCTGACAGGTGATATTCCTATCCTCTAACTAGTCTCTGTATGCTGTCTGACAGGTGATATTCCTCTCCTCTAACTAGTCTCTGTATGCTGTCTGACAGGTGATATTCCTCTCCTCTAACTAGTCTCTGTATGCTGTCTGACAGGTGATATTCCTCTCCTCTAACTAGTCTCTGTATGCTGTCTGACAGGTGATATTCCTCTCCTCTAACTAGTCTCTGTATGCTGTCTGACAGGTGATATTCCTCTCCTCTAACTAGTCTCTGTATGCTGTCTGACAGGTGATATTCCTCTCCTCTAACTAGTCTCTGTATGCTGTCTGACAGGTGATATTCCTCTCCTCTAACTAGTCTCTGTATGCTGTCTGACAGGTGATATTCCTCTCCTCTAACTAGTCTCTGTATGCTGTCTGACAGGTGATATTCCTCTCCTCTAACTAGTCTCTGTATGCTGTCTGACAGGTGATATTCCTCTCCTCTAACTAGTCTCTGTATGCTGTGCGCATGTCACAAATAAAATGCATGTTGACTAACAGAAATACACACGCGCCAATTTAATTCCACAAAATTATTCAAATGAACCTATAGACCGATGAGCATTAACGGTTAATCGTTAACATCCCTAGTCCTTGAACATGTTTGGTGTCAACAGTCACCTTAACGACTTAATATAAAGATGTTAACGTCAGCACATTGAGATGAGCTGAGATGATGCAGATCAGTGCATGGTTCCTGGGTGTCTCGGTATCTAGTCGGCATCCCCTGGGGAAGTGAGGGAGTAGAAATGCTACTGAAAGGCACTGTGTCACCGATGATGAGACAACACACATTGGTGTCCTGTCCTCGGGCCTCCCGAGTGGCGCAGTGGTCTAAGGCACTGCATCGCAGTGCTAACTGTGCCACTAGAGATCCTGGTTCGAATCCAGGCTCTGTCGTAGCCGGCCGCGACCGGGAGACCCATGGGGCGGCGCACAATTGGCCCAGCGTCGTCCAGGGTAGGGGAGGGAATGGCCGGCAGGGATGTAGCTCAGTTGGTAGAGCATGGCGTTTGCAACGCCAGGGTTGTGGGTTCGATTCCCACGGGGGGCCAGTATAAAAAATAAAATATGCACTCACTAACTGTAAGTCTCTCTGGATAAGAGTGTCTGCTAAATGACGTAAATGTAAAATGTCCTTGAAGGTGCCTACCTGGGTGTCTTAAGAGCTAGTTTTTAGAATCTCTGTAATACTAATCGTCATCCCCAGCGGCCCTCAGAGTCTCCTAAACGGAATACATTATATTACTACAGTGAGGCTGGAAGAGATGCAGTAGAGTTGTGGTTTTCACTGAGCCTCCTCATCATCAGCCCCATCCCCTCCACCTCCTCTGGGTCTACGATGGGGGCTGTAGGGGCCAGGGCTGGTCTTGGCCCTCCTTCCCCAGCTCTGGTGGACCCTCCTGGGCCTGGGGTCCCACCTGTTGGACCCCCGGTGTAGAAGGAGCCCCGGAGGTCCAGGTTGACACAGAAGGAGCCCGGAAGCAGCTGCCTCTGGTATTGGTCCAGACGGCTGATAATATCCAGGACAGAGGAGCTGCCTCCACTAACCCAGCCAGGGAGCAGGCCGGCAGGGAGGAGCTGGGCAGGCAGGGACTGGCAGTGATGTAGCTCCAACTGGTAGGAAAACCTAGAGAGAGGGAAGCATAGAGAGAGGGGGAGAGAGAGAGAGAGGGGGAGAGAGAGAGAGGGGGGGAGGAGAGAGAGAGAGAGAGAGAGAGGAGAGAGAAAGGGGAGAGGGCTTCTTCTCATCTCCCTCTCTCTCTTTTTTCTCTCTCCCTTTTCTTTTAGAAGAGTGTGAGTATCTCTCGCCTATCTAAGGTAGTCTCCATCCTCTTCTCCTCTTTTTCCTCGCTCCCTTTTTCTCTCTCTCTCGCTCTCTCTCTCTCTCTCCTCTCTCTCATCTCTCTCTCTCTTCTTACGGACCTCATTCCTTAGGGGCATAAGGCGTAAAGAGTGTGTCGGATCCTAGAGGGATAAGGTAGACATTATGAGGACTTACAGAAAGTGAGTTTTTTGTGTTTGTGAAAATCTATACAAGATGAGTAGGAGGGTGTCAGGCTCCCACTCCACTTTGGAGGGTGTCAGGCTCCCACTCCACTTTGGAGGGTGTCAGGCTCCCACTCCACTTTGGAGGGTGTCAGGCTCCCACGCCACTTTGCTGTTTTTGGTGTATTTTAGTTTTAACTGTTACTTTGTTTGCTCAAAATATTATATTAGAGCTACAATTTTATCATATTTTATTGATTGAGCTTTTACTTTCTTTGTACTATTTTATTCACTTAATTACTGTCTTATTGTTGTTGCATTGTTGACCTGCAAGGAAGCATTTCACTGCACTGTGTACTAATACACAACTTCAACTAATTGTGTACAAACGGTAAGGGAAAATGGGGAAAATGTCTGTCTGTCTCTTTGTTTGTCTGTGTTTCAGTGTGTGTGTGTGTGTGTGTGTGTGTGTGTGTGTGTGTGTGTGTGTGTGGCTTCTCACTTTGCAGAGACCCTGTTGGACACAGACTTGGTGGCCCGTGTCACAGCACACTGTAGCATCTTAACCATCTGTTCTCCAATCCATCCCACATCCTCCTGCACATCAGGCAGCCATTCTAACAGTCTGGGAGGAGAGAGAGGGCTTTAGAAATATACCATGATAATATTAATAATAATAATAATAATAATAATAATAATAATAAGCCGTTCTAAAAGTCTGGGAGAAGAAAGAGGGCTTTAGTAATATATAATAATAATAATAATAATAATAATAATAATAATAATAATAATAATAATAATAATAATAATAAGCCGTTCTAAAAGTCTGGGAGAAGAAAGAGGGCTTTAGTAATATATAATAATAATAATAATAATAATAATAATAATAATGAGCAGACTCCAGGGGGAGGGTCTAGGGTCCAGTCTTACCTAACAGTCAGGGACAGAGCAGACTCCAGGGGGAGGGTCTAGGGTCTAGTCTTACCTAACAGTCAGGGACAGAGCAGACTCCAGGGTATAGGGTATAGGGTCTAGTCTTACCTAACAGTCAGGGACAGAGCAGACTCCAGGGTATAGGGTATAGGGTCTAGTCTTACCTAACAGTCAGGGACAGAGCAGACTCCAGGGTATAGGGTCTAGGGTCTAGTCTTACCTAACAGTCAGGGACAGAGCAGACTCCAGGGTATAGGGTCTAGTCTTACCTAACAGTCAGGGGACAGAGCAGACTCCAGGGTATAGGGTCTAGTCTTACCTAACAGTCAGGGACAGAGCAGACTCCAGGGTATAGGGTCTAGTCTTACCTAACAGTCAGGGACAGAGCAGACTCCAGGGTATAGGGTCTAGTCTTACCTAACAGTCAGGGACAGAGCAGACTCCAGGGTATAGGGTCTAGTCTTACCTAACAGTCAGGGACAGAGCAGACTCCAGGGTATAGGGTCTAGTCTTACCTAACAGTCAGGGACAGAGCAGACTCCAGGGGAGGGTATAGGGTCTAGTCTTACCTAACAGTCAGGGACAGAGCAGACTCCAGGGTATAGGGTCCAGTCTTACCTAACAGTCAGGGACAGAGCAGACTCCAGGGTATAGGGTCTAGTCTTACCTAACAGTCAGGGACAGAGCAGACTCCAGGGTATAGGGTCTAGTCTTACCTAACAGTCAGGGACAGAGCAGACTCCAGGGTATAGGGTCTAGTCTTACCTAACAGTCAGGGACAGAGCAGACTCCAGGGGGAGGGTATAGGGAAGCATCATAGTCGTCACCATCCTGACTGGCAGCAGGTTGCTTAGCGACTGGCCCAGACTGTATCTCTCCTTGCAGGCTTCCACCAGAGCTACAGAGAGAGACAGAGAGAAGAGAGAACACTTAGAACACTCTAGAACCAGAGCTACAGAGAGAGACAGAGAGAAGAGAGAACACTTAGAACACTCTAGAACCAGAGCTACAGAGAGAGACAGAGAGAAGAGAGAACACTTAGAACACTCTAGAACCAGAGCTACAGAGAGAGACAGAGAGAAGAGAGAACACTTAGAACACTCTAGAACCAGAGCTACAGAGAGAGACAGAGAGAAGAGAGAACACTTAGAACACTCTAGAACCAGAGCTACAGAGAGAGACAGAGAGAAGAGAGAACACTTAGAACACTCTAGAACCAGAGCTACAGAGAGAGACAGAGAGAAGAGAGAACACTTAGAACACTCTAGAACCAGAGCTACAGAGAGAGACAGAGAGAAGAGAGAACATTTAGAACACTCTAGAACCAGAGCTACAGAGAGAGACAGAGAGAAGAGAGAACATTTAGAACACTCTAGAACCAGAGCTACAGAGAGAGACAGAGAGAAGAGAGAACACTTAGAACACTCTAGAACCAGAGCTACAGAGAGAGACAGAGAGAAGAGAGAACACTTAGAACACTCAAAACACTCCCTGAATACACAGCATGCTACAATACACCTCCAGAGTTACAGAGAGAACCAAGAGAACAGAGGTAGAGACAGGCAAGAGTACAATACACTCACTAAAAACATTACCTAAACACATGAGAGAGTTACAGAGAGGGGATAGAGTACAATTCACTGACTAAAAAAAGTACCTAAATACATGAGGGAGTTACAGAGGGAGGCAGAGAGAACAACTCACTCACTAAAAACATTACCTAAATATATGAGTAGGGCTGTGTCACACTCTGGCTCCAGGACTTGTGTATTTGAGCCAGGGTGTATGTTGTTTGTTGGGTTTTGGGTGTAATTTTATGTTTGCATGTCTGTCACGTTTATTTCTAGGTGAGGAGTTCTGTTGTGTCTATTTCTAGGTTGTGGTTGTGTTTCCTTGTTTGTATTCATTGACTCCCAATCGGAGGTAACGAGTGTCAGCTGTCGGCTCGTTATCTCTGATTGGGAGCCATATTTAAGATGTAGGTTTTCTTGTGTTAGTTGTGGGTTATTGTTCCATGTTCCAGTGTCTCTGTTTATTGGACTTCACGCATCGTCTTTGTTTTGTTTTCGTGAGTACGTTTATTAATAAATCATGTTCACTCGCAACGCTGCGCTTTGGTCCGCTTCTTCATATGTAGACGATCGTGACAGAATAACCCACCAAAAGAGGACCAAGCAGCGTAACAAGCGGCAACAGGACCTACCTCCAACGGATTCATGGACATGGGAGGAGATACGGGCTGGAAAGGGTCCTTGGCCACAAATGGAGGAATATCACCGCCCTCGTGAAGAGCTGGAGGCGGCTGCAGCCGAGAGGAGGTGGTACGAGGAGGCAGCGCGGAGTCGAGGCTGGAAGCCCGTGGTTACTCCCCAAAAAATTTTTTGGGGGGGGCACATGGCTTGGGCGCCTGGGCAGCAGGAGGCTGCCACAGGTAGAGCTGGAGAGAAGGCATTCGGATTACGGGAGCCATTGGCGAGTGGAAGGAGGGAAGTTGTTGTGGCACGGCATGAGAGACTGAAGTGTGTTCCCAGTCTGGTCCGGTCCATTCTTGATCCCCAGTTAAGGCCAGTGGTGGGTGTTCCCGGTACGGGCCGGTCTGTTCCTACTCCACGCACCAGGTCCACGATGTGCGTCGCCAGCCGGCCAGAGTCTGCCGTCTGTCCTAGGGCGTCTGAACTGCCCGTCTGCCAAGCGCTGCATAAGCCGCCCGTCTGTACTGAGCCTGCAAAGCCGTCCGTCTGCCATGAGCCTGCAGAGCCGTCCGCCAGACAGAATCAGACACCTGCTATGGAATCAGCAGGAGCCGACGCAGCCCATACTAGACTGGAAGCTCAGGTTCGGAACCAGAAAGAGCAGATCCTGCAGATGGGAGCCGCCCTACTGGAGGTGATGACTGCTATCCGAGGCTGGGGTCCGCCTCCACCGCCAGCCTCCCAGCCAGCACCATCAGCCAGCCATGAGCAGCCAGATCCGTCAGTCAGCCATGAGCAGCCAGATCCGTCAGCCAGCCATGAGCAGCCAGATCCGTCAGCCAGCCATGAGCAGCCAGACCCGTCAGCCAGCCAGGATCCGCCAGAGCCGTCCAGCCAGGATCCGCCAGAGCCGGCCAGCCAGGATCCGCCAGAGCCGGTCAGCCCGGATCCGCCAGAGCCGTCCCGCCAGGATCCGCCAGAGCCGTCCAGCCTGGATCCGCCAGAGCCGTCCAGCCTGGATCCGCCAGAGCCGTCCAGCCAGGATCAGCCAGAGCCGGCCAGCCAGGATCCGCCAGAGCCGGTCAGCCCGGATCCGCCAGAGCCGTCCCGCCAGGATCCGCCAGAGCCGTCCCGCCAGGATCAGCCAGAGCCGGCCAGCCAGGATCCGCCAGAGCCGGTCAGCCCGGATCCGCCAGAGCCGTCCCGCCAGGATCCGCCAGAGCCGTCCCGCCAGGATCCGCCAGAGCCGTCCCGCCAGGATCCGCCAGAGTCGTCCCGCCAGGATCCGCCAGAGCCGTCCCGCCAGGATCCGCCAGAGCCAGCCAGCCAGGATCCGCCATCTAGTCAGGTACTGCCCCTTAGCCCGGTGCTGCCCCTTAGTCCTGTACTGCCCTTCAGCCCGGTGCTGCCCCTTAGTCCGGTGCTGCCCCTGAGTCCGGTGCCGCCCCTTAGCCCGGTGCTGACCCGTAGTCCGGTACTGCCTCTTAGCCCGGTGCTGCCCTTTAGTCCGGTGCTGCCCCGTAGTCCGGTACTGCCCCTTAGCCCGGTGCTGCCCCTTAGTCCTGTACTGCCCTTTAGTCCGGTACTGCCCCGTAGTCCGGTGCTGCCCCTTGTCCCGGTGCTGCCCCTTATCCCGGTGCTGCCCCTTAGTCCGGTGCTGCCCCTTAGTCCGGTACTGTCCCGTAGTCAGGTGCCGCCCCTGAGTCCGGTGCCGCCCCTTAATCCTGTGGGGTTGAGTTGGGGGGTGGTCATGAGGAAGGGAGGACGGAAGCGGAGAGTGACTAAGGTGGGATGGGGACCACGACCAGAAGCAGAACCGCCACCGTGGACAGACGCCCACCCAGACCCTCCCCTAGACTGTATGCTGGTGCGCCCGGAGTTCGCACCTTTAGGGGGGGGTACTGTCACACTCTGGCTCCAGGACTTGTGTATTTGAGCCAGGGTGTATGTTGTTTGTTGGGTTTTGGGTGTAATTTTATGTTTGCATGTCTGTCACGTTTATTTCTAGGTGAGGAGTTCTGTTGTGTCTATTTCTAGGTTGTGGTTGTGTTTCCTTGTTTGTATTCATTGACTCCCAATCGGAGGTAACGAGTGTCAGCTGTCGGCTCGTTATCTCTGATTGGGAGCCATATTTAAGATGTAGGTTTTCTTGTGTTAGTTGTGGGTTATTGTTCCATGTTCCAGTGTCTCTGTTTATTGGACTTCACGCATCGTCTTTGTTTTGTTTTCGTGAGTACGTTTATTAATAAATCATGTTCACTCGCAACGCTGCGCTTTGGTCCGCTTCTTCATATGTAGACGATCGTGACAGGCTGTCCCTGACAAAATAAAATCTTGTTGGACCGAGAGTTGTCTGTTGGTCAACATAAACGTGTATTTTTCCCATATATGTTTGAATAAAACTATATGTAGGCTACTGAGCTTGTCTGATGCTGTCACGCCCTGACTCTAGGGACTTGTATTGGTTGAGTCAGGGTGTGTATTTTCTGTGTTGGGTTTGTCTATGTTAGTTTCTAGATCGTTTAGATCTATGTTGGCCAGGGTGGTTCCCAATCAGAGGCAGCTGTAGCTCGTTGTCTCTGATTGGGGACCATACTTAGGTAGCCTGTTGGCACTAGTGGGGTGTGGGATCTTGTTCCGTGTGAGGTATGTTATTTGTCTACCTTGGACGTCACGTTTCGTTTGTTGTTTTGGTTGTGCGTTTATTTCATGAAATAAATATGAATGCATATCACGCTGCGCCTTGGTCCTTCTCGTTCATGAACGATCGTGACAGATGCTTTAAGCACTGCGATTGAAAATTAAGACGCACAAAATACTAAAGAGGGAGCCAGAGATCAATATAGCCTAACAGGAAGGAAGAAACCTGTTCCCGACTCTCTTCCTCCCGCTGCTCCTGGCCTTCGCAGATTCTGCCCTTTAAGCTCCTGAAGTGGCCGGTAGTAGGCTACACCAGCGGTCGGTTTTCCTTTTCCATTCGGAGCGCCAAGTTACCGTACCATTTCTACAGTTATGGTTTTCATATGCACATTTTCGTGGAAAACCAGTTTCATTTCATTTATAATAAAGTCTTCATATCTCAACATCAATGTCATGTGGTTAATCTAAATTCAATTTAAATGAAAATGATACAAATCTAAATGTAACTTCCATTGCCGTTGCCAACTATGTAAAAATAGCCTCCATAAAGCCAACAAATAAAAACATTGCAGCCTGCAGGTAGAAAATATCCTGATAAATCACATTGGCAATGCAGGCCTGTCTGCAAGGAACTTGAAACATTGTATCAACTATTAACTTGGTCCAGCCTGAAGCTGGTGCTAGCAAACTTGCAACATTGTATAAAATATTCTGGGCCCTCAGAGTTTCCCGAGCCAGTGAGCTCCAGACAGAGATACACAGCTGTAGGCTATTTGCGTAAGGGATAAGAAGTTATCAGGTAGGCCTATTTTATGACGTTTCCACTGGATCAGAGCATTATATTTTTTTCCCCTTTCATGCTGAGTGGTTATTGAAAGGGAGAGAACTGGAAAGATGTGAGCTACAGAGAGAGCTACAGGAGAAGCTATAGAGAGAGAGAGAGCTATCAGAGGGTAGACAGTGGGGAGCTTACAGAGAGAGCGTACGAGAGAGATACAGAGAGAGGTACAGAGAGAGACA
>LR778271.1:1523091-1678770 GCA_902810595.1 Coregonus sp. 'balchen'
AAAAAAAAAAAAAAAAAAAAAAAAAAAAAAAAAAAAAAAAAAAAAAAAAAAAAAAAAAAAAAAAAAAAAAAAAAAAAAAAAAAAAAAAAAAAAAAAAAAAAAAAAAAAAAAAAAAAAAAAAAAAAAAAAAAAAAAAAAAAAAAAAAAAAAAAAAAAAAAAAAAAAAAAAAAAAAAAAAAAAAAAAAAAAAAAAAAAAAAAAAAAAAAAAAAAAAAAAAAAAAAAAAAAAAAAAAAAAAAAAAAAAAAAAAAAAAAAAAAAAAAAAAAAAAAAAAAAAAAAAAAAAAAAAAAAAAAAAAAAAAAAAAAAAAAAAAAAAAAAAAAAAAAAAAAAAAAAAAAAAAAAAAAAAAAAAAAAAAAAAAAAAAAAAAAAAAAAAAAAAAAAAAAAAAAAAAAAAAAAAAAAAAAAAAAAAAAAAAAAAAAAAAAAAAAAAAAAAAAAAAAAAAAAAAAAAAAAAAAAAAAAAAAAAAAAAAAAAAAAAAAAAAAAAAAAAAAAAAAAAAAAAAAAAAAAAAAAAAAAAAAAAAAAAAAAAAAAAAAAAAAAAAAAAAAAAAAAAAAAAAAAAAAAAAAAAAAAAAAAAAAAAAAAAAAAAAAAAAAAAAAAAAAAAAAAAAAAAAAAAAAAAAAAAAAAAAAAAAAAAAAAAAAAAAAAAAAAAAAAAAAAAAAAAAAAAAAAAAAAAAAAAAAAAAAAAAAAAAAAAAAAAAAAAAAAAAAAAAAAAAAAAAAAAAAAAAAAAAAAAAAAAAAAAAAAAAAAAAAAAAAAAAAAAAAAAAAAAAAAAAAAAAAAAAAAAAAAAAAAAAAAAAAAAAAAAAAAAAAAAAAAAAAAAAAAAAAAAAAAAAAAAAAAAAAAAAAAAAAAAAAAAAAAAAAAAAAAAAAAAAAAAAAAAAAAAAAAAAAAAAAAAAAAAAAAAAAAAAAAAAAAAAAAGGGGGAAAACTTTTGGGGGGGTGGTTTAGGGGTTTTCCCAAAAAAAGAAAATTTTTTCTGATAAAGGGATAAATTGGAAACCAGAGGCCTTGGTTTTGGAGGGTGGGTGTATTTAAAAAGGGGTTTGGTGTTTTCAGAAAATCAAAAGATGCGATTTTTTTTTGTAAAAAATTTTTCATGTAAAATTTTTTGAAACCCCCCGCCCGGGGGGACCACCAAGGAGTTAAAACAATAACGGTCACAACTCCCTTTCCAAGGGTTTTTCCATAGGAAAAGGGGGTGTGCTGTTTGGGAAATCCCTTCAAGGGGAAGTTGAAGGTTGACCTGGAGCCATCAACAAGGTTGATGGGGGGAATGGCAGCACGGGCAAGGGGGTTGAAGGTGACCGGCAGCCTCAAGGGGAAATTGGTTTGCCAAGGTAGACTGGCAAGGGGAACAAACCATGGTTTTCCTGTAATGGTAGAATGGCAGCATCAAGGGGGAAGGGGTATGGTACCTGGCCCCATCAAGGGGAAAGGATGGTGGACTGGCAGCACAACAATTGTGTTCGCCGGTACAAAAGGGTGTGGCTGGTGACCATAGGCTAGCCTATCAGAGGGCAAGGTGATGACTGGTCGACCATAGGCTAGCCTATCAGAGGGCAAGGTGATGACTGGTCGACCATAGGCTAGCCTATCAGAGGGCAGGTGATGACTGGTAGACCATAGGCTAGCCTATCAGAGGGCAAGGTGATGACTGGTCGACCATAGGGTACCTATCAGAGGGCAAGGGGAAAAGGTGACAAGGCTAGCCTATCAGAGGGGAAGGTGAGCTTCCCCGGTACCCAGACAGGGGTCTAGGGGTTTAAAGGGCTAAATTGGTTTCCCCAAGGTGTCAGGGGCAGGTTAATTTTACCATAGGTGTTAAGGGGCAAAGGGGTTCTGGGGCCCCCACAGTTTCAGGGGAGGGGTTATTGTACCCCCACCGTTCAGGGGCAGGTCCCCATTGTTTACCCCTATCCATTTCAGGTCAGGTCTCCTTTTTTACCCCTTCCTGTCTGGGGTCAGGGGCTCCCTTGTTTTCCACTATCCAGTGTTTTGGGGGGAGGGCTCCCTTTTTTACCCCTATCCAGGGTTAGGGGTCAGGTCTCCATTGTTTACCCCTATCCGGGTGTCTAGGGTTCAGCCGGTCTTCCATTGTTGTACCCCTATCCAGTGTCTAGGGTCAGGTCTCCTTTGTTTACCCCTATCCAGTGTCTAGGGGTCAGGTCTCCATTGTTTACCCCTATCCAGTGTCTAGGGGTCAGGTCTCCATTGTTTACCCCTATCCAGTGTCTAGGGGTCAGGTCTCCATTGTTTACCCCTATCCAGTGTCTAGGGGTCAGGGCTGCGTCCCAAATGGCACCCTATTCCCTATAGGGCACAACCTTTGACCTTAGGGCCCTGGTCAACAGTAGTACACTTTAAAGGGGAATAGGGCAGGTTCTTCAATTCCGGTCCTGGGGGGCCGAAAACTTCTGTTTTTTTTTTCTACCTGGTAGTTAATTGAAACTCACCTGGTGTCCCGGGTCTGAATTAGCCCCTAAATTAAAAGGGAAAGGGATGAAAAACAGAGGTGTTTCGGCCCTCCAGGACCGGAATTGAAGAACCCTGCCCTATTCCCTTTAAAGTGTACTACTGTTGACCAGGGCCCATAAGGTCAAAGGTTGTGCCCTATAGGGAATAGGGTGCCATTTGGGACGCAGCCTAAGAGTTGTTTAAGGTTAGGGCCAGAGTATCCCTAGAAAACTCTGACAAAACAAACAGTCATGGTCATATTGGTTGTCTATATTCTGTCTGTATATTCTGACAGTACATTCTGCCTGTATATTCTGACAGTACAGGTACATCAAAGCTGAGACGGAGAGACTGAAAAACTGCTTCTATCTCAAGGCCAGCAGACTGTTAAATAGCCATCACTAGCCGGCCCCCGCCCAGTACCCTGCCCTGAACTTAGTCACTGTCACTAGCCGGCTACCACCCGGTACCCTGCCCTGAACTTAGTCACTGTCACTAGCCGGCTACCACCCGGTACCCTGCCCTGAACTTAGTCACTGTCACTAGCCGGCTACCACCCGGTACCCTGCCCTGAACTTAGTCACTGTCACTAGCCGGCATCCACCCAGTACCCTGCCCTGAACTTAGTCACTGTCACTAGCCGGCTACCACCCAGTCACTCTACCCTGAACTTAGTCACTGTCACTAGCCGGCTACCACCCAGTCCATCAACCCTGAACTTAGTCACTGTCACTAGCCGGCTACCACCCGGTACCCTGCCCTGAACTTAGTCACTGTCACTAGCCGGCTACCACCCAGTCACTCAACCCTGAACTTAGTCACTGTCACTAGCCGGCTACCACCCGGTACCCTGCCCTGAACTTAGTCACTGTCACTAGCCGGCTACCACCCAGTCACTCAACCCTGAACTTAGTCACTGTTACTAGCCGGCTACCACCCGGTACCCTGCCCTGAACTTAGTCACTGTCACTAGCCGGCATCCACCCAGTACCCCTGCCCTGAACTTAGTCACTGTCACTAGCCGGCTACCACCCAGTCACTCTACCCTGAACTTAGTCACTGTCACAGCGGCTACCACCAGTCACCACCCTGACTTAGTCACTGTCACTAGCCGGCTACCACCCGTACCCTGCCCTGAACTTAGTCACTGTCACTAGCCGGCTACCACCCAGTCACTCAACCCTGAACTTAGTCACTGTCACTAGCCGGCTACCACCCGGTACCCTGCCCTGAACTTAGTCACTGTCACTAGCCGGCTACCACCCGGTACCCTGCCCTGAACTTAGTCACTGTCACTAGCCGGCTACCACCCAGTCACTCTACCCTGAACTTAGTCACTGTCACTAGCCGGCTACCACCCAGTCACTCAACCCTGAACTTAGTCACTGTCACTAGCCGGCTACCACCCGGTACCCTGCCCTGAACTTAGTCACTGTCACTAGCCGGCTACCACCCAGTCACTCAACCCTGAACTTAGTCACTGTCACTAGCCGGCTACCACCCGGTACCCTGCCCTGAACTTAGTCACTGTTACTAGCCGGCTACCACCCGGTACCCTGCCCTGAACTTAGTCACTGTCACTAGCCGGCTACCACCCAGTCACTCTACCCTGAACTTAGAGGCTGCTGCCCTATATACATAGACATGGAACACTGGTCACTTTAATAATGGAGCACTGGTCATTTTAATAATGTTTACATACTGTTGTACCCACTTAATATATATGTATATACTGTATTCTAGTCAAGGTTCATCCAATATAACTACTGCTGTAGTTATATCTGAAGGAGCCCTCAAAGCTCATCACTAAGCTAAGGACCCTGGGACTAAACACCTCCCTCTGCAACTGGATCCTGGACTTCCTGACGGGCCGCCCCCCAGGTGGTAAGGGTAGGGAACAACACATCTGCCACGCTGATCCTCAACACTGGGGCTCCTCAGGGATGCGTGCTTAGTCCCCTCCTGTACTCCCTGTTCACTCATGACTGCATGGCCAGGCACGAGTCCAACACCATCATTAAGTTTGCCGACGACACAACAGTGGTAGGCCTGATCACCGACAACGACGAGACAGCCTATAGGGAGGAGGTCAGAGACCTGGCCGTGTGGTGCCAGGACAACAACCTCACCCTCAACGTGATCAAGACAAAGGAGATGATTGTGGACTACAGGAAAAAGAAGAGGACCGAGCGCGCCCCCATTCTCATCGACGGGGCTGTAGTGGAGCAGGTTGAGAGCTTCAAGTTCCTTGGTGTCCACATCACCAACAAACTATCATGGTCCAAACACACCAAGACAGTCGTGAAGAGGGCACGACAAAGCCTATTCCACCTCAGGAGACTGAAAATATTTGGCATGGGTCCTCAGATCCTCAAAAGGTTATACAGCAGCACCATCGAGAGCATCCTGACTGGTTGCATCACTGCCTGGTATGGCAACCTGCCATCCAGGACCTCTATACCAGGCGGTTGTCAAAGACTCCAGCCACCCTAGTCATAGACTGTTCTCTCTGCTACCGTATGGCAAGCGGTACCGGAGCGCCAAGTCTAGGTCCAAAAGGCTTCTTAACAGCTTCTACCTCCAAGCCATAAGACTCCTGAACATCTAATCAAATGGCTACCCAGACTATTTGCATTGCCCCCCAACCCCTCTTTTACACTGCTGCTACTCTCTGTTTATTATCTATGCATAGTCACTTTAACTCTACCCACATGTACATATTACCTCAACTACCTCGACTAACCGGTGCCCCCCGCACATTGACTCTGTACCAGTACCCCCTGTATATAGCCTCCCTACTGTTATTTTACTGCTGCTCTTTAATTATTTGTAACTTTTATTTCTAATGTTTTTTTAGGTATTCTTTCTTAAAACTGCATTGTTGGTTAAGGGCTGTAAGTAAGCATTTCACTGTAAGGTCTACACCTGTTGCATTCGGTGCATGTGACAAATAAAATTAGATTTGGACACAACCTTTCTATTCATATGCTGTCCATTCTGTCTATACACACCATGAGCATTTCGCTGCACCCGCGATAACATCTGCTAAATATGTCGACCAATAACATTAGATTAAATGTTTATTGCATCTTTGCACCAGGTCAAATTCACCAGGTCAAATTCCTGGTGCATGTTAATGTCCTTGGTGAATAAAGTTGATTGTGATTCATTTTGACCTGGGATGGTAAAAGCAGGAGGACTTAGCTGATGTACAGGATGGATGTGTTGTTTAGACGTTTTGGGTGTGTTTGTTGTTCAGAGGTTGTGTGTCACACTAAACACAGTCCCCCCTGTCCTCCAGGAGTCCATGAAGATAGCCCTGCAGCACGGGGACCGTCCTCTCCAGGCGCTGTGCTTACTGAACTTCGCTGATATCCACCGCTGCCGGAACGACGTTGATGTAAGCTGCCACCAAATACTATCTATACTACACTGTTAGAGATCAATTTATGTAATCCGAAGAGGCAAAACATTCCTTCAATTTGAGCTGGGCTAGATTACCCTCCTCTCCTCCCCCTCCTCCCCTCCTCTCCTCCTCCCCCGCCCCTCTTCTCTCCTCTCCTCCCCTCCCCTCCCCTCCCCTCCCCTCTCCTCTCCTCCCCCCCCCTCTCCTCCCCTCCCCTCTCCTCCCCTCCCCTCTCCTCTCCTCTCCTCTCCTCTCCTCTCCTCTCCTCTCCTCTCCTCTCCTCTCCTCTCCTCTCCTCTCCTCTCCTCTCCTCTCCTCTCCTCTCCTCTCCTCTCCTCCCCTCTCCTCTCCTCTCCTCTCCTCTCCTCTCCTCTCCTCTCCTCTCCTCTCCTCTCCTCTCCTCTCCTCTCCTTCACATCTCTTCTCCTCGTCCTCTCCTCTCCTCTCCCTCTCCTCTCCTCTCCTCTCCTCTCCTCTCCTCTCCTCTCCTCTCCTCTCCTCTCCTCTCCTCTCCTCCAGAAAGCATTGCCTCGTTATGAGTCCTCCATGTGTATAATGACAGAGATTGGGAACCGTCTTGGCCAGACCCAGGTGTACCTGGGGGTAGGGAAGTGTTGGCTCCAGCAGAAAGAACTAGACAAGGCTCTGGATGCTCTGCAGCGAGCGCAGGAGTTGTCTGAGGCTTTAGGAACCAAGGTACTGTGCACACAGTTCTGAATCAATACCGTGAAAAGATGCTGCCTTTTTTACTGTAATAAAACATACTGTACAATTAAAACAATCATGCAACAATCAGATGCACCGTCACACTTTAGCCTGTGCTAATTTCCAGTTCTTGTCCCATAGCTGTGTAGTCTGAATGAGGGGATCTACAGCAGTAAGTCAGCTCTGTTCTGTCTGTGCGTTGACTCTAACCCTACATACCTCTGTCTGTTAGCTGTGCAGTCTAAAGGTGCACTGTCTCAGCGAGGGGATCTACCGCAGTAAGGAGAGCCAGGAGGAGCTGAGGGAGCAGGTGGTGAAGTTCCTGCAGTGTGTTGAGGAGCTGGAGCTGTACTGTGGGATGTGTGGCGAGTCCATAGGAGAGAGGAACCAGCAACTGCAGGCTCTGCCCTGCTCTCACATCTTCCACCTCCAGTAGGTGACCCCATCTACATGCTACGTGTTATATAGTCTACTTGTTATTACTACATATGGCTCTGCTCTCACATCTTCCACCTCCAGTAGGTGCTCTTGCCTTGCTTAACATATTCTACATGTTTCATGTCCAGGGGTAGAATTATGGGGGATTTGACGTGGGTCAGTTCAGAGTTCCTTTTTTCAGTTCTTCTTTTCCTCCTCCTCCTCCTCCTCCTCCTCCTCTTCCTCCTCCTCTCAGGTGCCTACAGAACAACGGTTCCAAGGGCTGCCCTAAATGCCGGCGGTCCTCCATGAAGCCTGGGTTTGTGTGAGGTTATGAGGCATAGTGCCTGGGACTTGAGGACACTATGTAATAACACTCAGTGATGCCCCAACCACAGTCACATAGGAGAGCCAGACTGCACTTCTGGATGGGCAGACTGCTGAACACATATCTGAACTAAACTGAACACATATCTGAACTAAACTGAACACATATCTGAACTAAACTGAACACATATCTGAACTAAACTGAACACATATCTGAACTAAACTGAACACATATCTGAATGTCCTAACTAAACTGAACACAGACTCGGATACAGTCTGTTGACTGGCTGCTGTAGTTCGACCACCCCAGTGTGAGGACAAGACAGGACTGTAGTTCATGACTAACCACCCCGGTGTGAGGACAAGACAGGACTGTAGTTCATGACTAACCACCCCGGTGTGAGGACAAGACAGGACAGATGAGGAGGATACAGTGATAGATGTATTACACTGTTGTACATGATGTATTGTAGTTTTTTTTGTCATAGGGTGAGGAGGAAGAAATCCAATATACTTCTTAGTTCTGTTTTAGATCAATCTGATAGTTTAGCATAATGTTCACTTTGGTTAGGGTATGCTGGAAGATTCATTGCAAGCATGTAAATTGGAAGATATGTTAAACATTATTGTTTGGGATAAAGTGAAATCACTATGATTTTGGCCACACTTTCTATTATTATTTGAATTTAACTAAATTGTATTTTAAATATAGCCATCGAAAGGCAAATTGAGCTATATGTTTTCTATATATTACTACTGTAAAGGTGTTTAATGGCCATATCATCAACATATTTCTGTACAACCTTTTTATCATCAGTTCTCAGCAAACATACTGCAAATTGTCCAATCACAGTTGAGAACATAACACTACAACTAAAGAATGCATAAATCACCAAGAGATGAAGGCGCTGATCAAATGGACGGTCAGGATATGCTTGTGTTCATTTGACTTTAGCGTTTGATAAAGCTATCAAAACTAAAAACTAGTCTCTGTCTTTACCAAACTCCAAGGGGTATACAGCTTTCTAAGAGGGAATTCGAACTTCCTCTTACGGTAAGTTTAATTTTCACTTTAGTCTCCCATTAACGTTAACGTTAATGCATGATTAAGTGAAAAATCTACTCAAGTGGAAGTTAGTTTTCACCCCTAAGTGACTAAGGAGCAGTTCAACCCACATGATGTTATTAATTATTAGGTGTGCTTGCTGAAGGCAAAACACAACTCTAGATTTCTTACATCTTATTAAATCCGTCTGCTTCTAGCGCTTAAACAATTTAAGCTATAAACATGAAAACAACTTCCAAATGTGCAGACTGGCCTAGCTTAGATTGCTTGAGAAAATGTTTTTGATAGCATTTATACTTTTTGAACTATAATAATATTTAGATGAACTCCCAATGCATTTCAATGAAAAAGAAAAAGCTCCATAGACTTGGTAAAGAACTAGAAAATTCTCTACCTATCTCCTCTTTCACCGTTTAAGCTATCAACGTTGGGATGTTCAGACTGGCCCAACTTAGATTGCTTGTCAAATGAGTTTTCATACTCTGTATACTTTTTGAACTATAGCCATTTACAATGTGCATAAATTAACATGGGTTTGAATGGGAACCATAGGAATACAGAGGTAGCTATTCAAAAAGGTCCTGCTCCTTTGGCCAATTAAGCTACAAGACTACCTTTAAAACACTCAGGCTATCCTAACTTCAAATTCTTTATACATTTGCATAAAATAGCATAAAATAACCCATCAACAGTAACTCTTGAACCGTTCAAGCTAGAGACGCCAAACCAACTTTCACATGTTCAGGCCATCCTATCTAATCGATCAATCTGACCACATCTGCTGACCACAACCACACATCTGCTGACCACAACCACACATCTACTGACCACAACCACACATCTACTGACCACAACCACACATCTGCTGACCACAACCACATATCTACTGACCACAACCACACATCTACTGACCACAACCACACATCTACTGACCACAACCACACATCTACTGAACCACACAACTACTGAACCACACATCTACTGAACCACAACTAGCTGCACCGGTCCTGGGCTTGGCTAGCACTGGTCTGCACTATAAACTATAACTACTTAAATGTTCATATCAATCAATCAATCAATCAATCAATCAAATGTATTTATAAAGCCCTTTTTACATCAGCAGTTGTCACAAAGTGCTATACAGAAACCCAGCCTAAAACCCCAAACAGCAAGCGATGCAGATGTAGAAGCACGGTGGCTTGGAAAAACTCCCTAGAAAGGCAGAAACCTAGAGAGGAACCAGGCTCTGAGGGGTGGCCAGTCCCCTTCTGGCTGTGGCAGGTGGAGATTATAACAGTACATGGCCATTAAGGCCTGATTTTTCTCCAAGATGTTCAAACGTTCATAGATGACCAGCAGGGTCAAAAACATTTGCATATAATACCCACCAACTATAATTGAACCGTTCAAGCTAGAGACACCAAACTATATGTTGAATGTTCAGGCCATCCTATCCTGTCAACCAATCAATCAATATTTTAATCTACCTACTTTTTCAACTATAACCAGTCACCACCATTACTACTGCAGACACTACCACTTATATAACTATAACCAGACACTACCATTACTACTGTAGACACTACCACTACTATAACCATAACCAATCACTACCACTACTATAACTATAACCAGTCACTACCACTACTATAACTATAACCAGTCATTACCACTACTATAACTATAACCAGTCACTACCACTACTATAACTATAACCAGACACTACCACTACTATAACTTAATTCAAAATCATACATACTTTAAACCAAGCTTGCAAGCACACCACATTTTCTTCAGGAAATGTACTTTTTCTAGTTAAGTATCAATTCCTAGTTCTATTCAGCATTTATTTCTGGAAAACCAAAAGTTTATTTTCAGTCTATAACACTACAACACTATTCAAGGCAAAATATTATTGGGAAAGAAGGAAAACTCTTATCGTGTATTATTGGGAAAGAAGGAAAACTCTTATCGTGTATTATTGGGAAAGAAGGAAAACTCTTATCGTGTATTATTGGGAAAGAAGGAAAACTCTTATCGTGTATTATTGGGAAAACGATGTTGTCTGACCAATCACTTGCATGTTGAATAATAATAAACTGTAAATATATTATTGTCATTTATTTAGTTGTTGTAGCTATGGTGTGAATATGATTGGTTCTAATGTTGATTAGCAGCAGTGACACCATGTGGGTAGTTATTACGCCATGTGGGTAGTTATTACACCATGTGGGTAGTTACTACGCCATGTGGGTAGTTATTACGCCATGTGGGTAGTTATTACGCCATGTGGGTAGTTATTACGCCATGTGGGTAGTTATTACGCCATGTGGGTAGTTATTACGCCATGTGGGTAGTTATTACGCCATGCGGGTAGTTATTACGCTATGCGGGTAGTTATTACGCTATGTGGGTAGTTATTACGCTATGTGGGTAGTTATTACGCCATGTGGGTAGTTATTACGCCATGTGGGTAGTTATTACGCCATGTGGGTAGTTATTACGCTATGTGGGTAGTTATTACGCCATGTGGGTAGTTATTACGCCATGTGGGTAGTTATTACGCCATGTGGGTAGTTATTACGCCATGCGGGTAGTTATTACGCCATGTGGGTAGTTACTACGCCATGTGGGTAGTTATTACGCCATGTGGGTAGTTATTACGCCATGTGGGTAGTTATTACGCCATGTGGGTAGTTATTACGCCATGTGGGTAGTTACTACGCCATGTGGGTAGTTACTACGCCATGTGGGTAGTTATTACGCCATGTGGGTAGTTATTACGCCATGTGGGTAGTTATTACGCCATGTGGGTAGTTATTACGCCATGTGGGTAGTTATTACGCCATGTGGGTAGTTACTACGCCATGTGGGTAGTTATTACGCCATGTGGGTAGTTATTACGCCATGTGGGTAGTTATTACGCCATGTGGGTAGTTATTATGCCATGTGGGTAGTTATTACGCCATGTGGGTAGTTATTACGCCATGTGGGTAGTTATTGCATGTTTTCTTTGCCAAGTAGAACAAGTAAACAAACAAATGTGGTTTTTGATTATCAAAAGTCACTCTGTAAACACAATGGCTTTTTATTTATTGATTGATAATATCCATATTTATATCATCATTGATACAAAAAAAAAATCTTACAGATTTCCAATAATTTTCTGCATATTGTATAACATACACACCAGTAATATTGTGATAATCAATCCAACTCATTTGGAATGCATTGCAACTTTCTAGAATGAATCGTTTTGCATCATAACTTTGTTTAATGTGTAAGAAATATATTTACTGACATAACATTTTGTAATTTTATATTTAATCCATTTCGATATAATGATACATCTGGTCAAAATGTTTTGATTATAAAATGGAATATGAACTATTCTTAGAATGTATTTATTCTTGTATTTTTAATAAAACCACCACATTTACATATTCGAACATTGTAGATGTTTGAAGAGAACTCTGATTGTTCTACCTTTTATCTAGTTGGTGTTAAAGTTCAGATAACAGACAAAATAATGTATTATCTTTTCACACTTCCATGTAACAAAATGGTGCCTTCGAAAAGTATTCAGACCCCTTGACTTTTTCCACATTTTGTTTTACGTTACAGCCTTATTCTAAAATGGATTAAATAGTTTTTTTTCCTTCACACCTGTATTTGGGGAGTTTCTCCCATTCTTCTCTGCAGATCCTCTCAAGCTCTGTCAGGTTGGATGGGGAGCGTCGCTGCACAGCTATTTTCAGGTCTCTCCAGAGATGTTCAATCAGGTTCAAGTCCGGGCTTTGACACGCACTGTCAACTGTGGGACCTTATATAGACAGGTGTTTGCCTTTCCAAATCACGTCCAATCAATTGAATTTACCACAGGTGGACTCCAATCAAGTTGTAGAAACATCTCAAGGATGATCAATGGAAACAGGATGCACCTGAGCTCAATTTCGAGTCTCATAGCAAAGGGTCTGAATACTTATGTAAATAAGGTATTTATTTTTGTTATTTTTAATAAATTGGCAAAAATGTCTAAAAACCTGTTTTTGCTTTGTCATTATGGGGTATTGTGTGTAGATTGATGAGAAAAAACAACAACTATTTAATCCATTTTAGAATAAGGCTGAAACGTAACAAAATGTGGAAAAAGTCAAGGGGTCTGAATACTTTCTGAATGCGCTGTATGCAGGCTTGTATGATGTGTAACATCCACAGAGTATACCAAACATTAAGAACACCTTCCTAATATTGAGTTGCACCACCCTGTATAAAATGAGCAATGTTGAGGTGGTCGAACTAACTAAATGAAACATGCTTGGCTCATGTCTGTTATTTCCATATAGACTATGTAAGTATTTGTAAAAAAAAACTGCCCATTATTAAATTGGAGAAATGATTTCATTGAGCTTTTAATTGTTTTTATTCACTTACTTGTTCTATTGTTGATGCATTGTCGTGAGGTTAACCTGCAAGGAAGCATTTCACTGCACTGTGTACTCCATGTACTGGGCTCCCGAGTGGCGCAGCGGTCTAAGGCACTGCATCTCAGTGCTTGAGGCGTCACTACAGACCCCCTGGTTCGATTCCAGGCTGTGTGTCTCCTTGGTAACCAGATACTCTTTCTGCCATAAAATCCTTAAATAATGATGCCTTTATCTTAGGAAATATTTGAGGGGCTCTATGCAACGCCCTTAAACAACGCCCTTAGGTAAGGGAAAACTATTCCTTAAGGGAAATACTTCAGATGTTTAATGCAACCAGGCCCTGACCTACAGTAGGTATATGTATGAATGTACACTACCAGTCAGAAGTTTGGACACACCTACTCAGTCAAGGGTTTTTCTTTATTTTTTTACTATTTTCTACATTGTAGAATTATAGTGAAGACATCAAAACTATGAAATAACACATATGGAATCATGTAGTAACCAAAAAAGTGTTAAACAAATCAACATATATTTTATATTTGAGATTCTTCAAATAGCCACCCTTTGCCTTGATGACAGCTTTGCACACTCTTGGCGTTCTCTCAACCAGCTTCACCTGGAATGCTTTTCCAACAGTCTTGAAGGAGTTCCCACATATACTGAGCACTTGTTGGCTGCTTTTCCTTCACTCTGCCGTCCGACTCATCCTGTCGGGCTGTCGGGCTGTATCACCGCCTGGTACGGCAACTGCACCGCCCACAACCGCAGGGCTCTCCAGAGGGTGGTGCAGTCTGCCGAACGCATTATCGGGGGCAAACTACCCGCCCTCCAAGACACATACAGCACCCGATGTCACAGGAAGGCCAAAAAGATAATCAAGGACATCAACCACCCGAGCCACTGCCTGTTCACCCCGCTATCATCCAGAAGGCGAGGTCAGTACAGGTGCATCAAAGCTGGGACCGAGAGAATGAAAAACAGCTTCTAACTCAAGGCCATCAGACTGTTAAATAGCCATCACTAGCACATTAGAGGCTGCTGCTGCCTATTGAAATCACTGGCCACTTTAAGAAATGGAACACTAGTCACTTTAATAATGTTTCCATATCTTGCACTACTCATCTCATATGTATATACTGCATTCTATTCTATAATATTCTACTGTATCTTAGTCCATATATGTATATATTCTTAAATTCCATTCCTTACTAGATTTGTGTGTATATGTTGTGAAATTGTTAGATATTACTTGTTAGATATTACTGCACTGTCAGAGCTAGAAGCACAAGCATTTCGCTACACCCGTAATAACATCTGCTAAACACGTGTATATGTGACAAATAAAATTTAATTTGATTTATTGAAACCAGGGCACCTCCACAAATGCTGTTTCCATTTATATCCATACTGAATGAAGCAGTTCAGGGACCTCATGGGCACCCTTAACTTTTTCACTTAATTTATGGGGGAAATTCACCTTAAAATGTTTTGTGCAACTGACTTAAAGTTAAGGAAACTTTCAGGGCAATTATGAGGAGAAAAATAACTTCAGACGTTTTATGCCACCTGGTCCTGGTTGACTAAGTCAGTTGCACAAAACATTTTAAGGTGAATTTGTGCAGGTGAATGTTTTCCTCTGCCCTGGTTGCAAAAAGGAAAACATCAACCAGCTAGCTAGGTGTAAAGCTAGCTAGCTACATAGCGAAACAATGGAAGGGGCACAATCCATTGCCTACAAAGCTAGCTACTTGGCTAGCTAGCTAGCTACCTACTCTGTAAGTTAGCTCGATGTGCTAGAAAGTAATAGAAACAAGCTGAGATTAAAGTAGAGAAACATGTTTTATTATCTTCTGAATCAACTTGTTTCCTCCTGTCTTGAATGTAGAAGTTCTATTTTGCGATCTCCCAAAATAAATGCTCTTTGATGAGACGTTCAGTGAGTGAATCGGGTCATCTCCCGCCTTACATGACTTCAAACTACCATAAAACCCCTTAAGTATGCCCTTACATGACTTAAACCCCTTAAGTATGCCCTTACCTACATAAGGACCCGAAACGGCGGCGTCCGTATGATCGGTGGGACTCACCATATGGCAAATGGACGGCCCCTTACTGGACGTATGCGCGCAACGCCCTTAAACAATTCCCTTAAGGAATCATTTCCCCTTACCTAAGGGAAATCCTTAAGGGAAACACTTAAGATGTTTTATGCAACCGGGCTCAGGGCCCCAAGTGAAACTTAGTTGCTGGCCGGTAGTACTTTATTGTCCATTAACTTAGAGAATGGAAATATGTCTTTATGGTCACAACCCAGTCCCCCGAGACACACCCCCCCTGCTGGACTGGAGGCAATGGGTCATCTGCAGTGCAGCGCCCCTTACCAATCAATTATTAATTTTTTTGCTGACATGGGCTAGTTGAGGGATGATGCACAACTACATTTCGAAACTGCACCTTGTGTTTTCTACTAGTAAGTTGACACCCCGACTGAAATCCATTTATTTACATTTTATATCATTTGGAAATCGATCCACGGGCCTACAAAAGGTTGCAAGTACATGATCAGATAAAACAAACAAAAAATATACTTTAGTAGCATCTTCGACAAAAAGACTAATGTCAACCATAATCAAATCGGAATCATTGATAAAAGTCTAGAAATATTTAATAATATTAAAGTAGCGGGCCAGTACCCGGAGGGTTGCCAGTACCCGGAGGGTTGCCAGTACCCGGAGGGTTGCCAGTACCCGGAGGGTTGCCAGTACGAATCCCAGCTCAGTGCCAGTACCCGGAGGGTTGCCAGTACGAATCCCAGCTCAGATGGGAAAATCTGGTGCATAGTGAGCCGGCAACTGGAGGGTTGCTGAAATCTTCCTAGATACCGTCCCTTGCCATTGTGCCAATGACCAAGGCACTAACCCCCTACAAATTGTTTCAGAGGCGCGGCACTGCAGATGACCCATTGCCTCCAGTCCAGCAGGGGGTGTGTGTCTCGGGGGACTGGGTTGTGAGCATAAAAGACACATTTCTATTCTCTAAGTTAATGGACAACACCCTTTACTGGATGTCCTGTATGTGTGAGTATGAGACACATTGAGTTATATACCATATTAACACAAGATATTGACAGACAGGTTGAAATGATCTAGCAGTAATCTGTTTAAATAATTATATCTATTTAGCCCACATATGGTCATCCTCAGAGCTTACAGTCATTGACAAACTGGATTTAAAAAGGTCAATTATTCTCCTTCTCTTTGGGTTTGGTCTTCCGCTGCTTTTCCATGCCTTTGAGTTTGGAGTCCAGCTTCCGGTGTAGATAGGCCTTCTTGTTAGGATCTACAGACCTGTCCTTGTGTCCACTACCAGCATACAGCACACCTTCTTTACTAATCCTCATCCTGGCATTGGCCTTGGCTTGGTCACCACACCCATGGACCTAGAGGAGTTACAACACAGTACATAGAGGAGTTACAACACAGTACATAGAGGAGTTACAACACAGTACATAGAGGAGTTACAACACAGTACATAGAGGAGTTACACACAGAGGAGTTACAACATAGAGGAGTTACAACACAGAGGAGTTACAACACAGTACATAGAGGAGTTACAACACAGTACATAGAGGAGTTACAACACAGTACATAGAGGAGTTACAACACAGTACATAGAGGAGTTACAACACAGTACATAGAGGAGTTACAACACAGTACATAGAGGAGTTACAACACAGTACATAGAGGAGTTACAACACAGACATGAGAGTTACAACACAGTTACATAGGAGGAGTTACAACACAGGAACACACAGTACATAGAGGAGTTACAACACACAGAGGAGTTACAACACAGTACATAGAGGAGTTACAACACAGTACATAAAGGAGTTACAACACAGTACATAGAGGAGTTACAACACAGTTACATGGAGGAGTTACAACACAGTACATAGAGGAGTTACAACACAGAGGAGTTACAACACAGTTACACAGAGGAGTTACAACACAGGATTACACAAGATGAGTTACAACACAGTACATAGAGGAGTTACAACACAAGAGGAGTTACAACACAGTTACACAGAGGAGTTACAACACAGTACATAGAGGAGTTACAACACAGAGGAGTTACAACACAGTTACACAGAGGAGTTACAACACAGTACATAGATGAGTTACAACACAGTACATAGATGAGTTACAACACAGAGGAGTTACAACACAGTTACACAGAGGAGTTACAACACAGTACATAGATGAGTTACAACACAGTACATAGAGGAGTTACAACACAGAGGAGTTACAACACAGTTACACAGAGGAGTTACAACACAGTACATAGAGGAGTTACAACACAGAGGAGTTACAACACAGTACAGAGGAGTTACAACACAGTACATAGATGAGTTACAACACAGTACATAGAGAGTTACAATAGAGGAGTTACAACACAGTTACAGAGGAGTTACAAACACAGTACATAGATGAGTTACAACACAGTACATAGAGGAGTTACAACACAGTTACATAGAGGAGTTACAACACAGTACATAGAGGAGTTACAACACAGTTACACAGAGGAGTTACAACACAGTACATAGAGGAGTTACAACACAGAGGAGTTACAACACAGTTACATGAGGAGTTACAACACAGTACATAGATGAGTTACAACACAGTACATAGAGGAGTTACAACACAGTTACATGGAGGAGTTACAACACAGTACATAGAGGAGTTACACACAGTACATAGAGGAGTTACAACACAGTTACAGAGGAGTTACAACACAGTACATAGAGGAGTTACAACACAGTACATAGAGGAGTTACAACACAGTACATAGAGGAGTTACAACACAGAGGAGTTACAACACAGTTACACAGAGGAGTTACAACACAGTTACACAGAGGAGTTACAACACAGTACATAGAGGAGTTACAACACAGTTACACAGAGGAGTTACAACACAGTACATAGAGGAGTTAACCAAACACAAGTACATAGAGAGTTACAACACAGTACATAGATGAGTTACAACACAGTTAACATAATGAGGAGTTACAACACAGTACATAGAGAGTTACAACACAGTACATAGAGATTACAACACAGTTACATAGAGGAGTTACAACACAGAGGAGTTACAACACAGTACATAGAGGAGTTACAACACAGTACATAGAGGAGTTACAACACAGTACATAGAGGAGTTACAACACAGAGGAGTTACAACACAGTACATAGAGGAGTTCTCTGCCAATAAGAGCTGGTTTTCTCCCATTAGGCCCCTCCCCCTCAGACCACTTACAGACTGTCCTAGTTACATTGTTGCTTGAGAAATTGCATTTTGCTAAGAAGCTATTTTTGTGTCTTTGGCCATTTTAATTAAAAACAATCATAGTAAGGTACTTATTTGTTAACCAGAAATGATTTGATAGAGATCAAAACGGCTGCATTGGACTTATGATTTTTCATGCTAAAAACATTACAAGAATATAGACATCTTGATTAAATGAACTCGAGTTAACGGATGAACTCTGACAGCTAAAAACGCCAATGTATACTATACAGTGGAACACAATACAGTGAGAGCAATAGTCAGAAAATGATTTGCCTACATCTAGAAACAACCTGAGTCTTACCTCAGGGATGTGGTGACCGAGGCAGTACTGAGTCTTACCTCAGGGATGTGGTGACCGAGGCAGTACTGTCTGTTGCAGAACAGACAGAGTTGTCCCAGATGAACTACTGACGTTTTACACTTGACAAAACTACAGACGCGTTCTGCCTTCAACACAGCATCTATTAGGGTGTCGAAGTCATCGTCCGCTGTGGCAGCCGCAGCGATCTCACAGGCACCCGCTTTGGTCTTCTTGGTCTTCCCTAAGGGGAGAGAAATGATCAATATAAATATCGGATCAAACATGAAGCAGGCAATTAGAGTGAGCCTTGACAAATGTTGATCAAACATTTTTTACACTAACCTTTGGCCTTGGTCTTCTTAGCAGACGGAGTCTGTCCTGCTGAACGGACGGCTGATGCTTCTAGATGCTTCTCCTCCCTCTTCTCCTGCTCCCGTCTCATTCGTTCCAGATGTAAAGTCTTCAGATCTACAGGTGCTGCTGGTTGACATGAAGGTCCTGCAGGAGGCTCTGTGACGCTCTTCTCTCCCTCCAGGACGGCTGCTGGTTGACATGAAGGTCCCGCAGGAGGCTCTGTAACGCTCTTCTCTCCCTCCAGGACGGCTGCTGGTTGTAGGGATTGTTGCCCCTCTCCTTCCCCAGCCTGGTTAGGCCCTGCTGGGAGTCTGGAGACGGTGATGCATCTGTCCTTTCCCTCTCCCTGGCTCTCATGGTTCAGGCCCAGCTCCTCTGCAACCTGTTTTAGATTTTAGTTGTATTTATTTGCACAGTAACAAACAAAGTACAACACAGGCCCAGCTCCTCTGCGGTGTCGAAGAGAAACACAAAATGAAAAGCCTCACCACAATTTGTACATTGATAAATGTACAACTACAAAAAGGTAATTTTCCTGAAGAAAAACGGTGCTTGTTTCAGCTGTCCAGAAGTATTTTAATGGTAGCGGTAGAAGTTAAGTTGCAGATGCAAGCACACTAATAAAAACTGTCAGTCAACAAAGCATTATATACCTGGTGAACCAGCAGGCGGTCGTGGGAGTTGAGGGTCGAGGGAAACCGTAGCTCAGTCTGGTCTGGGTCCCGTAGGAACCACTCCACCTGGTCCTTGATCTCCAGGTACTTCATCTGGGTCTGTCTCTGCTCCTCCTCTGTGGGGGTGGAACGTCTGGCTCCGCTCTGTGCGCTGGGACCTGTGTCATGCGAATCAACGTGAACATGTTCAAAGTTTTGATTCATTTTTGAGTTGCGTGCATATTTCTGTATCACTACCACAGCAAGGGGTTAGATTAAACCTGGAATAAAAAAAGTTTTTTTCAATTGAGATTCTCCATTGAGCTTGATTTTGTAGTCTAGGACTAGACTTAATCTGTGTCTGGAAAACCAGCCTCCCCAAACCGTTAACCTTGATGTCCATATTATTACAGTGTACGAGTGACGCCACACCTGAACCTGTCCGGGTCTGGGTCTGGGTCCGGGTCTGGGGCTGGGTCTGGGTCTGGGGGTCTCCTCCCTGGGACTTGTTCCCCCCAGAGGTCTTCTTGTGTCCTGGCTCCACTTTGCTCCCAGCCTGGCCCTTCTGCTTATTGGAGGAAGAGCTGCTAGCAGTAGCTTTAGTGTTGTTAGCCTTGGTGTCTCTATGGTCTCTGGTGTAGTTCTGGGGCACAATGTCCTGTAGGTAGGGATGGATTTATACCAACTTATTCCTCAGGCTAATATTGCCCATATGGATAACAATATTTTTTTGGCTAGTATTGCCTATATCGATATTTTTAGACCATTATTGCCAATATCGATATATTTTAGGCTAGTATTGCCAATACCGTAATGTTATGACTAACTACTGTTCCCTCAGAGGGAAACGAGGTACAACATACTATGAGAGTTGCACTCTTGCGACTTCGGTTGAAGGATCTACACGCCTGACAAGGCCAATGAAATCCGCGCCTCGCTAGAAGCCCCGCCTTCCACAGGTGATAAGCGTGAGGCTCGGATTAATTCCTTCAAGTTAATCCCGCTCTTCACCGAGCCCAGGAACGGGCGGCGTGGGGCCCAACAGGTGTTGTACCTAGTTTCCCTCATTCAGGGAACAGTAGTTATATAGTCATAATGTTACGTTCCCTTTCAGTCAGTCAATTTCGGTACAACTTGCTATGGGGAAATATAATCACGCCCCAAGCCGGCCCCAACGGATACCAAATGAAACGGCCCGTGGCAGACCACCCAGACCTGACCCCGCCAGATGCAACCGTCTGGGTATTGCGCACACGGCGTGCTGCCCAGTGACTTTCCCCGGTCCCAACCGTAAGCACACTGTGGGCTACACTGAGAGCAGTGACATCCAAGACATAAAACCTCACAATAGTGTGTGGTGATGCCCAACTCGCAGCAGCACAAATATCTCCTATTAAACAAACGGCCAAGACGCCGGCAGACCCCTGGTGGAGTGAGCGCTGACACCACTAGGTAACCCTTGCTGCTATATGCCAGGGAGATAGACACCACTAGGTAACCCTTGCTGCTATATGCCAGGGAGATAGACACCACTAGGTAACCCTTGCTGCTATATGCCAGGGAGATAGACACCACTAGGTAACCCTTGCTGCTATATGCCAGGGAGATAGCCTCCACTAGGTAACCCTTGCTGCTATATGCCAGGGAGATAGACACCACTAGGTAACCCTTGCTGCTATATGCCAGGGAGATAGCCTCCACTAGGGAACCCTTGCTGCTATATGCCAGGGAGATAGACACCACTAGGTAACCCTTGCTGCTATATGCCAGGGAGATAGACACCACTAGGTAACCCTTGCTGCTATATGCCAGGGAGATAGCCTCCACTAGGTAACCCTTGCTGCTATATGCCAGGGAGATAGACACCACTAGGTAACCCTTGCTGCTATATGCCAGGGAGATAGCCTCCACTAGGGAACCCTTGCTGCTATATGCCAGGGAGATAGACACCACTAGGTAACCCTTGCTGCTATATGCCAGGGAGATAGACACCACTAGGTAACCCTTGCTGCTATATGCCAGGGAGATAGACACCACTAGGTAACCCTTGCTGCTATATGCCAGGGAGATAGACTCCAAAATCCAGTGGGAGAGACCCTGTTTAGAGAGTGCCTTGAAGAAGCACTGAAAAGGAACAATTCCTATACCTTGGCACCAGAGCTCAAAACGCTTGCCACTTATATGCATACAGCCATCTCATGGAGGACGCCCTTGCAGACTGAATGGTAGCAATAACATTCAGAGGTAAACCTCTAGCCATCAGATTGGCCCTCCCAGGGGCCAGGACCATGAGATCCGAATCTCTGGCCTCACTTGCCAAACCTGCCTGTGTGCCTGGGACAACAGGTCCCTGCACAACGGGAGTTTCCACGGGTCCCCGCCTAAAAGGCGATTGATCTCCGTGAACCAAGGCTGCCTGGGCTAATGGGAAGCCACAAAATTAAATGGCGCACCCTCTCCAACTTGGGCTGAATCAGAACCACTGGTGGAAACGCGTAAAGAAGGGGACCGAGGCCACTGGGGCGCCAGAGCGCCCGTTTCCAAGGGGGCACTCGGGTCCCTCATCGAGAAAACTAGACTGCGTGTTTTCTCACGATGCGTAAAAATCTACGTCGGCCCTGCCGAAAATGTCCCATACTTGGGAGAGCCTCCACTCCAGAGAGAGAGGGTCCCATCTGGATAAAAGATCTGCACCCAAGTTGAGGCAACCGGGGACATGCGTCGCCCAAAGCAAAAGCATGTGCTCACTGCTCCCCAGCAATAGGGAGCGAGCCAAGGTTAGGAGGGAGAGGGACATCAACCCCCAGGGTGGCAGGGTGGCAGGGAGGCAGGGAGGCAGGGTGGCAGGGTGTCAGGGAGGCAGGGTGTCAGGGAGGCAGGGAGGCAGGGTGGCAGGGTGGCAGGGAGGCAGGGTGGCAGGGTGTCAGGGAGGCAGGGTGGCAGGGTGTCAGGGAGGCAGGGTGGCAGGGTGTCAGGGAGGCAGGGTGGCAGGGAGGCAGGGAGGCAGGGTGGCAGGGAGGCAGGGTGGCAGGGTGGCAGGGAGGCAGGGTGGCAGGGAGGCAGGGAGGCAGGGAGGCAGGGTGGCAGGGTGGCAGGGAGGCAGGGAGGCAGGGTGGCAGGGTGGCAGGGAGGCAGGGTGGCAGGGTGTCAGGGAAGCAGGGTGGCAGGGAGGCAGGGAGGCAGGGTGGCAGGGAGGCAGGGTGGCAGGGAGGCAGGGTGGCAGGGAGGCAGGGTGGCAGGGAGGCAGGGAGGCAGGGAGGCAGGGAGGCAGGGTGGCAGGGTGGCAGGGTGGCAGGGAGTCTCTCCCTGTCTGTTGATGTACGCCACCACTGACATATTGTTGGTTCTGTCCAGCATAAGCCGGACCGACAAAAACAGGGGAAAGTGCCTGAGTGCCAGATACTCAGGGTAATTGACATGCAGTGCGCACCGCACCAGTGTCCATACCCCCCCCCCCCCCCAAATACATTTGCCTTAGAGCAGCTAAGGGTGGATGAGTCTGTCGTGATCACCTTGCAGGATACAACTCAGCCCATGGGAGCCCCCTGACAGTAGCAGATGGTCCCCACCACAGGGCCAGGGCCCGTAGGCCTGACAGTAGCAGATGGTCCCCACCACAGGGCCAGGGCCCGTAGGCCTGACAGTAGCAGATGGTCCCCACCACAGGGCCAGGGCCCGTAGGCCTGACAGTAGCAGATGGTCCCCACCACAGGGCCAGGGCCCGTAGGCCTGACAGTAGCAGATGGTCCCCACCACAGGGCCAGGGCCCGTAGGCCTGACAGTAGCAGATGGTCCCCACCACAGGGCCAGGGCCCGTAGGCCTGACAGTAGCAGATGGTCCCCACCACAGGGCCAGGGCCCGTAGGCCTGACAGTAGCATCCCAGAAATGTTCCATACGCACAAAAAGCTTATTTCTCTCACATTTTTTACACACATTTGTTTACATCCCTGTTTGTGAGCATTTCTCATTTGCCAATATAATCCATCCACCTGACAAGTGTGGCATATCAATAAGCTGATTAAATAGCATGACCATTACACAGGTGCACCTTGTGCTGGTGACAATAAAAGCCCACTATAAAATGTGTAGTCTTGTCCCACAACACAATGCCACAGATGTCTCATGTTTTGAGGGAGCGTGCTATTGGCATCCTGACTGCAGGAATGTCCACCAGAGCTGTTGCCAGAGAATTTAAATGTTCATTTCTGAACCAACGTCGTTTTAGAGAATTTGGCAGTACATCCAACCGGCCTCACAATAGCATCTGAGACCAGCCACCCGGACAGCTGATGAAACTGTCTGTAATAAAGCCCTTTTGGGGGGGAAAAACTCATTCTGATTGACTGGGCCCCTGCCCAGTCATGTGAAATCCATAGATTAGGGCCTAATTTATATATTTCAATTGACTGATTTCCTTATATGAACTGTAACTCAGTAAAATCGTTAAAATTGTTGCGTTTATATTTTTGTTCAGTATATATACACACAGTGCCTTCACTTTTTCAAAATTGTATTTAGTTACAGCCTGAAATTTAAATGGATTAAATTTAGATTTATTGTCACTGGCCTACACACAATACCCCATAATGTCAAAGTGGAATTATGTTTTTATACATTTTTACAAATTAATTTAAAATGAAAAGCTGAAATGTCTTAAGTATTCAACCCCTTTGTTATGGCAAGCCTAAAAAGGTTCACGAGTTTAAAAAAATGCTTAACAAGTCAAATAAGTTGCATGGACTATAATAATAGTCTTTAACATGATTTCTGAATGACTACCCCATCTCTGTACCCCACACATACAATTATCTGTAAGGTCCCTCAGTCGAACAGTGAATTTCAAACACAGATTCAACCACAAAGACCAGGGAGGTTTTCCAATACCTCGCAAAGAAGGACACTGATTGGTAGAACGGTAAAAAAAAAAAAAAGAAGCAGACATTGAATATCCCTTTGAGCACGGTGAAGTTATTAATTACACTTTGGATGGTGTATCAATACACCCAGTCCCTACAGAGATACAGGCGCCATTCCTAGCTCAGTTGCCGGAGAAGACACCCGAGAGCAGTAAATAGAAAACTGCTTACGGTGAATAATCTGGTATTAGCATGACAGTTCTATTAACAGCCTTTGACCTCACAGCAGATTACTGGAGGATGTTTTCACTTTGTCATTACGGGGGTAATGTGTGTAGATTTGTGAGAGATTTTTTTTTACATTTAATCCATTTTGATTTCAGGCTGTAACACAATGTGGAATAAGTCAATACTTTCTGAAGGCCCTGTATTTTTGGCTAGTATTGCCAATATCGATAGCAAAAATAATTACATTTAAAATGGAGAGGACTACAAAAACATTCCTTGATTGATTGATACGTTATTGATCCCAAAAGGATATTGACCTACCTGCAGGTACTCAAAGGCGGTGCGTACATCTCCGTGCTGGGTCATGTGATCGACGAGGGACTTGAGGAAGGCGTGGGTCTGGACGGTCTGCGTGTCACACACTAGGGCCAGGTGACGTCTGGCTCGAGTCACCGCCACGTTGATCCTCCGGTCCTCAGCTAAGAACCCTATCTCACCTGAAGGAGAGACGTAAACTTAGTACATCAGCACATTGGTGATGAAGCAGACTATACACACACACACACACACACACACACTAGTTTACCTTTCCTGTTGGATCTGACCAAGGTCAGCACCACAGCCTCCTTCTCTCTGCCCTGGAAGCCGTCTACAGACTTGATCTCCAGATCAGGATGTCTCGCTGAGAGACGCTGGCGCAGGAGATCCACCTAAAACACAGACCATCAGAACACCCACCTTCTGTCACAAACACGTTTCAGATCTTACAACACACTGGGCTCTGCAAAAAAACTCAACTGATCTCCACTAAAAACAGAGGTGAAAGTTCAACACGGCAGAAAAGCAGCCCTGACTCACCTGCAGATTGTAAGGGGCAATAACAGCGATGTCTTTGGGTTTCACCCCTGCTTCAGTCAACGTTTTGATGTGCAGTTCCACAATGTCCACCTCACCTGTTTGTCAGAATAAGAGTTAATCACAATTAGTTTATTCGATTTAAGAAGACAAGATACCCGAGTGAGCTTCCTCTTAGTTTAGACTATGTCATAGTGTTGAGTTAGGGGACATTCTGGTTTGGTAATAGTAAAAAAACATTATCACAACAGAATCATATACATAAAAACGACCAACCCACAGGGAATAGGACACCTTATCAGAACATTTAGAAAGCTGACCTTGGTTTCCTTTGGACTGTTCGTCGGTCACCTCCATCTCACTGAGCCCACACCCTGCTGTGTCTATGAGGAGGAGAGGGGTGCTGGTCTCGTCAACACTGGCTACTCCTGGGAGATCTCTGTTCAGGGGAAAGATCAATGTTAGAACTGGGTTCCTTACAGGGTTGGGGGTCAATTCCATTTCAATTTATGAAGTGAAAGCGAAAGTCAACTTCATTCAGTCAATCCAGGAATTAACTGAAAGTCTGGAATGAAAGTCAAAATTGGACTTTCAGTTTAATTACAGAATTCACTGATTTGAAATGGAATTGACCCCAACCCTGATCCTAAACCCTCATTAAAATGTATAATAATTTATGTGAGATCAATGGACTGCGTTTACACAGGCAGCCCAATTCTGATATTTTGCCTAAATTATTGATATTTTGACCACATCAGACCAGATGCCAATAATTGGGCAAAAGATCAGAATTGGGCTGCCTGTGTAAACGCAGCCATGGAGCCAGTTGTTACTTGAGCAGATGTTTGTCCACTGAGCTGTGTGCGGTGAGCTTGCCCTGGTACATCTGCTCCGAGGCCCAGGTCATGATGTTACTGTTCATTCGGTACTGCACGGTCAGCATCCTGACTACGGAGTCTCCATACTTCTGAATCAACCTCTCCATCAGGCTGACAGAAAGGCCTTTAGATGCAGCCCTGGATGAGGAAAATAGCATTGATTGAAATCAAAGTCTCTATTTTAAAATACGGCAACAGTATGCAAGGCATGACATATGGATCCTGTTTAACAAACTATTTACCTGGCGGGTACGACTGGGGACAAGTCAGAACCCATCACCTGTGGTGTCCCCCAAGCAGGGCTCGAAACTAACTTTTATTCATCACCTTTCCAGAATCGTCCCGAACTGAAGATGAACCGTCCCAAATGAAATAGTTTTATGGGTCTACTCTAGGTCATTCACAGGGATTTAAAGGCAGTGGTGTAAAGTACTTAAGTAAGAATACTTTAAAGTACTACTTTTGACAACTTTTACTTCACTACATTCATAAAGAAAATTATGTACTTTTTACTCCATACATTTTCTCTGACACCCAAAAGTACTCGTTACATTTTGAATGCTTACCAGGACAGGAAAATTGCCTAATTCACAGACTTATCAAGAGAACATCCCTGGTCATCCCTACTGCCTCTGATCTGGAGGACTCACTAAACACACATGCTTTGTTTGTAAATGATGTCTGAGTGTTGATGTGCCCCTGGCTTTCTGTAAATAATAAAAACTAGAAAATGGTACCGTCTGGTTTGGTTAATTTAAGGAATTTGAAATTATTTATACTTGTACTTTTACTTTTAATACTTAAGTTTATTTGCGCAATTACATTTACTTTTGATACTTAAGTATATTTAAAACCAAATACTTTTAGACTTTTACTCAAGTAGTATTTTACTGGGTGACTTTCACTTGAGTCATTTTCTATGAAGGTATCTTTACTTTCACTCAAGTATGACGACTGGGTACTTTTTCCACCGCTGCTAATATGTGTACTACTCAGATAGATGAGTCAACTCAGCCACACTCACATTTAAATATTTGTCTCTAAAAAGCCCAACATTGGAATAATATTCAAATCTACTATCTATTTTGCATAAATGTACATACATAATTAGTTTCAAGTTTTATTAGTCGTATGTACAGGATACACATGGTTTACACCGTCCAACCAAAATGCTTACTTGCAGGTTCCTTCTGGACAATTCAACAACAATAAGAAATAATAAAAGGTAAGAATATGAACACAAAGTAAATGTCTCAGTAGAATAGAATAGACATTTTAGTATCAGTATAATACAGGAAGGGACCATTTATAGTCCAATATTTACACATGTTTTGGGGAAGGGGGGATTGGGGGGCAAATGTTTAAATTGTGCAGTATTTAGCAATCATACTACAAGTCTGGTAGCAGGTGTGATGTGTGTGTAGCATGAATGTATATGTGTGTATGTCTGTGTGTGTGTGTCTGTGTGTGTGCTAAGGTGTGGAGAATCAGTGCAGGTGGTCAGTCCAGTTCAAGTGTTCAGCAGTCTGATGGTTTGTAGATAGAAACTGTCTCTGAGCCTGTTGGTATCAGACCTCATGCTCCGGTACCGTCTGCCCAAGGGAGAGAACAGCTCGTGGCTGGGGGGTGTGTGGGGTCCTGGATGATGCTGCGGGCCTTCCTCAGGTACTATTTGGAGTAGATGTCCTGGATGGGTGGGAGCATGGTTCCAGTGAGTCACCTCTGGAGGGCCTTGCGGTCATGGACGGAGCAGTACCAGGCCGTGATGCAACCGGTCAGGATGCTCTTGATGGTATAACGCTAGTATTTGGAGAGGACCCGGGGCGGAATGCCGAATTTCTTCAGCCGCATTAGGAAGTAGAGACACTGTTGCACCGTCTTGACAAGAGTGGTGGTGCTGTTGGTCCACGTCAAGTCCTCAGTTATGTGGACGCCGAGGAACTTAAAAATTGCTGACTTTGTTTTGCTGACGTTGAGGGAGAAGTTGTTGTCCTGGCACCACAATGCCAGTTCACTGACCTCCTCCCTATAGGCTGACTCGTCGTTGTTGGTTATGAGGCCTACGACCGTGGTGTCGTCAGAAAACTTGATGATGTCGTGCAAAGCCACGGAGTCATGGGTGAACAGGGAGTACAGCAGAGGGGTGAGGACACCCCCCTGGGGAGCCCCTGTATTAAGAGTCAGTGAGGAGGAGGTGTTGTTGCCAATCCTCACAGCCTGTGGTCTGCCCGTCAGGAAGTCCAGGATCCAGTTGCAGAGGGTGGTGTCCAGACCCAGGGGCTCTGAGCTTGGTGTCGAACTTGGAGGGAACAATAGCGTTGAATGCTGAACTGCATTCTCAAATAGGTGTTGCTTTTGTCCAGATGTGTTATGGCCGTGTGAAAGGCGATATAAATGGCATCTTCCGTGGATCTTCCTGGCATGCTGACCTTGATGAGGGTCATAACCAGCCTCTCGAAGCACTTCATGATGACCGGGGTGAGTGCGATAACCAGCCTCTCGAAGCACTTCATGATGACCGGGGTGAGTGCGATAACCAGCCTCTCGAAGCGCTTCATGATGACCGGGGTGAGTGCGATAACCAGCCTCTCGAAGCGCTTCATGATGACCGGGGTGAGTGCGATAACCAGCCTCTCGAAGCGCTTCATGATGACCGGGGTGAGTGCGATAACCATTCGAGCATGTCACCTTGTTTTTCCATGGGCACTGGGACGATGGTGGACTCCTTGAAGCAGGTAAGGACTACAGCCTGGGACAGGGACCGGTTGAAGATGTCCGAGAAGACGCCCGCCAGCACTCTGAGGCCTCGGCCAGGGACGCCATCTGGGCCGGCAGCTTTGTGAGTATTCACTCTTTTTAAGGTTTTCCTCACATCAGCGTTGGAGAGCGAAAGCACCTGGTCTTCCAGAGCAGCGAGAGTCTTCCTAGATTAGGTATGTGACAAATGGTGAAACAATCTTCTGAATTCAAAATGCAGCTGTGCAACGGTTTGGGTCTCACGGTGCGACCCGTTCAGACGGTTTGGGTCTCACGGTGCGACCCGTTCAGATGGTTTGGGTCTCACGGTGCGACCCGTTCAGATGGTTTGGGTCTCACGGTGCGACCCGTTCAGATGGTTTGGGTCTCACGTTGCGACCCGTTCAGACGGTTTGGGTCTCACGGTGCGACCCGTTCAGATGGTTTGGGTCTCACGGTGCGACCCGTTCAGATGGTTTGGGTCTCACGGTGCGACCCGTTCAGATGGTTTGGGTCTCACGGTGCGACCCGTTCAGATGGTTTGGGTCTCACGGTGCGACCCGTTCAGACGGTTTGGGTCTCACGTGCGACCCGTTCAGATGGTTTGGGTCTCACGGTGCGACCCGTTCAGACGGTTTGGGTCTCACGGTGCGACCCGTTCAGACGGTTTGGGTCTCACGGTGCGACCCGTTCAGATGGTTTGGGTCTCACGGTGCGACCCGTTCAGATGGTTTGGGTCTCACGGTGCGACCCGTTCAGATGGTTTGGGTCTCACGGTGCGACCCGTTCAGATGGGTTGGGTCTCACGGTGCGACCCGTTCAGATGGGTTGGGTCTCACGGTGCGACCCGTTCAGATGGTTCAGCATTGCACCTGTACTACCATTACTGTACCTCAATTCCACCTCACAAAAGTCTGCATTTCCTTCTCATTTAACTCCTCAAAGTATTGCCATACAGGACTTCACTGCTGCCGCTGGCCTTTCTCTGCCTTTCTTCCAACTGTTAACGACGATGAGGTAGTGGTGGAGAGTCGACTTCAAAATAATTGATTCCTCGACTCCTTGCAAGTCTACTCCCATTTCTGAGTGTCAAGATACTCCTAAGATTCTGTATTTTTGGAACAGTGGAGACTGAATAGTTGCCATTCCTCCGAGATCACAAACACTCACATCTTTCATAGCGAGGGACGGAGAGAGAGAGGAGGGGCACAGTATAGTCAGGTCAGCCACCAGACAGTCAGAACCGTACACTAGGCCTATCTATCAGTATAGGCAGGTCAGCCACCAGACAGACAGTCAGAACCGTGCACTAGGCCTATCTATCAGTATAGGCAGGTCAGCCACCAGACAGACAGTCAGAACCGTGCACTAGGCCTATCTATCAGTATAGGCAGGTCAGCCACCAGGCAGACAGTCAGAACCGTGCACTAGGCCTATCTATCAGTATAGGCAGGTCAGCCACCAGACAGACAGTCAGAACCGTGCACTAGGCCTATCTATCAGTATAGGCAGGTCAGCCACCAGACAGACAGTCAGAACCGTGCACTAGGCCTATCTATCAGTATAGGCAGTCAGCCCAGACAGTCAGAACCGTGCACTAGGCTATCTATCAGTAAGCAGGTCAGCCACCAGACAGTCAGAACCGTGCACTAGGCCTATCTATCAGTATAGGCAGGTCAGCCACCAGACAGACAGTCAGAACCGTGCACTAGGCCTATCTATCAGTATAGGCAGGTCAGCCACCAGACAGTCAGAACCGTGCACTAGGCCTATCTATCAGTATAGGCAGGTCAGCCACGAGACAGTCAGAACCGTGCACTAGGCCTATCTATCAGTATAGGCAGGTCAGCCACCAGACAGTCAGAACCGTGCACTAGGCCTATCTATCAGTATAGGCAGGTCAGCCACCAGACAGACAGTCAGAACCGTGCACTAGGCCTATCTATCAGTATAGGCAGGTCAGTCACCAGACAGACAGTCAGAACCGTGCACTAGGCCTATCTATCAGTATAGGCAGGTCGGCCACCAGACAGTCAGAACCGTGCACTAGGCCTATCTATCAGTATAGGCAGGTCAGCCACCAGGCAGACAGTCAGAACCGTGCACTAGGCCTATCTATCAGTATAGGCAGGTCAGCCACCAGACAGACAGTCAGAACCGTGCACTAGGCCTATCTATCAGTATAGGCAGGTCGGCCACCAGACAGTCAGAACCGTGCACTAGGCCTATCTATCAGTATAGGCAGGTCAGCCACCATGACAGACAGAACCGTGCACTAGGCCTATCTATCAGTATAGGCCAGGTCAGCCACCAGACAGACAGTCAGAACCGTGCACTAGGCCTATCTATCAGTATAGGCAGGTCAGTCACCAGACAGACAGTCAGAACCGTACACTAGGCCTATCTATCAGTATAGGGAGGTCAGCCACCAGACAGACAGTCAGAACCGTACACTAGGCCTATCTATCAGTATAGGCAGGTCAGCCACCAGACAGACAGAACCGTGCACTAGGCCTATCTATCAGTATAGGCAGGTCAGCCACCAGACAGACAGTCAGAACCGTGCACTAGGCCTATCTATCAGTATAGGCAGGTCAGCCACCAGTCAGAACCGTACACTAGGCCTATCTATCAGTATAGGCAGGTCAGCCACCAGACAGACAGTCAGAACCGTGCACTAGGCCTATCTATCAGTATAGGCAGGTCAGTCACCAGACAGACAGTCAGAACCGTGCACTAGGCCTATCTATCAGTATAGGCAGGTCAGCCACCAGACAGACAGTCAGAACCATGCACTAGGCCTATCTATCAGTATAGGCAGGTCAGCCACCAGACAGACAGAACCGTGCACTAGGCCTATCTATCAGTATAGGCAGGTCAGCCACCAGACAGACAGAACCGTGCACTAGGCCTATCTATCAGTATAGGCAGGTCAGCCACCAGACAGACAGAACCGTGCACTAGGCCTATCTATCAGTATAGGCAGGTCGGCCACCAGACAGTCAGAACCGTGCACTAGGCCTATCTATCAGTATAGGCAGGTCAGCCACCAGACAGACAGTCAGAACCGTGCACTAGGCCTATCTATCAGTATAGGCAGGTCAGCCACCAGACAGACAGAACCGTACACTAGGTCTATCTATCAGTATAGGCAGGTCAGCCACCAGACAGACAGAACCGTACACTAGGCCTATCTATCAGTATAGGCAGGTCAGCCACCAGACAGACAGAACCCTGCACTAGGCCTATCTATCAGTATAGGCAGGTCAGCCACCAGGCAGACAGTCAGAACCGTGCACTAGGCCTATCTATCAGTATAGGCAGGTCAGCCACCAGACAGACAGAACCGTGCACTAGGCCTATCTATCAGTATAGGCAGGTCAGCCACCAGACAGACAGAACCGTGCACTAGGCCTATCTATCAGTATAGGCATGTCGGCCACCAGACAGTCAGAACCGTGCACTAGGCCTATCTATCAGTATAGGCAGGTCAGCCACCAGACAGACAGTCAGAACCGTGCACTAGGCCTATCTATCAGTATAGGCAGGTCAGTCACCAGACAGACAGTCAGAACCGTGCACTAGGCCTATCTATCAGTATAGGCAGGTCGGCCACCAGACAGTCAGAACCGTGCACTAGGCCTATCTATCAGTATAGGCAGGTCAGCCACCAGGCAGACAGTCAGAACCGTGCACTAGGCCTATCTATCAGTATAGTCAGGTCAGCCACCAGACAGACAGTCAGAACCCTGCACTAGGCCTATCTATCAGTATAGGCAGGTCAGCCACCAGACAGACAGTCAGAACCCTGCACTAGGCCTATCTATCAGTATAGGCAGGTCGGCCACCAGACAGTCAGAACCGTGCACTAGGCCTATCTATCAGTATAGGCAGGTCAGCCACCAGACAGACAGTCAGAACCGTGCACTAGGCCTATCTATCAGTATAGGCAGGTCGGCCACCAGACAGTCAGAACCGTGCACTAGGCCTATCTATCAGTATAGGCAGGTCAGCCACCAGACAGTCAGAACCGTACACTAGGCCTATCTATCAGTATAGGCAGGTCAGCCACCAGACAGTCAGAACCGTACACTAGGCCTATCTATCAGTATAGGCAGGTCGGCCACCAGACAGACAGTCAGAACCGTACACTAGGCCTATCTATCAGTACAGGCAGGTCAGCCACCAGACAGACAGTCAGAACCGTACACTAGGCCTATCTATCAGTATAGGCAGGTCAGCCACCAGACAGACAGTCAGAACCATACACTAGGCCTATCTATCAGTATAGGCAGGTCAGCCACCAGACAGACAGTCAGAACCGTGCACTAGGCCTATCTATCAGTATAGGCAGGTCAACCACCAGACAGTCAGAACCCTGCACTAGGCCTATCTATCAGTATAGTCAGGTCAGCCACCAGGCAGAACCGTGCACTAGGCCTATCTATCAGTATAGGCAGGTCAGCCACCAGACAGTCAGAACCGTACACTAGGTCTATCTATCAGTATAGGCAGGTCAGCCACCAGACAGACAGTCAGAACCGTGCACTAGGCCTATCTATCAGTATAGGCAGGTTGGCCACCAGACAGTCAGAACCGTGCACTAGGCCTATCTATCAGTATAGGCAGGTCGGCCACCAGACAGACAGTCAGAACCGTACACTAGGCCTATCTATCAGTATAGGCAGGTCAGCCACCAGACAGACAGTCAGAACCGTACACTAGGCCTATCTATCAGTATAGGCAGGTCGGCCACCAGACAGACAGTCAGAACCG
Organism: Coregonus sp. 'balchen'; assembly: GCA_902810595.1. Lineage (NCBI taxonomy): Eukaryota > Metazoa > Chordata > Actinopteri > Salmoniformes > Salmonidae > Coregonus > Coregonus sp. 'balchen'. Next base: position 1,556,891 of record LR778271.1, read on the forward strand.
TGCACTATGCCTAAGTATCAGTATAGGCAGGTCAGCCACCAGACAGACAGACAGAACCGTGCACTAGGCCTATCTATCAGTATAGGCAGGTCAGCCACCAGACAGACAGTCAGAACCGTGCACTGGGCCTATCTATCAGTATAGGCAGGTCAGCCACCAGACAGTCAGAACCGTGCACTAGGCCTATCTATCAGTATAGGCAGGTCAGCCACCAGGCAGACAGTCAGAACCGTGCACTAGGCCTATCTATCAGTATAGTCAGGTCAGCCACCAGACAGACAGTCAGAACCGTGCACTAGGCCTATCTATCAGTATAGGCAGGTCAGCCACCAGGCAGACAGTCAGAACCCTGCACTAGGCCTATCTATCAGTATAGGCAGGTCAGCCACCAGACACAGTCAGAACCGTGCACTAGGCCTATCTATCAGTATAGGCAGGTCGGCCACCAGACAGTCAGAACCGTGCACTAGGCCTATCTATCAGTATAGGCAGGTCAGCCACCAGACAGACAGTCAGAACCGTGCACTAGGCCTATCTATCAGTATAGGCAGGTCGGCCACCAGACAGTCAGAACCGTGCACTAGGCCTATCTATCAGTATAGTCAGGTCAGCCACCAGACAGACAGTCAGAACCGTGCACTAGGCCTATCTATCAGTATAGGCAGGTCAGCCACCAGACAGTCAGAACCGTACACTAGGCCTATCTATCAGTATAGGCAGGTCAGCCACCAGACAGTCAGAACCGTACACTAGGCCTATCTATCAGTATAGGCAGGTCGGCCACCAGACAGACAGTCAGAACCGTACACTAGGCCTATCTATCAGTACAGGCAGGTCAGCCACCAGACAGACAGTCAGAACCGTACACTAGGCCTATCTATCAGTATAGGCAGGTCAGCCACCAGACAGACAGTCAGAACCATACACTAGGCCTATCTATCAGTATAGGCAGGTCAGCCACCAGACAGACAGTCAGAACCGTGCACTAGGCCTATCTATCAGTATAGTCAGGTCAGCCACCAGGCAGAACCGTGCACTAGGCCTATCTATCAGTATAGGCAGGTCAGCCACCAGACAGTCAGAACCGTACACTAGGCCTATCTATCAGTATAGGGAGGTCAGCCACCAGACAGACAGTCAGAACCGTACACTAGGCCTATCTATCAGTATAGGCAGGTCAGCCACCAGACAGACAGAACCGTGCACTAGGTCTATCTATCAGTATAGGCAGGTCAGCCACCAGGCAGACAGTCAGAACCGTGCACTAGGCCTATCTATCAGTATAGGCAGGTCGGCCACCAGACAGACAGTCAGAACCGTACACTAGGCCTATCTATCAGTATAGGCAGGTCAGCCACCAGACAGACAGTCAGAACCGTGCACTAGGCCTATCTATCAGTATAGGCAGGTTGGCCACCAGACAGTCAGAACCGTGCACTAGGCCTATCTATCAGTATAGGCAGGTCGGCCACCAGACAGACAGTCAGAACCGTGCACTATGCCTATCTATCAGTATAGGCAGGTCAGCCACCAGACAGACAGTCAGAACCGTGCACTATGCCTATCTATCAGTATAGGCAGGTCAGCCACCAGACAGACAGACAGAACCGTGCACTAGGCCTATCTATCAGTATAGGCAGGTCAGCCACCAGACAGACAGTCAGAACCGTGCACTGGGCCTATCTATCAGTATAGGCAGGTCAGCCACCAGACAGACAGAACCGTACACTAGGCCTATCTATCAGTATAGGCAGGTCAGCCACCAGACAGTCAGAACCGTGCATTAGGCCCATCTATCGGCAATCAAAAGCTGTATCTCACAATTTCTTGGCTTGCAATGTCTCGCAACTAGGATAGGATATTCTACACGCAACAGAAGGAAGACTGAACAAACTTGCAACATAATCGGCGCAATGAATCCACCCCAGGCGAGCCAGCGTTTAAGAGAGAGAGGAGGGGGCAGAAAAGAAAAGAAAAGGTGGCATGTCTTGGTAATCTGCCTTGCATGCCTCGCAAATTCACCAAAGTAGCCTAAAGTTTGCCTCTTCCTCTCTGATTTTATTTAATTTACACAACTTTCCCCTTTATAGCCATATAGTCTAATTAGGCTACAAGGTACCGAGTCGATGTGCAGGGGTACGAAGTAATAACTTGGCTATATACAATTTACAGTACCAGTCAAAGTTTGGACACACCTACTCATTCAAGGGTTTATCTTTATTTTTACATTGTAGAATAATAGTGAATACGTCAAAACTATGAAATAACACATATGGAATCATGTACTAACCAAAAAAAGTGTTAAATCAAAATATATTTTATATTTGATTTTCTACAAAGTATCCACCCATTCTCTCAACCAGCTTCACTGCATCGCAGTGCTAGCTGTGCCACTAGAGATCCTGGTTCGAGTACAGGCTCTGTCGCAGTCGGCTGCGACCGGGAGACCCATTGGGAGGCGCACAATTGGCCCAGCGTCGTCCAGGTTAGGGGAGGGTTTGGCCGGTAGGGTTTTCCTTGTCCCATCGCGCACTAGCGGGCCGGGCGCAGTGCACGCTGACACGGTCGCCAGGTGTACGGCGTTTCCTCCGACACATTGGTGGAAACGCCGTACACCTGTGTCAAGAAGCAGCGCGACTCGGTTGGGTTGTGTTTCGGAGGACGCACGGCTCCCGACCTTCGCCTCTCCCGTGTCCGTACGGGAGTTGCAGTGATGGGAGAAGACTAACTACCAATTGTATCCAACCAATCACGAAATTGGGGAGGAAAAAACGTTTGAGCCAATAAGTTGTGTTGTGACAAGGTAGGGGGGTATACAGAAGATAGCCCTATTTGGTAAAAGACCAAGTCCATATTATGGCAAGAACAGCTCAAATAAGCAAAGAGAAATGACACTCCATCATTACTTTAAGACATGAAGGTCAGTCAATACAGAACATTTCAAGAACTTTGAAAGTTTCTTCAAGTGCAGTCGCAAAAAACCATCAAGCGCTATTCTGAAACTGGCTCTCATGAGGACCGCCACAGGAAAGGAAGACCCAGAGTTACCTCTGCTGCAGAGGATAAGTTCATTAGAGTTACCAGCCTCAGAAATCTGCAATTAACTGCACCTCAGATTGCAGCCCAAATAAATGATTCAGAGTTCAAGTAACAGACACATCAACTGTTCAGAGGAGACTGCGTGAATCAGGCGTTCATGGTCGAAATGCTGCAAAGAAACCACTAATAAAGGACACCAATAAGAAGAAGAGACTTGCTTGGGCCAAGAATCATGAGCAATGGACATTAGACCGGTGGAAATCTGTCCTTTGGTCTGATGAGTCTAAATGTGAGATTTATGGTTCCAACTGCCGTGTCTTTGCATGTGTGGTTCCCACCGTGAAGCATGGAGGAGGAGGTGTGATGGTGTGGGAGTGTTTTGCTAGTGACACTGTCTGTGATTTATTTAGAATTCAAGGCACACTTAACCAGCATGGCTACCACAGCATTCTGCAGCGATACGCCATCCCATCTGGTTTGGGCTTAGTGGGACTATCATTTGTTTTTCAACAGGACAATGACCCAACACACCTACAGGCTGTGTAAGGGCTATTTGACCCAATAAGGAGAGTGATGTGCTGCATCAGACGACCTGGCCTCCACAATCCCCCGACCTCAACCCAATTGAGATGGTTTGGGATGAGTCGGACGGCAGAGTGAAGGAAAAGCAGCCAACAAGTGCTCAGCATATGTGGGAACTCCTTCAAGACTGTTGGAAAAGCATTCCAGGTGATGCTGGTTGAGAGAATGCCAAGAGTGTGCAAAGCTGTCATCAAGGCAAAGGGTGGCTATTTGAAGAATCTCAAATATAAAATATATTTTGATTTGTTTAACACTTTTTTGGCTACTACATGATTCCATATGTGTTATTTCATAGTTTTGATGTCTTCACTATTATTCTACAATGTAGAAAATAGTAAAAATTAAGAAATACCCTGGAATGAGTAGGTGTGTCCAAACCTTTGACTGGTACTGTACGTAAATATGTACATATCGGTAGGGATAAAGTGACTAAGCAACAGGATAGATCAACAGTAACAGCAGCATATGTGATGATTCAAAAGAGCTGGTGAAAAAAGGGTCAATGCAGATAGTTAAATAGTTAACCAACAGCTACCCGGACTAACTATTCAGCAGTCATGGCTTGGGGGTAGAAGCTGTTCAGGGTCCTGTTGGTTTCAGACTTGGTGCATCGGTAGCAAAGGCTTGATTCGAGGCATGGTTCACAAGAGCGGAGAGAAGGCCTGTTGCGCAACGCACATCACCCACCTTGCATCTGAGCGGAGCCAGTCAGCACTTGGACGTTTTATGTAATTTTATGAGGCATGTCTTACCTTGTTTCAAAGTAGCCTAGCCAAAATCTGACCATAGAAATGTTGAGGTAATTATTTTATTAACACTTCCTCATATGCCATTAAAAACAGCATTTCTCTCATGTTCTATTGGTTTACAAATAAACTTTCTTTCAATATCCTGCAGCCAGGCACAATCCTAGTCATATTAGCAACCCATGCTAGTATCTCAGACTGGCCAATAAAAATAAAAGATTAAGATGGGCAGTCTGAGATATGGCTTTTTCTTTGCAACTCTGCCTAGAAGGTCAGCATCCCGGAATCGCCTCTTCACTGTTGACGTTGAGACTGGTGTTTTGTGGGTACTATTTAATGAAGCTGCCAGTTGAGGACCTGTGAGGCGTCTGTTTCTCAAACTAGACACTCTAATGTATTTGTCCTCTTGCTCAGTTGTGCACCGGGGCCTCCCACTCCTCTTTCTATTCTGCTTAGAGCCAGTTTGCGCTGTTCTGTGAAGGGAGTAGTACACAGCGTTGTACGAGATTTTCAGTTTCTTGGCAATTTCTCGCATGGAATATCCTTCATTTCTCAGAACAAGAATAGACTGAGGAGTTTCAGAAGAAAGTTATTTGTTTCTGGCCATTTTGAGCCTGTAATCGAACCCACAATTGCTGATGCTCCAGATACTCAACTAGTCTCAAGAAGGCCAGTTTTATTGCTTCTTTAATCAGCACAACAGTTTTCAGCTGTGCTAACATAATTGCAAAAGGGTTTTCTAATGATCAATTAGCCTTTTACAATGATAAACTTGGATTAGCATATGTAGATATTCCATTAAAAATCAGCCGTTTCCAGCTACAATAGCCATTTACAACATTAACAATGTCTACACTGTATTTCTGATCAATTTGATGTTATTTTAAAATGTACCAAAAAAATTGCTTTTCTTTCGAAAACAATGACATTTCTAAGTGACCCCAAACTTTTGAACGGTAGTGAATATATAAATTCCAGTCGTACTTTATCAAAAGCCTTTTCGAAGTCTGCTATGAATAGCAGGCCTGGTTTCCCAGATTTTTCATAGTGTTCTATTGTTTCCAGTACTTGCCTTATATTATCTCCAATGTATCGTCCATGTAAAAAACCTGTCTGATTAGAATGAATAATATCCGACAATACCTTTTTAATTCTATGCGCTATACATTTTGCTAGAATTTTTAAAATCACAACACTGAAGTGTAAGGGGCCTCCAATTTTTTTAATGAACTAGATCTATATATTTCCCACTGGTATCCTGTTTCAGCAATAATGAAATCAGACCTTCTTGTTGAGTGTCTGATAATCTACCATTTACATACGAGTGGTTAAAACATGCTAGTAACGATCCTCTGAGAATATCAAAAAAAGTTTGGTATACCTCAAACTGGTATGCCATCCAGCCCTGGAGTTTTCCCGGACTTAAAGGCTTTAAATGCATCAAGAAGTTCCTCCTCCGTAATTTCACCTTCACATGAATATTTCTGTACGGCTGTTTATTTTACATTATCAATAGAAAAAATTATCCATACAATTAACTTTGGTTAGAGGAGATGGAGGAGACAAACCAAAACATATGCTTAAAGTACTTTGTTTCCTCCTTCAAAATATCATTTGGTGAATCATGGGTGACTCCGTCATTTGTTACCAGTTTCAGTAAATTATTTTTGGTAGCATTTCTATGTTGAAGATTAAATAATAATTTTGTGCATTTTTCCCCATATTCCTTCCAGTTTGCTTTATTTTGTATCTTTCTTGAATAAGTTCCTCCATTTAGTTTTGTTTTTCCTCTAATTTATTCTGAGCCTCTATGTTACAGTTTTTATTGCCATCTATCTGTTCTGTTGCTTGCAGGGTTGATCATTTATTATATATATTGTCAAAGTGTGGATCATCATTATTTGGTCCGTAAAGGTTAATGAGCCGTATCTGTTTATGGTCCAATAACATATTTAAAATAATCCTTCTACCTTGCGTATCTGTTTGGACAATTTGCACATTCGGATCGAAATTACTGTTAATTAATATCATCACCCCTTTTGAGTTTCTTAGCCCATGGGAGAAGTATATTTGCCCCCCCAGTCCTTTTTCCACACAACTTAATCTAGAATTGTTGAATGAGTTTCCTGTAAACAATAGATATTATATTCGTTCTCTTTGAGCCATGTAAATATTGTTCTTCTTTTGTTATTATCTGCTAAACCAGATATACCTATACTTATTTCACCATTACATATATTTGTTGGTGGGACCAATAAAAAGAGCTGGTATTTACGTCTGAGACTTGATGGTGGGTGGCAGCTGCTTGTAGTCTCCAGCCAGGACACACCTCCTGCCTCTGAGCAGAGCGATCCAACAGGAGCTCTCCAAGGCCTGGGCGCACTCGTCTATCACCACCCAGTCAAAATGGTCTACAGGTAGGTTCTTCAGAGGGCCACCGTCATTAGCACCTGGAGACAACACAGACAGGTCATATTATTGTTCAGTAGGACGCCACCCAGTCAAAATGGGGACAGAGGGTCATGTTCATTAGGCACCAAAGGGAAGGAAACAGATTTAAACAGGAGGGCTACCAGGACTTGTCCAATCAGAAATGCAAATTGTCCTTTTTTTGTTGCAAAACATTTTGAAACATTTTATACAGTGGGGAAAAAAAGTATTTAGTCAGCCACCAATTGTGCAAGTTCTCCCACTTAAAAAGATGAGAGAGGCCTGTAATTTTCATCATAGGTACACGTCAACTATGACAGACAAAATGAGAAAAGAAATCCAGAAAATCACATTGTAGGATTTTTAATGAATTTATTTGCAAATTATGGTGGAAAATAAGTATTTGGTCAATAACAAAAGTTTCTCAATACTTTGTTATATACCCTTTGTTGGCAATGACACAGGTCAAACGTTTTCTGTAAGTCTTCACAAGGTTTTCACACACTGTTGCTGGTATTTTGGCCCATTCCTCCATGCAGATCTCCTCTAGAGCAGTGATGTTTTGGGGCTGTCGCTGGGCAACACAGACTTTCAACTCCCTCCAAAGATTTTCTATGGGGTTGAGATCTGGAGACTGGCTAGGCCACTCCAGGACCTTGAAATGCTTCTTACGAAGCCACTCCTTCGTTGCCCGGGCGGTGTGTTTGGGATCATTGTCATGCTGAAAGACCCAGCCACGTTTCATCTTCAATGCCCTTGCTGATGGAAGGAGGTTTTCACTCAAAATCTCACGATACATGGCCCCATTCATTCTTTCCTTTACACGGATCAGTCGTCCTGGTCACTTTGCAGAAAAACAGCCCCAAAGCATGATGTTTCCACCCACATGCTTCACAGTAGGTATGGTGTTCTATGGAAGCAACTCAGCATTATTTGTCCTCCAAACACAACGAGTTGAGTTTTTACCAAAAAGTTATATTTTGGTTTCATCTGACCATATGACATTCTCCCAATCCTCTTCTGGATCATCCAAATGCACTCTAGCAAACTTCAGACGGGCCTGGACATGTACTGGCTTAAGCAGGGGGACACGTCTTGCACTGCAGGATTTGAGTCCCTGGCGGCATAGTGTGTTACTGATGGTAGGCTTTGTTACTTTGGTCCCAGCTCTCTGCAGGTTATTCACTAGGTCCCCCCGTGTGGTTCTGGGATTTCTGCTCACCGTTCTTGTGATCATTTTGACCCCACGGGGTGAGATCTTGCGTGGAGCCCCAGATCGAGGGAGATTATCAGTGGTCTTGTATGTCTTCCATTTCCTAATAATTGCTCCCACAGTTGATTTCTTCAAACCAAGCTTCTTACCTATTGCAGATTCAGTCTTCCCAGCCTGGTGCAGGTCTACAATTTTGTTTCTGGTGTCCTTTGACAGCTCTTTGGTCTTGGCCATAGTGGAGTTTGGAGTGTGACTGTTTGAGGTTGTGGACAGGTGTCTTTTATACTGATAACAAGTTCAAACAGGTGCCATTAATACAGGAAATGAGTGGAGGACAGAGGAGCCTCTTAAAGAAGAAGTTACAGGTCTGTGAGAGCCAGAAATATTGCTTGTTTGTAGGTGACCAAATACTTATTTTCCACCACAATTTGCAAATAAATTCATTAAAAATCCTACAATGTGATTTTCTGGATTTTTTTTCCTCAATTTGTCTGTCATAGTTGACGTGTACCTATGATGAAAATTACAGGCCTCTGTCATCTTTTTAAGTGGGAGAACATGCACAATTGGTGGCTGACTAAATACTTTTTTTCCCCACTGTAGTGTGCCCCCTAATGAACAACTGTTGATATCCACCATCGTTCACCTGTGTTAGTGGCTAGGACAACGTTGATATCCACCATCGCTCACCTGTGTTAGTGGCTAGGACAACGTTGATATCCACCATCGCTCACCTGTGTTAGTGGCTAGGACAAAGTTGATATCCACCATCTCTCACCTGTGTTAGTGGCTAGGACAACGTTGATATCCACCATCGCTCACCTGTGTTAGTGGCTAGGACAACGTTGATATCCACCATCGCTCACCTGTGTTAGTGGCTAGGACAACGTTGATATCCACCATCGCTCACCTGTGTTAGTGGCTAGGACAACGTTGATATCCACCATCGCTCACCTGTGTTAGTGGCTAGGACAAAGTTGATATCCACCATCTCTCACCTGTGTTAGTGGCTAGGACAACGTTGATATCCACCATCGCTCACCTGTGTTAGTGGCTAGGACAACGTTGATATCCACCATCGCTCACCTGTGTTAGTGGCTAGGACAACTGTTGATATCCACCATCGCTCACCTGTGTTAGTGGCTAGGACAACGTTGATATCCACCATCGCTCACCTGTGTTAGTGGCTAGGACAACGTTGATATTCACCATCGCTCACCTGTGTTAGTGGATAGGACAACGTTGATATCCACCATCGCTCACCTGTGTTAGTGGCTAGGACAACGTTGATATCCACCATCGCTCACCTGTGTTAGTGGCTAGGACAACGTTGATATCCACCATTGCTCACCTGTGTTAGTGGCTAGGACAATGTTGATATCCACCATCGCTCACCTGTGTTAGTGGATAGGACAACGTTGATATCCACCATCGCTCACCTGTGTTAGTGGCTAGGACAACGTTGATATCCACCATCGCTCACCTGTGTTAGTGGCTAGGACAACGTTGATATCCACCATCGCTCACCTGTGTTAGTGGCTAGGACAACGTTGATATCCACCATCGCTCACCTGTGTTAGTGGCTAGGACAACGTTGATATCCACCATCGCTCACCTGTGTTAGTGGCTAGGACAACGTTGATATCCACCATCGCTCACCTGTGTTAGTGGATAGGACAACGTTGATATCCACCATCGCTCACCTGTGTTAGTGGCTAGGACAACGTTGATATCCACCATCGCTCACCTGTGTTAGTGGCTAGGACAACGTCAGCTCGTTTGAGGACCTCAGTAATGGCCGCAGCTTCCCTGGTCCTCAGCTCTTTCCTCAGCTCTCCTACCTCCCTCTTCAGGTTGACCCGATCTCCTTTGTCACGAATCTTCTTCATCCCCATCTACACATTGAGAAAACATTCATATCTAACCTAGAAGCCTTCCAATACATCCAGAAAATACACTAAAGAAAATTACCTTACTTTCTAAGCTTAAAAGCCTTTTCACAAATACTAATGAATGCCAGGAGCTGGGAGTTAACCAGTGCTATGACATGTAGAGTTTCTGGACATTGATATTCTGTATATTACAGTAACTTCTGATACCAAATAATCTGTTATCATAATTGAACAGTCAAATAATTAGAGACCAAGCTGGTGTTAGCGCTAATGGAAACCCATCACACTCACAAACGCTTTCATATTAAGATGTCATTATCATTGATGCCATATTATCAATACTTACAAAAGCTTTGTCGATGTCTTTGCGTATGTCAGCGATGATGTTGCTGTTGTCACTGTGAGCGAGGACGGCGTCCAGTGAGTGTTTCTGAATGGACTCTAGCAGGCGGGCAGGGTGGCCTAGTCTCAGCACCTTAGCTTTGGCCTTGACCAGGCGCTCTACCAGGTTATCCACCGCCACGTTGGAACCAGCACAACACAGGACCTACAGGACAAACAGACAAACACCAATAAGAGTCAACATCTGGTCCAAGTGTGACGAACAAAACAATGAACCAATGATTACAAAGGATTACCTAAACCATATTTAAAAAGGATTACCTAAACTATATTTAAAAAGGATTACCTAAACCATATTTAAAAAGGATTACCTAAACCATATTTAAAAAGGATTACCTAAACTATATTTAAAAAGGATTACCTAAACCATATTTAAAAAGGATTACCTAAACCATATTTAAAAAGGATTACCTAAACCATATTTAAAAAGGATTACCTAAACCATATTTAAAAAGGATTACCTAAACCATATTTAAAGGATTACCTAAACCATATTTAAAGGATTACCTAAATCATATTTAAAAAGGATTACCTAAACTATATTTAAAAAGGATTAGCTAAACCATATTTAAAGGATTACCTAAATCATATTTAAAAAGGATTACCTAAACCATATTTAAAGGATTACCTAAACCATATTTAAAGGATTACCTAAATCATATTTAAAAAGGATTACCTAAACTATATTTAAAAAGGATTAGCTAAACCATATTTAAAAAGGATTACCTAAACCATATTTAAAAAGGATTACCTAAACCATATTTAAAAAGGATTACCTAAACCATATTTAAAAAGGATTACCTAAACCATATTTAAAGCCAGATTCAGCAATTTTTCAATAGAACATATTGACTTGTGTGTCAAAAGACTGTCATAACTTGATACTTCTCTTGATCAGAATGGACACACCAATGTACTGTATGACATCATCTCTACCTTCTGTCCCCGTTTGACCACCTGGAGGATAATTTCCACCACAGTGGTTGTCTTGCCAGTGCCTGGTGGTCCGTGTATCACAGCTACCTCTCTCTGAGACAGAGCAAACGACACCGCCTCCCTCTGAGACTCATCCAGACCAGTGTTCAGGAAAGACAGATCATCTGAACAAATAAGAGGAGACAATTGTCAATCTTATATTTGCGTCTAAGAAGTTTTTTCAGACAGGTGAATATTTTTTCTGATGTCCAAAATCACATAGGCAATAATTTTGTCATTCTTCTATTTAAGAAGGGTATGATCTGGTGTGCTACAGGAGGCTAATAGCATCTTCCAGAGAGGCAGGCTTACTTGGTTGTGATAAAGAGCCAGGTTCGGAATAGCCAAAGAGAACGCTGATCAAATCCGAGGCTGGTCCACTGCTGTACCCATTCAGAGTGTTCAAGGCCCTGCGGACAACAAGTATTGGAATAGGTGGGGATTAGAGTCAGAGTTAGGGAGTGAGGTCAGGGATTAGAGTCAGAGTTAGGGAGTGAGGTCAGGGATTAGAGTCAGAGTTAGGGAGTGAGGTGGGGGATTAGAGTCAGAGTTAGGGAGTGAGGTCAGGATTAGAGTCAGAGTTAGGGAGTGAGGTGGGGGATTAGAGTCAGAGTTAGGGAGTGAGTCAGGATTAGAGTCAAGTTAGGGATGAGGTCAGGATTAGAGTCAGAGTTAGGGATAGGTCAGGTGTTAAGTCAGAGTTAGGGAGTGAGGTCGGGGATTAAGAGTCAAGTTAGGGAGTGAGTCGGGATTAGAGTCAGATTTAGGGAGTTGAGGTCAGGGATTAGAGTCGAGTTAGGAGTGAGGTCGGGATTAGAGTCAGAGTTAGGGAGTGAGGTCGGGGATTAAAATCAGAGTTTAAGGGAGTGAGGTCAGGATTAGAGTCAGAGTTAGGGAGTGAGGTCCAGGATTAGAGTCAGAGTTAGGAGTGAGGTCGGGGATGTAGAGTCAGATTAGGGAATGAGGTTCGGGTTGAGTCAGAGTTAGGAAGTGATGGTCGGGAATTAGAGTCAGTTAGGGAGTGAGGTCAGGATTAGATCAGAGTTAGGGAGTGAGGTCAGATTAGAGTCGAGTTAGGGAGTGGGTCGGGGATTAGAGTCAGAGTTAAGGGAGTGAGGTCGGGGATTAGAGTCAGAGTTAGGAGTGAGGTCAGATTAGAGTCAGATTAGGGAAGTGAGGTCAGGTTAGAGCAGAGTTTTGTGAGGAGGTCAGGATTAGTTTCAGATTGGGAGTAGTGGCAGATTAGATTAGATTCTAGTTGAAGGGTCAGATTATGTCATTAGGGTTAGTCAGGTTAGGTCGAGTAGGTGAAGGTGGGGTGTTGAGTCGAGTAGGGAATGATGGTCGGGTAGAGTCAGTTAGGGAATGAGGTGGATTAAGTCAAGTTAGGATGGTGTGCAGATGGTCAAGTTAGGGTGAGTGTGAGGGTGAAGTCAGAGTTAGGTGCAAGTAGGCAATAGCAGTGGCTTAAGTAGGGTTAGAGTGGTGCTATAGATACATCAGTGGGTGAGTCAGGATTAGATCAGGTGTGTACGTGGTAGAGTCAGGTTGGTAAGTGAGGTAGATAGAGTCAGGGTTGGGTGACGGTAGGTAATAGAGTTAGGGTGAGGTGGGGATTAAAGTCTAGTGTGTAGTAGGCTATAGCATGGTGCTCAGAGGCAGCCTTACTTGGTTGGGTTAGGGAGTGAGGTCGGAATGAGATCAGTCTGGAGTGAATCGGGGATTGTCAGGGTTGGAGTGAGCCGATTAGAGGTTCAGGCTGGGACGGGATTGGAATAGGTTAGGAGTGAGGTCGGTTAGGATAGGGTTAGGGATAGGTCGGGTTAGAGAGGGTAGGATGAGTTCAGGAGTTAGAGTAGGGTAGGGTAGAGTCAGGGAGTTAGGGAGTGAGGTCGGGATTAGAGTCAGGGTTGGGATGAGGTCGGAGTTAGAGTCAGAGTTAGGGTGAGGTCAGGATAGAGTGAGTTAGGGAGTGAGGTCGGGATGAGTCAGGGTTAGGGGTGAGGTCGGATTAGAGTCAGGGTTAGGGAGTAGGTCGGGATTGAGTCAGGGTTAGGGAGTGAGGTAGGATTAGGTCAGGGTTAGGGAGGAGGTCAGGGTTAGGATTCAGAGTTAGAGTTGAGGTCGGGTTAGAGTAGGTAGGGAAGTCAGGTCGGGATAGAGTCAGGTTAGAGTGAGGGTTAGGGATAGAGTCAGGTTAGGAGTAGTTAGGAGTTAGGTCGGTTAGGCAGGGTGGAGTGATCAGGATTAGAGTCAGAGTTAGGGAGAGGTCAGGTATTAGATCAGAGTTAGGAGTGAGGTCGGGATTAGAGTCAGGGTTAGGGAGTGAGGTCGGGATTAAGTCAGGGTTAGGGAGGTGGAGGTCGGGTTGGAGTGAGGTCGGGTTAGGGGTTGGGATGAGTCGGGTTAGAGTGAGTAGGATGAGGGCGGGGTTAGAGTCAGGTGGGATTAGAGTCGGGTTAGGATGAGGTCGGGATGAGAGTCGGGGTTAGGTGAGTAGGGAGTGAGGGTCAGGATTAGAGTGAGTTAGGTCAGGGTTTGGGAGTGAGGTCATTAGAGTTAGGGAGTGAGGTCGGGATTAGAGTCAGGGTTAGGGAGTGAGGTCGGGATTAGAGTCAGGGTTAGGGAGTGAGGTCGGGATTAGAGTCAGGGTTAGGGAGTGGGTGGGATTAGAGTCAGAGTTAGGGGAGTCGGGTTGGGGATTAGGGTAGGTAGGGATAAGTCAGGTGTGGGATTGAGTCGGGTTAGAGCGATGGTGAGGTCGGGATTAGAGTCAGGGTTAGGGAGGGGGATTAGAGTAGTAGGGAGTGAGGTCAGGATTAGAGTCAGAGAGTGAGGTCAGGATTAGAGTCAGAGTTAGGGAGTGAGTTCGGGTTAAGTCAGGGTAGGGAGTAGACGGATTAGATCAGGGTTAGGTTGAGGTCGGAATTTAGAGTCGTTGTAGGTGAGATCGGATTAGATCAGGTTAGGAGTGAGGTCGGTGTGGTCAGGTTGAGGTCTGGTAATTCACGGTAGGGTATAGCGTGACTGATTGTCGGTCAGAGCAGGGCAGATTAGGTCAGGGGTTAGGGCTCCAGTCATTTAAAACCAGAGACTCGCATAGACAGGCAGGAGAGGTGGGATTAGAGTCAGTTAGAATGAGTCGGGTATAGAGTCAGTTTGGTTTGAGGCAGCATGTCAGATTAAGGAGTATCGGGATTTAGTCGGGTTAGGAGAGGTCGGATTAGAGTCAGGTTAGAGTGAGTCAGGTTAATCAGTAGGAGGAGTCGATTAGAGTCAGGGTTAGGGAGTGAGGTCGGGATTAGAGTCAGGGTTAGGGAGTGAGGTCGGGATTAGAGTCAGAGAGTGAGGTCAGGATTAGAGTCAGGGTTAGGGAGTGAGGTCGGGATTAGAGTCAGGGTTAGGGAGTGAGGTCGGGATTAGAGTCAGGGTTAGGGAGTGAGGTCGGATTTGAGGGCAGGGTTAGGAGTGAGGTCGGGATTAGAGTCAGGGTTAGGGAGTGAGGTCGGGATTAGAGTCAGGGTTAGGGAGTGAGGTCGGGATTAGAGTCAGAGAGTGAGGTCAGGATTAGAGTCAGAGTTAGGGAGTGAGGTCGGGATTAGAGTCAGGGTTAGGGAGTGAGGTCGGGATTAGAGTCAGAGTTAGGGAGTGAGGTCGGGATTAGAGTCAGGGTTAGGGAGTGAGGTCGGGATTAGAGTCAGAGAGTGAGGTCAGGATTAGAGTCAGAGTTAGGGAGTGAGGTCAGGATTAGAGTCAGGGTTAGGGAGTGAGGTCAGGGTTAAGGTCAGGGTAACGGTTAAACTCAGGCATAGGTTTTCTTACTAACTTTTTCATGCGTTTGTACGTGACATCGTTAGCCAGCTTCATGAGGTTGTACAGAGCGTCTGTGTCCAGGTTGAGCCCGTCTGGTGAGTCCTCACAGGCTACGGTTATAGCTGACTGACTGCTACGGGTCACTACACCAGTGGCCAGCTGGGAGGACGGCTTACAGCCATCCAAGTCATACACACCCACTATGTCTCCTGCAACCACAGACAAACCAATCAGAGAGTTATTCATTTAGTTTAGCCTATGTAAATAGCCTTTTCATAGACCCTGTTTGTGCTTTTAGCCAACTCCAATGGCCATCGAATATATGGTACCAGGCTACCACTGTATGTAAAGTCTTTCTTACAGTAGATAATTACATAAAGATGGCTAGAGCATGAGCTATGATATTCAACGTTCTTACCGGGTCCAAAGTTGTTGCTAGGTAGCACGGAGACGCCCATGTGTTTTCTGGGTTCTAGAAGGATGAGCGATCGCCCATAAAGGCCAGTCGACTGGCTTCCTATCCGCAGCTTCAGAAGACACACGCCTTTACTCTGGAGATCTTTCAGAGAGACATTCTCCTGCCATAGCCTACAGATACACAACCAGAGGAAACATTCAGATTCAGAAAATGTCCTCAATGAGGCAATTCATTTAGCAACGAACACAATACATACAGACCAAAACATCTTTAAAAAACAAACAACAGAAAGGAAACATGGTCAGTTTTGTACGATTCCTTTGGAAGGGGTCTTCAATACAAAACGACACTGGTTATGGAAGGGGCCACAGGCAATACTCTGGCTTCTGGGGCCATACAGTGGCTTGCGAAAGTATTCACCCCCCTTGGCTTTTTTCCTATTTTGTTGCCTTACAACCTGGAATTAAAATAGATTTTTTGGGGGTTTGTATCATTTGATTTACACAACATGCTACCACTTTGAAGATGCAAAATATTTTTATTGTGAAACAAACAAGAAATAATACCCAAAAAAAAACAGAAAACTTGAGCGTACATAACAATTCACCCCCCCAAAGTCAATACTTTGTAGAGCCACCTTTTGCAGCAATTACAGCTGCAAGTCTCTTGGGGTATGTCTCTATAAGATTGGCATATCTAGCCACTGGGATTTTTGCCCATTCTTCAAGGCAAAACTGCTCCAGCTCCTTCCAGTTGGATGGGTTCCGCTGGTGTACAGCAATCTTTAAGTCATACCACAGATTCTCAATTGGATTGAGGTCTGGGCTTTGACTAGCCCATTCCAAGACATTTCAATGTTTCCCCTTAAACCACTCAAGTGTTGCTTTAGCAGTATGCTTAGGGTCATTGTCCTGCTGGAAGGTGAACCTCCGTCCCAGTCTCAAATCTCTGGAAGACTGAAACAGGTTTCCCTCAAGAATTTCCCTGTATTTAGCGCCATCCATCATTCCTTCAATTCTGACCAGTTTCCCAGTCCCTGCCAATGAAAAACATCCCCACAGCATGATGCTGCCACCACCATGCTTCACTGTTGGGACGGTGTTCTCGGGGTGATGAGAGGTGTTGGGTTTGCGCCAGACATTGCGTTTTCCTTGATGGCCAAAAAGCTCAATTTTAGTCTCATCTGACCAGAGTAACTCCTTCCATATGTTTGGGGAGTCTCCCACATGGCTTTTGGCGAACACCAAACGTGTTTGCTTATTTTTTTCTTTAAGCAATGGCTTTTTTCTGGCCACTCTTCCGTAAAGCCCAGCTCTGTGGAGTGAACGGCTTAAAGTAGTCCTATGGACAGATACTCCAATCTCCGCTGTGGAGCTTTGCAGCTCCTTCAGGGTTATCATTGGTCTCTTTATTGCCTCTCTGATTAATGCCCTCCTTGCCTGGTCCGTTAGTTTTGGTGGGCAGCCCTCTCTTGGCAGGTTTGTTGTGGTGCCATATTCTTTCCATTTTTTTATAATGGATTTAATGGTGCTCCATGGGATGTTCAAAGTTTCTGATATTTTTTTATAACCCAACCCTGATCTGTACTTCTCCACAACTTTGTCCCTGACCTGTTTGGAGAGCTCCTTGGTCTTCATGGTGCCGCTTGCTTGGTGGTGCCCCTTGCTTAGTGGTGTTGCAGACTCTGGGGCCTTTCAGAACAGGTATATATATATATATATACACATATACACACATACTGAGATCATGTGACAGATCATGTGACACTTAGATTGCACACAGGTGGACTTTATTTAACTAATTATGTGACTTCTGAAGGTAATTGGTTGCACCAGATCTTATTTAGGGGCTTCATAGCAAAGGGGGTGAATACATATGCACGCACCACTTTTCCGTTATTTATTTTTTAGCATTTTTTTAAACAAGTTATTTTTTTCATTTCACTTCACCAATTTGGACTATTTTGTGTATGTCCAAATCATTTAAATTACAGGTTGTAATACAACAAAATAGGAAAAACGCCAAGGGGGATGAATACTTTTGCAAGGCACTGTATGTATCACGCATTGTGACCTAAAAGGCTAAACTGACGCTAAGTTAAATACACACCTTGTCTCCTCGATCTCCGCTTCTCTCTCCTCCTGAAGGAGCTCTAGGGTCTTGGACACAAAGCTTTCCACCTCCATTTCTCACTGAAAAATTACACAAGCATAATGATCCTTTTATGAAAAAAAGGTCTTTATAAATACATTTGCTTGATTGATTTCAAAACATAACACAAGTAGCTAAAGTCTGATGCTCTACCGAGGTTGCAGAAATATGATGACGTGTCGTGGGTACCAAGCTGATAGGGTGCTCCTGACAAACTGTGTAGATAATTCTTACATTTACATTCTATTTGAAGTTGGCTGGCGTTAGGAGCTGAAGGTTGTAACAAAACAAGCCATGCAATGAACGGGGACAAGCTCACAGCTTAAGTAGTGAACAGCTGGCTTTACAACATTAAAACCCATTCAGTCTGTCTACACCAGCCTCTCAAAGGGCTGGGTAGACATCATCACTGTAGCATCCACACACAGAATGAGCTCCTGTAGCATCCACACACAGAATGAGCTCCTGAGTTGGGAAAGCTTGTGCAATACACCGACGCGTGTCTTGTATTCCAGATCCTAAATGGATTTGCTTCCATTCAGCCACAAGAGCATTAATGAGGTCGGGCACTGATGTTGGGCGATTAGGCCTGGCTCGCAGTCGGCGTTCCAATTCATCCCAAAGTTCTTCCACACCGATCTCGACAAACCATTTTCTGTATGGACCTCGCTTTGTGCACGGGGGGCATTGTCATGCTGAAACAGGAAAGGGCCTTCCCCAAACTGTCGCCACCAAGTTGGAAGCACAGAATCGTCTAGAATGTCATTGTATGCTGTAGCATTAAGATTCCCCTTCACTGGAACTAAGAGGCCTAGCCCGAACCATGAAAAACAGCCCCAGATCATTACTCCTCCTCCACCAAACTTTACAGTTGGCACTATGCATTGGGGCAGGTAGCGTTCTCCTGGCATCCGCCAAACCCAGATTTGTCAGTCGGACTGCCAGATGGTGAACCGTTCTGTGAGCTTGTGTGGCCTACCACTTCGCAGCTAAGCCGTTGTTGCTCCTAGACGTTTCCACTTCACAATAACAGCACTTACAGTTGACCGGGGCAGCTCTAGCAGGGCAGAAATTTGACCAACTGACTTGTTGGAAAGGTGGCATCCTATGATGGTACCACATTCAAAGTAACTGAGCTCTTCAGTAAGGCCATTCTACTGCCAATGTTTGTCTATGGAGATTGCATGGCTGTGTGCTCCACTTTATACACCTGTCAGCAACGGGTGTGGCTGAAATAGCCGAATCCACTAATTTGAAGAGGTGTCCACATACTTTTGTATCTATAGTGTACCACCTATCGCACCTTCACAAAAAAAAAAACTAAAAAGACATGGCTAAAAGACAGACTTGTAAACACATTTACTAGCTGTGTATTGCTGATTTCCATGTTGTCTGTAGCTTGTGAGGTGTGGAAACACTTAGTTGCCTTTATGCATTTTGTTTTGTTGGGCTATTCCTCTGTCTGCATGCTACGTCTTGCTTGTCCTGTGTTGGTCACTGTTATTGGAATGGTTTTTAATAACCAGCCCAGGGACTGCGGTTGAAAATTAGTCGGCACTTTTACTGAAACGTTGATTAATGTGCACTGTCCCTGTAAAAAATAAACTCAATAACGTAAAAGATCCAGCTAGCTAGGTAGGCTAACTAGCTAGCCTACCATAGATCTATGGCTGCTACTGTCATTTAAGAAAACGACACACCAAAAAAACGGCAGATTAACAGTGTTAGCTATAATTCCCAACTCCTTATTAGATATCACTTCTATAACGACAGCAAACTAGTGTAGGTAAACAAAAAAAACTACCTGCTAGTTGAATCAGTTTGAGTTGAGCGAATTCATTATTTTCCTCTTCGGTGGAATAATGCGTCATTTAGTTGCAAACGTCTAATGTATATCGCCACCTGCTGAGCTGGAGCGAGGGTTAGGTTGAAAGTTGCTGAATAAATCTACAGACAGTTTATTTTCTTTGGTACCAAAAAAAGATTATTCTCTGTCCTTTGATTTTTCCTAGAAATGTTGTATGCTGTAATATCTGTTTATTTCATTGTGCAACTTCCATGAGCAAAAGTTCCAAATACAAAACTCTTATTTTGAAAACCACAATTGGAGGACCAGGGTCAGGAAACAGAGACTGTGGAGCATGTATTGCTACAGTGTGGGCAGGATCAGAGGGAAAGAGAGAGGATGAGATCTAGTATGAGGGAGAAGGGGATACAGGAAATTAGTTTAAAGAGTATGTTGAGTAGAACGTCATTAGATATAGTCTCACATATTTTGTTATCTTTTTTTTAAAAGAAACTGGGTTGGCAGGTAGGATTTAGTTTCTTCCTGTCTCTGGCCCACACCAGTACAGTAGGTGGCGGTAATGCGCCATAACGTTGGATGCCAACTGCCGATAAACCCCACTGAAGAAGAAGAAGAGGACCAGGAAGTGTCTCTTCTTTCTTTTTTCTTTTTTTGCTAGTTAGCTGTCAAAGAGCTCGTACTCACCATAGAGAACGATAGAGAAAGCATCCCTATATGGTTTTGATTATGGCGTCTGTGCGTGCACAGGCAGGCGCTAACTCCGCCATGGTTCGTTGGACAAAGCCTATGGGAAAATGAATGGAGTTTTTGTAGGGGTTTTGGATAAACTCCAAAAATAAGGTCTGTGGTAAACACAGGCTTAGGAGATCTTATACGTTTTGGTCTATGTGATCATCTTCATCAGCTAACGTCACTTTTTGTGAATATTGAAGCATTTATGTAATAAAAAAAAGCACATAAAGGCTTGATAATTCATGAAGGTCATGTTAACTGACTGATATTATCATAGAACAAAACATAAAGGCTTGATAATTCATGAAGGTCATGTTAACTGACTGATATTATCATAGAACAAAACATAAAGGCTTCATAATTCATGAAGGTCATGTTAACTGACTGATATTATCATAGAACAAAACATAAACGCTTCATCATTTATAAAGGTCATGTTACCTGACTGATATTATCATAGAACAAAATGTATAAGATTTCCTAAACCAGTGTTAACCTTATTTTCTGCGTTTATCCCAAAACCCTATATTTCCCCATTAATTTTCCCCATAGGAATGGCTGAACGAACCAGAGGTAACTCATTATATGGGTTTTAGGACTACAAACTGGCGAGCTCTATTGAGGCAACCTCCATTTTGAAGTAGTCCATTTTCTTCTTCACGATTGGCTGATCCCTCCTGATGACCCTGTTGGACTCCAAGAGGGATCAGCCAATGAATTGTGAATTTCTTACCCAGTTGATCACATTAAAATGGCGAAAGCCCTCAATGGCGCTGCCAGAGTGAGAGTGGGGAAGAACAAACAAGACACAACCTGAAAGTTGTGTCGAGACGGAAAAGATGGCGGAAGCAGACGATGAAGTGGATTCTGAATCTAATGGCGGTAGAATCAAGGAGAATTTGAATATTGTCCAAAATAATGGAAAACGGAGCAAAGTAAGGTACAGTGATGTCACTTCCTATCTTGTAGGAGGACGGTTTGTTAATGAGGAGCAGCTGATCGAATTACCAATCTTGAGGAATCCATTTGAGCTATCCAAACTGGTGGAGAGAGTGCTGGGTAGAGTGAAGGCTGTGAGGATCACGAGAGGCAGGGCTTGTTTTGATTTTTTGTGCTTCTGAGGATCAGAAGAAATGTGTGTTGCGTCTCACCCGATTTGATCCGTTTGAAGTGTGGTGTGTGTCCCTTAGGAACAGGGCACCCCTCAAGGGGGTCATTTCTGGACTCTCCTGGGAAGTAGATGTTGAAGAGATGAAAAATATTACTGGAGTGATTGATGCACGTTGGATGAATCGTGTGGTGAATGAAGAAAAAGTGAAGAGTCTATCTGTTCTTTTGTTTTTTGATATGGAGTCTCTCCCTACTCAAGTGCAGTTGGGGTGTATTAACTACAGAGTCAGAGCATCTATCCCAAGACCAATGCAGTGTGATCACTCGAAAGCTTTTGGTCATGTTTCAAGTGTTTGCAGAAGGGAGAAGCCGAGATGTCCAAGTTGTGGAAAAGATCATATCATGTGTTATAAAAGTGATGAAAACGTGACATGTTGCCATTGTGTTGGGAACCATGAAGCCACGTCTGTTGAATGCCCCACAAGGGTGAAAGAGAGTGAGGTGGCCAAAGTCAGGGCTGTACAGAACATTTCATATGCAGCAGCTGTTAAAAGGGTTGAAGGTTTGAATGGTGCTCCTGAAGAGTCCATGGTGGTGGATAGGCCTTCACTGCAGGCTGCAGGTCCAGGAAGATATAAATCATTGTGGAAGCGGCGGAGCGGTTCCTGGGGCTGAAAGATTTCTCTGCGAAGGAGTTACATGTAATATTGTCACAAGCCGTACCAGCGTCTCAGGCCCTAGAGTCTGAGAATGGAGATATGGAGATTTGAAAGAAGGAAGAAGTGGGAGTTTTGTTAATGTACTATATTTATTTGGGTGGATTAAGTTAGTTTCCATGTCACCTATGGATTTTCTTTTTTGACCTCGTTTTGGTTTCAACCCGTCCAGTTGGTGGCGGCAATACACCTTTTCGGGTTGTAGTCCGCCATAAAACCGTCAGAAGAAGAAGAATGGCGCTGCCCATGAGAATACCTGTTGACATCGCCTTTTGGCCACTAGAGTTCTCTATCATTCTCTATGGTTCACACAGATACAAGGACCTGCAACTAACTACATGGGTAGAGTTGAGTGAGATTGCTAGTATATTCGTGATTTCTCACTGGTTATAATTCATATAAAAATGTTGAATTGGCAGTGGGCACCATGCATCTTTGGGTGTCTAGCTGACTCGATAACAATAACATCGTAACTCTAGCCAGGCAGCGTGATTTTGGCCGGAACTCACAAATGCTTCCGACACAGTTTCCTGTATCACACTAGCTAGAACTTGTAATTATCTGATTGGATAAGTTAGCTAGAAATCCGTTTTTCATTTCGTGTTGGTGCAGCCAACTGCAGTAGCAGCAATTGGTATCATTCCCTGTCTCTGTGTAGCTTGACTCAGAGGAGAAGATGAGAGCAGAAGCGATGTTCATCCTTGTGCTACACACCATCCTGTCTGCGCTGTTGGTCAGCGATGTTAGTGCTACACTGTCCAGGACTGATGCCAAGAAGAAGGACTCCAAAACACAAGAGCCAGAGGTGAGGAAGAGGAGGATAGTGGTGATTTTATGATGAGGATGAGTGGTGGAATCACTCTTTTCCATCCTGGAACCAGTGTATGTAATGGCCTCAATTAGCTACGCATATTATGGACACTGGAGTTAAATGTCCTTAGCTAGGGCTCAGCCCATGTGTGTGGGGAAAGTGTGGACTTTGTATTCCCCCTCTACCCAGTTCTGATTTCAGTAAATGACCAGTATTGTAGAAGGGACATAGACCACAATGAATGAATGATATAAATTGTCACTGTTTGTTCAGCTAGTCTCATCCCAGTTCCCACTGTTGCTGTGTATTCCTCCAAGACTACCAGGGTTGGGGGTCAATTCAGGAAGGTGATTTTGAAGTTAAAAAACTTTTAGAAATACATTTTCTGCCTTTTTCAGGTTATTGAGGAAACCATTGAAAATAGATGCCCTTTTTTCCAATGATTTTGAATTGGAATTTCAGTTTACTTCCTGAATTGACAGCCTTCAAATTCGAATGGACCCCAACCCTGGAGACTACAGTTGGTCTGGTTTTTACAACTACACACGCAGATCGTTTTATCTTGTGTTTTGTGTATTATTGTTGTTATATCAGACGTCCCAGGCGGAGCAGTCGGTGCTGGAGCGAGGTCTTGTTGTTGCTGACCCTCAGTGGAAGGACATCGTAAAGGAGGAGAGGAGATACTGCCAACGGGCTGTGACTAAACACACGTTCCAAGGGCCCGTGCTGGGATATATAACTCCTGTAAGTGCAGTGCTTGATTTGGGCATGAGCTCTCATGGGAGCTGAGATCCGGCAACACAAAAGTTATACTGCTTGACTTCCTGCACCTCTTATAAAAACGATTGGCTTAAAAGTATTGCATAGTTCCTCGACCCTAAATATAAACAGTACCGACACCTATTTTAGTCTATTGTCAGGCGCTGTTTAAGTCCGTAAAAGCAGGTTGGTGTGTTGGTTTGTAGCCAGGTTTAACCAGACTGAACGCTGCGATCACCTTTGAACAACAGTTAAACTTGGTCCTCTACAGAAATGTTGTCAATTTTTGCCTGCAGATCAGCCTTTAATCCAGAACCTGGTGTACTCCTTGTACTCCATGTTTAGCATGGCAAGGAGGAGCATGATAACTCAGTACAGACTGGTACCTAGCCTACCTGCAGGTACCAATGTGTATATCTGGTTGATTCTGATCACCCTGCTTTTACTGTTTTAATGTGTGTGTTTTAATAGTGGAACTATTATGTTACTACTGTTGTGTAAAAGCTATATCTCATCAATAGGCTCCTTGAATACTTTCTGAATCAATTCTTCATATAACCTCTCACTTTCTCTCTCTCACTTTCTCTCTCTCACTTTCTCTCTCTCACTTTCTCTCTCTTCGCTTTCTTTTCCCATCCTCCAGTGGAACTCCCATGGTTACGATGTTGCCAAGGTGTTTGGTTCCAAGCTGACCTCTGTGTCTCCAGTGTGGCTTCAGCTGAGACGGAGAGGACCAGAGAGCTTCCATATCACCGGTCTTCATGACCATGACCCAGGTAAGGGGACCAGAGAGCTTCCATATCACCGGTCTACATGACCATGACCCAGGTAAGGGGACCAGAGAGCTTCCATATCACCGGTCTTCATGACCATGACCCAGGTAAGGGGACCAGAGAGCTTCCATATCACCGGTCTTCATGACCATGACCCAGGTCTGCCATAGACTAGCAGGAGTAATGTCAGCCAAACGTTGTGAAGTTGTCAGCCAGAGTTGTGATGTTGTCAGACAAAAGTTGTGATGCCTAAGAAATATGTACATTTACTAAGGGAGTAGATGTGAAATATAGAGAAAATATAGAAAGTTGTGTCTTTCAAAGATAAAAACTCTCTCCTTCTTTTGTAGGTTGGGTAAAAGCTGTGCGGAAGGCAAACAAAAAAATCAAAATGCGTAAGTGTATGTTAAACTCAGCTTTTTTTACTTTAAGTATATTCCCAGATGACCTCACTACGGTATCATTCAGTCACCTGCAGCTCCAATGATCACTCTCCTTCTGGTCAAACTCTCCTTCTGGTCAAACTCTCCTTCTGGTCAAACTCTCCTTCTGGTCAAACTCTCCTTCTGGTCAAACTCTCCTTCTGGTCAAACTCTCCTGCTCTCTAGTCCTAAAATAGGGCCCGGTGTTTGGTAATCATGTGACATGTCTGGATTTGAACGTTTATTTCAATATTTTTCATCAAACTGTCCCCTTGTCTTTTTATGTCAGATGGTCCAGCACTGTACTCAGACAACTGCTTTCATTTTTGGTGTAATTCTCATTTCTGGACGAGGCTTAAAATACGGGATAGAATCTTGCTGTATTTCACATGATTCCCAAACACATGGCACATGATCCTGTTCTTCTCTTCTCTTCCGCTCAGTTCCTCGCCTGTTATTTGACGGCTGGTCGTACCAGGACTATATGAGTGTTCTTGGCAGTGAGGATGAGATCGAGGAGCTGGGGACTGAGATGGTGGACGTAGCTAAGGTAAGGAGGGGCATTTTTGCTTTATTCAGACATTTTGGGACACTGTAAAGTCCATGGTGAATAAGAGCACCTCCTCCCAGCTGCCCACTGCACTGAGGCTAGGAAACACTGTCACCACCGATAAATCTACAATAATCGAGAATTTCAACAAGCATTTTGCTACGGCTGGCCATGCTTTCCACCTGGCTACCACTACCCCGGCCACCAGCTCTGCACCCTCCGCTGCAACTTGCCCATGCCCCCCCCCCCGCTTCTCCTTCACACAAATTCAGACAGCTGATGTTCTGAAAGAGCTGAAAAATCTGGACCCCTACAAATCAGCTGGGCTAGACAATCTGGACCCTTTCTTTCTAAAATTAGCTGCCGAAATTGTCGCAACCTCTCTTTCGTAACGTCTGAGATCCCCAGAGATTGGAAAGCTGCCGCGGTCATCCCCCTCTTCAAAGGGGGTGACACTCTAGATCCAAACTGTTACAGACCTGTATCCATCCTGTGCTGCCTTTCGAAAGTTTTTGAAAGCCAAGTTAACAAACAGATCACCGACCATTTCGAATCCCACCGTACCTTCTCCGCTATGCAATCCGGTTTCCGAGCTGGTCATGGGTGCACCTCAGCCACGCTCAAGGTCCTAAACGATATTATAACCGCGATTGATAATAGACAGTACTGTGCAGCCGTCTTCATCGACCTGGCCAAGGCTTTCGACTCTGTCAACCACAGCATTCTTATTGACCTCCCGAGTGGCGCAGTGGTCTAAGGCAGTGCTAGCTGTGCCACTAGAGATCCTGGTTCGAATCCAGGCTCTGTCGTAGCCGGCCGCGACCGGGAGACCCATGGGGCGGCGCACAATTGGCCCAGCGTCGTCCAGGGTAGGGGAGGGAATGGCCGGCAGGGATGTGGGTTTGACTCCCACGGGGGGCCAGTATGAAAAAAATATATTTTAAAAAAAAAATACAAAAATATAAAAAATGATGTATGCACTCACTAACTGTAAGTCGCTCTGGATAAGAGTAAATGTAAAATGTAAATATAAATGTTATTGGCAGACTAAATAGCCTTGGTTTCTCAAATGACTGCCTCACCTGGTTCACCAACTACTTCTCAGATAGAGTTCAATGTGTCAAATCGGAGGGCCTGTTGTCTGGACCTCTGGCAGTCTCTGGGGGTGCCACAGGGTTCAATTCTTGGGCCGACTCTATTCTCTGTGTATATCAATGATGTCGCTCTTGCTGCTGGTGACTCTCAGATCCACCTCTATGCAGACGACACCATTTTGTATACATCTGGCCCTTCATTGGACACTGTGTTAACAAACCTCCAAACGAGCTTCAATGCCATACAACACTCCTTCAGTAGCCTCCAACTGCTCTTAAACACTAGTAAAACTAAATGCATACTCTTCAATCAAACGCTGCTGGCACCCGCCCACCCGACTAGAATCACTACTCTCGGCGGGTCTGACCTAGAGTATGTGGACAACTACAAATACCTAGGTGTCTGGTTAGACTGTAAACTCTCCTTCCAGACTCACAATAAGCATATCCAATCCAAAGTTCAATCTAGAATCGGCTTCCTATTTCGCAACAAAGCCTCCTTCACTCATGCTGCCAAACATGCCCTCGTAAAACTGACTATCCTACCGATCCTTGACTTCGGCGATGTCATTTACAAAATAGCCTCCAACACCCTACTCAGCAAATTGTATGTAGTCTATCACAGTGCCATCCGTTTTGTCACCAAAGCCCCATACACTACCGACCACTGTGACCTGTACGCTCTTGTTGGCTGGTCCTCAATACATATTTGTTGCCAAACCCACTGGCTCCAGGTCATCTATAAATCACTGCTAGGCAAATCTCCGCCTTATCTTAGCTCATTGGTCACCATAGCAACACCCACCCGTAGTCTGCGCTCCAGCAGGTATATCTCACTGGTCATTCCCAAAGCCAACACCTCCTTTGGCCGCCATTCCTTCCAGTTCTCTGCTGCCAATGACTGGAACGAGCTGAAAAATCTCTAAAGCTGGAGACTCTTATCTCCCTCACTAACTTTAAGCGTCAGTTGTCAGAGCACCTTACCGATCACTGCACCTGTACACAGCCCATCTGAAATTAGCCCACCCAACTACCTCATCCCCATATTGTTATTTATTTTGCTAATTTGCACCCCAGTATCTCTATTTGCACATCATCTCTTGCACATCTATCATTCCAGTGTTAATACTAATTGTAATTATTTTGCACTATGGCCTATTTATTGCCTTACCTCCATAACTTGCTACATTTGCACACACTGTATATATA
The DNA here is from genome assembly GCA_902810595.1 of Coregonus sp. 'balchen'. Taxonomy (NCBI): domain Eukaryota; kingdom Metazoa; phylum Chordata; class Actinopteri; order Salmoniformes; family Salmonidae; genus Coregonus; species Coregonus sp. 'balchen'. Next base: position 1,584,535 of record LR778271.1, read on the forward strand.
TTTTCTGTGATATTTTTGACTTTATGTTTTGTGTTACCCCATATGTAACTCTGTGTTGTTGTTTTTATCGCACTGCTTTGCTTTATCTTGGCCAGGTCGCAGTTGTAAATGAGAACTTGTTCTCAACTGGCTTACCTGGGTAAATAAAGGTGAAATAAAAAATTAAACAGAAAAGAAACAGCTTGGAGGGAGACAAAATGGGAAAGGAGGAGACGGGGATCAAACCCTGGTCTCTGGGGTACCAGGTCTGTCCATGTGGGCTCCCGAGTGGCGCAGCGGTCTAAGGCACTGCATCTCAGTGGTCTAAGGCACTGCATCTCAGTGGTCTAAGGCACTGCATCTCAGTGGTCTAAGGCACTGCATCTCAGCGGTCTGAGGCACTGCATCTCAGTGGTCTAAGGCACTGCATCTCAGCGGTCTGAGGCACTGCATCTCAGCGGTCTAAGGCACTGCATCTCAGCGGTCTAAGGCACTGCATCTCAGTGCTTGAGGCGTCACTACAGACCGAGTGGCGCAGCGGTCTAAGGCACTGCATCTCAGTGCTTGAGGCGTCACTACAGACCCCCTGGTTCGATTCCAGGCTGAATCACAACCGGCCGTGATTGGGAGTCCCATAGGGCGGCGCACAATTGGCCCAGCGTCGTCCGGGTTTGGCCGGTGTAGGCCGTCATTGTAAATAAGAATTTGTTCTTAACTGACTTGCCTAGTTAAATAAAGGTAAAATAAAAAAAACAATTAAAAAAAAACATAAGGAGTTGAATTCACGATATAATACTAATAGTAATGCAGTATAGTACATTTATATAACATCAGTTGGCAAGTGAGATTGAAAACAATTTACCAACCGCCAAAAAGCTGAATGTGTTGTGTGTTTTTCTAACGGTAAATATGATCAGTAGGAGGCCCCAAAGTGACTGTTTGTTGCAGACGTTGACTTCCGCTGTTTATTTCATAGGAGTGTATCCTGAATGACTAACATGTCAAATGTAAATGCTAATTGTGTTCTGCCTTTGCAGACAGAAGGCTTTGACGGCTATACACTGGAGCTGTGGAGTCAGTTAGGAGGGAACAAGAGACAGTGAGTAACCCAGTACGACGTGATACCATTACCTGTCTTAGCCATGTTAAGAACCCCTCTGAACCCGTCTTAGCCATGTTAAGAACCCGTCTTAGCCATGGTAAGAACCCCTCTGAACCCGTCTTAGCCATGGTAAGAATCCCTCTGAACCTGTCTTAGCCATGGTAAGAACCCCTCTGAACCTGTCTTAGCCATGGTAAGAATCCCTCTGAACCTGTCTTAGCCATGGTAAGAACCCCTCTGAACCTGTCTTAGCCATGGTAAGAACCCCTCTGAACCTGTCTTAGCCATGGTAAGAACCCCTCTGAACCTGTCTTAGCCATGGTAAGAACCCCTCTGAACCTGTCTTAGCCATGGTAACAACCCCTCTGAACCTGTCTTAGCCATGGTAAGAACCCCTCTGAACCTGTCTTAGCCATGGTAAGAACCCCTCTGAACCTGTCTTAGCCATGGTAAGAACCCCTCTGAACCTGTCTTAGCCATGGTAAGAATCCCTCTGAACCTGTCTTAGCCATGGTAACAACCCCTCTGAACCTGTCTTAGCCATGGTAAGAACCCCTCTGAAGACACATTTTGAACCGTAGTTTGTATTTACTGTAAACACTATTCCATTCAGGGAGCTGGTCCACATGGTGACACACATCTGTGAGGCTCTTAAGGAGAAGAAACTGGACTGTGTACTGGTCATTCCGCCAGCCGTCACACCAAGGTAGGTGATACAGACGTCACAGAAATATCACAACATGATTGATTTACTATTTTAGCAGATCATTAAAACACAGCCCGGCTGAATTTTGTAGAACATTTTAGAGACCTTGGCGGTGTAGATACATGTATTTTGTATTTTTAATACAATTTCCTGCAATTCTACAGATGTCTCCATGGAGCTGGGAGAAAACGTTGCAGATTTAAAGCTAATTTCCTGCAATTCTATGCATTATGCCATGGCTAAAGCTGTGTTCTTTTCCTCAAACATAATACAATCAATACTGTTAAATTCATTGTTTTTGTCATTTTCAATTCTCCTTGAATGTCTAGCTTTTATTTGGGTGATTGTTAGTTCTCAAAGATTATATTATTAAAAAATCTATAGGTCTGTTAAGGGAAAAAGGTGAGCAGTCATTGATAAAGTAAATCAAAAATCAATCCGTTGCAACAGGGAGACAACCTCCAGCGTTGGAGCGTAGAAGAATGTGTAACAGGCCTAGAGAAGGACTTTAGAACCACTATCAGGAACAACTGTTCTGTCAACAATGTCACTAAATCCTGTAGGAACTCTAAGCAAGGCGTAGTGACCCTGGGCTAATGGTACCGAAGATGAAATCAGCTGCTCCAGAATCACACCAGTGAGAGAGGCTTGTAGGAAGATGACATTAGCTGCTCCAGAATCACAGAGTCACAGATCCATTATCATTATCATTATTATCATTATCATTATCATTATCATTATTATCATTATCAGTGTGTCCTTGAATCCGGTCTGGCATCAAACTTTAACCAGAACATTTGATAGTGGCAGTTTAACAGGTCATCAACGGGTATGACTTTAACTCATCTTAAATTCCCTGTTATCTTTCCTACATACTTTATATCTGGTTTTAGTAGTTTTTAATTTACACTGAATGTGTTTTTCCATCCCGAAAATACATTGCAATGTTTTGACTTAAGCATCCCGGAAGAATGCTTAGGCTGCCCGCCCAAGGATTTCAATGGCAGGAAAATCCCTGCAATACCATTCGTACCATGTCTTTGATCTAACTGATCCATGTAATAACGGCAGGGAGGAGGTTCATCTTTCTGTTGTGATCAGTTCAGGCCAGCCGGGGATGTTCGGGAGAGAGGAGTTTGAGCAGTTAGCTCCCGTAGTGGACGGATTCAGTCTAATGACCTACGACTTCTCCTCTGGACGGTAAGATTTCCTTCTCACTGAAACAATCACATCCTTTCATTAAAAATATTATATTCGTAAAATGACCATCACTGAACATTTGACAGATGTTATAGGCCACTCCTATGTTGTTAGTATATCAGTATGTCAGGTTCTCTGCTCCCTCCTAGACCGGGCCCCAGCTCCCCTCTACCCTGGGTCAGAGAATGTGTTCTAGAGTTGTCCCCCAACACCCAATGGAGGCACAAGATACTGCTGGGACTGAACCTGTATGGACAGGACTTCTCCACCCACGGAGCTGAACCACTGCTGGGGGGCAGGTAGGATACTCCTAATAATACTTAATACGGGTAGTCGTTCTCTAGTAGCAGTAATCTATACAGAAGACGGTACAGAAACTGCCAGGTTATTTTATGGGACAGAAATGGCCTCTCTCTTTCTGTCACCTCCAGTCCCCCTTCACCTATCTCTCTCTCTTTCTGTCACCTCCAGTCCCCCTTCACCTCTCTCTCTCTCTCTTTCTGTCACCTCCAGTCCCCCTTCACCTCTCTCTCTCTCTCTTTCTGTCACCTCCAGTCCCCCATCTCTCTCTCTTTCTGTCACTTCCAGTCCACCTTTACCTCTCTCTCTCTCTCTCTCTCTTTCTGTCACCTCCAGTCCCCCTTCACCCCCCTCTCTCTCTCTCTTTCTGGTATTTCCTGTAAAGGTTAATTGAGCTATTGAAGGAGCTGAAGCCTAGACTACGTATTACCCAGCAATAACACGAGTTACTCCATATAATATTCAACAGGCAAATAGTTTAGATTTATACTCCTTTCCCAGACCTTATCCCCCTTCCTTTCTTCTCTTCCCTGTAAAGGTTCATTGAGCTCTTGAAGGAGCTGAAGCCCAGACTACTATGGGATGACCAGGCTGAGGAGCACTACTTCAGTTACAAGAGGTACAGTTAGTCTACTTCAGCTTCATATTATGACAACTCAAAGAACCATCATTCCCAGATTATATGAAGTGCAGTTTCCATTCAGGTCTCCTTTTATTTACAGTTTTTGTGAAGAAATGGGGCTTGTCTTGTCTGATATCTTGCCAGTATCATCACACCACAATAACTCACTTGATTTTATGTTCCACATTCTAGGAGCAATGGAGTCAAGCATGTGGTCTATTACCCAACACTGAAGGTATGACCTTTTGACCTCCATTTGATGTACAGAATACATCAGACACCATATACATCTGCAGATGATTCTCAAAATAACCAAATAAATACACACGTATAGAGTATCATGGCACACCAGGTTTAAGTTAAGTTGATTAATGATCAAACATTTTCCAGAAACACAGATCCTTATCATGTATTGCCCTCTTCTCCAGAAACACAGATCCTTATCATGTATTGCCCTCTTCTCCAGAAACACAGATCCTTATCACGTATTGCCCTCTTCTCCAGAAACACAGATCCTTATCACGTATTGCCTTCTTCTCCAGAAACACAGATCCTTATCATGTATTGCCCGCTTCTCCAGAAACACAGATCCTTATCACGTATTGCCTTCTTCTCCAGAAACACAGATCCTTATCACGTATTGCCTTCTTCTCCAGAAACACAGATCCTTATCACGTATTGCCTTCTTCTCCAGAAACACAGATCCTTATCATGTATTGCCTTCTTCTCTGCATCTCTCCCTCTCTTCTCTAGTCTCTCCATCAACGAATCTCCTTAGCCACTGAGTTAGGTACAGGAATCTCCATGTGGGAACTGGGTCAGGGATTGGACTATTTCTACGATCTTCTATGAGAAAGACACTCAAGCTCCTTTCTTTAGCAAATTAATCAACCGCTAAAATATCTGCAAATGTACAGTCCATGGTAATATTTGCTGAGCACCAACTAGCATGAGGATTACACTGTTATTTCTTTGACTACCTGGAATGAACGACGTCTCTTATCTCATGAAGACCAGGGTGATCATCGGTTGATTGTAGGAGACGGAGGCCAAGTTGTGTATACAGAGTAAATGTGACTGAACTAAGGAACTTGAAGCTGCCAACTTGGCAAGAGTTAGTTAATCATCCATCAAAGCAGCTTTCAACTGGGGCTTATAACAGGGTTATTATGGGATGTGGCACACAGAAGGTGTTCATGTTTTTAAATGGAAATACTGATATGAAATGGTAAGATAGAATAATACATAATATCATTTTTAAGGTCTGGTTTCCCGGACAGAGATGAAGCCTAGTCCTGAATCTCAATTGAAAATAGATTTTTAGTCCAGGACCAGGCATGTTTGTCAGGGTGACCGTTATAAATCAGACATTAGTCTGCTGCCCACTGCAGGAATGTGTTATGTTTCTTTAGAAGACATTTGACATGAAATAAAAAAGGTACATTGTTCAGTGTTGTTTTTTTAATATAAAAATGTAATCGACAATAGAAATTGAAGTCCTACATAGATACAGTGCTACTTTTTCTAATACCTTCACTGGTTGCTGCTTGATTAGGTTTGACATGTGGTAGCCGATCTAGAAGTACTAGAAACAGCTACTGTACTGCAGGGCTGGGGTCAATTCCATTTAAATTCCAGTCAATTCAGGAAGTGAACTGAAATTCCAATTCTCTTCAATGCTTTGTAGCTCAGCTGGTAGAGCACGGCGCTTGTAACGCCAGGGTAGTGGGTTCGATCCCCGGGACAACCCATACGTAAAAATGTATGCACGCATGACTGTAAGTCGCTTTGGATAAAAGCGTCTGCTAAATGGCATATAATTTATATTATTATAAGGAAAAATTGGAATCTAATTGTAATTTGGTTGACTTACTTTCTGAATGGAAATGGAATTGACCCAACCCTGGTGTACAATACATAAAACAGGAGTCACACGTACAGCATGTCCTCAAGGCCCAACTAAACGTCATGATCAAATATATTACTAAATCCCTTTTTACCCAGACCCTTTATATTTGTCCTTCATATAACTAAATGTAAAGGAAGTCTACTTTGAGGTTTTGCTTCTGTATTTGAAAGGTTCCGTTTTCTTACTGTATTGTATGAGCCGTGTCTGCTAAATGATATCGATCATATCCCGTTCATGTCAAAATAAGGCTGGGATTTAAATCCGATCGCGCTTTGTGGGCAATGCACCTTTTAAAGAGCCATGGAACACGCAGATTGGCCAGTGTTTTTCTGTTGCTCATTAGAAAAACCACATTTCAGTCTTGCAGGTGTGTTTCCTGACCGATTCCGTGTTTGGTTAATTATGTTTGTCCCCCATGAGACACTGTAGACGCGACAGCCAATTTTCACTTCCTCAAAATCCCCAGAATGAATCTAAGATAACTCAATACATCTGTAATAAATGTAGACGTTTTTGCCAAGGATGTTTTAGTTGTGTAATTTTACATCTAAGGTGTTTGGTGCAGTATTTCTCAAGTAAAGAAATGCGTGACTTGTTGTCTTATGTGAACAAAGTCGACGCTGCTGAGCAGGTCTGTCTCACTTGTCTATGCTATTGGATAGAGAGCAATCACTGCAGCTGTTCACCCCATGTTAGCGGGCAAAAGGACATTGTCAAATCAAAACCCCAACCTTCATTTACCCGTAGTGACGCACGGATGTTCCAAACTCTGTTTTAGATGACTGACTTTATGACCAGAATTATCCTATTTACACTTTGTAGTAAATGTTGACACTAGAACAACAGTTTCTAACTCATATCAATACCAAATTGGCCGTTTTCAAATGGATTTGTTGCTTTTTAAAAGGCAGTTGCTCTTTAAAGGCAATGTTCCCGCACATTCATGGTAAATGCTGCATATGTTGATTCAATGGCAGATTACCTTTAAGTGGCACATAGCCGACAAAGCACGATCGGATTGAATCCCGGCCAAGGCTTGTTAGCTTGGTCCCTACGTAGCAGAACAGAAGACATGTTACTTTCCATTACAGAGCATGATGAGGTTATTGACAGCGACTGACGTAGACTGTATGTTCTGTCCGGTCACCAGGTGTCTGTCGATCACTACATGCATGGCATCCTCCTGACTAGCTGGAAAAGAACAGCGATATGGAAATACGTCAGGTTACACACAACACTAACATCCACATCAGAGTCCTATTGATTGGGTTCCTGGCTTCCTGCGGTGTTCAACACTACTTCCTCATGTGTAGAGACCTGAGACCAATCAGATCTCTGTACATTCTGAAGTAGTGTTGAACATGGCAGGAAACCAATCAATATGATTTACTGATAGGGTCGCAAAATTCCACTAACTTTCCCCACCAAAAAACAGGTTTTCCAGAAATCCTGGTTGTGGTATTCTGGATTGTATTGCTTATTCCATCCTGATTCTGGGACTCTTCCAACCCTGATTTTTTGGAAAGTTACCGGAATTTTGCAACCCTACTTATTGATCATTTGAGCAACTCCTCTGCAATGTAGATCTCCTGAAACAACAACAACACTGTGCTGTAATGTTGACCTCCTGGAACAACAATACTAGTTATCTCCCACACTCACCGGTGTATGATCCTCCGCTGTCCTTGACAAAGTCCTCCACGATCAGAGGCAGGTTGGCAAAGTCTGGGCTCCTCACCAGCTCAAATACAGACGGCTGGGAAATAACACAACCGGGAGACTGGGAGTTGTATAAAACGAGTAACCATATCTTTTAAAGCTAATCGGGTATATCATTGGCTTTTATGGATTTGGAATGTGGAGGTATTTCCCCCCCTTAAAGAGACACTAACCCCTGTGAGACTGTAGCCAGAGAAGATCCACCTCTGTCCCTCTACTACGGCGCAGCACAGACCAGATACACCTTGTCCCACAGCGCACACCGGCTCTGGTAGGTACAGACATGGTAGTGTCATGCAAAACAACGTCTCACAAACCACGCGACAATGTTTGACAATATTAGTTTCTAAACGTTTTGAGTCCCAAGATTTAGCTGGATGGCTGAAGTGTTGCAGACTGTGATAGAAATGTTAAGGTCATTTCCTCTTCAGCCGACACATGCAGCGTTTACCATGAATGCAGGAACATTACCTTTTACATTTGTATTGGGCTTTAGCGGATTGAATAAAGACCTGATCTGGGTTAGGGGGATCTGCCCTATAGAGAGCTACACTAGAGACTAGGGGGATGGAGCACAGGGTACTAACTCTGCTGTGAGGTGAAGTGTGCGAGGATACGTGCCAGAGAGCCACTGTGCGCCAGGTCAGTGAGAGCCCCAGGACAGTCTGGAATCAGCAGAGCTTGGTACCGAGCACCTGGAATAGAGTGACGGTCATGACATCATCACGTGACCGTCGGCAAAGTATTATGCCAATTATTTCCATTTGTAATGATCTTAACAGTCAAAAGAATTGACCGCTGAATTACTGTCTAACAACTAACACATTTTGGACGAGGCTAAGAAGTATACAAAGGCTACATACTTTTTAACATGTTTAGTCATTTAGCAGATGCTCTTATCCAGAGCGACTTACAGGAGCAATTAGGGTTAAGTGCCTTGCTCAAGGGCACATCGACAGATTTTTCACCTAGTCGGCTCGGGGATTAGAACCAGCGACCTTTCGGTTACTGGCACAACGCTCTTAAAAATTAAGCTACCTGCCGCATGTAATCATAAGTGGATCTTACCATCTATTGACTCCAACTTGGCTGGGGTTGCAAAAGACTTTTGGCTGAAGTCTTGTACCCATCTGGCTGTGGTTTCATCCACCCCGACAAAATCTATGGGCTTCCCCTGGAAATAACAAAAAGACACCAACATCGTGTGTGTGTTTTTCGGTGTGTGTTTGTCTGTTTGTGGGTCTGTGTTTTTCGGTGTGTGTTTGTGGGTCTGTGTTTTTTCGGTGTGTGCGTCTCCGTGTGTGTCTCACCCCTGGTGTCGCCGTCTGCAGGTTGAACACCGAACTGCAGAGACAGAAGGCTTGATGGAACGACCGAGCAGACACTCCTGTTGAGAGAAGAGAGAATTGACACACAGTAGGCTAGCCACTAAAGCAGCAGCATGATAAGCCATTCATGGTGATGATTGTACGATATGATAATGATTATGTGTCAAACAAACAAGCCGGGATAAGATATAAGCACAGCTATAAATTATTAATATTGCCATTTTTGAAACAGAAAAGATACTGTAAAACATGACTAATATGGGTACAGTAGCTATCAAGTTAGTTCAAATATGAAGACGCATTGTGTCCGTCACATGACATACACCTACAGTCAGCAGCGCCAGTTTGAGGCGCTCATATCGACAGAAGTGGATAAAGTGAAATGTTAATAATATGTCAACGCATTCAGTAGTTAACGCCTACCTTGTGCAGCTGCACTGGCCACAATTAGACAAGTGGGTTTAGAAGACATTTTAGTGGTTTATCAAAATCAAATCCGTTGCCTACCACCACAGACCATTAACCAAAAAAAATATGAAAACAGGAAGTGATCACAGTTCAACTTCCGTTTCATCTAGCCAATGACAGTACAACACCCGTTTTCACACTGAACGAATTTCAAAATAAAAGTCTTAGGTAGATCGGATGGTAGCAAGTGAAGAGAGCTTAAAACAATGTGAATATCTTTGACAAAAACGCTTCTTCTTCTTCTTCTTCAATGAGGTTTAACGGCGGTTGGCAGCCAATAAATGTTGTATTACCGCCACCTACTAGACTGGAGTACAACTCCCTTATAATAATAATAATAATAATAATAATAATAATAATAATAATAATAATAAATAATAATAATATGCCATTTAGCAGACGCTTTTATCCAAAGCGACTTACAGTCATGCGTGCATACATTTTTTTGTGTACGTGTGGTCCCGGGGATCGAACCCACTACCTTGGCGTTACAAGCGCCGTGCTCTACCAGCTGAGCTACAGAGGACCACTTTGCTTTAAAAAAAAAATACAACAAAAAAATATATAATAATAATAATAATAATAATAATAACTACCATCCTCCACTATTTACATCTATTTATTCCTACCTCTGGCTAACAGTCTGAAAGGATGGGACGCCACCACTTAACACACCCTGTAACTCTTCTGATGTCAAGTCTCGCACACCCAAATACCTCTCTGCAGCTGCCACCACAACATCTATTTTCTGCGACTTATGTTCCATCCCTGCAGTACAGTTGATAACCATTGCTATAAATGGCTAAAATCCAATCTTACTGAAACATATATCACTTGTTGGTTTATCCCTCTGTACTGGTACAGATCTACTACTCACACCACTCCTCTCAGGATCCCTCCCCCTTGACCCATCTTCCTCTACTTCCTTCACTGCCTCCGCATATGACAACTTCTGCTCTAACCCTGGAAACCTCAACCTGCCTTTCTCGCACCGGACATTTCTGATCCCCAGCCCCATGGCCACCCCTACAATAGCACACACTACTTTCCCCAATGCTGCACATTCCTTTGTCTCATGCCCTTCTGCACACTTCTCACACCTAAGAACCTCCCACCTACACACTGCTGCCACATGCCCATAAGGTTGACACCTGTAACAACGTAATGGCACACTAGCTCGTACCGGCTAACTTATATATCCTAACATCACTTTATCAGGCAGACTCAATTTCAAAACTCAAAAGACAATGACTCTTCTATTTCTCCACTCACGCCACCCTGTCTGCGTCGCACCAAACAACGAGCATCACAAACACCGGGAATCTTCCCCTTCAGTTGGTCAGCTTTTACATTTACCGCTACCCCAGTAATCACGCCTTTCAATGGAGCCCTTTTCTTGAGAGCAAAACAGTTCACATTTCTTGTCCCCATTCGTTCAACACGGAGCGCCTACTCCCTCTGACCAGCAGAAACACAAACAATTATCACCAGACCACTTCTGGTTACCCTCACCGATTCCACAGGATCCAACTCTGTTTTCACCCATCCTGAAACCACAAATGGATCAGCCGAAAGGCAAGGGTCCACTTTTTCCAAAACCTTCACTCCTACTGTCACAGACTCCTCGGTGCTAGCCTCGGGCTACGAGCACTTCACCACACCTACCACCTCTGATACTTCACCCTCATTCACTTCCATTTCTCCTCCTGTCTTCAGCTCACTCTGCTTACATTTCCTACCATTCTTCTTTAACAAACCTTCTCCCTTTTTTCCACCATTTTTAACCGACTCAATCTCACGCTCTTCCTCCCTCTCTCTCTTAGACCTCCTTTGCCTCTCTTTTTCCCTCCATTCCTCCTCCGTATTCCAAGTATAACTCTCCTTGTGATAATATTGCACTTCTCCTGACATACATCCTGTTCTCGCCTTCACAAGGGACGCCATTTAACCAGCTGTCACAATCTCCGTCCAATCAGCACCAACCCCTCGGGATGTCAGGTTTGAGCCTTGACAAAATACCTTTGAATATATGTACAGTGGGGAGAACAAGTATTTGATACACTGCCGATTTTGCAGGTTTTCCTACTTACAAAGCATGTAGAGGTCTGTAATTCCAAAATCCAGAAAATCACATTGTATGATTTTTAAGTAATTAATTTGCATTTTATTGCATGACATAAGTATTTGATCACCTACCAACCAGTAAGAATTCCGGCTCTCACAGACCTGTTAGTTTTTCTTTAAGAAGCCCTCCTGTTCTCCACTCATTACCTGTATTAACTGCACCTGTTTGAACTCGTTACCTGTATAAAAGACACCTGTCCACACAGTCAATCAAACAGACTCCAACCTCTCCACAATGGCCAAGACCAGAGAGCTGTGTAAGGACATCAGGGATAAAATTGTAGACCTGCACAAGGCTGGGATGGGCTACAGGACAATAGGCAAGCAGCTTGGTGAGAAGGCAACAACTGTTGGCACAATTATTAGAAAATGGAAGAAGTTCAAGATGACGGTCAATCACCCTCGGTCTGGGGCTCCATGCAAGATCTCACCTCGTGGGGCATCAATGATCATGAGGAAGGTGAGGGATCAGCCCAGAACTACACGGCAGGACCTGGTCAATGACCTGAAGAGAGCTGGGACCACAGTCTCAAAGAAAACCATTAGTAACACACTACGCCGTCATGGATTAAAATCCTGCAGCGCACGCAAGGTCCCCCTGCTCAAGCCAGCGCATGTCCAGGCCCGTCTGAAGTTTGCCAATGACCATCTGGATGATCCAGAGGAGGAATGGGAGAAGGTCATGTGGTCTGATGAGACAAAATTAGAGCTTTTTTGGTCTAAACTCCACTCGCCGTGTTTGGAGGAAGAAGAAGGATGAGTCCAACCCCAAGAACACCATCCCAACCGTGAAGCATGGAGGTGGAAACATCATTCTTTGGGGATGCTTTTCTGCAAAGGGGACAGGACGACTGCACCGTATTGAGGGGAGGATGGATGGGTCCATGTATCGCGAGATCTTGGCCAACAACCTCCTTCCCTCAGTAAGAGCATTGAAGATGGGTCGTGGCTGGGTCTTCCAGCATGACAACGACCCGAAACACACAGCCAGGGCAACTAAGGAGTGGCTCCGTAAGAAGCATCTCAAGGTCCTGGAGTGGCCTAGCCAGTCTCCAGACCTGAACCCAATAGAAAATCTTTGGAGGGAGCTGAAAGTCCGTATTGCCCAGCGACAGCCCCGAAACCTGAAGGATCTGGAGAAGGTCTGTATGGAGGAGTGGGCCAAAATCCCTGCTGCAGTGTGTGCAAACCTGGTCAAGACCTACAGGAAACGTATGATCTCTGTAATTGCAAGACCATAAGCAAATAGGTAAACTGGGATAGTATATATATTTTCTGTTGTATTTCTGACTTTATGTTTTGTTTTTTACCCCATATGTAACTCTGTGTTGTTTTTATTGCACTACTTTGCTTTATCTTGGCCAGGTCGCAGTTGTAAATGAGAACCTGTTCTCAACTGGCTTACCTGGTTAAATAAAGGTGAAATAAAAAAATAAAAAAAATAATAATACTAAAGAGTTAATCAGGGTGATCTTTCCACAAATTGACAGGCACCCACCTTTCCATGGTAGCAAGATCTTATCTATTTTTGCTAACTTTCTATTATAATTTATTGAAGTGAGATCATTTATTTCCTTTGGGATATGTATTCCGAGTATATCCACATCACCATCAGACCATTTTATTGGTAAACTACATGGTAATGTATAGGAAATATATTTTTTACGCGCCAAGCGCTTTAGCACTCGGCGGTCCCGTTCTGTGAGCTTGTGTGGCCTTAGCCTTTGTTACTCCTAGACGTTTCCACTTCACAATAACAGCACATACAGTTGACCCGCTCACCTCTAGCAGGACAGAAATTTGGCGAACTGACTTGTTGGAAAGGTGGCATCCTATGACGGTGCCACGTTGAAAGTCACTAAGCTCTTCAGTAAGGCCATTCTACTGCCAATATTTGTCTATGGAGACTGCATGGCTGTGTGCTCGATTTTATACACCTGTCAGCAACGGGTGAGGCTGAAATAGCCGAATCCACTAATTTGAAGGGGTGTCCACATACTTTTGTATATATAGCGTATATGGAGCCCTCCGCATGGTTTAAAAATTTGGGAGGCGCACGGCATCGCCGTAGAGAGCTCGATTTGGCCTCTGCACGCCTCCGGAAGCGCCGCAATTGTGTCATACCCTCCATATTGAGCATCCAGATCACAAATTACCGGATCAAGCATTCATTGGCTTTTATCGTAGCCGATTTATGGTCAATCCGGCCTCTGAAGTGGCTGTGTAGCATTTACAGCGATACGGCCTCCGTAGAAGTCAGAACATTCATACTTCTTGAATGGTCTGCCTCGTGGAGCTGTCATCCTCTACCAATAAACTGGTCTGCCTCGTGGAGCTGTCATCCTCTACCAATAAACTGGTCTGCCTCGTGGAGCTGTCATCCTCTACCAATAAACTGGTCTGCCTCGTGGAGCTGTCATCCTCTACCAATAAACTGGTCTGCCTCGTGGAGCTGTCATCCTCTACCAATAAACTGGTCTGCCTGGTGGAGCTGTCATCCTCTACCAATAAACTGGTCTGCCTCGTGGAGCTGTCATCCTCTACCAATAAACTGGTCTGCCTCGTGGAGCTGTCATCCTCTACCAATAAACTGGTCTGCCTCGTGGAGCTGTCATCCTCTACCAATAAACTGGTCTGCCTGGTGGAGCTGTCATCCTCTACCAATAAACTGGTCTGCCTCGTGGAGCTGTCATCCTCTACCAATAAACTGGTCTGCCTGGTGGAGCTGTCATCCTCTACCAATAAACTGGTCTGCCTCGTGGAGCTGTCATCCTCTACCAATAAACTGGTCTGCCTCGTGGAGCTGTCATCCTCTACCAATAAACTGGTCTGCCTGGTGGAGCTGTCATCCTCTACCAATAAACTGGTCTGCCACGAGGAGCTGTCATCCTCTACCAATAAACTGGTCTGCCTGGTGGAGCTGTCATCCTCTACCAATAAACTGGTCTGCCTGGTGGAGCTGTCATCCTCTACCAATAAACTTGTCTGCCTGGTGGAGCTGTCATCCTCTACCAATAAACTGGTCTGCCTGGTGGAGCTGTCATCCTCTACCAATAAACTGGTCTGCCTGGTGGAGCTGTCATCCCCTACCAATAAACTGGTCTGCCTGGTGGAGCTGTCATCCTCTACCAATAAACTGGTCTGCCTGGTGGAGCTGTCATCCTCTACCAATAAACTGGTCTGCCTCGTGGAGCTGTCATCCTCTTCCAATAAACTGTAGCCAGCTAATTGCGAGCAACTGGCTAAAAGACAAGGCCTTACCTCTTCTGAGATGTTGGGAGTCCGTTTCCCGGTGCTTGACACAGCTCAGCCAAGATAGCGTGAAGTCAAAAGACTGCAACGTTTTCCCACCTGCATCTCCACTTCAACCCTTCAGTTTTTTTTTTGTGCTTTACAAACTTGTCCTGCAACTGCCTCCACTTCTTGTGGTAAGCTTCTCCCCTTCTATAGAGGCGGTAAAGAGATCACCACCGATTTCTGTATGCTAGCTACGCTACCGGTTTATACGAACAGGAGTTAGCATTTAGCAGCCACTTCTTCTAAACCTGAAAAGGGACAACTTCTAAATGTTACGCAGTGAAAACAGCCAAATATATCCAAATAGGACTTTAACAACCACATTGTGAGTTATCTCTCAGTAAGCCACGCCCCCAGTGGACAGAGCTAGGCATGTTGGACTGGGACACGTTTTAATACGATGTAAAAGCTGGGGGTAGAGACTAGTGAGACTAAGACCATAGTACATAGACCATGGTCCTCTGTAGCTCAGCTGGTTAGAGCACGGCGCTTGTAACGCCAAGGTAGTGGGTTCGATCCCCGGGACCACCATACACAAAAAATTATGCACGCATGACTGTAAGTCGCTTTGGATAAAAGCGTCTGCTAAATGGCATATTATTATGTTATTATTACACCACATACACTGGAGGTAGAGACTAGTGAGACCAATCTGGAAGGATCCAACGAAGTCAATAGCTTTAACATCACATGTATGTAAGATTATGGAACGTATGATCACGGAGAGGCTAACTTACTTCCTGGAAAGCAGAGGGCTAGTAACGCCACATCAGAGTGGGTTCAGGAAGGGTAGGGGAACTATGGATCCAGTGCTCTGCTTAGATGCAGAGGTCAGGAAGGGTAGGGGAACTATGGATCCAGTGCTCTGCTTAGAAGCAGAGGTCAGGAAGGGTAGGGGAACTATGGATCCAGTGCTCTGCTTAGAAGCAGAGGTCAGGAAGGGTAGGGGAACTATGGATCCAGTGCTCTGCTCAGGTGAACAAGGGGACGGTTGTAGCTGTCTTTTTTGATGTGGAGAAGGCGTATGATATGATGTGGAAGGAGGGGCTGTTAATCAAGCTAGATATTATGGGGGTAGGAGGAAGAATGTACAACTGGATAAAGGACTTCCTGTTTGGAAGGTCTATCCAGGTGAGGGTGGGGAAGTCTTTATCAGGCAGCTACTTGGTGGATTATGGTACACCGCAGGGGAGCGTGATAATAATGATAATAACATGCCATTTAGCAGACGCTTTTATCCAAAGCAACTTACAGTCATGTGCGCATACATTTTTACGTATGAGTGGTCCCGGGGATCGAACCCACTACCCTGGCGTTACAAGCACCATGCTCTACCAATTGAGTCTCAATCACGATCAATGATGTTTACTCTCAGCTACAGCCGGATATAGGGAGGTGGTTATTTGCAGATGATGGTGCCTTATGGAAGAGGGGAAGAAATGTGCCATACATAGTCAGGAAGGTGCAGGAAGCAATTGATGAGGTAGAGCGGTGGGCATTAATGTGGGGATTCAGGTTCTCTGTAGAGAAAACTCAAACAGTGTTCTTTACCAGGAGGAAGGTGGGAGATGAGGTATGTTTGAGGTTATATGGGAGAAACTTGGAGAGGGTGGGGACCTTCAGGTTCCTTGGGGGTATACTTTAATACTAGATTGACCTGGGCAGAACACGTTGAGAGAGTGGTGGGAAAGTGTAAGAAGGTGCTAAATGTGATGCGCTGTCTGTCTGGCGGGGAAGGAGTGGGGGGCTGGGCGTTCCTCATTGAGGACCATGTATGTTGCATTGATCCGATCTGTAATAGACTATGGAAGTATAGCATATGGTTCGGCAGCCCGGACCTCACTGGAAAGGCTAGATGTCATACAGGGGCAAGGACTCAGAATATGTAGTGGGGCGTTTCGGACATCCCCAGTGGCTGCATTACAGGTGGAGATGGGGGATATGCCATTGCAGATTAGGAGACAGCAGCTGGCAATGAATTATTGGGTCAACCTACAGGGACATGGGGTGTCTCATCCTGCAAAAGGGGTTTTACAGGCATGCTGGGAACATGAGCGAAGACAGAACACAAGCTTTGGGTGGGTGGTAATACCCAGGCGAGGGAGATGGGACTATATGGAAGGGAGTTTAGTCCAACGGTAGCTATTCCTGTAAATCCACCATGGCTACTCCCGCCTCCAGTAGTTGATCTAGAAGTGTTGGAGAGACTACAGAAAGATAGGGAGGGTGTTGATCCAGCTGATTTCTTTAAGAGACGTCTGGAAACTGTGTATCAGGATTTTGTGGCCATTTACACAGATGGTTCAAAAGATCCAAGGACAGGACGCACTGGGTCAGCATTTGTAGTGCAGGAATGTGGGGTGGAAGTCAGGAAACGTATTACAGATCATCTGGCTGTATATACGGCGGAGCTGATGGCCATACTGTTGGCCTTGCAGTGGGCGGAGCTGATGGCCATACTGTTTGCCTTGCAGTGGGCGGAGCTGATGGCCATACTGTTGGCCTTGCAGTGGGCGGAGCTGATGGCCATACTGTTGGCCTTGCAGTGGGCGGAGCTGGTGGCCATACTGTTGGCCTTGCAGTGGGCGGAGCTGATGGCCATACTGTTGGCCTTGCAGTGGGCGGAGCTGGTGGCCATACTGTTGGCCTTGCAGTGGGCGGAGCTGATGGCCATACTGTTGGCCTTGCAGTGGGCGGAGCTGATGGCCATACTGTTGGCCTTGCAGTGGGCGGAGCTGGTGGCCATCCTGTTGGCCTTGCAGTGGGTGGAGCTGGTGGCCATACTGTTGGCCTTGCAGTGGGCGGAGCTGATGGCCATACTGTTGGCCTTGCAGTGGGTGGAGCTGATGGCCATACTGTTGGCCTTGCAGTGGGCGGAGCTGATGGACATACTGTTGGCCTTGCAGTGGGTGGAGCTGATGGCCATACTGTTGGCCTTGCAGTGGGCGGAGCTGATGGCCATACTGTTGGCCTTGCAGTGGGCGGAGCTGATGGCCATACTGTTGGCCTTGCAGTGGGTGGAGCTGATGGCCATACTGTTGGCCTTGCAGTGGGCGGAGCTGATGGCCATACTGTTGGCCTTGCAGTGGGTGGAGCTGATGGCCATACTGTTGGCCTTGCAGTGGGCGGAGCTGATGGCTA
This sequence comes from Coregonus sp. 'balchen', assembly GCA_902810595.1. Taxonomy (NCBI): domain Eukaryota; kingdom Metazoa; phylum Chordata; class Actinopteri; order Salmoniformes; family Salmonidae; genus Coregonus; species Coregonus sp. 'balchen'. The sequence goes on from LR778271.1 coordinate 1,602,430, forward strand.
TACTGTTGGCCTTGCAGTGGGTGGAGCTGATGGCCGTACTGTTGGCCTTGCAGTGGGCGGAGCTGGTGGCCATACTGTTGGCCTTGCAGTGGGTGGAGCTGATGGCCATACTGTTGGCCTTGCAGTGGGCGGAGCTGATGGCCATACTGTTGGCCTTGCAGTGGGCGGAGCTGATGGCCATACTGTTGGCCTTGCAGTGGGCGGAGCTGATGGCCGTACTGTTGGCCTTGCAGTGGGTGGAGCTGGTGGCCGTACTGTTGGCCTTGCAGTGGGTGGAGCTGATGGCCGTACTGTTGGCCTTGCAGTGGGCGGAGCTGATGGCCGTACTGTTGGCCTTGCAGTGGGTGGAGCTGATGGCCATACTGTTGGCCTTGCAGTGGGCGGAGCTGATGGCCATACTGTTGGCCTTGCAGTGGGTGGAGCTGATGGCCATACTGTTGGCCTTGCAGTGGGTGGAGCTGATGGCCATACTGTTGGCCTTGCAGTGGGTGGAGCTGGTGGCCATACTGTTGGCCTTGCAGTGGGTGGAGCTGATGGCCATACTGTTGGCCTTGCAGTGGGCGGAGCTGATGGCCATACTGTTGGCCTTGCAGTGGGTGGAGCTGATGGCCATACTGTTGGCCTTGCAGTGGGCGGAGCTGATGGCCATACTGTTGGCCTTGCAGTGGGTGGAGCTGATGGCCATACTGTTGGCCTTGCAGTGGGCGGAGCTGATGGCCATACTGTTGGCCTTGCAGTGGGTGGAGCTGATGGCCATACTGTTGGCCTTGCAGTGGGTGGAGCTGATGGCCATACTGTTGGCCTTGCAGTGGGTGGAGCTGGTGGCCATACTGTTGGCCTTGCAGTGGGTGGAGCTGATGGCCATACTGTTGGCCTTGCAGTGGGCGGAGCTGATGGCCATACTGTTGGCCTTGCAGTGGGTGGAGCTGATGGCCATACTGTTGGCCTTGCAGTGGGCGGAGCTGATGGCCATACTGTTGGCCTTGCAGTGGGCGGAGCTGATGGCCATACTGTTGGCCTTGCAGTGGGTGGAGCTGATGGCCATACTGTTGGCCTTGCAGTGGGTGGAGCTGATGGCCATACTGTTGGCCTTGCAGTGGGCGGAGCTGATGGCCATACTGTTGGCCTTGCAGTGGGTGGAGCTGATGGCCATACTGTTGGCCTTGCAGTGGGCGGAGCTGATGGCCATACTGTTGGCCTTGCAGTGGGTGGAGCTGATGGCCATACTGTTGGCCTTGCAGTGGGCGGAGCTGATGGCCATACTGTTGGCCTTGCAGTGGGTGGAGCTGATGGCCATACTGTTGGCCTTGCAGTGGGTGGAGCTGATGGCCATACTGTTGGCCTTGCAGTGGGTGGAGCTGGTGGCCATACTGTTGGCCTTGCAGTGGGCGGAGCTGATGGCCATACTGTTGGCCTTGCAGTGGGTGGAGCTGATGGCCATACTGTTGGCCTTGCAGTGGGTGGAGCTGATGGCCATACTGTTGGCCTTGCAGTGGGTGGAGCTGATGGCCATACTGTTGGCCTTGCAGTGGGTGGAGCTGGTGGCCATACTGTTGGCCTTGCAGTGGGTGGAGCTGGTGGCCATACTGTTGGCCTTGCAGTGGGTGGAGCTGATGGCCATACTGTTGGCCTTGCAGTGGGTGGAGCTGGTGGCCATACTGTTGGCCTTGCAGTGGGTGGAGCTGGTGGCCATACTGTTGGCCTTGCAGTGGGCGGAGCTGATGGCCATACTGTTGGCCTTGCAGTGGGTGGAGCTGATGGCCATACTGTTGGCCTTGCAGTGGGCGGAGCTGATGGCCATACTGTTGGCCTTGCAGTGGGCGGAGCTGATGGCCATACTGTTGGCCTTGCAGTGGGCGGAGCTGATGGCCATACTGTTGGCCTTGCAGTGGGTGGAGCTGATGGCCATACTGTTGGCCTTGCAGTGGGTGGAGCTGATGGCCATACTGTTGGCCTTGCAGTGGGTGGAGCTGATGGCCATACTGTTGGCCTTGCAGTGGGCGGAGCTGATGGCCATACTGTTGGCCTTGTAGTGGGTGGAGCTGATGGCCATACTGTTGGCCTTGCAGTGGGTGGAGCTGATGGCCATACTGTTGGCCTTGCAGTGGGCGGAGCTGATGGCCATACTGTTGGCCTTGCAGTGGGTGGAGCTGATGGCCATACTGTTGGCCTTGCAGTGGGTGGAGCTGATGGCCATACTGTTGGCCTTGCAGTGGGTGGAGCTGATGGCCATACTGTTGGCCTTGCAGTGGGTGGAGCTGATGGCCATACTGTTGGCCTTGCAGTGGGTGGAGCTGATGGCCATACTGTTGGCCTTGCAGTGGGTGGAGCTGATGGCCATACTGTTGGCCTTGCAGTGGGTGGAGCTGATGGCCATACTGTTGGCCTTGCAGTGGGTGGAGCTGATGGCCATACTGTTGGCCTTGCAGTGGGTGGAGGAAGTCAAACAGAGTAGTTATTTGCTCTGACTCATGCGCAGTGTTAATGAGTCTCCAGTCCTTTAGCTTACGTAGTAGACAAGACCTGCTTTATGAGGTGCTACAAACCCATGGCAGGATTAAACAGATGGGTATTCAGATAAGATTTACTTGGGTCCCAGCCCATGTGAGGGTGGAGGGGAACGAGGCGGTAGATGAACAGGTTAAACAAGCACTTAGTAGTGGGGATGTTGATGTTGTAGTTTCAATGAGCAAGGCAGAGGCAAAAAGACTGATATATACAGTGATGGTGCAGAGATGGCAGGAGCAGTGGAATAGAGATAATAAGGGAAGGCATTTATTTCAAGTACAGAGGAAAGTCAGGGAGGGGAGGATGGCAGGAAGGGACAGAAGAGAGGAGGCTATATTTACTAGATTAAGGGTGGGACATAGCCAGTTGAATAAGACACTAAGCGTGATAGGAAAGCATCCATCAGGAAAATGTGATTATTGTCAGGAAATAGAGACCGTGGAGCATGTATTGCTTCAGTGTGGGCAGTATCAGAGGGAAAGAGAGAGGATGAGATCTAGTATGAGGGAGAAGGGGATACAGGAAATTAGTTTAAAGAGTATATTGAGTAGAACGTCATTAGATATAGTCTCACATATTTTGTTGTCTTTTTTAAGAGAAACTGGGTTGGCAGGTAGGATTTAGTTTATCCCTGTCTATGGCCCAAACTCCAGTACGGTAGGTGGCAGTAATGCACCATAACTCCTGAGTGGCGCAGTGGTCTAAGGCGCTGCATCGCAGTGCTAACTGTGCCACTAGAGATCCTGGTTCGAATCCAGGCTCTGGCGCAGCCGGCCGTGACCGGGAGACTCATGGGCGGCGCACAATTGGCCCAGCGTCGTCCAGGGTAGGGGAGGGAATGGCCGGCAGGGATGTAGCTCAGTTGATAGAGCATGGCGTTTGCAATGCCAGGGTTGTGGGTTTGATTCCCACGGGGGGCCAGTATATTAAAAAAAATGTATTCACTAACTGTAAGTCGCTCTGGATAAGAGCGTCTGCTAAATGACTAAAATGTAAATAACGTTGGATGCCAACCGCCGATAAATCCAACTGAAGAAGCTAGGTCGTGACAGTACAGTAGGTGGCGGTGTATGCACCTGTCAGTTGGTTGCGATTCGCCAATAAAACTTAAAGAAGAAGAAGAAGAAGAGTTTTGGCGCGTCTGGTGGACATGAGGCGTAGGCTACTTCTACCGACCCATGGAAAATAAGGTATACGGAGATTTGTTTTCAAACTTAATTAAACCGGCTCATATGACAGTGTTGAACAAACAAATTAAACTTTCTCATAGGCGCATGCTAATTACCTAGCTAACGGTCAGCAAAATTAGCTATTTGTCTGGGTTTAGCTAGCTAGGTGAAACACCGAAGTGACTTTTTCATAGCAGGTTTGGAGAATTTACTCAGCAGGTTATGAAGCCTCGATCACACCTACAGTGTCTTCCGCGCAAAATGGGAAGCAGCATCATCTGGATATGTGTGCAACAAAAGTTCAACATTCACCTTCTGCTGCCATTTCTGTCAAACCGTCTACGGATACAGTTTGACGCATACGTTCAATAGAGCCAAGTCCCAAAACGCAAAAGTACTATCGGTGTGGTCGAGGCGTAAGACTAATGTTAAGGTTAATAAAAATGTTAGGGTTATAGAAAATGCTCTCATAACCTGCTACGAAAATCACTTTGTATCGAAGTGGTGTTAAAAGTGACTAGCTAACTAGCCAGCTAAGTGTTTGTTTGGATCCCAAGTGACTCTCGCTTGGCTGGATTTAGATTTCCTAGATCATGTAAAGAACAAGACTTGTTGCCATCCAGCTAAAATCAGCTTGGCGTAACTAAGAAACCACAACAATAACAGACGGTGTTGACTACTACAGCCGATCGGTGACAAAAAGGATATGTGCCAAAAGGCTCCCTATATAGTGCACTACTTTTGACCAAGAGCCCTATAGGCTTGGGTTAATAGTAGTGCACTACATAGGGAATAGGGTGCCATTTGGGATGTGCCTTTAATCTGTAATCCCTACCCTGACCTCTCCATGGCTGCCTGCCTGTGTAATAGATTTAGCCAGCTCACTACTCACAAAGTTAGCTAGTTACACACCGCTTTGGCTCTTGACCAGATGCATGGGAGGACAGCAGGGAGTGCTTTGGCTCTTGACCAGATGCATGGGAGGACAGCAGGGAGTGCTTTGGCTCTTGACCAGATGCATGGGAGGACAGCAGGGAGTGCTTTGGCTCTTGACCAGATGCATGGGAGGACAGCAGGGAGTGCTTTGGCTCTTGACCAGATGCATGGGAGGACAGCAGGGAGTGCTTTGGCTCTTGACCAGATGCATGGGAGGACAGCAGGGAGTGCTTTGGCTCTTGACCAGATGCATGGGAGGACAGCAGGGAGTGCTTTGGCTCTTGACCAGATGCATGGGAGGAGAGCAGGGAGCGTGGTACATCTTATATTTAGCTCTGAAATACTACTGTAACACTATCTTATTCATTTACACTAAGGCAGGCTCGTTTTCCAGAAGATAATGACGTTGATAGCGACTGGGGGCTTAAGCATCCTAATGTTGTACTACCTTTATTTATATATATATATATATATATATATATATATATTTATTTATTTATTTATTTAACTACTCTGTACTTCTGTTTCAGGGAGGACTAACAAGATGAGAAGACTAAAGAAATCATCATGAGAGGAACTCAATGTGAACCGTTAACAGAAGTCCATTATGAAGCTGAGAAAACCTTCTGTTTCTCACCTCAAAATGACGATCCATTCCAATCTGTTCAGTATGGCTGCCAGCAGAACTGGCATGCTGAGGAATAACACCGCCTATGTTCCTGAACACTGATACTAGGAGTTGGATAAATGTTCTCATCTGAACTGAAGGTCTGCATCTAAAAATCCACAGATTTGGGTGGAACCAAAGCGGTAGGTAGCCATCGACCGGAGGGTCGTCGAGGTGAAGGAGTTGACACGACACAGCGGCTGTGTCACTACAGGTCACATACCTGTGGTAACCAAAGAGTAAAAGCCAGACGGGCCTTTGAAGTTCATCCCTGCCGAGGGCCAGAGACGGAGAAGTAGGGGCCAGTGGAGGCTGTGATTGTGTCAAGCTCATCCCAGCTGTGTGTAGGTGTCCTGGGCTACGTAGCCTAGCCAGACCTACCCCCACCTAATCCAGAGATGCTCCAGACCAACAACTACTCGCTGGTCCTGCTGGTCCAGCTATGTCTGCTGACCTATGACCTGTTTATCAACTCCTTCAGTGAGCTGCTCAGGGCATCGCCCGTCATCCAGCTAGTGCTGTTCATGTACGTACATGATTGGTTTTGTAGCCTGTTAATGATTCAAATGTTTATTAGAATTTAATAGCTAGTTCTTTTTTTTAAATGTTCTTAAAGCTTTCCCAAAAACACAATCAGGTCTTTGTTTACAATTACTGCAATGTTCTTTAGGCCTAACTGTGATATAACCTGTGTGTCCCCCAGCATCCAGGACATAGCCACCCTGTTCAACGTGATCATCATTCTGCTGATGATGTTCAACACCTACGTGTTCCAGGTTGGCCTGGTCGCTCTGCTGCTGGTTAGGTTCAAAGCCTTACTGATGCTGTCTGCCCTCTACCTCACCCTCAGCATCTCCTTTCACTGCTGGATAGTGGTACGTACGGACACACACACAGAGGAGCGTAGGAGTCGTAGTGACAGGATTCTAACTCTCATCAGAAATAATGCATTATGGGTACACGTGTTGTTCTAAACATTGATCTGATGTGTTCTGTAGAACCTGAGATGGCTGGAATCCAACAGTTTCACCTGGACAAACGGCCTACAAGTCCTCTTCGTCTTCCAGAGGGTTGGTAAGTTGTTGAGAAAGACCTGCACACTGCTCTTGCCAGTATCGCTTAGGTTTATTCAGCCGTACTTTTTGAGGCTTTGATAAGTGGTTTCTTATTTTCACAAGCCTACTTAGTTAACAAACATGTTTGTCAGTTTTGTGATGCGTCTTCGGCATTAACACTGGCAAATGGTTGCTTTGATTAATAATACTGATACCAGACTAAACAACATGTTGGTTTGTGATGTGTTTGAGACATTTAACCAACTGTGTTCTTCTCTGCCCACAGCTGCAGTGTTGTATTGCTACTTCTACAAACGGACGACAGAGTGTCTGGGCGACCCGCGGCTGTATGACGATTCTGTCTGGCTGAGGGATGTCTTCGCCAGAGCTCGTCAGTGAGAAGGAAGGAAGGAAGGAGGGAGGGAGGGAGGGGAGGGAGGTGAGGGAGGGAGGGAAGAGAGATAGAGAGATATCGAGACCGCGTGAGAGAGGTCAGAAGAGAGAGATCGAGAAGAAGACTGACTCATCCTGCTGATCCTACGAGAGGGAGTACTGTGAGAGCAGGAGGATCGAGTAACTGTTGTATGCTAGCTCATAGACATCAGATACGTAGTCGAAGACGGTTGAGTCTAACTGAAGCGAGAGAAGAGAGGGGAGTGTCATCACCATGTTGTAATGCTACAGACAAGAGCAGAGAGGAGGGAGGGTCATCACCATGTTGTAATGCTACAGACAGGAGAGAGAGAGGAGGGAGGGTCACCACCATGTTGTAATGCTACGACAGGAGAGAGGAAGGAGGGAGGGTCATCACCATGTTGTAATGCTACAACAGGAGAGAGAGAGAGGAGGGAGGGTCAATCACCCATGTTTAATGCTACAGTACAGGAGAGAGAGAGAGGAGGGTCACCACCATTTGTAATGTAACAGACAGGAGGGAGGGAGGGAGGGAGGAGGGGGGAGAGGTAATTGAGGGAGAAACTACACCACTAAGGTTCTATTACCAGGTGAGGTCTGCCTGACTGGGTGGGTCATGTTCATTTGGCACCAGAAGAAAACTGACTACCTGGCCTTGTCCAGTAAGAGTAACACCCATTGTTTTCCGTTTCAAAACATTTTGCTACGGAGTGCCCTACTGAACACGACCCCGGGCTAGGGTAGAGCTAGGAGAAAGAGTGATAAACTACAATGGTTTTGAACACCAGGATGGACACATCATCAAGACACACTACACTAATATGGACTAGTGTTGTTACAAGATGCAAATGTTGACACTAAAGGGTTTTCCTCCAATGGATTTTACATAAATGCGTAATGGCAGTTATTAGTTTATATCAGTGTTTTTACTAAGATCTGATACCGTTGCGTCCCAAATAGCACCCTATTCCCTATATAGTGCACTACTGTTGACCAGAGCCCATAGGGCCCAGGTTGAGAGTAGTGCACTAACTAGGGAATATAATGCCATTTGGGAGGCATACAGTGTCTTCAGAAGGTATTCACCCCTTCACTTTTCCCACATTTTGTTGTAACAGAATTAAAAATTGATTAAATTGATATTTTTTTTGTCACTGGCCTATATACAATACCCCATAATGTTAAAGTGGAATTATGTTTTGAAATTGTTTTACAAATGAAAAGCTGAAATGTCTTGAGTCTATAAGTATTCAACCCCTTTGTTAATGCAAGCCTAAATAAGTTCAGGAGTAAAGATTTGCTTAACAAGTCACATAATAAGTTGCATGGACTCACTCTGTGTGCAATAATAGTGTTTAACATGATTTTTGAATGACTACCTCATCTCTGTACCCCACACATACAATGATCTGTAAGGTCCCTCAGTCAAGCAGTGAATTTCAAACACAGATTCAACCACAAAGACCAGGGAGGTTTTCCAATGCCTCGCAAAGAAGGGTACATACAAATAAAAAAGCAGACATTAAATATCCCTTTGAGCATGGTGAAGTTATTAATTGCACGTTGGATGGTGTATGAATACACCCAGTCACTACAAAGACACAGGTGTCCTTCCTAACTCAGTTGCCGGAGAGGAAGGAAACCGCTCAGGGATTTCACCATGAGGCCAATGGTGAGTTTACTGGCTGTGATAGGAGAAAACTGAGGATGGATCAACAACATTGTAGTCACTCCACAATACTAACCTAAATGACAGAGGGAAAATAAGGAATCCTGTACAGAATAAAACATATTCCTACACATGCATCCTGTTTGCAACAAGGCACTAAAGTAATACTGTAAAAAAATGTGCTACACAGTTTTCTTTTTGTCCTGAATATGTTTGGGGCAAATCCAATACAACAGGCTTGTGTGCGGCTGCTCGGCCATGGAAACCCATTTCATGAAGTTCCAGACAAACAGTTATTGTGCTGAAGTTGCTTCCAGAGGCAGTTTGGAACTCGGTAGCGAGTGTTGCAACCGAGGACAGACGATTTTTACGCGTTACGAGCTTCAGCACTCGGCGGTCCCGTTCTGTGTGAAATTTGAAATAATCAAGATAACAGGCTACAACATAACACTGTGCCCAGGGCCAGATAATCATGAGGGTAACCCTGGGCCAGATAATCATGAGGGTAACCCTGGGCCAGATAATCATGAGGGTAACACTGGGCCAGATAATCATGAGGGTAACACTGGGCCAGAAAATCATGAGGGTAACACTGGGCCAGAAAATCATGAGGGTAACACTGGGCCAGATAATCATGAGGGTAACACTGGGCCAGATAATCATGAGGGTAACCCTGGGCCAGATAATCATGAGGGTAACACTGGGCCAGATAATCATGAGGGTAACACTGGGCCAGAAAATCATGAGGGTAACACTGGGCCAGATAATCATGAGGGTAACACTGGGCCAGATAATCATGAGGGTAACACTGGGCCAGATAATCATGAGGGTAACACTGGGCCAGATAATCATGAGGGTAACACTGGGCCAGATAATCATGAGGGGTAACACTGGGCCAGATAATCATGAGGGTAACACTGGGCCAGAAAATCATGAGGGGTAACACTGGGCCAGATAATCATGAGGGTAACATGGGCCAGATAATCATGAGGGTTAACACTGGGCAGATAATCATGAGGGGTAACACTGGGCCAGTAATCATGAGGGTAACACTGGGCCAGATAATCATGAGGGTAACACTGGGCCAGATAATCATGAGGGTAACCACTGGGCCAGATAATCATGAGGGTAACACTGGGCCAGATAATCATGAGGGTAACACTGGGCCAGAAAATCATGAGGGTAACACTGGGCCAGATAATCATGAGGGTAACACTGGGCCAGAAAATCATGAGGGTAACACTGGGCCAGAAATCATGAGGGTAACCTGGGCCAGATAATCATGAGGGTAACACTGGGCCAGATAATCATGAGGGTAACACTGGGCCAGAAAATCATGAGGGTAACACTGGGCCAGATAATCATGAGGGTAACACTGGGCCAGATAATCATGAGGGTAACACTGGGCCAGATAATCATGAGGGGTAACACTGGGTCCAGATAATCATGAGGGTAACACTGGGCCAGATATCATGAGGGTAACAACTGGGCCAGATAATCATGAGGGTAACACTGGGCCAGAAAATCATGAGGGTAACACTGGCCAGATAATCATGAGGGTAACACTGGGCCAGATAATCATGAGGGTAACACTGGGTCCAGAAAATCATGAGGGTAACACTGGGCCAGATAATCATGAGGGTAACACTGGGGCCAGAAAATCATGAGGGTAACACTGGGCCAGAAAATCATGAGGGTAACCCTGGGCCAGATAATCATGAGGGTAACACTGGGCCAGATAATCATGAGGGGTAACACTGGGCCAGAAAATCATGAGGGTAACACTGGGCCAGATAATCATGAGGGTAACACTGGGCCAGATAATCATGAGGGTAACACTGGGCCAGATAATCATGAGGGTAACACTGGGCCAGATAATCATGAGGGTAACACTGGGCCAGATAATCATGAGGGTAACACTGGGCCAGATAATCATGAGGGTAACACTGGGCCAGAAAATCATGAGGGTAACACTGGGCCAGATAATCATGAGGGTAACACTGGGCCAGATAATCATGAGGGTAACACTGGGCCAGATAATCATGAGGGTAGCACTGGGCCAGATAATCATGAGGGTAACACTGGGCCAGATAATCATGAGGGTAACACTGGGCCAGATAATCATGAGGGTAACACTGGGCCAGATAATCATGAGGGTTCCCAAGATCACATAGTGATTTATACTAGCTCTAATTCTGTGAATGTATATTTCTAATGTTCTTGACTTCCTACACCATGTCGATGCCAGGGCCCTTGGCATGAGGATCTTGAACAGTCATGCCACCTTTGTGAATGAGATTTATACTGTACAGCCAGTTCAGTCACTCTACTAACAGAAGTTAGAAATAATACTGCAATCACTGACCTATAGGCTGCAATGCATATATAGGGAGAATCTCAATTGCATTGCCTTGATTCCTCAAATCCTTCTTGAAACCCATTGCATGAGAAGGTCAGAGGTTTGACTTTCTCATCCAATGGGGTTTTGAGAAAAAGGCGAGGAGAGAGGGTGCGAGGAATCAAGGAAATGCAATTGAGATTCTCCCAGATTCACTGGGGTGCCCGCTGGGAGATAATGTAGCTATCACCACCTTGTTGTGATTTATTTCTACTACAGTCCTGACTAATTAAGTCACTTTCCAAGCATCAATAGGCTGGCTCACTCAAATTCTGTCACAATTTCACGGCTCACTCAAATTCTGTCACAATTTCACGGCTCACTCAAATTCTGTCACAATTTCACGGCTCACTCAAATTCTGTCACAATTTCACGGCTCACTCAAATTCTGTCACAATTTCACGGCTCACTCAAATTCTGTCACAATTTCACGGCTCACCCAAATTCTGTCACAATTTCACGGCTCACTCAAATTCTGTCACAATTTCACGGCTCACCCAAATTCTGTCACAATTTCGCGGCTCACTCAAATTCTGTCATAATTTCACGGCTCACTCAAATTCTGTCATAATTTCACGGCTCACTCAAATTCTGTCATAATTTCACGGCTCACTCAAATTCTGTCACAATTTCACGGCTCACTTAAATTCTGTCACAATTTCACCAGTCAAGACTAGGTATAAATCCAAAAATTAGGCTTAATTACAAAAAATAAATGATCTTTGGACATCATAGTGGCCAAAAGTTGAGTGAGGAAAAGTGCATAATAAAATGCTGCTGATGGCTTGATACCGAAACAGCTTTTAGTTCTCACCTTTTATTCCTGCACCATGATGTCCAAATAAAACATTTATTTGAGCATTTCAGCCTCAGTTTTGGATTTATTCCTCTTTAGACAGTGTGCGGGTTTCCATCTCTTTCAGTATTCACATTTTGATACCTACGCACCTGGAATCGACATGGATTTGTAATAAGGACCTTTAAAAAAAGAGTGCAGGCTGCCTCCTTTCATTGCCAGTAAAGACTATACACACTTGCAGTTTTGTACAAATGTCTCTTTATTTAGTGAAAGGCAACCCCAATCCACATCGTCCCCACCCTCTTGTCAGTGCAGTCCATCTTCTGTCTGTGGTGGAGCCACTTCATGATGTCCTTCTCCTGTTCCATTGGAATGTTCTTCTGTATCATTTGGCAATATAACAATCTGTAACAGGACACACGCAGGGATCATAGACATGAAACACTATGGCGAATGAGTGTCGGAACTAGGAAACTGAGAAATGTCCGACTTGGAAACTCATTGTAAAAAGATAATACCCGATAGGAAGCTCCACAAAAGAAAATGTTCAACTCAGAAGTTCCGACTTTTCATGAATGCAGCGTAAGTCTCCGTGATTGTTTCCTTACCTGTCAGACATAGATGCCGACCCACAGTAACAGAAACAGCACTCCAAAGCCCATGAAGAGAGACGCCACCAGGGAGATGAGCAGCTCTTTGTACACGTCCCTGGTGTATTTAGTAGACGTCACTTCGTAGCTGGGAGAGAGTTAAGGTGCAAAACATAATGGTACACAAGAGACCAACAGTTATATCCAGTCTTTCTAAAAAAAAAAGAAAAGGGACTTATTGCCAACACATTCCCCTACAGTAGTGTACAGTATCCCTATGTGAATATTTAGACTCACCAACAGCTTCTATTCCACATCAAGACTCACCAACAGCTTCTATTCCACACCAAGACTCACCAACAGCTTCTATTCCACATCAAGACTCACCAACAGCTTCTATTCCACACCAAGACTCACCAACAGCTTCTATTCCACACCAAGACTCACCAACAGCTTCTATTCCACACCAAGACTCACCAACAGCTTCTATTCCACATCAAGACTCACCAACAGCTTCTATTCCACATCAAGACTCACCAACAGCTTCTATTCCACACCAAGACTCACCAACAGCTTCTATTCCACACCAAGACTCACCAACAGCTTCTATTCCACACCAAGACTCACCAACAGCTTCTATTCCACACCAAGACTCACCAACAGCTTCTATTCCACACCAAGACTCACCAACAGCTTCTATTCCACACCAAGACTCACCAACAGCTTCTATTCCACACCAAGACTCACCAACAGCTTCTATTCCACATCAAGACTCACCAACAGCTTCTATTCCACATCAAGACTCACCAACAGCTTCTATTCCACACCAAGACTCACCAACAGCTTCTATTCCACATCAAGACTCACCAACAGCTTCTATTCCACACCAAGACTCACCAACTGCTTCTATTCCACACCAAGACTCACCAACAGCTTCTATTCCACACCAAGACTCACCAACAGCTTCTATTCCACATCAAGACTCACCAACAGCTTCTATTCCACATCAAGACTCACCAACAGCTTCTATTCCACATCAAGACTCACCAACAGCTTCTATTCCACATCAATTCTTGTTCAGTCACAAAATTGATTGTCAGGTTTATTAAGGAAGTTTATTCCAAATCTCTGCCTGTTGCTACTTCAGTCAATCCATGTATTTCACTTGAGGTGGCATTCTATGTACAACATCAATCCCTGTTCTTCAATCCTAAGTCGTAGCGACCCACAGGGTGTATTAGTTGACATTGGTGCGTTAATACTGGGCTGGAACAAAAGCCTACATGTTCAGTGTCTCCACTCCCCGGGCCTGAAGACCACTGATTCACAGTCAACACAAAAACGGTCACTATGAAGATAGACGACCACGGAAGGATACACAAAGAACCACGCGGTGAAGAACATCCCGATAGCCAGTAGGACCACCGTGAGGTGGGGGAAGACTGCCGGGTTCACCGGACTGGTGTATCTGGTCATCGCCTCGAGCTCCTGAGGGATGAAGAACAGAGACAATATAGAGATTCACATTTCTGGTTAGGGACAATAACCCACATTTCAAATTGGACAGGTATGTTGCCAACTGTAAATAAACAAGGGGTTTCAACTTACTAACTAGGTAAATATAATGAGTTAGGCACACATCAACCAGCTTATTGACTGACTTCATCATGACAGTCGATGACGTTCTCTGGTTTTAATTGGCACTGTCTGTGGGAGGCTGTTTTGGGTGTTAGCTTGCTAGCTACAGCAGCTAGATAAGCTTGATCTATATTGTTCTGCTATATTAGCATAGCTAGCTGCTGTATTCCCATCATTACATTTACATTTTAGTCATTTAGCAGACGCTCTTATCCAGAGCGACTTACAGTTAGTGAATACATATTTTTTTATACTGGCCCCCCGTGGGAATCGAACCCACAACCCTGGCGTTGCAAACGCCATGCTCTATCAACTGAGCTACATCCCTGCCGGCCATTCCCTCCCCTACCCTGGACGACGCTGGGCCAATTGTGCGCCGCCCCATGGGTCTCCCGGTCGCGGCCGGCTGCGACAGAGACTGGATTCGAACCAGGATCTCTAGTGGCACAGTTAGCACTGCGATGCAGTGCCTTAGACCGCTGCGCCACTCAGGAGTCACATCATAACATCATAACATAGCTACATGTTCTGTTATCTGTTCGATTAACTGATGAATGGCTATAAACGTAGTTCACTATCTACCGACATAACGTTGGCTGAACCAGTTAGAGACCTCTCAACGCCCAGAAATCTCCAATTCACCAGCTCTGTAAGCCTCATGTCAAAATACGTTCATTGATCACCAAATATGGAGATTCGCTGAGCAACCGTCTTCATTTACTCCCGTTACGGCCGGTATGTACTTAGAAAACTCCCGTTACGGCGGGTATGTACTTAGAAAACTCCCGTTACGGCCGGTATGTACTTAGAAAACTCCCGTTACGGCCGGTATGTACTTTCTAAAAATATGTTTAACAAGCCATCGAAAAAACGCCTATTCAGCTCCGACGCTTGGTCTGATACTCTGAACATTAACACGCATCGCCTGCGGTACGGTTTTGGATGCATAAGGACCTTATCTTTCATATCGAGAAATAATTAAATGGCATCGATTCACACCTTGTGTAGGGTTAGGGTTCCCCCACGGCCATATCTCCATGTTACAGCGCTGGTTTCCAGAAAACAGACGGAAGACAGAGGGGACTGACTACCGGAGCTAATGACTTATCTGCTTCTCAGAACTCCTGGGTGGAAACGGGAGACAGACCCCACAAACCTGTTGTCACTGAAAAACACTGTCGGCTGCAACTCTGTTAAAACCGCTTAAAACACTCATTTAGCGTTTGTGAAATGATGTGTTGATGTTATATGAAAGTACAGGGATTTATGTTTCTAAAACCGTTCCGCAGTTATGAATCGATTCACGTTTAGCTGGAGTATTTGGCTGTTTTGGCTTCCAGAGCCAATTCGCCTTTAAAACAGAACATGTAGCTACGGTCCTTGGACTATAACGGTAACGTTAAATTAGGCTCCTTTAGTCCAATATTGGGCTAGTAAGCTAATGTTGGCTAGTAAGCTAGCCTTTACAACACGGAAACGTCTACCTACAACAACCATTTTAATAACCCTAACCCTTAATTTAGACATATCGCAATACGTAGCTATAAGTCGCATTTCATGATCAAGTTATTCTTAGGAAATGGTTCATTAGCTACAAATCCCTTACCATTTTGTTGAGTTGCTTGTTCCTAACGCAGAATCCAATACTTGAAAAGAGCCACGTCAGTTCTCCCGATGTTCTCAAATCAGCGTAAAAATCCTTTGCCGCCACCTAGCGGGCTGGAGAAACAGGTTCATGCAGAATCCATAGTTGATTTATTCCAGGTTTTATTCATAAACAGATTATTTTACATTAGATTAATTTTAAGATTAGCACAAAATAATTTACCAGATTCCTTTACATGAAATTATTGTGCTAATCTTAGAATTAATCTATAAAATAACTATGTTCCTGACTGTGATATGCTGCTTAGAGCTTTCCCTCCTCCTCCACCAACCAAAACACACATTTTGTTTTCAATCAATATTTTATTTACTGCACGCATCCATATTATAAGAACATGCTCTATTTTTTTTTTGGGGGGGGGGGGGGGGGGGGGGGGGGGGGGGGGGGGGACAAAAACAGCAAAGACTTCAAAATAAATGCCATGATCATGTATTCAAAACAAAGTAAGAGGTGAGACTAAACAGCACATAGATTTATAGGGAGAACAGGAAGCATATAGAGGTGAATGAGGGAGGGGCTGGGGTGAATATGCTTTACAAAGTGATTCAATGTTCATAAAGTATTTTAGTGTTCTGAAGGGCTTTAAACCATAAGAATTAGAGTAAGAAGAGAAACTTATTTCAAAATGAGTGATTTGATATTTTCATTGTAAAGTTTTAATTAGAAACGTGTGTGTGTGTGTGTGCGTGTGCGTCTGTGTCTGTGTCTGTGTCTGTGTCTGTGTCTGTGTGTGTGTGTGTGTGTGTGTGTGGTGTGTGTGTGCGTGTGAGTGTGTGTGTGCACGCCCATGTGTTTTCTTTTTCAGTGACACAGGTAAAAGCCGAATAGTGATTTTGATTGGCACAGAATTTCATAACAGAGCATAACAACGTTTACATATTAATGATACAACAAACATGATACAGTAATAAAGAGTAAAAATTATAATGATAAAACAGAAATAACATAATAAAAGGAGCATAGATTGTTACAAAATGAAGCTACACAGTAACATTGAATGCATTTCTATACCATTTAAAACCAGTTGGAACCAGTTGGAACCACCATCAGAGCATTAAGCAGTTCATATATACAGTGCTAAACTAGAAGAACTATGCTGGTGTCACTATAAAGGCTGGCTGGTGCATTATAAATAAGCTAAAATGGTACACTGTACTCATGTATGGCAACATCATATTGGTAATACAGTGTATTACAATATCTTTATATTGTGTCATCTTCAATTAAGTATATTCATTAGATTATTTGTTTTGGAATTTAGATTTCTCATGACATGACAGGTAAGAGTTAACACACCTGGCCAGAGGGACATTGTGTCAATACATCTGTTTCAACCCACCAGGGCCTGTATTACATTTTACATTTTTTACATTTTAGTCATTTAGCAGACGCTCTTATCCAGAGCGACTTACAGGAGCAATTAGGGTTAAGTGCCTTGCTCAAGGGCACATCGACAGATTTTTCACCTAGTCGGCTCAGGGATTAGAACCAGCGACCTTTCGGTTACTGGCACAACGCTCTCACCCACTAAGCTACCTGCCGTATTAGTGATCAATGATTTTCTTTTTTGGGGACATGGACAACGGGGACTTGATCCTAGATCAGCACTCCTACTCTGGGGTGATTTGTGAATACGGACCCAGGTCTCTGTATCGGGGAGATGGTGCATTTTGAATGCCCATGAGATGGGAGTACGTATTTTGTTAACTTGAGACATTCAGATACCAGATAATATCGTCCCGTGTAGCTCAGTTGGTAGAGCTAATATATATATACTAAATGTACTATGTATATACTAAATACTGTATTGCATGACATATGAGGAACATAGTCGATAGTATATCAAAGAGGATAGTGGTCAGTGAGTAAGGAAAATATATCACTACAGAAAGTGTAGGCTAATAACAGAGTACATGTGAAGAGCTGTGTTTTCCAGAGGAGATAGTTATAAACATGGCTTAAGGGAAAGGGTGTTGTTTCCAGTCAGGGAGGGGAAGACAAAAAGTGTTACACAGACCCAGAGCAATGAATGGAAAGGCCAGAATAATACAATACTCCAGTGTATAAATCCATGACTCTTTCAGAAGGCTGCAAGCATGGCTTCTGGCCAAACCTTTTTTCTCCTTCAGTTACACAAGGCCATGTCACAAAATGGCCACCTCTGTTAGTTTAAATAAATAGGATTTCAACACTCTGTGGCTCAAACATGAACAGCATTCAATCAATCAGCATTCAATCAATCAGCATTCAATCAATCAGCATTCAATCAATCAGCATTCAATCAATCAGCATTCAATCAATCAGCATTCAATCAATCAAGTCCATGAGCTGCTTCTGTCTTGAGATAAGCCAACCTTCTTGTAGAGAAAGATAAGGCACCAGCGTTGATATCTGCGTGGGTTATCAACATCATGATCGAGAGCAGAAAAAAATCTCCAATCTTCTCCAATTCAAACATATAAAGTTAACATACATGTAGCTAAGAAAGTACTTTGTCTTAAACACAAATTTAGCATTTGCTAGAGGTCAAGCACTGTTAAATCCAGTGAGTGAGTTACAGTGTATTAAGTTTCCAGTGGGCAAGTTAGTGTAAAAAAGTATTTTCATTGTTCTTGAAAGATATAGTCAGTGTTGGACCTGAACAATGAATGCAGTTATCAACTGCTGAGCTCATACAGTGTATATACAGTGTTCCATCCAGTCATATAATTAGAATCATGCTAACTCTATGGTTCCAGTATACAGTGTTCCATCCAGTCATAGAATTAGAATCATGCTAACTCTATGATTCCAGTATACAGTGTTCCATCCAGTCATAGAATTAGAATCATGCTAACTCTATGGTTCCAGTATACAGTGTTCCATCCAGTCAT
Source organism: Coregonus sp. 'balchen' (assembly GCA_902810595.1). NCBI lineage: Eukaryota > Metazoa > Chordata > Actinopteri > Salmoniformes > Salmonidae > Coregonus > Coregonus sp. 'balchen'. Next base: position 1,620,812 of record LR778271.1, read on the forward strand.
AGAATTAGAATCATGCTAACTCTATGGTTCCAGTATACAGTGTTCCATCCAGTCTTAGAATTAGAATCATGCTAACTCTATGGTTCCAGTTACAGTGTTCCATCCAGTCTTAGAATTAGATCATGCTAACTCTATGGTTCCAGTATACAGTGTTCCATCCAGTCATAGAATTAGAATCATGCTAACTCTATGGTTCCAGTATACAGTGTTCCATCCAGTCCTTAGAATAGATCATGCTAACTCTATGGTTCCAGTATACAGTGTTCCATCCAGTCTTAGAATTAGAATCATGCTAACTCTATGGTTCCAGTATACAGTGTTTCCATCCAGTCATAGAATTAGAATCATGCTAACTCTATGGTTCCAGTTACAGTGTTTCCATCCAGTCATAGAATTAAAATCATGCCAACTCTATGGTTCCAGTATACAGTTGTTCCATCCCAGTCATAGAATTAGAATCATGCTAACTCTATGGTTCCAGTATACAGTGTTCCATCCAGTTCTTAGAATTAGAATCATGCTAACTCTATGGTTCCAGTATACAGTGTTCCATCCAGTCATAGAATTAGAATCATGCTAACTCTATGGTTCCAGTATACAGTGTTCCAGATCATACCGTGTAGCTAAACTGCTGAGATCATACATTGCAGAGCCACACTGTATATTTAGAAAGATATGGTTCTTCTACAGTGTATAGTGTTTATACTCTGCATGGTGCAATGTTCCCAGTTATCTGAGTTGATATCCAGTCTTATCATGGTGAGTCATTCCTTGTAGATTTAAAATGGATTTACTCCTGTGATTCAATGCATTTAAAATTGAAATGTGCTTCTCCTGTTTCTTTATGTAACATTGACCTTCGTGGATCAGCTAGCTACCTGTATAGATGCATCATCATCATCAAAAACAAGCTGATGTAGCTGAAATCACATCCCACCCACCAGTTGCTTATCTGTTAAGACTAATTTATACCCTATATACGCAGAGCAAGTAGTGTACTATATACGGAATAGGGTGCCATTGGGACGCAACCAGTGAGTAAATAAATCTGACCCAGAATAAAGCAGCCCGGTACGTAATATAACGTTACTCATGATACGCCACTGAGATCATCTGTGACTCCCCTATCATTTGCCGAGGCACAGTATGTGTCCCAAATTGCACCCTATTCCCCATGTAGTGCTCCATAGGGTGCCATTTGGGACCAAGCCACAGTGTTCTAGAACCAAATGTAATTTACAGTGTATTAAACATTTAACCATTCGTTCAAAACAGGGTTTTGTTTTCAGTCATAAGGAATGGTTAGAGTGTAGATACGAAACAAGTTCAGTAAAATGTGTAAGGATGCTATAAATTGGCTGGTGGATAGGAGTTGTGGTGGATAGGAGTTGTGGTGGATAGGAGCTGTGGTGGATAGGAGCTGTGGTGGATAGGAGTTGTGGTGCATAGGAGTTGTGGTGGATAGGAGCTGTGGTGCATAGGAGTTGTGGTGGATAGGAGTTGTGGTGGATATCAGCTGTGGTGCATAGGAGTTGTGGTGGATAGGAGCTGTGGTGCATAGGAGTTGTGGTGGATAGGAGCTGTGGTGCATAGGAGTTGTGGTGGATATCAGCTGTGGTGGATAGGAGCTGTGGTGGATATCAGCTGTGGTGCATAGGAGTTGTGGTGGATAGGAGTTGTGGTGGAGGTGTAGTAGTTAAGATACCCTGGGTCCGTCGGGATACGTTCAAAGCAGCATACTAGTTTGCATGATTGGTTCCCTGTCCTCTCATTCGCAGCTGCTTTGAATGAGGAAGTAATAGTCCGAGTATGGTGGTGTGGTGGGGGCGGATACGTTCCCCTCCTCGACGCCACACCGCACTTTCCTCTGTCAGAAGGAGAAGACGACAGAGGTCAAGAGGTTAGATGAAGCAACTTTTATATGGATTTTAAATGGTCAAATGTATTTCAATTGAATACTCACAGACTGGGCCACTCTGAAGTGATAGGTGACGTCCTGGAATGACAGTACAGGTACTGACCACAGGTGATCTGTCCCCTGAGGAGGAAGAGGTCAAGAGGTCAGTCAGTAGCTCTGTAAGCCGGGTAGTCAGCAACATAGTTGGGGGTCATTTCCACTTCAACTCAGTTAATTTGGGAAGTATTGGAATGTCAGTTGAAGTGGAATTGACCCCTGGTCAGCAACATCTCTAATGTTTATCACGGTAGTGAGTAGATGCACCTTGGTAACTGTTCTCTCTCCGGCATAGAGCTCTGTCTCTGTGTGGTCAGGACACAGACGTCCTCTGGTGGCTCCACACTGTCTGACCCACACACTGGCACTGGAACTGAGGACAGGAGGGAAGAATTTAATGTTGTTTGTAGTGTTCGTCTTATCATTGGAAATAACTACAAGTTGGCCTGCCTGGCAGTTGCATGTGTGTGAACAGTAGATATACTGCGGTTGTCATTTCCTGTTCCCTTGTGCATGACCAGAGCTGATTTGGTCTACGGTTTTGTATAATTTAGTGTGTGTGTGTGTGTGTGTGTGTGTGTGTGTGTGTGTGTGTGTGTGTGTGTGTGTGTGTGTGTGTGCAGTGAACATGTGCTTGTGTTGGTTGAGGTGAGTGTGTGGAGCAGGCTGTGTGTGCTCACGTCATGTGTAGAGTGATTCGGGACGTGGAGGAGTTCCTGGTTCCTTGGAGTGACACGGAATAGCTGTAGACAAAACACCAAAATCATCACAAACTCTACGTCAAATGGGATCTTGATGTCATTTATTCCACAAAGTGTAATGTATTCGACAAAATGTAATGTATTCGACAAAATGTCATGTATTCGACAAAATGTAATGTATTCGACAAAATGTAATGTATTCGACAAAACGTCATGTATTCGACAAAATGTCGTGTATTCGACAAAATGTAATGTATTCGACAAAATGTTGTGTATTCGACAAAATGTAATGTATTCGACAAAATGTAATGTATTCGACAAAATGTCATGTATTCGACAAAATGTCATGTATTTGACAAAATGTAATGTATTCGACAAAATGTAATGTGGTCCTCTGTAGCTCAGCTGGTAGAGCACGGCGCTTGTAACGCCAAGGTAGTGGGTTCGATCCCCGGGACCACCCATACACAAAAATGTATGCACGCACGACTGTAAGTCGCTTTGAATAAAAGCGTCTGCTAAATGGCATATTATTATTATTATTATTATGTATTCGACAAAATGTCATGTATTTGACAAAATGTCATGTATTCGTCAAAATGTCATGTATTCGACAAAATGTCATGTATTCGACAAAATGTAATGTATTCGACAAAATGTCATGTATTCGACAAAATGTCTTGTATTCGACAAAATGTAATGTATTCGACAAAATGTCATGTATTCGACAAAATGTTATGTATTCGACAAAATGTCATGTATTAAACAAAATGTCATGTATTCGACAAAATGTCATGTATTCGACAAAATGTAATGTAGTCGACAAAATGTCATGTATTCGACAAAATGTAATGTATTCCACAGACGTTTTGAATTACAGTTTAACTACATACATTACACTTTACCCATACAGTCTTAGGAGAACCACACAGGCAGACCCACCTGCAGCTGTCGGGATGTGGACAGTTGTGTGATGACATCTGTTGGTCTGTCTCCAGGATGTGCAGATCTATAAGGGAGGGAGAAGATCTTGGTCCTGCTTCCTCTGTGCTGCTGCTGTGTGTGTTGTCCCTGCGTTGTCTCCGAGGCAGGGGCAGTGTCTGCTGGCCTCCAGGCAGCCGGTTGGTGGCCCCTCCTACGCCCCCCAGGTCCCCCCCGGGGGCGGGTCTCTTAGCCTTGGACAGGTACATGGGGGCGGAGGTGTGACTGAGACGGTTCCGATAGCGTCCGTCCTTGTCCATAGGCCTGGACCTGGCCTTCTTGTTGATACCGCCCAGCGTTGGGACCGGACTACTCAGCTCTACAGCAGAGCGGATGGAGACAGGTACCATTAATGCTTATAGCAACAAACCCAAGTTGATATATTTGCTGTGTCACAGTAACGTCACTTAAGCATTTATGAAACACTTACTCACTGGTTATGAATGTGTTATGAAGTGAAGGTATGGTGAAGCATTTAATCTGATATGGTAAGACAGATGGGTCAATGTTTTCTTACCCAATGTAGACTGGTTGTTGCTTGGCGACAGAGCAGTTGCTGACTGGTTGTTTGTGGCAGGTGGACAGCAAGCTGCAGGATTGGCCAGTGAAGGAGAGGGTGGGACTGTATCTGCACAGAATAGGTAGGTTCATAACGTATAGACATTAGGATCAGTTTGGCTTCTATTGTCTTTATGAGAACCCCAAAACAATACTCTATACTCCGCGTTTAGATCTTTAAAGTCTGTTACAAAGACACGATGCCCATCTTTAGTCAGTCGAATGACTTAACAATTGTAAATAGGCCCTAAGAGATAGCTACTCTTTTTCTGCCACTAAATACATTGACTGTCCCCTCTAACATTCCAAAGAGGGATTCATATGTCTCAGTGTGTGTCTTTGACCTTGAAGTGTTGAGGTGGTGGATCGAGGAGCGGAGGCCACCCTTCTAGATGATTCCACTGCAGACCTGGACCTGAGGGGTATGAAAGCGTACAGTACAGAGAGAGGAGAGAGATGGAATAGAATTTATAGCGGATGGCATCAGGTGGGGTCAGGTGCGTAGATAATTGCACAATCATCACATGTAATAGAATAGTAATGTGAGGACTTTGACCATTGGTGTATTTTCAATGAGGAACTCTTGATGACGATGATAACTATGGTTTTAGACCAATGATGCAATATATATGAACTTTGAACTGCACTGGTGCTGAAGCACTTTTGGACTTTGTATAGTTTATTTAATGGTCTCCAGAAATGATGTGCTCATGGTTGTGTTTAATGGCTGTTTTAAAGTGGTGAATAGACATTTTTTATGGACATTTTTAGTCATTTAGCAGACGCTCTTATCCAGAGCGACTTACAGGAGCAATTAGGGTTAAGTGCCTTGCTCAAGGGCACATCGACAGATTTTCACCTAGTCGGCTCGGGGATTAGAACCAGTGACCTTTCGGTTACTGGCACAACGCTCTTAACCTCTAAGCTACCTGCCGCCCCGTTTACACTATGTGTGGACAATAAAGTTGTACTAATTCTAAACTAATCATACAGAGTTTTGAATATGAGACTAGTGGATTCAGTGTTCTGGTGTTGGTGCTGTGTTGAAAGGGGTTTGTACCTTTAACCCTATTCTTTCAGAATACATTTGCCTGTATATACCTACTTCATGTAATGTCCCAGACTGGACTGGCAAGCAAGTCAACAGTAGAAATTAGTCATGACCTCTTGAGACACAGAGTGGGAAACACCCTAATTACCAACTTAAAGTACAGTATCAATCAAAGATAAGAGAGAATTAGAGAGAGAGAGAGAGGAGAGAGGATAGAGGATATCGGAGAGAGAGAGAGGAGAGTAGGGAACGAAAAAATAAAAGAGAGGAAGAAAAGAGTGAGGGAAGAGAGAGAGAGACAGAGAGAGAGAGAGAGACAGAGAGAGAGACAGAAACCGAGAGAGAGAGATAAGAGAAGAGAGATACAAATAAAGAGACAGAACACATAAAGAGAGGAGATATAGAAGAGAGAGAAAGAAGAGAAGAGAAGAGAGAGATAGAGAAAAGAAGAGATAAGAAGAAGATACATAGAAATAAGAAAATAAGAAGAGAGAAAAGAAAGATAAATTTTAAGAAAATAAGAAGAAATAACAAAACAAGAAAAAAAAAAGAAATACAGAAAACAAAAAAAATAGAATATAGAAGATATCAAGAAAAAAAGAAAAATACATATAATAAAAATAGAATACAAGAAAAAAACAATCAAATATAAAAAAAATATAGAATAATAAAATAACAGAAATAAAAATATAAATAAAAATAAAATATATATGATTTTTTTTTTTGGGGGTTTTTTTTTTTTGAAAACCTCCTTCCTTTTCCCCTTTCCCTTCCCTCTTTCTCCGCTTTTTTTTCTTATTCTCTTCAAAGAAAGAGAACATATATAGAAACAAGAAATACCAACAAGGAAAATGACCGGTGGTGGTAATGGACAAAACTGTAGTAGAAGTTTGCACAAGCTTAGATGCTAATGAAGACAATTTTACAAGACAGTATAAGCGAAAAAGGTAGGGAGGAGTGTTATTAGGTAAAGAAGGTATATTGCAGAAGTGAAATTTTTTGGATGTATGTTCATTTTCAGGCTATGACAGTATATGTATATGTTAGGGCTTTAAGTATTAATTTCATCTGTTTCAGGGCTAGTTACAGGTATATATGTCCATGTTTTCAGGGCTAGTGGGACAGGTATATTGTCTCATGTTTGGGCTAGTGACGGTAATATGTCATCATGTTTCAGGTAGTTACGGTTTTTTATGTTTCATGTTGTTTAAAACCTGGGGTAATATTAAGTCTATGTTTTTTAGGGCTAGTTAAGGTAATATGTCATCATGTTTCAGGGCTAGTTACAGGTATTATTCTTTTGTTTAGGGCTTGTACGGTATAATTCATCATTTTCAGGGGAGTTCAGTTTATGTCTCATGTTTCAGGGCTTGTAAGGGATTTGTCTTTTTTTTTTCGGGCATGTACAGGTACTATATGTTCATCATCGTTTCCAGGGGGGCTAGTGTACAGGTATATATGTCGTCATGTTTTCAGGGCTAGTGTACAGGTATATATGTTCATCATGTTTCAGGGCTAGTGTACAGGTATATATGTCGTTTCTGTTTCAAGGGCTAGTGTACATGGTATATATGTCATCATGTTTTTCCAGGGCAGTGTACAAGGTATATATGTCAATCATGGTTTCACAGGGTCTAGTGTACAGGGTATTAGATGGTCGTTTATTTTTTTCAGGGCGAGTGTACAGGTAATATATGTCATCAGTTTCAGGGCTAGTGACAGGTATAGATGTCATCATGTTTCCAGGGCTAGTGTCCAAGGTATATATGTCCATACATGTTTTCAGGGCTAGTGTACCAGGTATATATTTCATCATGTTTCAGGGGCTAGTGTAGGCCAGGTATATATATGTCCATCATGTTTCAGGGGCTAGTGTAACATGGTATATATGTTCCATCATTTTTTCCAGGGCTAGTGTACAGGTATAATGTCATCCATGTTCAGGGCTGGTGTACAGGTAGATTATGTCATCATGTTTCAGGGCTAGTGTACAAGGTATATATGTCATCATGTTTCAGGGCTAGTGTAACAGGTATATATGTCATCATGTTTCAGGGCTAGTGGTACAGGTATCTATGTCATCATGTTTCAGGGCCTAGTGTACATGGTATATATGTCATTCATGTTCAGGGACTAGTGTACAGGTATATGTTTGATGTACAGTGCATCCGGAGTGTATTCAGACCCCTTATTCCACATTTTGTTACATCACAACGTTATTCTGAAACTGATTAAATTATTTTTTTCCCTCATCAATCTACACACAATTCCCCACAATGTCAAAGCGAAAACTGTTTTTTAGACATTTTTGCAAATGTATTAAAAATAAAAAACAGAAATACCTTATTTACATAAGTATTGCTATGAGACTCGAAATTGAGTTCAGGTGCATCCTGTTTCCATTGATCATCCTTGAGATGTTTCTACAACTTGATTGGAGTCCACCTGTGGTAAATTAAATTGATTGGACAAGATTTGTAAGGTCCCACAGTTGACAATGCATGTCAGAGCAAAAACCAAGCTATGAGGTCGAAGGAATTGTCTGAAGAGCTCCGAGACAGGATTGTGTCGAGGCACAGATCTGGGAAAGGTACCAAAAAATTTCTGCAGCATTGAAGGTCCCCAAGAACACAGTGGCCTCCATCATTCTTAAATGGAAGAAGTTTGGAACCACCAAGACTCTTCCTATAGCTGGCCGCCCGGCCAAACTGAGCAATCGGGGGAGAATGGCCTTGGTCAGGGAGGTGACCAAGAACCCGATGGTCACTCTGACAAAGCTCTAGAGTTCCTCTGTGAAGATGGGAGAACCTTCCAGAAGGACAACCATCTCTGCAGCACTCCACCAATCAGGCCTTTATGGTAGAGTGGCCAGACGGAAGCCACTCCTTAGTAAAAGGCACATGACAGCCCTCTTGGTTTGCCAAAAGGCACCTGAAGGACTCTCAGACCATGAGAAACAAGATTCTCTGGTCTGATGAAAATCTTTGGCCTGAATGCCAAGTGTCACGTCTGGAGGAAACCTGGTACCATCCCTACGGTGAAGCATGGTGGTGGCAGCGTCATGCTTTGGGGATGTTTTTCAGTGGCAGGGACAGGGAGACTAGTCAGGATCGAGGCAAGATGGCTGCCGTTATACAGCCTGTAACCAATTATATAAAAATAAAATAAAAAAAACTAACCAATTGTGCTATTACATGTGTTTATTCACGTTATTTATAATTTATTCTGTACATAACGTACGTCTCTTATGACCAAAAAGAGCTTCTGGATATCAGGACAGCGATTACTCACCTCGTATTGGACGAAGAGTTTTTCTTCAGTGAGTCGGACGTGAAGGATATTCTACAGACACCCGACAAGGCCCAAATCCCCGTCATTCGCATGAGAAAGAGACAGAGATATCGTGGACGTAGGTCGGGGTGCCTTGTAAGGATCAGACGACGATCGAGTAATCTGCCTCTTCCATCAATCCTATTAGCCAACGTACAATCATTGGAAAACAAAATGGACGACCTAAGATTAAGGTTATCCTACCAACAAGACATTAAAAACGTTAATATCTTATGTTTCACCGAGTCGTGGCTGAACGACGACATGAATAACATACAGCTAGTGGGCTATACGCTACATCGGCAGGATAGAACGGCTGACTCCGGTAAGACGAGGGGTGGCGGTCTGTGTATATTTGTAAACAACAGCTGGTGCACGAAATCTAATATTAAGGAAGTCTCTAGGTTTTGCTCGCCTGAGGTAGAGTATCTCATGATAATATGTTCCGGGATTCTACCGATGGCATTGAGGAGTACACCACTTCAGTCACTGGCTTCATCAATAAATGCATCGATGACGCCGTCCCCACAGTGACCGTACGTACATACCCCAACCTGAAGCCATGGCTTACATGCAACATCTGCACTGAGCTAAAGGGTAGAGCTGCCGCTTTCAAGGAGTGGGACTCTAACCCGGACGCTTGTAAGAAATCCCGCTATGCCCTCCAACGAACCATCAAACAGGCAAAGAGTCAATACAGGACTAAGATTGAATTGTACTACACCGGCTCCGACGCTAGTCGGATGTGGCAGGGCTTGAAAACTATTACAGACTACAAAGGGAAGCACAGCCGCGAGCTACCCAGAGACACAAGCCTACCAGATGAGCTAAATCACTTCTATGCTCGCTTCGAGGCAAGCAACACTGAAGCATGCATGAGAGCACCAGCTGTTCCGGATGACTGTGTGATCACTCTCTCCGTAGCCGATGTGAGTAAGACCTTTAAACACGCCAACATTCACAAGGCCGCAGGGCCAGACGGATTATCAGGACGCGTACTCCGAGCATGTGCGGACCAACTGGCAAGTGTCTTCACTGACATTTTCAACATGTCCCTGAATGAGTCTGTAATACCAACATGTTTCAAGCAGACCACCATAGTCCCTGTGCCCAAGAACACTAAGATAACCTGCCTAAATGACTACCGACCCGTAGCACTCACGTCTGTAGCTATGAAGTGCTTTGAAAGGCTGGTCATGGCTCACATCAACACCATTATCCCAGAAACCCTAGACCCACTCCAATTTGCATACCACCCCAACAGATCCACAGATGATGCAATCTCTATTGTACTCCATACTGCCCTTTCCCACCTGGACAAGAGGAACACCTACGTGAGAATGCTATTCATTGTCTACAGCTCAGCGTTCAACACCATAGTGCCCTCAAAGCTCATCACTAAGCTAAGGACCCTGGGAATAAACACCTCCCTCTGCAACTGGATCCTGGACTTCCTGACGGGCTGCCCCCAGGTGGTAAGGGTAGGTAACAACACATCTGCCACACTGATCCTCAACACGGGGGCCCCTCAGGGGTGCGTGCTCAGTCCCCTCCTGTACTCCCTGTTCACCCATGACTGCATGGCCAGGCACGACTCCAACACCATCATTAAGTTTTCCGACGACACAAGAGTGGTAGGCCTGATCACCGACAATGATGAGACAGCCTATAGGGAGGAGGTCAGAGATCTGGCCGTGTGGTGCCAGGATAACAACCTCTCCCTCAACGTGACCAAGACAAAGGAGATGATTGTGGACTACAGGAAGAAGGTTCTCTGTAGCTCAGCTGGTAGAGCACGGCGCTTGTAACGCCAAGGTAGTGGGTTCGATCGCTGTAAGTCGCTTTGGATAAAAGCGTCTGCTAAATGGCATATTATTATTATTATTATAAGAAAAAGTGGACTGAGTACGCCCTCATTCTCATGGACGGGGCTGTAGTGGAAAAGCCATAAGAATCCTGAACATCTAATCAAATGGCTACCCGGACTATTTGCATTGTTCCCCCCCCCCCCCCCCCCCCACCCCTCTTTTACGCTGCTGTTACTCTGTTTATTATCTATGCATAGTCACTTTAACTCTACCCACATGTACATATTATCTCAACTACCTCAACTAGCCGGCGCCCCCGCACATTGACTCTGTACCGGTACCCCCTGTATATAACCTCCCTACTGTTATTTTATTTTACTGCTGCTCTTTAATTATTTGTTATTTAAATTTTTTACTTATCTATTTTTTACCTAACACTTATTTTTCTTAAAACTACATTGTTGGTTAAGGGCTGTAAGCATTTCACTGTAAGGTCTACACCTGTTGTATTCGGCGCATTTGGCAAATATAATTTGATTTGATCAAGGGAAAGATGAACAGAGCAAAGTACAGAGAGATCCTTGATGAAAACCTGCTCCAGAGCACTCAGGACCTCAGACTGGGGTGAAGGTTCACCATCCAACAGATAACGACCCTAAGCACAAAGCCAAGACAACGCAGGAGTGGCTTCAGGACAAGTCTCTGAATGTCCTTGAGTGGCCCAGCCAGAGCTCGGACTTGAACCCGATCGAACATCTCTGGAGAGACCTGAAAATAGCTGTGCAGCGACGCTCCCCATCCAACCTGAAAGTGCTTGAGAGGATCTGCAGAGAAGAATGGGAGAAACTCCCCAAATACAGGTGTGCCAAGCTTGTAGCATCATACCCAGGAAGACACAAGGCTGTAATTGCTGCCAAAGGTGCTTCAACAAAGTACTGAGTAAAGGGTCTGAATACTTATGTAAATGTGATATTTCAATTGTTTATTTTTAATACATTTGCAAACATTTCTTGAAGCCTGTTATTGGTTTGCGAATGCGCTGTATCTGGATGTGGTCATACGTACCCGTCTTTCTCGATGACGTCCCCTCTGTGGCGCAGTGTCAACACGTAGAGTACGGACATGGAGATGACGCTGAAGGCCATGACGATGACTAGAGCCAGAATGGTTCCCTGCATGAACCTGTGGCTGATGCAGCCCTGCTCTGGAGTTGGACTCTGCAATGACATCCACACCCAGGTTAGACATTTAGAGCTGGTTTTGTGTGAGTGAGAGAGTGAGAGAGAGAGAGAGAGAGAGAGAGTTGTGCTGGTGTAAGGAAACATCTACCTTGCTCCCAGGTTTGACTGTCTTCTTCTTCAGGGGACCACTTCCTGTCCTGCTGAACTGGCTTCCTGATTGGCTGGAGACAGAGACAGGAAGAAAACATTTAATCATCCACCAAATACATTCAGTATGTTAAATCATTTAAAATACTGGACCAGCGCTTGATTACCAATGGAATAGTACCAATAGTTCTAACTGCAACTCCAAACGAAATCAAGTGCTCCTCTTACAAAGTATTTGACATATAATGTGTGCCTCACCTGATGGTGCCTCCGCTGACAGTACTCTTCATGCTGTCCAGACGACGGAGTTTGGCCAGCTTCCTGCTCCAGCGCTCTAACTCATCTATACGAGTCCTCCAGGTGTCAGTCAGTTTTTACTCTTACCACCAAGTTCTCATGAGTTTGTCTGTGTCACCTGTGACACGTATGAGGAGAGGTCGGGGTGGTGGTGGCCTGGTTGCAGATTAGGTTTCCTGTCTTGTTGTGAGTTACCTTGTTACCCCAGGTATTTGGGTGTCTTTTGACGTCCTCTCCCTTAGGCTTACGGTGTCCTCTGAGTCCTCATAAACCGATTGAGCTAGGCCTCTGTAGCACACATATGGTAGATCTTACAGAAAAACCAGTACTGTAAGACATCACAGAGAAAAACCCAGTACTGTAGCCCGTATCTAGATAAGAGCCATAGAGTAGATCCGGGAGAAGACAGGCGGTAGTTCTGCGGATAAAAAGTGTAAGGTCCATACGGTGTGAAAAGGGGGAGGGCCGAGACAGATGAGAAGAAAGGAGTAGTCGGAGACAGTGAGAGTGGGAACGAGGTAGAGAGGGATGTAGCAGAAGACGAGAATGGTGGAAGCGATGGTAGGAGAGGGGGAGATGAGAGCCAAGGGAGGAGGAGGGATGGCCGTGGGGCAGGACGACACTCCTAGGACAAGGAGAGGGGAGGGGGAGAAGGAACAGAAGCATGGTCTGTTGCAAACCCTTTCAGGGTTGCTGGAGTGTATCAGAAATACTCAGTTTTGGGTATTCCAGTTCTAAGATAATGCAAACACCAAACGCGTTAGTGGCCGTAGCCTTGTCCCCAAGAGTGAACAGATGTTTGGATGGTCTTCCTAAATTGAGTTGCCTGTTGGACACCGATTGGGATGGTCTTCCTGGTTGGGATGTTCCTTGTGCACCAGTAGTTTAGGGAGGCTTCCTGGTTGCACTGTGTGATGTCTCCCTCGGACCTATACCAGCAGTTAGTGAAGGCCCCAATGCTCCCCCTATGCTGCTTTCTTGCTCGTAGAGCTGTTACCTGTTAACCACCAGTAGTTTTAAGGCTTCCAGGCTTCTATCCAACAGATACGTTCCTGAACCCTCCTTCACGGCTTCAGGCAGATTCGCTGCCCCCCACCCATCCTTTTAAGATCAACACGTTAGTATGTAGATCCTATCACTCCTAGATAAAACAACAGTACTGTAAGCTCCTATCACTCCTAGTTAACAACCCAGTACTGTAGAATCCACCCCTAGATAACCACCCAGTACTGAAGCCCTTATTTACTCTATAAATCAAGCACAGTTACTGTTTAATCCCTTTTTCCTAAATTTTAAACTAGTCTGTAGCTCTTGGTAAATTAGAAATGGGTTAAAGGGTGTCAGTAACAGCAGCTGTTACAGATATGACAGAATTGTGGTGAAGAGCATGTATGTACAAGGTAGTGGTTGGGAATACAATTGATTTCTAGAGTCTAATTTGGGTTGATATTGATTGCATTGGTTGTTTGGTGCTATTGGTTGTCTATTGGTTGTCATAATGTATAACCTAAAACAAGGTGTTGTTATGTTACCAGTCTCTGGGCTGGGTATGCCCATGCTGGAAGCAAACTCTGGCTTGTACTGATAATGAACCAGCCCCATCTGACTGATCCGCTTCAGTTGGTCAGTGTACCTGAAACAAACACAACAACCACACACACACACACACACACACACAAACACACACACAACACACACACACACACACACCACACACCACACACACACACAACACCCACACACACAACAACACGACCAGACAAGAGAATAGAACTTATAAAATAGAACATATAGAACAACAGAAATTATAGAACATACAGAACATATAAACATAGAAAAAGAACATATAGAAATACAACATAGAACATACAGAAAATTTTAGAACATACAAACATATAGAACATAAAACATACAGACTTATAGAACATACAGAAATAGAACATATAGAAACATATAAACATACAGAAACATAAGAACACAAGAACATATAGAACAACAGAACAATAGAAAGACATATCAGAACATCAAACATATGAACAATAAAAACATATAGAACTATAGAAATATAGAATATAGAACAAAAGAACATACTAGAACATATAGAACATACAGAACATATAGAACATACAAACATATAGAACATAAGAAAAATACAAACAATAAAACATACAGACATATAGAACATACAGAACTTATAGAACAATTTGAGCATAGTCAGACAAGAACAGAAAAACAGGATAAACATATAGGAAATATTGAACATGACATACGTACAAACAAAAGAAACATATGGAACATATAAAAACATGCATTTTATAAACATAACACATAGAGACAATAGAAAACAGAACAAAAACACCCACCCCTATAAACCTCAGAACGTTCCATTAGACCATCGAAATGAACCCGTGACCAGAACTCAAGCTGAACCATAGCCTCATCTGAACCGTTTGTAGCCGACCCAGGAGGTTAGAAAAATGAATAGCCAGGCCGATGCCACAGACCTATACTCAAACGAACCTGGTTAGCAGCCTGAAACCAAGAGGAAGAACAGACAAAAACAGAATTAGACTGAGAAAAAATTAGAGTAAGATAAACAGACTATCACGTGCAGACTAAGACTAAGAAATGCAGAAAAATTAAAAATATAGAAACATACAGAACATATAGAACCTACAGAAACAGAACATAAGAAAATACAGAACTATAGAACATACAGACATATAAATACAAGCCAAAAGAATTATAGAAAACATACAGAACATATAGGGAACATACAGAACAATAAACTGCAGCATATAGAAAATATAGAAAAATCAGAACATAATAGCTACGTTTTGATGGCTGTATGGTTTCAGGGCATGGAACAAAAAACAGGATAAACATTGGTGAATTATTTTAATATGGTTTGCACAAATAAAAAACAATTATCTCAGGGAATATTTTGATGAAGATCGAGCATGCATTTTCGTAACTGCACAAACACATGCAGACAGACAGACAGACAGAACACCCCCCCCCCTCACCTCGTGGACGTTCTCTTTAGCCCGTATGTCCGAAGGGTGCACCAGTGACCCCATGACCTTCAGGTTGCCGTGGATGACCATGGCCTCGTCTGGCCGGTCGGTGTTGATGCCGACCCGGCCGTGGTGGTAGACTGAGTCAGCCAGCTGGCCGCGCTGCCACAGCACCTCACTGTCACTCTCAAACTGACCTGGGTTAGACGCCTGAAACCCAGAGAGGGAGGGACAGACAAAACAGAGATATTTAGACTGAGAAAATATGATTAGAGTTACGTATGTAATCAGTCCTGGACTCCTCTTCCGTTTGCAGTGCTAGTTCTACACTGAGTAGCTTCCTAAACATGTTTAGATGATCTGCAGGGAATTCGTAAGAGCCTCAACACAGATCTAAAGAAAACATGATTTATTATTATATTTACAGAACAAAGAATCTAGACCATAACAGATGCAGAAAGATGGGTATCAGAGTTGGGCTCAATTCCATTTCAATTCAGTAAGGAAACCAAAAGTTCCAATTTTGGAATCATGAGCACAACCCGACTTCAATTTGTAAGTCGCTCTGGATAAGAGCGTCTGCTAAATGATGTAAACATTGTAAATGTCAGTTTATTTCCTGCTAGGTAAATACTGAGATAGATCAGAGGAGGACGGACAGACAGACAGACACGGTCAGACTGACAGAGGTTACCCTGACAGTGATCCTTTTCGACACTGCGGCGGACACTGTGAAGCCTCTGACTTTTTGGCATGGACTGAAGCGCTACCACCAACATGAAGTACCTACGAAGCAAAACAATTCAAAACGATTCACACATTTGTGTCTTTGTATTTCCATTAAATGTATTTGATAACGGAAAGTAAACACCCTTTAAATGGTGGGGTGTGTTAGTATATTACCTGGATCAGGGTGGATGTGTGGTTAGTATATTACTTGTCGGGGGTGTGTTAGTATATACCTCTGGTCAGGGTGGGGGGTGTTAGATATTACCTCTGGTCAGGGTGGGTTGTAGTAGTTATTACCTCTGTTCAGGGGGTGTATTAGGTCATGGGTGTTAGTAATTACCTCTGGTCAGGGTTGTGTTTGTATATTACCTCTGGTCAGGGTGTGTGTTAGTATATTACTCTGGTCAGGGTGGTGTTAGAATTACCTCTGGTCAGGGTGGTGTGTAGTATATTACCTCTGGTCAGGGTGGGGTGTGTTAGTATATTACCTCTGGTCAGGGTGTGTTAGTATATTACCTCTGGTCAGGGTGGGGTGTGTTAGTATATTACCTCTGGTCAGGGTGTGTTAGTATATTACCTCTGGTCAGGGTGGGGTGTGTTAGTATATTACCTCTGGTCAGGGTGGGGTGTGTTAGTATATTACCTCTGGTCAGGGTGTGTTAGTATATTACCTCTGGTCAGGGTGGGGTGTGTTAGTATATTACCTCTGGTCAGGGTGGGGTGTGTTAGTATATTACCTCTGGTCAGGGTTGGGGTGTGTTAGTATATTACCTCTGGTCAGGGTGGTTAGTATATTACCTCTGGTCAGGGTGGGGTGTTTTAGTATTACCTCTGGTCAGGGTGGGTGTTTAGTATATTACCCCTGGTCAGGGTGGGTGGTTAGTATATACCCCTGGTCAGGGTGGGGTGCGTTAGTATATTACCTCTGGTCAGGGTGTGTTAGTATATTACCTCTGGTCAGGTTGGGTGTGTTAGTAATATTATCTGTCAGGGTGTGTTAGTATATACCTCTGGTCAGGGTGGGGTGTGTTAGTATATTACTCTGGTCAGGGTTGTGTTAGTATATACTCTGGTCAGGGTGGGGGTGTGTTAGTATATACCTCTGGTCAGGGTGGGGTGGTGTTGTTTTAAATTACCTCTCGGTGGGGGGTTAGTATATTACCTCTGGTCAGGGTTGGGTGTAGTATTTACCCGGGGGTTAGTAATTACCTCTGGTCAGGGTGTTTAGTATATTACCCCTGGTCAGGGTGGGGTTAGTAAAAATTACCTTGTCAGGTGGGGGGTTAGTATATACCTGGTCAGGGGTGGTGTGTAGTTATTATTACCTTGGTCAGGGTGGGTGTGTTAGTATATTACCTCTGGTCAGGGTGGGGTGTGTTAGTATATTACCTCTGGTCAGGGTGGGGTGTGTTAGTATATTACCTCTGGTCAGGGTGGGGTGTGTTAGTATATTACCTCTGGTCAGGGTGGGGTGTGTTAGTATATTACCTCTGGTCAGGGTGTGTTAGTATATTACCTCTGGTCAGGGTGTGTTAGTATATACCTCTGGTCGGTGGGGTGTTAGTATATTAAATTGGTCAGGGCGTGGCGTTGTGTTAGTATATACCTCTGGTCAGGGTGTGGTGTTAGTATACCTGTCAGGGTAATATACTCTGGTCGCATATAGAACATATAGAACATACAAGAACGTATAGAACATACAGAACATATAGAACATATAGAAAACCTACAGCATTATAGAAACATATAGAAACATACAGAACATTAAGATAGAAACTACAGAATACAGAATATAGAACCATATAGAACATCAGAACGTATAGACCATACAGAACATATAGAAACATTATAAGAACATACAGAAAAACTTATAGAACATATAGAATACAGAACCTATAGAACTACAGAACACATATAAAACGTTATAGAACAATAGAACATACAGAAAACAGATAGAACATGCAGAACCTATAGACATAAGAACATACAGAAAGTAAGAACTACAGAACATACAAGACATATAGAACCTACAGAACGTATATGAACTATAGAACATAAGAACATACGAACATATCGAACAGGCAGACCTATAGAACCATAAGAACATGCAGACAATAGAAAAATATAGAAACATACAGAACATATAGAACCTACAGAACCTACAGAAACTAGAGAAAAATACAGAACGTATAGAACATACAGAACATATAGACCTACAAGAACAACAGAAAAAATTATAGAACATACAGAACATATAGAACATAAGAACATATAGAACCTGCAGAAAACATATAGAAACATATAGAAACATACAGAAACATATAGCTACAGTTAGATGGCTGTATGGTTTCAGGACAATGGAAACAAGAAAACAGGATATAACTGTCGGTGAATTATTGTAATATTGGCTAGCACAAATAAAAAACAATTATCCAGGGAGGATATTTTGATGAAGAGAGTCAGCTCGAGCATGCATTTGCGTAACTGCACAAAACACATGCAGACAGACAGACAGACAGAAAACCCCCCCCCCCTCCACCTCGTGACGTTCTCTTTAGCCCGTTATGTCCGAAAGGGGCACACAGGCCCCATGACCCTTAGGTTGCCGTGGATGACAATGGCTCGCTGGCCGGTCGGTTTGATGCCGACCCGGACGTGGTGTGGATGACTGAGTCAGCCAGCTGGGCCGCGATGCACAGAACCTCACTGTCACTCTCAAAACTGACCTGGGTTGAGCGCTTGAAACCCAGAGAGGGAGGGACAGACAAAAACAGAGATATTGACTGAGGAAAAACTTATGATTCGAGATCGTCCTGGACTCCTCTTTCCGTTGCAGTGCGCGTGCTACACTGAGTAGCCTTCCTAAACCTGGTAGATGATCTGAAGGGAGATTCGTTTAAGAGCATCAACAGATCTAAAGAAAAACATGATTGATTATTATATTTACAGAACAAGAATCTAGACCATAACAGATGCAGAAAGATGGGTCTCAGAGTGGGCTCATTTCCATTTCAATCAGTAAGGAAACCAAAAGTTCCAATTTTGGAATCATGGAGCACAACCGACTTCAAATTTGTAAGTCGCTCGGATAAGGAGCGTTCTGCTAAATGATGTAAATTAAATGTGAATGTGAGTTTATTTCCTGCCTAGGTAAAAACTGAGATAGATCAGAGGAGGGGACGACCGAAAGACAGACACGGTCAGACTTGCAGAGGTTACCCTGACGATGATCCTCTCCGACACCTGAAGCGGCCACACTGAAGCTCTGGACTGGGGACTGGACCTTGAACGCCACCACAACATGAAGGTTACCTACGAAGCAAACAATTCAAAAAACGATTCACACATTTGTGTCTTTGTATTTCCATTACATTTATTTGATAACGGAAAGTAAACACCCTTAAATGGTGGGGGGTGTTAGTAATACCTTTGAGCAGGGTGGGGGTAGAATATTACCTCTGGTCAGGGCTGTGGGGTGTGTTAGTAATTAACCTCTGGTTTCAGGGTGGGGTTGTTAGGTATATTACTCTGGTAGGGTGTAGGGGTGTGTTAGTATATATTTTACCTCTGGTCCGGGTGTGTAGTATATTACCTCGGTCAGGGTGGTTAGTATATTACCTTGGTCAGGGGGGGTGTGTGTTAGTATATTACCTCTGTCAGGGGTTGGGGTGGGAGTATATGACCTCTGGTCAGGGTGGGGTGGTGTTAGTATTATTACTCTGGTCAGGGTTGGGGTTGTGTTAGTATATTACCTCGGGTCAGGGTGGGTGTGTTAGGATATTTACCTCTGGTTCCGGGTTGTGTTAGTATAACCTAATGGTCAGGGGGGGGTGTGTAGTATATACCTCTGGGTCAGGGTTGTGTTGTATATTACCTATGGTCAGGTGGGGTGTGTTAGTATATACCTCTGGTCAGGGTGGGGTTGGGTAGTAGATTACCTATGGTCAGGGTTGGAGTGCGTTAGTATATTACTCTGGTCAGGGTGGGGTGTGGTAGTATATTAACTCTGGTCAGGGTGGGTGTGTTAGATTATTACCTATGGTCAGGGTGGTGCTGT
Source organism: Coregonus sp. 'balchen' (assembly GCA_902810595.1). NCBI lineage: Eukaryota > Metazoa > Chordata > Actinopteri > Salmoniformes > Salmonidae > Coregonus > Coregonus sp. 'balchen'. The sequence goes on from LR778271.1 coordinate 1,640,623, forward strand.
TAGATATCCCTCTGGTAAGGGTTTTGTGTTAGTATATTTACCTCTGGTCAGGGTGTGGGGTGTGTAGTATATTACCTCTGGTCAGGGTGGGGTTGTGTTAGATATTACCTCTGGTCAGGTGTGTTAGTATATTACCTTGGTCAGGGTGGGGTGTGTTAGTATATTCCCTTCTGGTCAGGTGGGGGTGTGGTAGTAGTATATACCTTGGTCAGGTTGGGTGTGTTAGTTTATATACATCTGGTAAGGGTTGTGTTAGTCTAGTATATACTTGGTCCGGGGGGGTGTGTTAGATATACCTCTGGTCAGGGTGTGTAAGTATATTACTCTGGTCAGGGATGTGTTGTATATTACCTTCTGGTCAGGGTGTGTAAGTATATTACCTTGGTCAGGGTGGGGTGTGTTAGATCTTACCTTCGGTCAGGGGGGGATGGTTAGGATATTACTCTGGTCAGGGTGGGGGTGTGTTAGTATATTACCTCTGTCGGGGGTGTGTGTTAGTATATACCTCTGTCAGGTGTGTGTATATTACCTCTGTCAGGGGGGGTGGTGTTAGTATTTAACTCTGTCAGGGTGGGGTGTGTAGTATATTACCTCTGGTCAGGGTGTGGGGTGGTAGTATATTACCTCTGGTCAGGTGTTTAGTTACGACCTCTGGTCAGGGTGTGTTAGTATATTACCTCTGGTCAGGGTGGGGTGTGTTAGTATATTACCTCTGGTCAGGGTGGGGTGTGTTAGTATATTACCTCTGGTCAGGGTGGGGTGTGTTAGTATATTACCTCTGGTCAGGGGTGGGTTGTGGTTAGGATGTACGCTGGTTCAGGGTGGGGGTGTAGGATATTACCTCTGGTCAGGGTGTGTTAGTATATTACCTCTGGTAGGGTGGGTGGTTAGTATATTACTATGGTACAGGGGTGTTGTAATTACTTGTCAGGGTGGGGTTGTGTGTTATATCTTACCTCGGTCGGGTGGGTAGGGTGTGTTAGTATTATTACCGATGGTCAGGGTGGGGTGCGTTAGTATATTACCTCTGGTCAGGGTGGGGTTCATGTGTAGTATATTACTCTGGTCAGGGGTGGGGTGTGTTAGTTATATTACCTCTGTCAGTGTGGGTGTGTTAGTATATTACCTCTGGTCGGGGTGTGTTAGGAATTACCTCTGGTCAGGGTGGGGGTTGTGTTAGTATCTTACTTGGTCAGGGTGGGGTTGGGTTAGATAGTACTATGGTACAGGGGTGTTATTGTATTTACCTATGGTCAGTGGGGTTGTTGATGTTAGTATATGACCTCTGGTCAGGGTGGGGGGTGGTAGTATATTACCTCTGGTCAGGTGGGTGTGGTTAGTGATTACTCTGGTCAGGGTTGTTGTGTAGTATATTACCTATGGTCAGGGTGGGTGTGTTAGATATTTACATCTGGTCAGGGGGTTGTGGTAGTATATTACCTTATGGTTCAGGGTGTGTTAGTATATACCTCTGGTCAGGGTGTGTTAGTATATTACTCTGGTCAGGGTGGGTGTGTTAGTTATATTACCTCTGGTCAGGGGTGGGTGTGTAGTATATTACCTATGGTCAGGGGTGGGGGGTGTTAGTTGGGGTGGTTAGTATATTACCTTGGTCAGGGTGGTTGAGTATAACCTTGGTAGGGTGTGTTAGAGTTACCTTGGTCAGGGTGGGGGTGTTTGTTGTAGTATATTACCGCTGGGCAGGGTGGGGCTGGTTAGTAATTCCTCTGCGTCAGGGGTGTGTTAGTATTAGTACCTCTGGTCAGGGTGGGGTGTGTTTAGCTATTACTCTGGCTAGGGTGTGTTAGTTATTACCTCTGGTCAGGGTGGGTTGTGTTAGATATTACCTCTGTCAGGGTGGGGTGTGTCTAATTACCCTCTGGCAGGGTGGGGCCTTGAGTGGTTAGTATATACCTCTGGGGCAGGGTGGGGTGTGTTAGTATATTACCTCTGGTCAGGGTGGGTGTGTGTTATATTATATTTCCTCTGGTCAGTGTGGGGTGTTGTTAGTATATTACCCTGCGTCAGGGTGGGGTGTGTCTGGTTGTATATTACCTACGGTTCAGGGTGGGGTTGTGTTAGATATACCTCTGGTAAGGGTTGTGTTAGTATATGACATCTGGTCAGGGTGGGTGTGTTCGTATATTTACCTCCTGGGTCAGGGGTGTGAAGGGTGTGTTAGTTTGTGTTATTATATTACCTCTGGTCAGGGTGGTTAGTATATTACTCTGTCGGGCTGGGGGTAATGTGTTAGATATTTACCTATGGTCCGGGTGGGGGCTGGTGTAGATAGATTACTCTGTCAGGGTGTGTTAGTATATACTTGGTCAGGGTATGTGTAGTGTGTGTTAGTAATTACCTCTGGTCAGGGTGGGGGTGTGAGTATTTACTTGGTCAGGGTGGGGTGCTGTTCGTATATTAACTCTGGTCAGGGGTGGGTGTTAGTAGTATTTACCTCTGGTCAGGGTGTGTTAGTTATATTACCTCTGTCAGGGTGGGGGGGTTAGTATATTACCTCTGGTCAGGGGGGGGCGTTAGTTAGTAGATTTACATCTGGTCAGGTAATGTGTTCGTATTTACCTCTGGTCAGGGTGGGGGTGGGTTAGTATATTAACTCTGGTAGGGGTGTGTTAGTATATTACCTCTGGTCAGGGGTGTTAGTATATTACCTTGGTCAGGGGTGGGTGTGTGTTAGTATCTTATACTCTGGTCGGGGTGTGTTAGTAATAACTCTGGTAGGGGGGGTGTTAGTATATTACCTCTGGTCAGGGGGGTGTGTAAGTATATTACCTCTGGTCAGGGTGGGGTGTGTAGTATATTACCCTCTGGTCGGGTGGTTGTGTAGGATATTACCTCTGGTCAGGGTGTGTAGTATATTACTCGGGTCCAGGGTGGGGGTGTGTTAGTATATTACTATGCGTCAGGGTGGGGTCGTGTAGTATATACCTATGTCAGGTGGGTGTGTTAGTATTAGACCTCTGGTCAGGGTGGTGTGTTCGTTATACTTACTCTGGTCAGGGTGGGCTGTGTTAGTATATACCTTGTCAGGGTGGGGTGGTTAGTATATTACCTCTGGTAAGGGTGGGTTGGCTGTAGATATACTTCTGGTAAGGGGGGCTTTGTGTTAGTATTTTACCTCTGGTAAGGGTGGGGTGGTGTGTTAGTATATTACTCTGGTCAGGTTGTGTTGTGTAGGATATTACCTCTGGTCAGGGTGGGGGTGGTTAGTATATTACCGATGGTCAGGGGTTGGGTGTGTTTGTGTAGTATCTACCTCTCGTCAGGGGTGTGTTAGTATATTACCTCTGGTCAGGGTGGGGTGTGTTAGTATATTACCTCTGGTCAGGGTGGGTGTGTTAGTATATTACCTCTGGTCAGGGTGGGGTGTGTTAGTATATTACCTCTGGTCAGGGTGGGGTGTGTTAGCTATTAACTCTGGTCAGGTGTGTTAGTATAGGTACTCTGCGGTCAGGGTGGGGTGGTAGTAGATTACTCTGGTCAGGGGTGTAGTGTATTACTCTGGTCAGGGTGGGGTGTGTTAGTATATTACCTCTGGTCAGGGTGGGGTGTGTTAGTATATTACCTCTGGTCAGGGTGTGTTAGTATATTACCTCTGGTCAGGGTGGGGTGTGTTAGTATATTACCTCTGGTCAGGGTGGGTGTTAGTATATTACCTCTGGTAGGGTGGGGTTTTGTTAGTATATTACCTCTGGTCAGGGTGTGGTGTTGTATATACCTCTGGCAGGGTGGGGGGGTTAGTATATTTCATCTGGTTCAGGGTGTGTTAGTATGTTACCTCTGGATCAGGGTGGGGGTGTGTTAGTATATTACATCTGGTCAGGGTGGGTGTGTGAGTATATTACCTCTGGTCAGGGTGGGGCTGTGTTAGTATATTAACCCTCTGGCAGGGGGGGGTGTAGTTAGATATTACCTTGGGCAGGATGTGTTAGTAATTACCTGTCTGGTCAGGGGTGTTAGTATATACTCTGGTCAGGGTGTTAGTATCTTACTCGGTCAGGGCTGTGTGAGTATATTACTCTGGTCAGGGTGTAGTATAATTACCTCTGGTCGGGGTGGGGTGTGTAGTGTTAGTATATAACCTCTGGTAAGGGTGGGGCTTGTTGTTAGTATATTACCTCTGGTCAGGTTTGTTTGTGTTTGAGTATATACCTCGGCAGGGTGGGGTGTGTTATATATTACCTTGGTCAGGGTGTGTTAGTATATTACTTCTGGTCAGGGGTGGGGTTGTTGTTTCGTATAGTACCTTGGTCAGGTGGGGTGTGTTAGTATAGTACCTATGGTCGGGTGGGGGTGTTACGTATATTACCTCGGTCAGGGTGGGTGTGTAGTATTACTTGGTCAGGGTGGGTGTGTTAGTAGATTACATCTGAGGTCGGGTGGGGTGTGTAGTATTTACCTTGGTCGGTGGGTGTTTGTTAGTATATAAATTGGTCAAGGGTTGGGGGTGGTGTGATTAGTATATTACTTGTCAGGAGATGTGTAGATATTACCTCTGGTCAGGGTGTGGGTGTGTTTAGTATATTTACCTCTGGTCAGGTGGGTGTGTTAGTATATTACATCTGGTCAGGGTTTGGTAGATATTAACCTCTGGTCAGGGTGGGGTGTTAGTATATTACTCTGGTAGGGTGGGGTGTGTGTTAGTATATTACCTATGGTCAGGGTGGGGGCTTTGTGTGTGTTAGTCTATTACCTCTGGTCAGGGGGGGTGTGTTAGTATATTACCTCTGGTCAGGGATGGGTTTGGTGTATATTACCGCTGTCAGGTTGGGAGTGTGGTAGTATATGACATCTGGTCAGGGTGTGGGTGGTTGTATATTACTATGGTCAGGGATGATGTGTTAGTTTATTACCTCGGTCAGGGGGGGGTGTGTTAGTATATTACCTCTGGTCAGGGTGTGTTAGTAGATGACCTATGGTCAGGGTGGGTGGGTTGTTATATTACCTTTGGTCAGGGGTGGGGTGTGTAGTATATTTACCTCTGTCAGGGAGTGTGTTAGTATATTCCCTCTGGTCAGGGTGGGTTGTGTTAGTATATTACCGATGGTCAGGGGTCTGTTTAGTTCTATTACTCTGGTCAGGGTGGGGGTGTGTGTGTGTGTTAGTATATTACCTCTGGTCAGGGGGGTGTGGTAGGATATTACCTCTGGTCAGGGTGGGGTTGTGTTAGTATATTACCTCGGTCAGGGTGGGGTGTTGTTAGTTATGACCTCTGGTCAGGGTGGGAGTGTGTTAGTTATATTACTCTGGTCAGGGTGGGTGTGTTAGTATATACCTCTGGTCGGGGTGGGGTGTGTTCTGTGAGTTATTACCTCTGGTCAGGGTGGGGTTGTGTTAGTATATTACCTCTGGTCAGGTGTGTGTATATATTACCTCTGGGTCAGGGTGTGGGGTGTTAGTATATTACCTTGGTCAGGGTGGGGGTGTGATAGTATATTACCTCTGGGTCAGGGGGTGTTAGTATATTACCTCTGGTAGGGTGGGGGGTGTGTTAGTATATTACCTCTGGTAGGGTGGGGTTTGTTAGTATATTACCTTGGTCGGGTTAGGTTAGTATAGTACTCTGGTAGGGGTGGTGTGTAGTATATTACCTCTGGTCAGGGTGGGGGTGTTAGTATATACCTCTGGTACGGGGTGTGTTAGTATATTACCTCTGCGTCAGGGTGTGTTAGTATATACCTTGGTTCAGGGTTGGGGTTTGTGTTAGTGTGTTAGTATATTACTCTGGTCAGGGTGGGAGCCTGTGTTAGTTGTTAGTATATTAACCTTGGTCAGGGTGGGGGTGTGTTAATATATACCCGGGTCAGGGTGGGGTGTGTTAGTATATACCTATGGTCAGGGTGGGGGTGTTAGTATATTACCTCTGATCAGGGTGGGGTGTGTTAGTATATACCTCTGGTCAGGGTGGGGGTTGTGTTAGTAATATTACTTGGTCAGGTGTGTAGTAATATTACATCTGGTCAGGGTGTGTTTAGTATATTACCTCTGGTCAGGGTGGGGCTGTGTTAGTATATTACTTGGTAGGGGTGTTTAGTATATTACCTCTGGTCGGGTGGGGTGTGTAGTATATTACCTCTGTCAGGGTTGGGGTGGTTTAGTATATTACCTCTGGTCAGGGTGGGGTGTGTTAGTATATTACTCTGGTCAGGGTGGGTGTGTAGTTATTCCTCTGCGTCAGGGTGGGTTGTGTTAGTATATTACCTCTGGTCAGGGTGGGTATATGTTTAGTATATTACCTCTGGTCAGGGATTGTGTTAGTATATTACCTCTGGTCAGGGTGGGTAGTATATACCTCTGGGGGTTTTTTTTACCCCCCAAGGGTGGGGTGTGTTAGTCTATTACCCTGGGTTCAGGTGGGGTGTGTTAGTATAACTCTGGGTTCAGGGTGGGTGTTGTTAGTATATTACTCTGGTCAGGGTGGTAGTATATTCCCTCTGGTCAGGGTGTGTTAGTATATTACCTATGGTCAGGGTGGGGTGTGTTTAGGTAATAGTACATATGTGTCAGGGTGGTGGTGTGTTAGTATATTACCTGGGTCAGGGTGGGGGTGTGTTAGTATATTACCTTGGTCAGGGTGTGGGGTTTGTTTTAGTATATTACATCTGGTCAGGGTGGGTGTGTTAGTATATACCTCTCACGGTCAGGGTGTGTTAGTACATTCCTCTGGTCAGGGTGGGGTGTGTTAGTATATTACCTCTGGTCCGGGGTGGGGGTGTGTTAGCTATATTACCTCTGGTCAGGGTAGGGTGTGTTTAGTATATTAACTCTGGTCAGGGTTGTTAGTATGTACTCTGGTCAGGTGGGGTGTGTAGTATATACCTCTGGTCAGGTGGGGTGGTTAGATATACCTCTGGTCAGGGTGGGTGTGGTTAGTATATTACCTCTGGTCAGGGGGTGGTGGGGGTGTGTTATAGTATATTACTATGGTAAGGGTGGGGTGTGTAGTCTATTACTATGGTCAGGGTGGGGTGGTAGTATATTACCTCTGGTCAGGGTGGGGTGTTTTTAGTCTATTACCCTGGTCCGGGTTGGGGTGTGTTAGGCTATTACCTCTGGTCAGGTGGGGGGTGTGGTTAGATATTACCTCTGGTCAGGGGGGTGTGTAGGATATTACTCTGGTCAGGGGTGTGTTAGTATATTGACCTTGGTCAGGGTGGGCGTGTGGTGTATATTACTCTGGTCAGGGTTGTGTTAGTATATACCTCTGTCGGGTGTTGTGTTGTAATTACCTCTGGTTCAGGGTGGGGGGGTGTGTTAGGATATTACTCTGGTCAGGGTGCGGGAGTATATTACTCTGGTCAGGGTGTTAGTATTTACGCTGGTCAGGGTGGGGTGTGTTAGTAGTATTACCTCTGGTTAGGGTGGGGTGTGTGAGTATATTAACTTGGTAGGTTGGGTGTGTTAGTAATTACTCTGGGTCAGGGTGGGGGTGTTAGTATATTACTATGCGTCAGGGGTGTGGGTGTTAGTATATTACTTGGTAGGGTGTTGTGTTAGTAATTACCTCTGGTCAGGTGGGAGGTGTGGTTAGTATAATTACATCTGGTCCGGGTGTGTAGTATATTACCTCTGGTCAGGTGTGTTAGTATATCCTCTGGCAGGGTTGTGTTAGTATATTACTATGGTCAGGGTGTGTAGTATATTAACCTATGGCAGGTGGGGTGTGTTAGTATTATTACCTCTGGTCAGGGGGGGTCGTGTCTAGTATATTACCTTGGTCGGGTGGGGTGGTTAGTATATTCTCGGTCAGGGGTGTTAGTATATTACCTCTGGTCAGGGGGTGTTCGTATAGTTACCTCTGGTCAGGGTGGGGTTTGTGTTAAGGATATTACCTCGGTCAGGGTGGGTGGTTAGTATATTACCTCTGGTCAGGTGGGGGTGTGTTAGTATATTACCTCTCTGGTCAGGGTGTGTAGTATATTACCTATGGTTCAGGTGTGTTAGTATATTAACTTGGTCAGGGTGGGGTTGTGTTAGTATATACTCTGGGTCGAGGGCGTGTGTTTTGTTAGTATATTACTCTGGTCAGGGTGTGAGTTAGTTATATTACCTCTGGTCAGGTGGGGTGTGTTAGTTATACCTCTGGTCAGGGTGGGGTGTGTAGTATATTTACCTAGGTCAGGTGGGGGTGTGTTAGTATATTACCTCTGGTCAGGGTGGTAGTGTTTCGTAGATTACAGTGGGTCAGGGGTGGGGTGTGTTAGTCACTATTACCTATGGTTCAGGGTGATGTTAGTATAGTACCTCTGGTTCAGGGGTGTGGGGTGTGTTAGTCTATTACTTGGTCAGGTGCGTTAGTATATACTCTGGTCAGGGTGGGGTGTGTTAGTATATTACCTCTGGTCAGGGTGGGGTGTGTTAGTATATTACCTCTGGTCAGGGTGGGGTGTGTTAGTATATTACCTCTGGTCAGGGTGGGGTGCGTTAGTATATTACCTCTGGTCAGGGTTGGGTGCGTTAGTATATTACCCTTTTGGTCAGGGTTGGGTTTGGCCTTTCTTCCTCATGTTATTGGCTGTGGTTCACTGAAGTGTAGTCTCCCACGGTTTTACCTTGGTAAACCGCTCGGGGGATGTTGTCACCCTGAAAACACGTTAAACATTACAAATGACACGTTAAACATTACCTTTTCGACTTTTTCAAAATGGTGTCTTTGCCTTCCCCTCTCATATACAGTATTTTCCTCCCTCCGTGACCTATTTACATTTGAGTAATTTAGCAGACGGTCTCATTCAGAGGGATCACAATCATTCTCTAGCTAATAGCCAAATCAGTGCTAGGAGACAGAGACTCACAGGACTGGTTTGAATGGTCTCTTGCTTCGGTCTGATTGGGACTGCTCCACGTTGATGGACTGGTTCATGGCTTCCAGCTGGAAGGCAACACAGGAGACGATTCAGTCAGTTGATGAAAGAAAGTAGTATTAAATTAAATCAAACCCTGGCCCCTTCCTCATGTAGACCTGAAGGGATTGGATAGGTGGCCAAACCTCCCCCTTGCTAATCAGAAGGCAAGTTGAACCAATTCTTATCATTTTGTTTAAAACCTATCCAATATCTTACATCTACAGGAGGGAAGTCAGCTAGGAGCTAAAGGCTAGGGGATGATTAGGGATTCACAAAGGATCACCTCTCCTCCCTCACCTTAACCCCATTGAGTTTGAGATAGAAGCAGTCGATAGGCTGGAGGCCCTCGCTGGTCTTGATGTACTTGGGATCTCCCAGCATGCCGCAGTACACGGTGACCTGGAAGTGATTTTTCTTCTGACACACGAAGGCGTCGTCCGCCAGGGAGAAGTTAAAGCCTTTATCAGCGTCAACGCGATAGGTGGGCATCGGGCTAGAGAGGGAGGGAGAGATGGATGGAGAGAAGGAGAGATGGATGGACAGAGAGTTCAGTCTATAAGGGTTGGTCAATAATTTCATAGAAGTTCATCATTCGGTTCATATACTCTATGTTCTCTGTCATTGTACTTGCACTCATTGAGCTAAATATGGAGGGTTGGATGAAAAGAGCGGTTTGTGTAAAAGGGATTGGTTCACATCTGCCTGGCTACCCAAACGCTAGGCCACGCCCACGGACGTTCGATTCTTCTCCTCAATGAGTCTGGATCTGAGTACCTCCCTGACGATTTCTAGAACACAAACAAATTCTAACCGTTCTGATTGGTCCCACAAACTGATGGGTTGGGCAAGAGCCAGAACACACGTGGGTAAAGTGGTGTTTTGAAAATGTGTCATTGGCTTTGATACTCTGATTGGTTAGAGGCAAGGTTCACAAAGGTTCATCAATTATCAAGGACCTCAGCCACCCGAGCCACGGCCTGTTCAACCCCACTATCACCTAAAAGGAGGAGACAGTACAGGTGCATCAAAGCTAGGATCAAGAGACTGAAAAACAGCTTCTATCTCCAGGCCATTAGACTGTTAAACAGCTTACCCTGCCCTCTGTCCAGTACCCTGCCCTCTGCCCAGTACCCTGCCCTCCGCCCAGTACCCTGCCCTTGCCACTACCCTGCCCTGTGCCCATACCCTGCCCTCTGTCCAGTACCCTGCCCTCTGTCCAGTACCACCTGCTTGCCCATACCCTGCCCTCTGCCAGTACCCGCCCTGCCCTTGCCCTCCACCCGTACCCTGCCCTCTGCCCACTACCCTGCCCTCTGCTAGTACCCTGCCCTCTGTCCAGTACCCTGCCCTCTGCCCACTACTCTACATGCCCACTACCCTGCCCTCTGCCCAGTACCCTGCCCTCTGCCCAGTACCCTGCCCTCTGCCAGTACCCTTCCCTCTGCCCAGTACCCTGCCCTCTGCCCACTACCCTGCCCTCTGCCAGTACCCTTGCCCTCTGCCCATAACCCTGCCCTCCTGCCCCAGTACCCTGCCCTCTGCCACGTACCCTGCCCTCTGCCCATACCCTGCCTCCGCCCAGTACCCTGCCCTCTGTCCAGTACCCTGCCCTCTGTCCAGTACCCTGCCCTCCGCCCAGTACCCTGCCCTCTGCCCACTACCCTGCCCTCTGCCCAGTACCCTGCCCTCTGCCCACTACCCTGCCCTCCGCCCAGTACCCTGCCCTCTGCCCAGTACCCTGCCCTCTGCCCAGTACCCTGCCCTCTGCCCAGTACCCTGCCCTCTGTCCAGTACCCTGCCCTCTGCCAGTACCCTACCCTCTGCCCAGTACCCCTCTGCGCCCCCTCTGTCCAGTACCCTGCCCTCTGTCCCAGTACCCTGCCCTCTGCCCAGTACCCTGCCCTCTGCCCTACCCTGCCCTCGTACCCTTTCCCTCTGTCCAGTACCCTGCCTCGCTACCTGCCTCGCCCACTACCCTCCCTCGTCCAGTACCCTGCCCTCTGCCCAGTACCCTGCCCTCTGTCCAGTACCCTGCCCTCTGTCCAGTACCCTGCCCTCTGTCCAGTACCCTGCCCTCTGTCCAGTACCCTGCCCTCTGTCCAGTACCCTGCCCTCTGCCCACTACCCTGCCCTCTGTCCAGTACCCTGCCCTCTGCCCAGTACCCTGCCCTCTGCCCAGTACCCTGCCCTCTGCCAGTACCCTGCCCTCTGCCCAGTACCCTGCCCTCTGCCCAGTACCCTGCCCTCCGCCCAGTACCCTGCCCTCTGTCCAGTACCCTGCCCTCTGTCCAGTACCCTTCCCTCGCCATACCCTGCCTCGCCCGTACCCTTCCCTCGCCCATACCCTGCCCTCTGCCCATACCCTCCCTCTGTCCAGTACCCTGCCCTCTGCCCAGTACCCTGCCCTCTGTCCAGTACCCTGCCTCTGCCCAGTACCCTGCCCTCTGCCCAGTACCCTGCCCTCTGCCTAGTACCCTTCCCTCCGCCCACTACCCTGCCCTCTGCCCAGTACCCTGCCCTCCGCCCACTACCCTGCCCTCCGCCCAGTACCCTGCCCTCCGCCAGTACCCTGCCCTCTGTCCCAGTACCCTGTCCCTGCTGTACCCTGCCCTCTGTCCAGTACCCTGCCCTCTGTCCATACCCTCCCTCCGCCCAGTACCCTGCCCTTTTGTCCAGTACCCTGCCCTCTGTCCAGTACCCTCCTCCCGTCCAGCCCTACCCTCTGCCCAGTCCCTGCCCTGTCCAATACCCTGCCCTCTGCCCAGTACCCTGCCCTCTCCCAACCTGCCCTCTGCCCAGTACCCTGCCCTCGTACCCTGCCCTCTGCCCAGTACCCTGCCCTCTGCCCAGTACCCTGCCCTCTGCCAGTACCCTGCCCTCTGCCCAGTACCCTGCCTCTGTCCACTACCCTACCTCTGTCCAGTACCCTGCCCTCTGTCCCTACGTACCCTGCCCAGTCCCTACCTTGCAGTACCCTGCCCTCTGCCCAGTACCCTGCCCTCTGCCCTACCCGCCTCTGCCTCCTGCCCTTCCAGTACCTGTCTGTGGTACCACTGGCCACTACCCTGCCCTTAGGGACTCTGCCCTTGTCTAGACTCATTGAACACTCACTTTAAAATGCTCAGTTTACTCCTCTGTCTAAATGTTAGACACTTTATATGTTGTTATACTCCTTGTTGCCATTACTGCCTTGAGTACGGCACATAACCATTTGCCCCGCCATACACTGCCTCATACCCGTGTCCAACCTCTTGCTTGTCTTGAATAGCTTCCTCATGCAGTTCTCATGGTCTCAAAGTCCCTGCTCCCATAGGTCATCCCATAGGTTACTCCCTGTCATAATGCTCTTCCAAAGTCCCATCATAGTCATCACTGTCCACCAGTACCTAGCCTCATTAGTACAATGGTCTCTGTCCATACTGCTCTCCATACATAATAGGTTCCAGTACTAGTTCCCTCACCGTCATCATGCCCATAATGGTTTCATCACTGGCTCTCACTGGTTGTCATAGTCCTCTGTTCCAGTACTGCTTCTCAAAGTCTCCCTTCTCCAGTTCTGCCTGATTCATCCTGTGCTAATAGGGTCATCATAGGTTAATCTGCCCTCTTTTCAGTCCTCACTAAGCTTACCAGTCATCCCATGTATATGCCCCTGTCCATACTCCCTAAACACCATGTTCGCCAGTCCTTCCTTCCATACGGCCTGAGTAACTCCCTTGTCCATACACCGCCCTCTCCAGTTTCCCTTCCCTCTGTCCAGTTACCCCTGCCCTCTGCCCAGTACCCTGCCCTCTGCCCAGTACCCTGCCCTCTGCCTAGTACAAAGCATTTGCTGCACCCGCCAAACACTTCTAACTTGTCACAACCAATAAAATGTGATTTGATTTGAATAGGTTCATCACTAGATTCATCATAGGTTTCATCAATGGTTTCATCATAGGTTCATCACTAATTCATCAATGGTTCATCAATAGGTTCATCAATAGGTTCATCACTAGATTCATCAATAGGTTCATCAATAGGTTCATCAATAGGTTCATCAATAGATTCATCAATAGGTTCATCACTAGATTCATCAATAGGTTCATCAATAGGTTCATCAATAGGTTCATAACTAGATTCATCAATAGGTTCATCAATAGGTTCATCAATAGGTTCATCACTAGTTCATCAATAGTTCATCAATGGTTCATCACTAGTTCATCATAGGTTCATCAATAGGTTCATCAGAATTCATCAATGTTCATCAATAGGTTCATCATAGGTTCATCAATAGTTCTATAGATGTATCACTAATTCATCATAGTCATCAATAGGTTCATCATGTTCATCATAGGTTCATCACTAGATTCATCACTAGGTTCATCAATAGGTTCATCAATAGGTTCATCAATAGGTTCATCAATAGGTTCATCACTAGGTTCATCACTAGGTTCATCAATAGGTTCATCAATAGGTTCATCAATAGGTTCATCAATAGGTTCATCATAGTCATCTAGGTTCATCATAGTTCATCAATAGGTTCATCAATAGGTTCATCATAGATTCATCAATAGGTTCATCACTAGATTCATCAATAGGTTCATCACTAGATTCATCAATAGGTTCATCAATAGGTTCATCAATAGGTTCATCACTAGGTTCATCACTAGGTTCATCAATGGGTTCATCAATAGGTTCATCACTAGTTCATCACTAGGTTCATCACTAGATTCATCAATAGGTTCATCACTAGATTCATCAATAGGTTCATCAATAGGTTCATCAATAGGTTTGAAATCTTGCTTCTCTTTTTTATTGTTCTCACTAAAAGGCTTTACTCAGTCATCCAATGATATGTCCACACATGTCCACACAAATCCCAAATAAACAACATTATCAAAAGTGTTAACAGGCTAATTTTTGTCTGTGTCCTTCCAATACAGGAGAATATACACTGAATAAAAATATAAACGCAACATGCAACAATTTCAAAGACTTTACTGAGTTATATAATAAATGCATTAGGCCCTAATCTATGGATTCCACGACTGGGAATACAGATATGCATCTATTGGTGTCACGACTTCTGCCGAGGCTGCCTCCCCTCCTTGTTCGGGCAGGTTTCGGCGTTCGTCGTCACCGGCTTACTAGCTACTGCCGATCCCATTCTCATCACTCCACTTGTCATGTCTTGTCAAACACGCACACCTGGTGCTCATTCCCCTAATTAGTATGTGTATAAGTGTTCCCTCTGTTCCCCTTGTCTTTGTGAGTGATTGATTCATTGTGAGAGCGAGGAGCTCGGTTGAGCTACTCTTCCATTTGTTATTGCCAAGGTGGAATATTTTCCCTTGTGATAGTTTCGTTTTGACGCTGGGTGCGTTTTATTTATGTAAACGGAATAAACTCTGTACTTCAGTGTTTTACCTCCTGCTCCTGACTCCTTCATTCACACCTCATCACAATTGGTCACAGATCCCTTTTTCCAAAATGGTAGGGGCGTGGATCAGAAAACCAGTCAGTATCTGGTGTGACCACCATTTGCCTCATGGAGCGTGACATCTCCTTCGCATAGAGTTGATCAGGCTGTTGATTGTGGCCTGTGGAATGTTGTCCCACTCCTCTTCAATGGCTGTGCGAAGTTGCTGGATATTGGCGGGAACTGGAACACACTGTCGTACACGTTGATCCAGAGCATCCCAAACATGTTTAATGGTTAATACGTCTGTTGAGTATGCAGGCCATGGAAGAACTGGGACATTTTCAGCTTCCAGGAATTGTGTACAGATCCTTGCGAGATGGGGCCAGTGCATTAACATGCTGAAGCATGAGGTGATGGCGTTGGATGAATGTGCTTTCAAATTGCCATCAATAAAATGCAGTTGTGTTCATTGTCCATAGCTTATGCCTGCCCATACCATAACCCCACCGCCACCATGGGGCACTCTGTTCACAACGTTGACATCAGCAAACCGCTCGCCCACACGATGCCATCTGCCCGGTACAGTTGAAACGGGGATTCATCCGTGAAGAGCACACTTCCCCAGCGTGCCAGTGTCCATCGAAGGTGAGCATTTGGCCACTGAAGTCAGTTACGACGCCGAACTGCAGTAGGGTCAAGTCCCTGGTGAGGACGACGAGAACGCAGATGAGCTTCCCTGAGACGGTTTCTGACAGTTTGTGCAGAAATTCCTCAGTTGTGCAAATCCACAGTTTCATCAGCTGTCCGGGTGGCTGGTCTCAGACGATCCTGCAGGTGAAGAAGCCGGATGTCGAGGTCCTGGACTGGCGTGGTTACACATGATCTGAGGTTGTGAGGCCGGTTGGACGTACTGCCAAATTCTCTAAAGCGACATTGGAGGCGGATTATGGTAGAGAAATGAACATTCAATTCTCTGGCAACAGCTCTGGTGGACTTTTCTTCCGTCAGCATGCCAATTGCATGCTTCCTCAAAACTTGACACATCTGTGGCAATGTGTTGTGTGACTTTTATTGTCCCCAGCACAAGGTGCACCTGTGTAATGATCATGCTGTTTAATCAGCTTCTTGATATGCCACACCTGTCAGGTAGATGGATTATCTTGGCAAAGGAGAAATTATCACTAACAGGGATGTAAACACATTTGTGCACAAAATTTGAGAAATACGCTTTTTGTGCGTATGGAAAATTTCTGGGATGTTTTATTTCAGCTCAAGAAACATGGGACCAACGCTTTACATGTTGCGTTTATATTTTTATTCAGTATAATTCCACTAGTCAACACCATGTTGAAGACCTTACAGACTCCACTATGGTATACGAGTCATGTTGAAGACCTTACAGACAGACCCCACTATGGTATAGGAGTCATGTTGAAGGCGGCAGGTAGCTCAGTGGTTAAGAGCGTTGTGCCAGTAACCGAAAGGTCTCTGGTTCTAATCCCTGAGCCGACTAGGTGAAAAATCTGTTGATGTGCCCTTGAGCAAAGCACTTAACCCTAATTGCTCCTGTAAGTCGCTCTGGATAAGAGCGTCTGCTAAATGACTAAAATGTAAATGTTGAAGACCTTACAGACCCCACTTACGAGGACAAATAGTATTCCTAATCATGTTATACTCCATATATTTCTTCCAGATTATAATGTGTTAAACGTGAGTGTACCAGCTACGATGACGATAACATAACGGTATGCACTAAACCCCACCTCCACCCCTCATCCCTCAATCTCAGACTTCCCAGTTCGGCATAGCAATGTCCACAAGTAGGTGTTTGCACATTTATCCTCCACCAGCTCCTCTCATTTCCATCCACCTTTCCACCCCCCTCCCCTCCTCTTGTCCTCCACCAGCTCCTCTCATTTCCACCCCCCTCCCCTCCTCTTATCCTCCACCAGCTCCTCTCATTTCCACCCCCCTTTCCACCCCCCGCCCCTCCTCGTGTCCCCTCTTGGGTCCTCCACCAGCCTCCTCTCATTTCCACCCCCCTCCCCCTCCTCTCTTGTCCTCACCAGCTCCTCTCATTTCCACCCCCCTCCTCCACCCCCTCCCCTTCCCTCGTTATCTACCCCCCTCTCCTCTCCTCCCCTTCATACTCTTTCTTAACCGAAACCTGCTCTTACTCACTCCCCCGCGTCACTCACTTCCAAGGAATCTATAAAACCCTCTGTTTCTCTGGATCATTCTGTTCTCTCCTCCCACCCTGCATACCATTACACACATCTCGCTCTCTCCCTCCTCTCTCTCCCCCCTCTTCTCCCCCACCTCTCTCTCTCCCCCTCTCAACTCCCCCTCCTCTCTCTCCCCCCCCTCTCTCCCCCCTCCTCTCTCTCTCTCTCTCTCCCTCCTCTCCCCCCCCCTCTCTCTCCCCCCCCCTCTCCCCCCGCTCCTCTCGTCTCTCTCTCTCATCCCCCTCTCCCCCCTCTCTCTCTCCCCCCTCTCTCCCCCTCTCTCATCTTCTTCTCTCTCCTCTCTCTCTCCCCCCCTCTCTCTCTCCTCTCCCCTTCTCTCGCTCCTCGCTCTCCTCGCCCTCTCCTCCCTCTCCCCCCCCCTCTCCTCTCTCCTCTCCCCCCTCTCTCCTCTCCCCCCTCCTCTCTCTCCTCTCCTCCTCCCCCCTCTCTCCCCCCTCTCTCATCCCCCCTCTCTCCTCCCCCCCTCTCTCTCTCCTCCTCCTCCTCCCCCCTTCTCTTCGCTCCGTCTCTCTCTCTCGTTCTCTCTCTCTCTCCTCTCTCTCTCCCCTCTCTCCCCCCCCTCCTCCTCTCTCCCCCCCTCTCTCTCTCCTCTCTCCCTCCCCTCTCTCCCCCCTTCCCGTCCCCTCGCTCCTCTCTCTATCCTCTCTCTCGTTCTCGAGGGGGGTCTGCGTGCTGGCATAAGACAGAAAAAGTGGAAGGGCGAGCAAGGAGTGACGACTCAGACAAAAATATCCAAGGTGACCGAATGATGCGGGACCATCCTTGTCACTATCTACATAATATTGCGGCCGGAGAGAGCTAAACAAAGAACACAAAGCGTAGACGTACATTATGTAGAGCAGGGGAAGGGGGGGGGAAAAAGAAAGAGGAGAGGAAAAAAGGAGACCAGTGTGTAACCTATGGAAGTATCGGCAAGGTGGGGTAGGGCGGAGAAGAGGATTTAAGGGAGGAGATCGGAATGTAACAAAATGCAACGGTGCAAGAGACACTCTGTAACAACAACTGTCGGTAATGGACAGGGTTGTGACAAGTCAGTACAGGCAAAAGGGGGGTCCGGCCGATAGGTGTATATAAAAACTGCTGAAATGGGGCGGAACATTCACCATTATTTATACACTAGAGTAGATATAGGAAAGTGTCCAGTTAAAACAGAATATATCAGCATCAGCAAAATACCACCCATCAAACACCTAGGAGCCAGAAACAATGTCTACTGGGTATGTGGGGAAACCAAGATCAATTTTGAATCTCACATATTGTTATGGAGTTTTATATTCACGGAGGGGGGGGGAAGAAAAAATACTGGAGGGTGTTGGTTGACAACAAATAATATGAATAGAAAGAGGAAGTATGTGAAAAAAAAGGGCTGTAAGAGGGGGGAAGGGAGGGGGGAGAGAAAGCTCCAGCAATGCTTTAACAGCAGAGTTACACATGAATACCCCCAGAAGTTTTGTAGGAATATGGTTACTGACTACCACGGGTAAACTACAGTGATGGACAAAGTATTTTTGCTACCACCATTCTAATCTTGTGTGGCAATTTCAATCCACATGTACACACCTAACTGATCTGCGATAATTTTAAATGGTCGGCTTCTTTGAGACACAGTGATCGTGCAAATCACACCAAAAACATCCTAACAAAAACGCATTTCAAATAAATTGAATTATGCATTTTAATGAGGAGATAAGGTATTATGACCCCCGCTACAATCAGCAAAGATTGTCTGCTCACCAAGGTGGTCTTTACACAAGTCGAAGCTTAGATTTAGGACACACTCTTAAAGGAAGTGCTCACTAAATCAGACAGTGTTTTGTGGACCTGTACAGTTAACAGACACCTGTCCAAGAAGCCGATCATCAATCAAGATTCAACTACATAGCAATCCAACACAGTATAACAAGTGGGCCAAGAGCTCTCCAAGGATGTCAACTACAGGAGCAACAGGTCTGACCTACTGTGATTTGCCAACAAGGTTTTGCCCCCAAATACTAAGTCATTGGGTTGCAGAGGGTCAAATACTATTAAGTCCCTCATGGTAAAAGGCAAATAGTTTTTTTTTCTGAATTAATGTTGTTGTTATTCTTTGGCTCTCACTGTTTCAAATAAACCTACCATTAAAAGTATCGGGGGAGACTGATCCCATTTCTTTGTCAGTGGCAAACTTACAAAATCAGCAGGGGATCAAATACATTTTTTTTTCCCTCACTGTATATAAAGAGAAGAAGTCACCACCTATATACTGTAAATGGTAAACGATAACCCAACATTGGGGCTATGATGGCTGTGTTGTTTAATGATGGCTGTGTTGAGTTAGGATGGCTTTGTATGTTTGATGTGAGCTTGTTGTTTATGATGTGCTGTGGTTGTTTTATGATGGCTGTGGTTGGTTAGGATGGCTGATGTGGGGTGTTTAATTATTGCTATTGTGTTTATGATGGGCGTGTTAGGTTTTATGTGCTGTGTTGGTTATGATGGCTGTGTTGGTTATGATGGCTGTGTTGTATGTAATGATGGCTGTTGTTGTTATATGAGCTAATTTACATTTACATTTTAGCAGACGCTCTTATCCGAGCGACTTACAGTTAAGTGAGTGCATACATTTTCATACTGGCCCCCCGTGGAAACGACCCACAACCCTGGCGTTGCAACGCCATGCGCTACCAACTGAGTGGCTACCTCCCTCCCTGCCGGCCAGTGGTCCCTCCCTACGCCTGGAGTCACAGTTATTTATAATGACAGCTGTAGACTATGATATAAAAGGGGCGTGAGGGATAGTTTTTTTACTGTCATTATAGCAGAACGCTCTTGATCCAAGCGACTTACAGGAGCAATTAGGTTAAGTGCCTTTTTTCAAGGGCACACGACAGATTTTTTCACCTGTCGAGCTCGGGGATTAAGAAACCAGCCAAACCTTTCGGTTTACTGGCACAAACTCTCTTAAAACCACTAAGCTACCCTCCGCCTATGGAAAGTGTTATGATGGTGTGTGCGGTGTGTTGTTTATGAGGTTTATGATGGCTATGTTGGTTTTAGATGGCTCTTGGTTATGATGGTTAGGTTGGTTATGATGGCGATGTTGGTTATATGGCTATGTGTTATGATGTCTATGTTGGTTTATGATGGCTATGTGGTTATGATTGTTATGATGGTTATGTTGGTCTGATGGTAATGATGGCTATTTGGTTATGTTGGCTATGTGTTAGGATGGTTCTGTTGGTTATGATGGCTATGTTGGGTTATGATGGTATGTTGTTATTCATGGCGATGTTGGTTTATGATGGTTGTTGGTTATGATAGCTAATGTGTTATGAAATAGGTTATGATGGTTATGTTGTTATGATGGTTTTTATGATGGCTATGTTGGTTATGAAATGGCTATGTTTTGGTTATGATGGTTATGTTGGTTATAGGGCTATGAGTTGGTTATGATGGCCTATTGATGGCTATGTTGGTTATGATTGTCTATGTTGTTATTATGCTATGTTGGTTATGATGCTATTTTGGTTAGATGGCTATTTTTGTTTATGATGTGTTATGATGCTATGTGGTTATGAATGGCTTGTGGTTATGATGGCTATGTGGTTATGATGGCTATGTTGGTTATGATGGCTATGTTGGTTATGATGGTTATGTTGGTTATGATGGCTATGTTGGTTATGATGGCTATGTTGGTTATGATGGCTATGTTGGTTATGATGGCTATGTTGTTTGGTTATGATGGCTATGTTGGTTATGATGGCTATGTTGGTTATGGATGGCTAGTTTGGGTTATGAATGGTTATGTTGGTTATGATGGCTATGTCGGGTTATGATGGCTATGTTTGGTCTGAACTGGCTATGTTGGTTATGATGGCTCTGTTTTTTTTAATGGTTATGATTGCTAATGTTGTTATATGCTTATGTTTGCTATGTTGGTTTATGATGGGCTATGGGGTTTTTTGGTTATGATGGCTATTTGGTTTATGATGGCTATGTTGGGTTATGATGGCTATGTTGTTTATGATGGTTGTGATGGCTATGTTGGTTATGATGGCTATGTTGGTTATGATGGCTATGTTGGTTACGATGGCTATGTTGGTTACGATGGCTATGTTGGTTATGATGGCTATGTTAGTTATGATGGCTATGTTGGTTATGTTACCCATTAAATTGTTATGAGCATACATAGACTGTGTGACATTCTTTTTTTTATTCCCAACATGTTGCCAAGGCAACAGGACAGGGAGAAGTGGAGGGAGGGAGGTCATTGTGTCCTGATGTTTCAGAAGGAGGACGTAAGGATGTTCATGACTAAAAGGGTTTATGTTTGGATTATGTGTGAACGCATGCATGTGACAGTCTGTTGGGATATTGTAATGTGGTAATGGGGGGAAAGAGAAGGAAAGAGAGAGACAGAGAGAAAGAGAGAGAGAGACAGACAAAGACATGCCTGCCTACCTGGCTCTTGTTTGATGATACCTGTGAGGATCTGAGAGTTGAGGGTGCTGTTAGGACAGTCCGACTGCCTTCCTCTTCTCGCGATGTTGGACTTGGGTACCCACTGTACACAACAAACACACACACACAACACACACACACCAACACTCACACACACACACACACACACACACACACACACACACACAAACAAACAAACAAACGTAGGGAATTTAATCATTTTCATCCCGAGATCAAGATTGATCGATCAACTGTAACATAAGACGGAGGGCATCTGAATTGGCCCCCCTCTCTTCTCTGCCGAACCATTCATCTCTTTCTCTCCTGCTCACTCATTCCCTCTCCTCCCTCCATGGCCCCTCCATACCTCCCTCCATGACCCCCCTCCATGGCCCCCCTCCATGACCCCCCTCCATGACCCCCTCCATGGCCCCCCTCCATGACCCCCCTCCATGGCCCCCTCCATGGCCCCCTCCATGGCCCCCTCCTGACCCCCTCCAATGACCCCCCTCCATTACCCCCCCTCCCATGCCCCCCTCCTGACCCCCCTCCATGGCCCCTCCATGGCCCACTCCATGACCCCCCTCCAATGACTCCCCCTCCATGACCCCCTCCATGGCCCCCCTCCAACCCCCCGCCAGGCCCCTCCATGGCCCCCTCCATGCATGACCCCCCCTCCATGCCCCCCTCCATGACTGCCCCTCCATGACCCCCCTCCATGCCCCCCCTCCTGGCCCCCCTCCATACCCCCCTCCATACCCCCTTCCATGACCCCCCTCCATGACCCCCCCCCTCCATGGCCCCCCTCCATACCCCCCTCCATGGCCCCCTCATGGCCCCCTCCCTCCATGACCCCTCCTCCATGACCCCCTCCTGACCCCCCTCCATGACCCCCCTCCATGCCCCCCTCCATGACCCCCTCCATGGCCCCCCTCCAGCCCCCCTCCATGGCCCCCCCCTCCCTCGCGCTTCTGTGGGTACTGCAGTGAGCTATGGCGCATCCCTCTCCTCCCTCCCTCCATCCCTCCATCCCTCCCTCTCCCTCCCTACACCCCTCCCAACCTCCCTCCATCCCCTAATCATCGCTCCCCCTCCCTCCCTCCCTCCATCCCTCCCTCTCCCTCCTACACATCCCTTCCCCCCTCCCTACCTACATCCCTCCCTCCTCCCTCCCTCCATCCCTCCCCCTCCCTCCCTACACCCCCCCCCTCCTCCCTACATCCCTCCTCCTCCCCCCTCCCTCCCTCCCACCCTCCCTCTCCCTCCCTACTCAATCCCTCCCCCTCCCTACAATACTCTCTCCCTCCTCCCTCCCTACAATCCTCCCACCTCCCCCTCCCTCCCTCCATCTCCTCCTCTCCCCTCCCTCCCTACATCCCTCCCCCTCCCTACATCCTCCTCCTCCCCCTCCCTCCTCCTCCTCCCTCCCTACTTCCTCCTCCCTCCCCACCTCCCACCCTCCATCCCTCCCCTCCTCCCTACATCCCCTCCTCCGCAGCCCTCCATCCCTCCATCCTCCCTCGTCCCTCCCTACATCCCTCCCCCTCCCCGACATGATCCTCCTCCTCCCGCCCCCCCTCGCCTCCCGTCCATCCCTCCTCCCCTCCCTACATCCCTCCTCCTCCCTACATCGCCTCCCTCTCCCTCCTCCCTCCCTACCTCCCTCCCTCCTCCTCCCTCCCTCCATCCCTCCATCCCGCTCCCTCTCCCTCCCTACTCCCTCCCCCTCCTACATCCCTCCTCCTGCCCCTCCCTCCATACCTCCCTCCCCCTCCATCCCTCCCTCCCCCTCCCTTACATCCTCCTCACCTCCCTACATCCCTCCCCTCCATCCCTCCCTCCCCCTCCCTACTACTCCCCCTCCCTACATCCTCCTCCCTCCCCCCTCCCCCTCCCTCTCATCCCTCCCTCTCCTCCCTCTCCCTCCCTACAGCCCTCCCCCTCCTTCTCCCCGCCCCCTCCCTACATCCCTCCTCCTCCCTCCTCCCTCCCCACATCTCCCTCCCCCCCCCCTCCATCCCTCCCCCTTCCCTCCCTCCCTCCCTCCACCCC
This sequence comes from Coregonus sp. 'balchen', assembly GCA_902810595.1. NCBI lineage: Eukaryota > Metazoa > Chordata > Actinopteri > Salmoniformes > Salmonidae > Coregonus > Coregonus sp. 'balchen'. The sequence goes on from LR778271.1 coordinate 1,663,629, forward strand.
CTCCTCCCTCCCTCCCCCCCCCCCCTCCATCCCCTCCCCCTCCCTCCCCCATCCCCTCCCCCTTCCCCTCCCTCCCTCCATCCCTCCCTACCTCTCCCTCCCTACCTATCCCTCCTCCCCCACACCCCCCCCTCCCTCCCTACATCCTCCCCCCCTCCTGCCCATCCCTACAGCCCTCCCCTCCCTCCCCACATCCCCCCCCCTCCCTCCTCCTCCCCTCCCTCCCTACAACCGATCATCCCCTCTCCCTCCCTTCCATCCATCCCTCCCTCTCCCCCCGCACATCCCTCCTCCTCCTCCCTCCTCCCTCCCTAACATATCCGCCCCCTCCCTCCCCTACATCCCTCCCCCCTCCCTCCTCCTCCCTCCTCCCGCCCTACATCCCTCCCCCGTCCCTCCCTTCCCTACAGCCCTCTCCCGCCTCCCTACACAACACAACCCCCCCACCTACACATCTCAGGACCTACGCTCTACCACGAAGCTAAGGCGCAACACGTAGCAAGTATCTCAGTATCGCAGTATCTCCAAGGAGCGCAGTAGCGACATTAGGACACTACCGCCGGGGATCTCAGGATAGACACGAGCGGCCTCCCCCGCCTCTGGACACACTGGGCAGATGCTTACAAGGGAGGGAGGGTTTGGTTGATTGATTGATTGGTTAATTGATTGATTGATCACTCACTCTTGCCCCTGTTGTGGGTGTTGCAATAGTTGATGCATCATCTGGCTCTGATGCAGGTCCTGGCCACTCCCATTGGAGGCGGGACCAATGGGGTACTGCGAGATCATTGGCTCAGGCTTCATGTACATGTCCCGGTGCATGTTGGGATAACCGTGGCCGTGCGGGGGGAGCGGCGGCGGGGTCATGTGACACATGTTCTCTGGTGTCATGGTCCTCAGCATGTGAATGTCTGGAAGACAGGGAGGAATACATTTTTATGCATCATCAAGTTCTGAGTGTTCTGGTCATCACATCATCTGATGGTATATACAATAGGAGAACAATTCCCTGATTATCACTTAGTCTGATAACTTGACCCAAATACACTGAAGACAGACCGAGGGTCAAACCAGGGTTCATTGTCCAGTGTATTTGGGGGTTTTGAATGCTACTATTGATAATCTGTGGCCAGGTTCCCATACAATCTTTTACCAGGAAAACCCTCAGATGACACAGTGTTGTAATAGATGTGAATGTAAGATACAGTGCCTTCAGAAAGTATTCATACCCCTTGACTTATTCCACATGTTGTTATAGCCTGAATTCAAAATGGATAAAATTGTTTTTTTCCTAATCCGTCTACACACAGTACCCCATAACGACAAAATTAAAATATGTTTTTAGACATTTTTGCAAACTTATAGAAAATTAAATACAGAAACATCTGATTTACATAAGTATTCGCACCCCTGAGTCAATACATGTTAGAATCACCTTTGGCAGCGATTACAGCTGTGAGTCTTTCTGGGTAAGTCTCTAAGAGCTTTCCACACCTGGATTGTACAATATTTGCACAATATTCTTAAATTATTCAAGCTCTGTCAAGTTGGTTGTTGATCATTGATAGACAGCCATTTTCAAGTTTTGCTATAGATTTAAGTCAAAACTGTAACTAGGCCACTCAGGAACATTCAATGTCGTCTTGGTGAGCAACTCCAGTGTATATTTTGCCTTGTGTTTTAGGTTATTGTCCTGCTGAAAGGTGAATTAATCTCCCAGTGTCTGGTGGAAAGCAGACTGAACAAGGTTTTCCTCTAGGATTTTGCCTGTGCTTAGCTCTATTCCATTAATTTTTTATCCTAAACAACTCCCCAGTCCTTGCCGATGACAAGCATACCCATAACATGATGCAGCCACCACCATGCTTGAAAATATGAAAGAGTGGTACTCAGTGATGTGTTGTGTTGGATTTGCCCTAAACATAACGCTTTGTTTTCAGGACATAATGTTAATTTCTTTGCCACATTTTTTGCAGTTTTACTTTAGTGCCTTATTGCAAACAGGATGCATGTTTTGGAATATTTTCTTTCTGTACAGGCTTCTTTCTTTTCACTCTGTCAATTAGGTTAGTATTGTAATAGTCATTCAAAAATCATGTTAAACACTATTATTGCACACAGAGTGAGTCCATGCAACTTATGTGACTTTTTACTCCTGAACTTATTTAGGGTTGCCAAAACAAGGGGGTTAAATACTTATTGACTCAAGACATCTCAGCTTTTCATTTTCTATTAATTTTTAAACATTTCTAAAAACATAATTCCACTTTGACATTATGGGGTATTGTGTGTAGGTCAGTGACACAAAATCTAAATGTAATCCATTTTAAATTCAGGCTGTAACACAACAAAATGTGGAAAAAGTAAAAAGGGTGTGAATACATTCTGAAGGCAGTGTGTAAATCCAATACATAAATACAGTGCTATCGTATTTAATTCTGTGATCTAGTGTGTAATCAGGCCAGGTTCCCTCCACCCTAGGCTAATGGTACTTTCCATTGTTCCTTCCTGGAGCTCGGCCAATCAGATAAGACCTTCCACACCTTCTCACTGATGGGAAAGACCAACACGGGTGTGGGTGGGGGGCAGGACGTAAGAACATTGACGCATGTAGACTTTGTGTTGCCTACTACAACTTTCTGTGAGAAATTTATAGAAATATACTACACGTAATCCAGCTGTTATGCGAACATTTCGGAGTTTCCATCAGGTATTTAACATAGCAGCCCACATGAAAAAAATACTACAGTTTACTATAGAATACTATACTCCACACTGTAGTATCCCTCGATCGTGTAGTATTTACTATAGAATTTAGCAGTATACTATAGAATAGTATACTCCACACTGTAGTATCCCTCGATCATGTGTAGTACTTACTATAGAATTTAATGGTATACTGTAGAATACTACAGTATTAACCGCAAACAAACTCTGTAGTAAATACTACAGTAATGTCAGCAAAAACACTAGTTTTGTCCTACAGTTTTGAAATACCCCACCCTTTCTCAACCCCACCAAATGTGGAACATATTCCAGTCTGTGCTAGCAAAACAATCTGACCACTTCCGTATTGAGCGAATCACTGGTAATTCCTGCTTTAGTTTTTGCTTGTAAGCAGGAATCAGGAGGATAGAATTATGGTCAGATTTGCCAAATGGAGGGCGAGGGAGAGCTTTGTACGCGTCTCTGTGTGGAGTAAAGGTGGTCTAGAGTTTCTTTCCCTCTGGTTGCACATGTGACATGCTGGTAGAAATTAGGTAGAACGGATTTAAGTTTGCCTGCATTAAAGTCCCCGGCCACTAGGAGCGCCGGCTCTGGATGAGCATTTTCTTCTTTGCTTATGTCCTTATACAGCTCGTTGAGTGCGGTCTTAGTGCCAGCATCGGTTTGTGGTGGTAAATAGACGGCTACGAATAATATAGATGAAAACTCTCTCTTGGTAGATAGTGGGTCTACAGCTTATCATGAGGTACTCTACCTCAGGGGAGCAATACCTCGAGACTTCTTTAATATTAGACATCCCTCACCAGCTGTTATTGACAAATAGACACACACCCCCGCCCCTCGTCTTACCGGACGTAGCTGCTCTGTCCTGCCGATGCACGGAAAACCCTACGGTGCTTCATCGTAGTCCTTTACCACTGAGCTGACAACTGAATATTATCCATGTCGTCGTTCAGCCACGACTCGTGGAAACACAAGATATTACAGTTTTTAATGTCCCGTTGGTAGGATAGTCTCCAACGGAGCTCATCCAGTTTATTCTCCAGTGATTGCACGTTGACCAATGGAACGTGGTAGAGGCGGGTTACCCACTTGCCGACAAATTCTCACAAGGCACCCAGATCTGTGGCCCCTGTATCTCCGTCTTTTCTTCATGTGAATGACAGGGGATTTGGGCCTGGTCCGGGAGAAACAGTATATCCTTCGCATCGGACTCATTAAAGAAAAAATCTTCGTCCAGTTCGAGGTGAGTAATCGCTGGTCTGATATCCAGAAGCTCTTTTCGGTCATAAGAGACGGTGGCAGCAACATTATGCACAAAATAAGTTACAAACAACGCGAAAAAACACACAAAATAGCGGCAGCCATCCCCTCCGGCGCCATTAGAAGAGCTGAGCTGACACATCGTAGTCCTCTCTCTCTCTCTCTCAACCCCAACACCATATCCTTTACTCCATCAACCCCAACACCATATCCTTTACTCCAGTGGTCACCAAACTACGGCCCGCGGGCCGGATACGGCCCGTCAGCACATTTGGCCCGGCCCTCTGAACAATACCAGAGACGCTATCGGATTTCTTTCCTATTTGGCCTCCAGAAAAAAAATCCTAGGCCCGGCCCTGTCAAAGAGAGAACGGAATAATGGCGAAAAGGTTAGGTAAGAGAAAAATTGATTCAGAATGCAGGGTATTTAACCTGCAGTGGACAAACGATTATTTTTTTGTTCAATGCAAAGAAAAGGCTGTTTGTCTCATCTGTCAAGAGACGGTGGCGGTATTCAAAGAATACAATCTTCGCCGACACTATGAATCCCGTCACAAAGACAAGTACGATAGCTTGCAAGGCCAAATACGAGCAGACAAACTCTCAAAGCTAAAAAGTGGACTACTATCTCAGCAGAATACATTTGTACGCCAAGCTCAGCTGAACCAGGCATCCGTTCGGGCCAGCTTTCGGGTTGCTAAACTGATAGCAAGCAGCGGTAAGCCTTTCACTGACGGAGAGTTTGTTAAGAAATGTATGGATGCTGTCGCGGAGGAGGTGTGTCCCGAGAAGAAAGATGCATTTAATGCCGTAAGTCTGTCGGCGAGTACAATCACCAGACGCGTTGAAGAAATCGGGAGTAATGTATATGCCCAGCTGCAGCAGAAGACGAAAGAATTTGACCTTTTTTCATTAGCACTGGATGAGAGCACGGACGTGCAAGACACAGCGCAACTGCTCATTTTTATTCGTGGAGTTAGCGCAAACTTTGAGATATGCGAGGAGCTGGCAGCCCTCCAAAGTCTCAAAGGGACTACAACGGGAGAGGATATTTTTGACAAAGTGTGCCAAACCATGGAGAAGTTGGACCTGGACTGGTCAAAGCTAGCTAGCATCACGACTGACGGGGCTCCTAGCATGGTGGGCGAAACTCGCGGTCTAATAGGACGCATGAACCGGGAGTTGGAAAAAAGGGGTCTCACCGCCCCGCTACGAGTCCACTGCCTAATTCACCAGCAAGCACTGTGCTGCAAAGTGTTGACGTGGGATTCTGTAATGAAGGTTGTGGTGTCGTGCATAAACTTCATCAGAGCAAAGGGACTTAAACACAGGCAGTTCCAAGAATTCCTGTCTGAACTGGAGTCTACGCACGGAGATGTGCTGTACTACACAGAGGTCCGATGGCTGAGCCGGGGCAGAGTTTTGAGGCGTTTTTTACGAGCTGCTACCCGAAATTAACGCATTTCTTCATTTAAAAGACAAAACGGTCCCAGAGCTGATCGACCCAGAATGGAAATGGCACCTCGCATTTTTAACAGACGTGACAGAAATACTTAACAGCCTTAACTTGCAGCTACAAGGCGAGGGGAAACTCATTTGCGACATGTATTCACACATAAAAGCATTTGAGGTGAAATTAGCGCTGCTTTTGGAACAAGTGAAAAAGCGCAACTTCGTCCATCTTCCTGCTACCCAAAACCTGTCGACAGAGAACCCAGCGGTCCCGTTCCCAGCTGAAAAGTGCGTGGAAGCACTGGAAATGCTGAAGGCGGAGTTCGGTGTGCGATTCAGTGAACTACATGTTCATGCAAAAGAAATCCGTCTTTTTCAGAACCCCTTTGTTGCCGACATTGATGAAGCCCAGCCTTCATATCAGTTTGAGTTGGCTGAGTTACAGAACTGTGATGTTCTGAAAGACGCATTCAAGCCCAACAGTCTCATTGACTTCTATGCCGCCCTCCCAAACGACACATATCCAAACATCAAAAAACACGCAATGAAAATGTCCACAGTTTTTGGCAGCACGTATATCTGCGAGAAAACCTTTTCTCGCATGAAACTGCTGAAAACTCCGATGAGATCAAGATTGACAGATGAACATTTGCATCAGTGCTTGAGACTGGCTGTAACTAGAATGGAACCTGATATTCAACTTCTCACCAGCCAGATGCAGGCCCACAGTTCACACTGATGAACATACATAGGTAAGCTCACTTTTCTGACTTGAATGAGTCATTCTGAGCATAAACAAATATAATCATAATAAAATCTACTGGGATAAAATCCATCTTTACAACCATACTGGTAGTGAAATGTATTGTGCTGTGTAGGTGCTGTATCACTTAGTTCAGTTTCTCAACCTGCTTCCTTTGTGGTTTTCACAGGGAAGTTGATGAGAGAGAGCTGCAAACAGCGGTGTCTACAAGCCTACTGGAACCTACAAAAGGATTATAAGGAAGGAACACAAGAACTTTAAGAGACTGCTCATATGTGTCAGAGAGATTCTGCTCTGACAACTGAGCTGAACTTTTATCTGTTAAGATTGTGCATGGCACAACAGAAAGTTAATGTTCCATGGCTTTTTTTTCTATGAAGAACCCAGAGAGAGTTATTTAGTTATTATTTATTTCATAAATAGTGTTATTTATTTCCTGTTTTTTCTGTGAAGAACTCAGAGAGGGTTATTTAGTTATTATTTATTTCATTAATAGTGTTATTATTTGTTTCCTGACTTTTTTTCTGTAAAGAACCTGGAAAGGGTTATTTGGTTATGTGTGGCTTTCTGGAAAACAATAAATTTTTTAAGCTCCCCTACGATCGTCACACTTTTTCTGTTACAAACTGACACCGGCCCCCCATCAGAGAAGGGAAAAGTTATGTGGCCCTCACAGGAAACTCACAGGAAAAAGTTTGGGGACCCCTGCTTTACTCCATCAACCCCAACACCATATCATTTACTCCATCAACCTCAACACCATATCATTTACTCCATCAACCCCAACCCAACACCATATCCTTTACTCCATCAACCCCAACACCATATCATTTACTCCATCAACCCCAACACCATATCCTTTACTCCATCAACCCCTACACCATATCCTTTACTCCATCAACCCCAACACCATATCCTTTACTCCATCAACCCCAACCCCAACACCATATCATTTACTCCATCAATCCCAACCCCATATCATTTACTCCATCAACCCCAACACCATATCGTTTACTCCATCAACCCCAACACCATATCATTTACTCCATCAACCCCAACACCATATCATTTACTCCATCAACCCCAACACCGTATCATTTACTCCATCAACCCCAACACCATATCCTTTACTCCATCAACCCCAACACCATATCCTTTACTCCATCAACCCCAACACCATATAATTTACTCCATCAACCCCAACACCATATCATTTACTCCATCAACCCCAACACCATATCATTTACTCCATCAACCCCAACACAATATCATTTACTCCATCAACCCCAACACCATATCCTTTACTCCATCAACCCCAACACCATATCCTTTACTCCATCAACCCCAACCCCAACACCATATCCTTTACTCCATCAACCCCAACCCCATATCCTTTACTCCATCAACCCCAACACCATATCCTTTACTCCATCAACCCCAACACCATATCCTTTACTACATCAACCCCAACCCCATATCCTTTACTCCATCAACCTCAACACCATATCCTTTACTCCATCAACCCCAACCCCAACACCATATCATTTCCTCCATCAACCCCAACACCATATCCTTTACTCCATCAACCCCAACCCCATATCCTTTACTCCATCACCCCAACACCATATACTTACTCCATCACCCCAACCCCAACACCATATCCTTCCTCCATCAACCCCAACACCATATCCTTTACTCCATCAACCCCAACACCATATCCTTTACTCCATCAACCCCAACACCATATCATTTACTCCATCAACCCCCACACCATATCCTTTACTCCATCAACCCCAACACCATATCCTTTACTCCATCAACCCCAACCCCCCAAACCCCCTATCCTTACTCCATCACACCCCACACATATCCTTACTCCATCCCCCACACCATATCCTTTTACTCCATCAACCCAACCCCAACACCAATATCCTGTCACTCCATCAAACCCCAACACCATATCCTTACTTCCATCAACCCCAACACCATATCCTTTTACTCCATCAACCCAACCCCCACCCCATATCTTTACTCCATCAACCCCCACCCCATATCATTTTACCCTACTCCCTCAACCCCCAACCCCAACCCGCTATCCTTTACTCCATCAACCCCAACCCCAGATCATTTACTCCTCACCACCAACTCCTATCCTTTACTCATCAACCCCACCACAACCCTATATCCTTTACTCCATCAACCCCAACCCCAACACCATATCCTTTCCTCCATCAACCCCAACACCATATCATTTACTCCATCAACCCCAACACCATATCATTTACTCCATCAACCCAACCCAACCCAATACCTTTACTCCATCACAACCCCCCAAACCCCATAATCCTTTACTCCATCAATCCCAACCCCAACACCATATCATTTTACTCCATCAACCCCAACACCATATCCTTTACTTCTCCATCAACCCCAACCCCATATCCTTTACTCCATCAACCCCAACCCCAACCCCATATCCTTTGTTCTTCTATACCTTAAATTCCCTCTCCTTCACAACCACAGCATAATAGAGAGAGGTGGAAGAGAGCCTAGGGTAAAGAGGGGTCAGACTTACCATTGACCTGCTGAGGGGAGTATGGCTCAGAGCTGGAGTCTGGTGGGGACTCAGGGAGCGTCCTGGAACATTGTGGAGAGATATGGATAAGGTTGGTATAAAGATGTCTGTTGTCTGTAATGTGGACTCTAGTTTCTGATATCTGCCTTCCTCCCCTCTCCACTCTCCCAATGGTTTATTTGTCCAAGGATAGTTTAATCAAGCACTGATTACATAACGGTGACTTAGATGAGGGTGTCTGTGGTGTGAATCTAGTTTAATAGATGAAGAAAGATTATCACGTCATTGTAGACATGAGTCTGACTCTTGCTCACAGCAACGTTGGTTAAATGGGAGATACTAAGATTATCTTTTCAAGTTGTATCTCACTTTGATATTACATATATATATATATATATATATATACAAATATTATATTACTGCTCTAAAAGTAGCAGGCAAAGCTGGGTTGTTGCAGTGGCACAATATTCACTACACAGTGCATTCGGAAAGTATTCAGACCTCTTGACTTTTTCCACATTTTGTTATGTTTCAGCCTTATTCTAAAATTGATTAAATTGTTTTTTTTCCCTCATCAATCTACAAACAATACCCAATAATGACACATTTACATAGGTATTCAGACCATCTACTCAGTACTTTGTTGAAGCACTTTTGGCAGCGATTACAGCCTCGAGTCTGACATTTCTCCCATTCTTCTCTGCAAATCCTCTCAAGCTCTGTCAGTTTGGATGGGGAGCGTCGCTGCACAGCTATTTTCAGGTCTCTCCAGAGATGTTCGATCGGGTTCAAGTCCACGCTATGGCTGGGCCACTCAAGGACATTCAGAGACTTGTCCCGAAGCCACTCCTTCGTTGTCTTGGCTGTGTGCTTAGGGTCGTTGTTCTGTTAGAAGGTGAACCTTCGCCCCAGTCTGAAGTCCTGAGTGCTCTGGAGCAGGTTTTCATCAAGGATCTCTCTGTACTTTGCTCCGTTCATCTTTCCCTCACAGTCCCTGCCGCTGAAAAACATCCCCACAGCTTGATGCTGCCACCACCATGCTTCACCGTAGGGATGTTGCCAGAGGAACTCTGGAGCTCTGTCAGAGTGACCATCGGGTTCTTGGTCACCTCCCTGACCAAGGCCCTTCTCCCCCGATTGCTCAGTTTGGCCGGGTGGCCAGCTCTAGGAAGAGTCTTGTTGGTTCCAAACTTCTTCCATTTAAGAATGAGGGAGGCCACTGTGTTCTTGGGGACCTTCAATGCTGCAGAATTTTTTTTGTACCCTTCCCCAGATCTGTGCCTCGACACAATCCTGCCTCTGAGCTCTACAGTCAATTCCTTCGACCTCATGGCTTGGTTTTTGCTCTGACATGCAATGTCAACTGTGGGACCTTATATAGACAGGTGTGTGCCTTTCCAAATCATGTCCAATCAATTGAATTTACCACAGGTGGACTCCAATCAAGTTGTAGAAACATCTCAAGGATGATCAATGGAAACAGGATGCAACTGAGCTCCATTTCGAGTCTCATAGCAAAGGGTCTGAATACTTAAGTAAATAAGGTATTTCTGTTTTTGCAAATATTTCTAAAAACCTGTTTTCGCTTTGTCATTATGGGTATTGTGCGTAGAAATTGTTTTATTTAATCCAGTTTAGAATAAGGCTGTAACGAAACAAAATGTGGAAAAAGGGAAGGGGTCTGAATAATTTCCGAATACACTAGATATACAAAAGTATGTGGACACCCCTTCAAATTAGTGGATTCGGCTATTTCAGCCACACCCGTTGCTGACAGGTGTATAAAATCGAGCACACAGCCATGCAATCTCCACAGACAAACATTGACAATAGAATTGCCTTACTGAAGAGCTCAGTGACTTTCCAAAAAGTACGTTCGTCAAATTTCTGCCCTGCTAGATCTGCCCCGGTCAACTGTAAGTGCTGTTATTGTGAAGTGGAAACGTCTAGGAGCAACAATGGCTCAGCCGCGAAGTGGTAGGCCACACAAGCTCACAGAACGGGACCGCCGAGTGCTGAAGCACGTAGCGCGTAAAACATATATTTCCTCGGTTGCAACACTCACTACCGAGTTCCAAACTGCCTCTGGAAGCAACGTCAGCAGAATAACTGTTAGTCGGGAGCTTCATTAAATGGGTTTCCATAGCCGAGCAGCCGCACACAAGCCTAAGATCACCATGCGCAATGCCAAGCGTTGGCTGGAGTGGTTTAAAGCTCGCCACCATTGGACTCTGGAGCAGTGGAAACGCGTTCTCTGGAGTGATGAATCACGCTTCACCATCTGGCAGTCCGACGGACAAATCTGGGTTTGGCGGATGCCAGGAGAACGCTACCTGCCCCAATGCATAGTGCCAACTGTAAAGTTTGGTGGAGGAGGAATAATGGTCTGGGGCTGGTTTTTATGGTTTGGGCTAGGCCCCTAAGTTCCAGTGAAGGGAAATCTTAATGCTACAGCATACAAATACATTCTAGACGATTCTGTGCTTCCAGCTTTGTGGCAACAGTTTGGGGAAGGCCCTTTCCTGTTTCCCCGTGCACAAAGCAAGGTCCATACAGAAATGGTTTGTCACGATTGGTGTGAAAGAACTTGAATGGCCTGCACAGAGCCCTGACCTCAACCACATCGAAAACCTTTGGGATGAATTGGAACGCCGACTGCGAGCCAGGCCTAATCGCCCAACATCAGTGCCCGACCTCACTAATGCTCTTGTGGCTGAATGGAAGCAAGTCCCCGCAGCAATGTTCCAACATCTAGTGGAAAGCCTTCCCAGAAGAGTGGAGGCTGTTATAGCAGCAAAGGGGGGACCAACTCCATATTAATGCCCATGATTTTGGAATGAGATGTTCGAAGAGCAGGTGTCCACATACTTTTGGTCATGTAGTGTTTCTATATATGTAGTGTGGTAATCTGTCATCTTCCTCTATAATTCCTACACATATCAGTTGTGTTTCCCATCCCCTACCATTCCCCCTCATCCATCTATAGTCCCAAACAGCACAGCCTCACCCTAACTTTCACCATCACCCTAACCATCACCCTCACACCCTCCCTCACCCTCACCCTCACCCTCTCACTCACCACCTCCCACTCCCTTTCTCTCACCCTAACCCTCACCCTCACCCTAACCGTCACCCTCACACCCTCCCTCACCCTCACCCTCTCACTCACCACCTCCCACTCCCTTTCTCTCACCCTAACCGTCACCCTCACACCCTCCATTTCCCTCACCCTAACCCTAAGTGTCATTCACCCCCTCCCTCTCCCTGATCCCCTTCCTCTCCCTGACCCCCTCACCCTAACCTTAACCTTTACTCTCACACACCTCCCTCACCCTCACCCCTCCCACTCCCTCTCCCTCTCCCTCACCCCCCCCTCCCACTCCCTTTCCCTCACGCCCTCACCCTAACCATTCTCCCTCACCCCTCCCTCTTCCTCACCCTAACCCCCTCACCTTCCTCACCCTAACCACATCCCAAACCCTCACCCTGACCATCTCCCACACCCCAACCCCCTCCCTCACCCCTTCCCTCTCCCTCACTCCCGACCTCTCCCCTCACCCCAACCCCCTCCCCTCAACCCCGACCCCCTCCCTCACCCTGACCCACTCCCTCACCCCGACCCCCTCCCTCACCCCCGACCCCCCCTCCCTCACCCCGACCCCCTCCCTCACCCCGACCCCCTCCCTCACCCCGACCCCCTCCCTCACCCCGACCCCCTCCCTCACCCCGACCCACTCCCTCACCCTGTCCCCATCCCATCAGCTCACCCTGGTGCGTAGTGTCCTCTGTGTTCAGGCTTGACGTGGTTCTGCTGCTGCTGGTGGTTCTGCTGGTGGTTCTGTTGCCCCTGGCAGGGGTAGTTGTTGTGTCTCAGCAGACCCAGGGACGGGGGGTAGGGTGTTTGGCAGGGCTGGGGCTGGGGGTGGGAGTGGGGGTTTCCCTGAAGAAGGAGAATAGTGGGGCTCACGCCACACTGCAAACCCCCAGAAGAGGAAACTCCGGCCTGGGTTGATGAGTAGGAGTTAGGGCCTGGGGCACCGCTGTGGACCTCAGAGAAACAGCTGGGGGAACACAGAGGAGAACATATTTTACATTTTGATCATCTAGCAGACGCTCTTATCCAGAGTGACTTACAGTTAGTGCATTCATCTTAAAGTAGCCAGGTCAGACAACCACGTGATTGTGTATTAATATTAGTTCAGTTGGAAATGGCAACGTCCCTAGAATAGTATGTTATGAATTGGTGTGTTGAGGTGGGTCGTGTTTATCAGGGCACTCAGTTGAAAACATATTAAAGCGTTTTGCAACGGAAAACAAAAAAAAATCATGTTTCTTGTTGGACAAATCCAGGTCGTCAGTCCCTATCGGTACCTAATGAACACAACCCTGGTTAGACGTCATTGTTGTTTGGTCGCATTGATAAGCTGAGTCACAGACCTGTTTGCGCTGTAGCCAACTCCTACGGTTGTTTGGCATGACAACGACAGACAGCACAAACAGGTCTGGATCATTAGGTACCAAAACGGATGAAAACTGACTGAAACAGGGAATACCTGGACCTGTCCAATAAGAAACACCCAACTGCGTTTTTATACCGTTTTCCAGGAGCCACTCACATGTCAGTGCTGTCGTCCTCCTTAGTGATGTAGTCCTCCTTAGTGATGTAGTCCTCCTTAGTGATGTAGTCCTCCAGAATACTGGTGTCAATGTTCGCTGGCTCCAAGGAGCTGGTAATATCATGACCTGCAGAGAGAGAGAGAGAGAGAGGGGGGAGGGGTAGAAAAGAAAGAGAGCTGTGGAAACATTGTTGTGCAGACCAAACTCATCAAAAATAATTTATTGTATCACAATTCCCAACCGTTGTGGCTAATGTGTTGTAAATCAGTTCTACCATCTGAGTGTAAACTAGGCCATAGAGAGTAAAGCTGGATTCTGTTTCACTGTTTGGGAACGTTAAAGACCTACACTACGGCCTTCTGGATCTGAATCCAGACAGGATAAGTTGGTGTTGAGTCCAGACAGGATGGATTGGTGTTGAGTCCAGACAGGATGGGTTGGTGTTGAGTCCAGACGGGATGGGTTGGTGTTGAGTCCAGATGGTGTGTTGGTGTTGAGTCCAGATGGTGTGTTGGTGTTGAGTCCAGACAGGATGGATTGGTGTTGAGTCCAGACAGGATGGGTTGGTGTTGAGTCCAGACGGGATGGGTTGGTGTTGAGTCCAGACGGGATGGATTGGTGTTGAGTCCAGACAGGATGGGTTGGTGTTGAGTCCAGACAGGATGGATTGGTGTTGAGTCCAGACAGGATGGGTTGGTGTTGAGTCCAGACAGGATGGGTTGGTGTTGAGTCCAGACAGGATGGGTTGGTGTTGAGTCCAGACAGGATGGATTGGTGTTGAGTCCAGACAGGATGGGTTGGTGTTGAGTCCAGACAGGATGGGTTGGTGTTGAGTCCAGACAGGATGGATTGGTGTTGAGTCCAGACAGGATGGGTTGGTGTTGAGTCCAGACGGGATGGGTTGGTGTTGAGTCCAGATGGTGTGTTGGTGTTGAGTCCAGATGGTGTGTTGGTGTTGAGTCCAGACAGGATGGATTGGTGTTGAGTCCAGACAGGATGGATTGGTGTTGAGTCCAGACAGGATGGATTGGTGTTGAGTCCAGACAGGATGGATTGGTGTTGAGTCCAGACAGGATGGATTGGTGTTGAGTCCAGACAGGATGGGTTGGTGTTGAGTCCAGACAGGATGGGTTGGTGTTGAGTCCAGATGGTGTGTTGGTTTTGAGTCCAGACAGGATGGGTTGGTGTTGAGTCCAGGCGGTGCGTTGGTGTTGAGTCCAGACAGGATGGGTTGGTGTTGAGTCCAGACAGGATGGGTTGGTGTTGAGTCCAGACAGGATGGGTTGGTGTTGAGTCCAGATGGTGCGTTGGTGTTGAGTCCAGATGGTGTGTTGGTGTTGAGTCCAGACAGGATGGATTGGTGTTGAGTCCAGACAGGATGGGTTGGTGTTGAGTCCAGACAGGATGGGTTGGTGTTGAGTCCAGACAGGATGGGTTGGTGTTGACAGGTCATCTGACGGCTGGGTTCAGATGAGTCAGTTTTTTAGTTTATCTGGTTCAGATGAGTCAGTTTTTTAGTTTATCTGGTTCAGATGAGTCAGTTCTTTAGTTTATCTGGTTCCGATGAGTCAGTTCTTTTGTTTATCTGGTTCAGATGAGTCAGTTTTTTAGTTTATCTGGTTCAGATGAGTCAGTTTTTTAGTTTATCTGGTTCAGATGAGTCAGTTCGTTAGTTTATCTGGCTACATTGTTCTTCATGTTCCCTTTCTTTTCTGTAAAACAAAACGGTCCCGATAAACAGTTTT
>LR778271.1:1678870-1759988 GCA_902810595.1 Coregonus sp. 'balchen'
ACCACACACACACACACACACACACACACACACACACACACACACACACACAAGCACCAACACACACACACACAGGGAGGGAATGTAGTGTTTGTTTAATATTGTTTTAGCACTATGAAAATGGAAAAAAGGATTCGCCAATGGATTATGACAACAACTAAAATAAATGGGAAAATGGGAGAGGAGAAATGACTAGAGACAGTGTTGTTTAACTCACTGACCATGACCCATGAGTTCTTCTTACCTTTGTTCAGTAGAAAAGTCTCCCTCTCTAAACACTATAGGACGACCCATAGACTGGTCACTCTTCATGGACACACAGCTGGGTACAGGGGAGGCTGGTCTCTCCTGCTTGATTGGACTTCAACACAACAGAGACAAACATTACATCTCTCATCTACTCTGAGTTCAGATGGGGAAACAGAGGAAGAGTTTTATTCCAAAACGCTATATATCCATTTTCAGAAATGTTCGTAAATTAACTTATAATGTTTAAAGAAATTATCAAATAAATGGTTGTGTTTTCTCACTATCTAATCATAGCAGCCATTTTGCCTACCTATGTTGTGGGATCTTGACTCTTGTTTTGCTTGTTTGTGTGTAGCCATTGTGAGCTTCACGTTACGTTGCTTATGTTGTTTTGTCGTGTGTTAACTTAGTGAATAAACATGTATGCATTCCACGCTGCACCTTGGTCCAATCCTGTACTCAACGAACGCGACAGTGCATTTATCTTAAGATAGCTAAGTGAGACAACCACATATCACAGTCAAATATACAGGATACGAACATCCCATTCCAGCTAAACATTGGATATATAGTGTTTTGCAAAAAAAACACATTTTCATACACCTCTAAAATCGATTAATAAAAAATCTGAGATCAGTAACGCCTTGAACACACCGACTGCGTCATTGCATTTTGGTCACCAGAAGTACATTCATTTCCAATGTGTGGTGCATACCTTGGATTTATCGAACGTATGCGTCAAACTATCTGCGTAGACGGCTTGACAGAAATGGTAGCAGAAGGTGAATGTTGAACTTTTGTTGCACACATATTTAGATGATGCTGCTACTATTTTATCAATGACGCAGTCGGTGTGTTCAAAGCGTAATATTGAAGGTACCCATAAGCAATAATTTCTGATGAAAAAAGTAATGTGACAAAATTGTGGACATATAGTTTTGGAAATGTAATTAATAATTCTTAAACAAAACTGTAAAATCACCTCTTAGTTTTGGTGTCATGTTCCCCAGAGAGACTCATTTTAGAGGCAGGGCCCCCCTCCTCTCTCTCCCCAGAGAGACTCATTTTAGAGGCAGGGCCCCCCTCCTCTCTCTCCCCAGAGAGACTCATTTTAGAGCACTGACCCCTAAACAGAGATGCAAAATGTTGGTTGTGGTGAACACAGTGACAACTCATTCTAGAATGTCCATTGTTCTCTTTTATTCATGATCTCTTAGAAATAAAACATTTACTAACAGACACCTCCAAACAATCAGGCTATTTAATGCAATCACATGAACATCTGGTTGTGACATCTCATCTCCATGGTAACTGTCAATAATAATAATAAGTCACTGTTTGTTAAGGTAGTTCTAGACAGTGCAGCAACACAAGGCCATGTCTCACACTTATTTGTATTCATTAAAAGTAGGCTATTTATTGTCTTTCAATCTGAGAATGTAGACAGAAGGGCTAAAACGGGCATGATTGATCTGAGGGGAAATCATTGATACATTCAGAAAGTTTTTTTGCAACATGTAAGAGATGTTATGTTATGTAAAGTAGGCTAGGTTATAATATAAACTCAGCAAAAAAAGAAACGTCCCTTTTTCAGGACCCTGTCTTCAAAGATAATTCGTAAAAATCCAAATAACTTCACAGATATTAATTGTAAAGGGTTTAAACACTGTTTCCCATGCTTGTTCAATGAACCATAAACAATTAATGAACATGCACCTGTAGAACGGTCGTTAAGACACTAACAGCTTACAGACGGTAGGCAATTAAGGTCACTGTTATGAAAACTTAGGACACTAAAGAGGCCTTTCTACTGACTCTGAAAAACACCAAAAGAAAGACACCAAGGGTCCCTGCTCATCTGCGTGAACGTGCTTTAGGCATGCTGCAAGGAGGCATGAGGACTGCAGATGTGGCCAGGGCAATAAATTGCAATGTCCGTACTGTGAGACGCCTAAGACAGCGCTACAGGGAGACAGGACGGACAGCTGATCGTCCTCGCAGTGGCAGACCACGTGTAACAACACCTGCACAAGACCGGTACATCAGAACATCACACCTGCGGGACAGGTACAGGATGGCAACAACAACTGCCCGAGTTACACCAGGAATGCACAATCCCTCCATCAGTGCTCAGACTGTCTGCAATAGGCTGAGAGAGGCTGGACTGAGGGCTTGTAGACCTGTTGTAAGGCAGGTCCTCACCAGACATCACCGGCAACAACGTCGCCTATGGGCACAAACCCACCGTCACTGGACCAGAAAGGACTGGCAAAAAGTGCTCTTCACTGACGAGTCGCGGTTTTGTCTCACCAGGGGTGATGGTCGGATTCGCGTTTATCATAGAAGGAATGAGCGTTACACTGAGGCCTGTACTCTGGAGCGGGATCGATTTGGAGGTGGAGGGTCCGTCATGGTCTGGAGCGGTGTGTCACAGCATCATCGGACTGAGGTTGTTGTCATTGCAGGCAATCTCAATGTTGAGCGTTACATGGAAGACGTCCTCCTCCCTCATGTGGTACCCTTCCTGCAGGCTCATCCTGACATGACCCTCCAGCATGACAATGCCACCAGCCATACTGCCAGCCAGTCAAAAGTTTGGACACACCTACTCATTCAAGGGTTTTTCTTTATTTCTACTATTTTCTAAATTGTAGAATAATAGTGAAGACATCAAAACTATGAAATAACACATATGGAATCATGTAGTAACCAAAAAAGTGTTAAACAAATCAAAATATATTTTATATTTGAGATTCTTCAAAGTAGCCACCCGTTGCCTTGATAACAGATTTTGCACACTGTTGGCATTCTCTCAA
This sequence comes from Coregonus sp. 'balchen', assembly GCA_902810595.1. Taxonomy (NCBI): domain Eukaryota; kingdom Metazoa; phylum Chordata; class Actinopteri; order Salmoniformes; family Salmonidae; genus Coregonus; species Coregonus sp. 'balchen'. The sequence goes on from LR778271.1 coordinate 1,681,936, forward strand.
CCAGCTTCATGAGGTAGTCACCTGGAATGCATTTCAATTAAGAGGTGTGCCTTGTTAAAAGTTAATTTGTGGAATTTCTTTCCTTAATGTGTTTGTGCCAATCAGCTGTGTGGTGACAAGGTAGGGGTGGTATACAGAAGATAGCCCTATCTGGTAAAAGACCAAGTCCATATTATGGAAAGAACAGCTCAAATAAGCAAAGAGAAACGACAGTCCATCATTATTTTAAGACATGAAGGTCAGTGAATCCGGAAAATGTCAAAATTAATCAGGCCTTCATGGTTGAATTGCTGCAAAGAAACCACTACTAAAGGACACCAATAAGAAGAAGAGACTTGCTTTGGCCAAGAAACATGAGCAATGGACATTAGACCGGTGGAAATCTGTCCTTTGGTCTGGAGTCCAAATTGGAGATTTTTGGTTCCAACCGCCGTGTCTTTGTGAGACGCAGAGTAGGTGAACGGATGATCTCTGCATGTGTGGTTCCCACCGTGAAGCATGGAGGAGGAGGTGTGATGGTGTGGGGGTGCTTTGCTGGTGACACTGTCTGTGAATTATTTAGAATTCAAGGCATACTTAACCAGCATGGCTACCACAGCATTCTGCAGCGATACGCCATCCCATCTGGTTTGCGCTTATTGGGACTATCATTTGTTTTTCAACAGGACAATGACCCAACACAACTTCAGGCTGTGTACGGGCTATTTTACCAAGAAGGAGAGTGATGGAGTGCTGCATCAGATGACCTGGCGTCCACAATCACCCGACCTCAACCCAATTGAGATGGTTTGGGATGAGTTTGAATGCAGAATGAAGGAAAAACAGCCAACAAGTGTTCATCATATGTGGGAACTCTTTCAAGACGGTTGGAAAAGCATTCCAGGTGAAGCTGGTTGAGAGAACGCCAAGAGTGTGCAAAGCTGTCATCAAGGCAAAGGGTGGCTACTTTGAAGAGTCTAAAATCTAAAATATATTTGTATTTGTTATAGTTATAGATCATTGTTCATATCCTTTGCTAGTTAGTGAGTTATTAGCCCAGTTATAGATCATTTGTTCATATCCTTTGCTAGTTAGTGAGTTATTATCCCAGTTATAGATCATTTGTTCATATCCTTTGCTAGTTAGTGAGTTATTATCCCAGTTATAGATCATTTGTTCATATCCTTTGATAGTTAGTGAGTTATTATCCCAGTTATAGATCATTTATAGTCAGCAATAGGGGCGTGATTGCTTCCTACAACAGCACAAAACGTGTCCATTTCTAGACATCATTGAAAAGCGAGTCAGGTAAAGAGATGTTTTTGTCTTAAAGGGGCAATGTTGTATTTTGAGACAGGCTTGAATAAACTAAGTAGCCAATAGGCAGAGGGTAGCATAATTTGTCTGATTCTCTGTAATAATGGTATGGGAATAATGATGAATTTTTTTTTGTAAAGTGGTTTCTTGCATCAAACAACACAACATTTGAAGTCACCTCCTCCTTGTCTGAAGGACCAGTGGATAAACGGGTTAATGCCAAGCCCTGCATGTTTTGTTCTAAAGTCTCATGGAATGTAGGCTTACATTGAACACCACACATTGGCTGCTACTGTAGGCTGAATGATAGAACAGCTATTTCCATGTTAAATGTTATTGGAGGCCTTTTTTACATTATGATCAAATAGCCTACACTGTTAAAACTGTAACTTAAAGTGGGTACAGCCTCAGTGTTCACAGTAAACTCACGCCGGAAGTTGCACAGATCGCTACACTATAGTAGAACTATGATACAATTACATTTATCATACGAAATGTTGAATTTGAATTTGACTTGTCCACGTCCAGTTAGCGCCATTTTGTATGATTTTAAACTGTCAAGTCATTATAAATTCTCCGTTCTGCTGAGAGCACCTTCCTGATGACTAGCACTCTGTACATTCCTATGGATGAGGCCTGAGCTGGAATGTGAAGCTAACTGAAGCTAGCTAGCTTTAGAAAACCAGTATATCTAGCTTGCATCATAGTCCACCCCTCAGGCTACGTTCAGGTTTCAGCATGAGGCAGACATCAACAGCCGAGTTGTAGGCTACTACCTGGGTCGTATTCATTAGTTTACTCCGCAGCCAACAGTTTTGCAACAATGCATAAACGGTTTGCTCCAAACGCTGTAAAAGGTGACCTAAACGGTTTCCGTTGCCAAACGTTTTTGCTACGGTGGGCACTAATGAACACACACAACCTGTTTTGAGGAAGTGTAAGTTGTTGTTAGTAGTTCCACAATATTTATTTGTCTCTCTTTCACACAACATACCTTCCTGAGTGAAAAGAGTTAACAGTAGATTAGAAAGAGAAAATGTTTGTTAGTTGCTTGTTGTGTTTTAAGCCTGTTTTGAGAAGACAAGTCTATAGGTCTATGATACAGTAGGAGATCACCCTGGGGAACACAGTCTATAGGTCTATGATACAGTAGGAGATCACCCTGGGGAACACAGTCTATAGGTCTATGATACAGTAGGAGATCACCCTGGGGAACACAGTCTATAGGTCTATGATACAGTAGAAGATCACCCTGAGGAACACAGTCTATAGGTCTATGATACAGTAGGAGATCACCCTGGGGAACACAGTCTATAGGTCTATGATACAGTAGGAGATCACCCTGGGGAACACAGTCTATAGGTCTATGATACAGTAGAAGATCACCCTGGGGAACACAGTCTATAGGTCTATGATACAGTAGGAGATCACCCTGGGGAACACAGTCTATAGGTCTATGATACAGTAGGATGATCACCCTGAGGAACACAGTCTATAGGTCTATGATACAGTAGGAGATCACCCTGGGGAACACAGTCTATAGGTCTATGATACAGTAGGAGATCACCCTGGGGAACACAGTCTATAGGTCTATGATACAGTAGGAGATCACCCTGGGGAACACAGTCTATAGGTCTATGATACAGTAGGATATCATCCTGGGGAACACAGTCTATAGGCCTATGATACAGTAGGATATCATCCTGGGGAACACAGGAGGGCACGGAACGAATTCACCCCCATCTCCGCATCAAATTGACTTCAAATACATTTTAAGGAGAGTAGGCCAATTATAACACTGTCTACCAAAAAATCAACTATATTAAAACACATAACAATATCATCAACTATATTATTACACATAACAATATCATCAACTATATTAATACACATAACAATATCATCAACTATATTATTACACATAACAATCGTCGTCTTACCTTTTATTTCTCTCTCAACAGAAGCAGAGTCTAGAATAATCATTCGGTCGTCGAAAGTTACTTTTGTTTGCTCATCTCATTTCCATATCAGGTTCTACCTGTTGTCCACTCCCTGTCTTACCTTGTGAATAAAGGGCGTTTTGCCTCCACGAGCCGCCAGAACAATGCTCCTTGGTGTATATGTGCCTTGGCTTACATTCCACAAGTGTCTGGAACTCCATTGGAGGGATGTGACATCATTTGGTGTTTTGTTGATGGTGGTGGAAAACATTGTTTCAGGCGCCTCTCCAGAATCTCCCATCAGTGTTAAATTGGGTTGAGACCTGGTGACTGAGACGGCCATGGCACATCGTGAAACATCAGCAAGTTGAGCAGTCTTCTCCCCAGGGGTAGAAACTCCTCTCTCCCCAGGGGTAACAGCTCCTCTCTCTCCAGGGGTAGCAGCTCCTCTCTCCCCAGGGGCTCCTCTCTCCCCAGGGGTAACAGTTCCTCTCTCTCCAGGGGTAGAAACTCCTCTCTCCCCAGGGGTAACAGCTCCTCTCTCTCCAGGGGTAGCAGTTCCTCTCTCCCCAGGGGTAGCAGTTCCTCTCTCCCCAGGGGTAACAGCTCCTCTCTCCCCAGGGGTAACAGCTCCTCTCTCCCCAGGGGTAGCAACTCCTCTCTCCCCAGGGGTAGCAACTCCTCTCTCCCCAGGGGTATCAGCTCCTCTCTCCCCAGGGGTAGCAGCTCCTCTCTCCCCAGGGGTAGCAACTCCTCTCTCCCCAGGGGTAGCAACTCCTCTCTCCCCAGGGGTAGCAACTCCTCTCTCCCCAGGGGTAGCAACTCCTCTCTCCCCAGGGGTAACAGCTCCTCTCTCCCCAGGGGTAGCATCTTCTATAGCCACAGTAAAACAAGTCCTATATCGCCATAAAAAAGCCAGACTACGGTTTGCAACTGCACATGGGGACAAAGATCGTACTTTTTGGAGAAATGTCCTCTGGTCTGATGAAACAAACATTGAACTGTTTGGCCATAATGACCATCGTTATGTTTGGAGGAATTAAGGGGCACTTGCAACCCGAAGAACACCATCCCAACCGTGAAGCACGGGGGTGGCAGCATCATGCTGTGGGGGTGCTTTGCTGCAGGAGGGACTGGTGCACTTCGCAAAATAGATGGCAACATGAGGAAGGAAAATTATGTGGATATATTGAAGCAACATCTCAAGACATCAGTCAGGAAGTTAAAGCTTGGTCGCAAATGAATCTTCCAAATGGACAATGACCCCAAGCATACTTCCAAAGTTGTGGCAAAATGGCTTAAGGAAAACAAAGTCAAGGTATTGGAGTGGCCATCACAAAGCCCTGACCTCAATCCTATAGAACATTTGTGGGCAGAACTGAAAAAGCGTGTGTGAGCAAGGAGGCCTACAAACCTGACTCAGTTACACCAGCTCTGTCAGGAGGAATGGGCCAAAATTCATCCAACTTATTGTGGGAAGCTTGTGGAATGCTACCCGAAACGTTTGACCCAAGTTAAACAATTTAAAGGCAATGCTACCAAATACTAATTGAGTGTATGTAAACTTCTGACCCACTGGGAATGTGATGAAATAAATAAAAGCTGAAATAAATAATTCTCTCTACTATTATTCTGACATTTCACATTCTTAAAATAAAGTGGTGATCCTAACTGACCTAAGACAGGGAATTTGTACTAGGATTAAATGTCAGGAATTGTGAAAAACTGAGTTTAAATGTATTTGGCTAAGGTGTATGTAAACCTCCGACTTCAACTGTATTTTATTTTATTTATTTATTTATTTTATTTCACCTTTATTTAACCAGGTAAGCCAGTTGAGAACAAGTTCTCATTTACAACTGCGACCTGGCCAAGATAAAGCAAAGCAGTGTGATAAAAACAACAACACAGAGTTACATATGGGGTAAAAAAAAACAAAGTCAAAAATACAACATAAAATATATATATACAGTGTGTGCAAATGTAGCAAGTTATGGAGGTAAGGCAATAAATAGGCCATAGTGCAAAATAATTACAATTAGTATTAACACTGGATGTGCAAACCCTGGGACCCTGTATTGTGGCCTTACCCGTGTTTTAACTCATGACTCAATCTGCTTCAGTTCGGCTGGCGCTGAACTCTGCAGCCAAACCCAACGAGTGTTCTTGTATACTCCCTTAAAAAGACCTTAAAAGACCTTCGCTTGAAAAATGTGAAAAAAGCGGCAATAGTACTATTTGTCCATTTTATTAAGATAACTCAAAAAATCTTGTCAAAATGGGTAAAATTGCAGGACAGTTGCTTTAAAACTGCAAAAATGTCTCTCTGCCCCATGGCAAAATGTGTAGAATTGCAGGAAATTAACTTTTTTTGTTTTTCTATCTCAGCCGTGAAGAGCGGGGCCACAATTATTTTTTTACCCGCTTTGTCAGGCTTAATATCCAATCCTCCATTCGACTCCAGCTCATCTAAATTCTGTAACATCTGCAATGCTGTCAGCGTCCGTTCGTTTGGTTGGGCTTGCCATTGGTAACTACAGATGTTGTACGTTGTACTCAGGGTCTGATTTGATTCTCTCTGAGGGGAGATTACATACCCTTTCCAGCCTTTCATAATGAAATAATTAGACCACCCACAACACCCACAAGTCTTCATCCTCATCATTAAAGTTCTAAATTAAAATCACCCTCTTCACCCTCCTCATCGTTCAGTTCATTCAAATGTAATTGTAAAGTAACGTGCACCATTATCAGTTCCTATCGCCCATTCATCCATTGGCATCATTCAACCAGTGAGGAGAGAGAGACATTATAAACCTGGGTACCAACGTCTTAAAGCGCATTTGTCTTGGCCCCTTAAGATAGTACTAGGTGTGGAAACATTGCTTTCACCTGTCCAGTTCTCTCATGTAGTTGAGATGAAGGGAAGGAGACAAGGAGAGGAGACAAGGAGAGGAGACAAGGAGAGGAGACAATGAGAGGAAGTCCATGTAGAATGTTGATTTGCCCCCCAGGAGTTGTTGATGTCCTGAGATGTCTGTCTGTTTAGTGCTGTATGCTTGATGTCCTCCTAATAATTCTATATTTCTTCATTACATTGTTTTACTTCTTAGATCTGTGTGTATTGTTGTGTATTGTTAGATATTACTGCACTGAGCTAGGAACACAAGCATTTTGCTACACCCTCCATAGCATCTGCTAAATATGTGCATGTGACCAATAAAATAGATTTGCTGAACCCTTATTGGGAGATGGTTAACTAGTCAGTATATTCCACTGATTCATATGGATGCCAGTCCATACATTGTCTGTAAAAGTGGGTTAAACCAGACAAGCATATAACTGTAGCTATGTGGTCTTTACTTGAGTGTGTTTCAGCAGGGTGAGGTCAGAGAGGGTGAGGTCAGTCAGTATTTTTCCGAACTCCTAAAATCCGTTACCCAATCTGATGGGATGGATGTTCAACCCCATTAAAATAACCATAAGGTCTACATAGTACCTTTAAGTTAAGACCTCACATATCTGTTCATGGCAAAGCAGTTCAATTAATGATATTAATTGATTCTTGAAGAATATTACTCATAAATCATGAGTCTCATCTTGAGGAGTCACCTGTGACAGTATTCATAAAGAGTAGGAGTCCTGATCTAGGATCAGTTTTGACTTTTAGATCATAATGAAACAGATTAGATGGACAGGGGGGGACCTGATCCTAGATCATAATGAAACAGATTAGATGGACAGGGGGGGACCTGATCCTAGATCAACACTCCTACTCTGAGACACTGCCTTTATGAATAAGGGCCCAGGAGTCACCAGGACCAAGAAACTGGACACATACGATTGTAAAGTTTAGCTATTGCAGGTGTTTACTGCCATCTAGTGGAAGGTACCAATAAAACACTTTATTATCAGTGTGGGGAGACGGCTGAGCTGAAACAGAACGTAAAGATGCAGGGAAAGGAGCATCTCTTTATCAAATCCAGAGTCACATGCAGGTAAAACATTTATATTTCTATATAGTGCTGTATCTGAAAGAGCATATTCTGCAGTTTCTATGACACTTACCTTTATCAAATAACTCTCAAAATTCAAGATGTGCAGCTCTATTTCCAAATTTCAATTTTCTCAACAATATGCACTGCCGTTCAAAAGTTTGGGGTCTCTTAGAAATATCCTTGTTTTCGAAAGAAAAGCAATTTTTTGGTCCATTAAAATAACATCAAATTGATCAGAAATACAATAGGTCCTCAACTGGCAGCTTCAGTGTCTGTGTTCTTTTGCCCATCTTAATATTTTCTCTTTATTGGCCAGTCTGAGATATGGCTTTTTCTTTGCAACTCTGCCTAGAAGGTCAGCATCCCGGAGTCGCCTCTTCACTGTTGACATTGAGACTGCTGTTTTGCGGGTGCTATTTAATGAAGCTGCCAGTTGAGGACCTGTGAGGCATGTGACTTGATATCCAGGTCTCTGATTTTCAGTTGAAACTCTGTGCACTTTTCCTTTTTTTATGATAAACTTTTTATTTTATTTTCAAAGGAACACAGACAAGAACAAATCACAGCAAGAATGGTTATACAGCTAGAGACACAATACTGTTAAAATATACATCAGAACAAATAGCAGCAGGAATGGTTATACAGCTAGAGACACAATACTGTTAAAATATATATCTGTATATTATGGAAACTAGTTATTGCAGATAAATACAATTATAATAAACCACATATACAATCACCCACCTCAGCTGCATCAGCCCACCCTCCACCCTCCAACCTTCTAAATAAATGATATCTATAAAAGTGCTGATCCAATGAGGTGTGGTGGTAGCCATCTTAGTTCCAACATCTTTTTAGCTGCTGTCCAACCTGACAACATTATACGTCTTTGCTGTAATGACAACGGTGAATTATCATTCAGTAGTAACAGTTTGGGGGAACAAGGTATGAGGATACATCTTTCCAAAACATGTCCCCTGGTCACTCCCAGTACATATGATTAAAGGAGCCCAAGGCACCTTGATTACATAGATCACACAGAGGAGCAGTTGTGATTTCTATTAAATGATGTTTTCTAGGTGGAAGGTATACCCTGTGTATGAGATTAAAATGTACCAGCTGATGACTAGGATTGTTAGATGAACCCACTAAGTTCCTGATGAACTCAACCGGTGAGCCTCTTTAGCAGCTAGTTCCATGGACACACTGATTTCAATGTCCTTTGCCAAGGTCAGATGACTTTCAGTCAACAGTCTCTTTTGTGTAGCTTCACTCTGTAGCCCACATACTAGTCTGTCTCTAATGATGTCATTTAGAACAGCATTAAACTCAGTGTTCTGGTAGTTTCTTTAATGCAGCAGCAAACATTGTTACTGATTCTCCCTCTTCCTGATGTCTCCTGTGGAACCTGAACCTTTCAGCATTAACTAGTTGTTCTGGTGAAAAATGTCCTTTAAGTATCTCCACAATATCCCCATACGTCTTATTACCTGTTCTGTTTGGCTGTAGCAGGCTGCCTAGTAAATTAAATGTCTTTGGCCCCATTACACTAAAACATGTAGGCACAATGTTGTCCTCATCCATGTCATTTACAATAACAAAATATTCAAACCGTTCTGTATATGAGCTCCACTGCTCTATACTTTCATCAAACTGTCCAATGTTTCCAACAATTCCAATAATTTTTCGTTTCTCAATAAGCTCCTGATTGTCACTCACTTCAATATTGTCCTCAACCACAGCAATATTTTCCTCAGTCACGTGATCTTCATTCACTTCACTCACTGACATTTCCTCCTAAGTTCGTGTCAGAGGTGTAGGTGTGGTGCAGGAATCAAGCGCAGGACGCAGAAACTTAGTCCAACAGACTTTAGTGATCCAAAACTCAACACGAGTCAAAAAGAGCCTGGAGACGGGCGATTACGCACACAGGTGTAAAATACAATGAAAACAACAAATGCACACAACACGTGCGAAAAACCTCTCCAATACAGAGGAGGAAACGAAGCACAGTCTCAAACGACAGTAGGCGCAATCACACACAAACACAAGACAAACCAAACGAGAACTTATAGGACACAATAATGAACGCTAAACGATAACAGGTGTACAACATTAAGACAAAACCAAACGAACATCGAAACATACAACGGTGGCAGCTAGTACTCAGGGGACGACGACCGCCGAAGCCTGCCCGAGCAAGGAAGAGAGGCAGTCTCGGCCGAAACCGTGACAGTTCGCTCATTTAGCAGTTTTAATTAAAAGGTTTGTCTTCACAGTTGAATAAATGTCCTTTCCTTTAATCACTGTATGTTCCTCCCTTTTAATCACAGTGTTTTCCCGCTCCGATATCCGTCTCGAGTCCTTTTCTGCCGTCCATGACGATGTTAACTCCAGTGGTGGAAAAAGTACCCAATTGTCATACTTGAGCAAAAGTAAAGATACCTTAATAGAAAATGATTCAACTAAATGAGGAAGTCACCCAGTAAAATACTACTTGAGTAAAAGCCTAAAAGTATTTGGTTTTAAATATACTTAAGTATCAAAAGTAAATGTAATTGCTAAAATATACTTAAGTATCAAAAGTAAAAGTACAAGTATAAATCATTTCAAATTCCCTACATAAAGCAAACCAGACGATCTTCTTGTTTTTAAAATGTACGTTCAGCCAGAGGCACACTCCAACATTCAGACAATTTACAAACAAAGCATTTGTGTTTAGTGAGTCCTCCAGATCAGAGGCAGTAGGGATGACCAGGGATGTTCTCTTGATAAATGTGTGAATTGGACCATTTTCTGTCCTGCTAAGCATTCAAAATGTAACGAGTACTTTTGGGTGTCAGAGAAAATGTATGGAGTAAAAAGTACATTATTTTCTTTATGAATGTAGTGAAGTAAAAGTAAAAGTAGACAAAAATATAAATAGTAAAGTCAAGTACAGATACCCCAAAAAACGACTTAAGTAGTACGTTAAAGTATATTTACTTAAGTACTTTACACTACTGGTTAACTCTCTTTCTTAGCTAGCTGGACTATGCACTTGCCTCTGCTAGCAATACACTGTGCTAACATTAGCCTAGACTGGACCACAGAAAATAACAGTTTTAAACAGTTGTAAAAACCCACTTCTTCCAGACAGAATAGTTCCTGTAGATTCAGACTTACTCATCACCAATCTTTTGTTATGTATCGTGGGTTTCATAACCACGTCTGTATAACAATTCAATAATGATGTGACGGGAGACAGGAATCAGTTCAACCATTTATCTGGAACGTGATCATCTCAACACATACAAACCCCCATGATGCTCTGCAGCACAACCCCAATATACAACAAATACATAGATAAGTAAATGGATACTAAACAAAACTCATAGAGGAATTTAAATGTTCAGTTGTAGAAAGTAGGGCCATGGGATAGGGTCAGAAAGGTCAGTATGTTTGATAACTGGTTACAGAGGTGACATAACAAGCATACGGTCCATTATAACACAGTGAAGTAGAGGTGGGTGTCACGATCGTCTGAAGGAGGAGACCAATGCGCAGCGTTGCGAGTGAACATGATGACTTTATTAACTTAAAGCAACCACGAAGAAAACAACAAATGACGATACGTGACGTTCTAAACTGAAATACGACTAACAGCAAACACGGAAACAATAACCCACAAAACAAAGGAGAAAACACACAGAATATATATGGCTCCCAATCAGAGATAACGAGCCGACAGCTGAAACTCGTTACCTCCGATTGGGAGTCATCGACCAATCACCACATGACACAAACAAAATGAAACTCACCCATCTTCAACACCACCAAATGAAATACACCCAAACACATGAAAATGAACAACCCTGGCTCAATATAAACGTCCATAGAGCCAGAGTGTCACAGTACCCCCCCCTAAAGGTGCGAACTCCGGGCGCACCAACATCAGGACTAGGGGAGGGTCTGGGTGGGCGTCTGTCCATGGTGGCGGCTCTGGCCCCGGTCGTGATCCCCACCCCACCACAGTCACAACCTGCTTCGGTAGCCTCCTCCTAATGACCACCCTCCACCTAACCCCACCTGGACTAAGGGGCAACCCCGGACTAAGGGGCAAGCATCGGCCTAAGGGGCAGCACCGGGATAAGGGGCAGCACCGGGCTAAGGGACAGCACCGGACTAAGGGGCAGCACCGGACTACGGGGCAAGCACCGGACTACGGGGCAGTACAGGACTAAGGGGCAGCACCGGCTAAGGGGCCAGTACCGGACTCAGGGGCAGCACCGGACTAAGGGCAGCACCGGGCTAAAAGGGCAGCACCGACTAAGGGGCAGCACCGGGCTAAGGGGCAGTACCTGACTAGATTGGCGGATCCTGGCTGGTTGGCTCTGGCGGATCCTGGCGGGAGGCTCAGGCGGATCCTGGCGGGACGGCTCTGGCGGATCCTGGCGGGACGGCTCTGGCGGATCCTGGCTGGACGGCTCTGTGGCGGATCCTGGCTGGACGGCTCTGGCGGATCCTGGCTGCACGGCTCTGGCGGATCCTGGCTGGACGGCTCTGGCGGATCCTGGCTGGACGGCTCTGGCGGATCCTGCTGCCGGCTCTGGCGGATCCTGGCTGGACTGCTCTGCCCATGGCTTCTGGCGGATCCTGGCTGGACGGCTCTGGCGGATCCTGGCTGGACGGCTCTGGCGGACCTGGCTGGAACGGCTCTTGGCGGAAACCGGGCTGGAACGGCCTGGTGGATCCATGGGCTAGACGGTTCTGTGGCGGATCCTGGCTTGGACAGCTCCTGGCGGGATCCTGGCTGGAACGACGGATCTGGCCTGGCTCATGGCTGGCTGAACGGATCTGGCTGCTCATGGCTGGCTGACTGATCTGGCCTGCTCATGGCTGGCCTGACGGTCTGGCTGCTCATGGCTGGCTGACGGGTCCTGGCTGCTCATGGCATGGCTGACGGATCTGGCTGCTCAGGGCTGGCTGACGGATCTGGACTGCTCATGGCTGGGCTGACGGGTCTGGCTGCTCATGGCTTGTCTGACGGATCTTGCTTCTCAATGGATGGCTGAGACGGATCAGCTGCCATGGCTGGCTGACCGGATCTGCTGCTCATGGCCTGACGGCTGACGGATCTGGCTGCTCATGGCTGGCTGACGGATCTGGCTGCTCATGGCTGGCTGACGGATCTGGCTGCTCATGGCTGGCTGACGGGTCTGGCTGCTCATGGCTGGCTGACGGATCTGGCTGCTCATGGCTGGCTGACGGATCTGGCTGCTCATGGCGGGCTGACGGATCTGGCTGCTCATGGCTGGCTGACGGATCTGGCTGCTCATGGCTGGCTGACGGGTCTGGCTGGCTCATGGCTGGCTGACGGATCTGGCTGCTCATGGCTGGTTGACAGATCTGGCTGCTCATGGCTGGCTGATGGTGCTGGCTGGGGAGGCTGGCGGTGGAGGCGGACCCCAGCCTCGGATAGCAGTCAATCACCTCCAGCAGGGCGGCTCCCATCTGCAGGAGCTGTCTCTTTCTGGTCCCGAAACCCGAGCTTCCAGTCTAGTATGGGCTGCGTCGGCTCCTGCTGATTCCATAGCAGGTGTATGATTCTGTCTGGCGGCAGGCTCTAGCGGCTCCTGTCTGGCGGAAGGCTCTAGCGGCTCCGATCTGGCGGACGGCTCTGAAGGCTCATGGCAGACGGACGGCTTTGCAGGCTCAGTACAGACGGGCGGCTTATGCAGCGCTTGGCAGACGGGCAGTTCAGACGCCCTAGGGCAGACGGGCAGTTCAGGCGCCGTTGGGCAGACGGCCAGTTCAGGCGCCGTTGGGCAGACGGCAGACTCTGGCCGACTGGTGACGCACCCCGTAGGATTTGTGCGTGGAGCAGGAACAGGCCGGGCTGGGCTGGCGACGCGCACCTTATCCCTGGTGCGAGTGGCCGGAACAGGCCGGGCCGGGCTGGGCGACGCACATCGTGGAACCTGGTGCGTGGAGTAGGAACAGACCGGTCCGTACCGGGAACACCCACCACTGGCCTTAACTGGGGATCAAGAACGGACCGGACCAGACTGGGAACACACTTCAGTCTCTCATGCCGTGCCACAACAACTTCCCTCCTTCCACTCGCCAATGGCTCCCGTACTCCGTTAGCCTTCTCTCCTTTTCTCCCTGTGGCAGCCTCCTGCTGCCCAGCTGCCCAAGCCATGTGCCCCCCCCAAAAAATTTCTTGGGGTTGCCTCTCTTCCACGGGCTTCCAGCCTCGCCTTCGCGCTGCCTCCTCGTACCACCTCCTCTCGGCTTTGGCTGCCTCCAGCTCTTCACGAGGGAGGCGATATTCTCCCGGTTGTGCCCAAGGATCCTTTCCGTCCAATAACTCTTCCCATGTCCAGACCCTCGGCTCCTGGACACGCTTGTTACGCTGCTTGGTCCTTTTGTGGTGGGTTATTCTGTCACGATCGTCTGAAGGAGGAGACCAATGCGCAGCGTTGCGAGTGAACATGATGACTTTATTAACTTAAAGCAACCACGAAGAAAACAACAAATGACGATACGTGAAGTTCTAAACTGAAATACGACTAACAGCAAACACGGAAACAATAACCCACAAAACAAAGGAGAAAACACACAGAATATATATGGCTCCCAATCAGAGATAACGAGCCGACAGCTGAAACTCGTTACCTCCGATTGGGAGTCATCGACCAATCACCACATGACACAAACAAAATGAAACTCACCCATCCCCAACACCACCAAATGAAATACACCCAAACACATGAAAATGAACAACCCTGGCTCAATATAAACGTCCATAGAGCCAGAGTGTCACAGTGGGAGCTAAAAGCAGACATGGACAGTGAGACGGTGTGAGGAGGTCAGGGGTGAAACACTAGATCAGGACAGGTAGAAATGGCAGGGCTGGAAATAGACACAGAGACACATTCTGATCATGGCTCAGACCTGACCTGAGACACCCAAACAGAAGATGCCATAGCAAAGTCCTGTCCAGTAGGCTATATGGGATTTCCTTTCATCAAAATCCAGAACGTGGACATGTGTCCAGTGTGTGTGTCCAGTGTGTGTGTGTGTGTGTCCAGTGTGTGTGTGTGTGTGTCCACTGTTTGTGTGTGTGTCAGTGTGGTTTGTGTGTGTGTCAGTGGTGTTGTGTTGTCAGTGTGTGTGTGTGTCCAGTGTGTGTGTGTGTTCAGTTTGTGTGTGTGTGTGTGTCTGTGTGTGTGTGTCTGTGTGTGTGTGTCCAGTATGTGTGTGTTTCTAGTGTGTGTGTGTGTGTGTGTGTGTCCAGTGTGTGTGTGTGTGTCCAGTGTGTGTGTGTGTGTGTGGGTACAGTATGAGTGTGTGTGTGTCCAGTGGGTGTTTTGTTCCAGTGTGTGGTGTCTGTCCCAGTGTGTGTGTGTGTGGTCCAGTGTGTGTGTGTGTGTGTGGTGTTGTGTTCAGTGTGTTTGGTCCCCAGTGTGTGTGTGTTCAGTTGGTTGTGTTCAGTGAGGTGTGTGTGTGTTGCAGTGTGTTGTGTTCCAGTGTGTGTTTTTCAGTGTGTGTGTGGTGTGTCCAGTGTGTGTGTGTGTGTGGTGTGTGTGTGGTGTGTGTTCAATGTGTTCAGTGTGTTGTGTCCAGTGTGTGTGTGTGTCTGTGTGTGTGTTCCAGTGTGTGTGTGTCTAGTCTGTGTGTGTGTGTGTGTGTGGTGTGTGTGTCCAGTGTGTGTGTGTGTGTGTGTGTGGTGTGTGTGTATGTGTCCAGTGTGTGTGTGTCTAGTCTGTGTGTGTGTGTGTGTGTATGTGTCCAGTGTGTGGTGTGTCTAGTCTGTGTGTGTGGTGTGTGTGTGTGTATGTGTCCAGTGTGTGTGTGTGTGTTGTGTGTGTGTGTGTCCAGTGTTTGTGTGAGTGTTCAGTGTGTTCAGTGTGTGTTGTTTGTGTCCAGCGTGTGTGTCCAGTGTTGTGTGTGAGTGTGTGTGGTTCAGTATGTGTCTAGTGTGCATGTGTGTGTGTGGGTTTTGTGTGTTTCCAGTGTGGGGTGTTCAGTGTGTGTTCAGTGGTGTGTGTGTGTGTCCTGTGTCCAGTGTGTTGTGTCACTGTGTGTGGTGTGTGTGTGTGTGTGTGTTTGTGTGTGTGTCTCCAGTGTGTGTGTGTTGTCAGTGTTACCATGGTTATTATTACAGGGACACTGAGGAGTCAACCTTAACCCTAACCCTGGATAGAGGGGCTCAGTGAATGTGGTGTAGAATGTGTTCAGGTGGGTCAGTGTGTCAGAGAACTCTGTAGAAGGACAGAGTGCCGGCCGTTGGCCAGTCCAGATTAGCAACTCCTACTGAACAGTACTGTTGGTGTGTGTGGTGTCCCAGTGTGTGTGTGGTGTTGTTCCACTGTTTGTTTGGTGTCCCCAGTGTGTGTGTCCCAGTGTGTGTTTGTCCAGTTGTGGGTGTGTTGTTTCCAGTGTTGTGTATGTTCATTGTGTTGTGTGTGTGTGTGTTTGTTTTTTTGTGTTCAGTGTTTGTGTGTGTCCATTTGTATTTGTGTGTTCCCCTTTGTGTTTTTTTTTTGTTTGTTTCCATTATTTTTTCTTTTTTTCTTTTTGTTTTGTTTCCATATTGTGTTTTTTTTGTTTTTTTTTGTTTGTGTTTTTTTGGTTTTTTTTTTATTTTTTTTGTGTTCCTTATTTTGTCAGGTGTCCAGTGTGTTGTGTCCAGTGTGTGTGTGTGTGTGTGTCCCAGTGTGTGGAAACTGGTGTGTGGGTGTGGTCCATTGTGGGTGTTGTGGTGGTCCAGTTTTTTTTTATAGTGTGTGTGTGTGTGTGTCCATGGGTGTTTGTTCATGTGTGGGTCCTGTCCAGTGTGATTTGCTGTTGTCCAGTGTGTGGTGGTTGCAGGGTGTTTCAGTGGCTGTGTTTTCCAGTGTGTGTGTGTGTGTCCAATGTGTGTGTGTGTGTGTTGTAATGTTTGTGGTGTGTGTGTGTTTGTGTGAGTTGGGGTCAGTATGTGTTTGGTTGTCCAGTGGGTGTTTGTTTCAGTGTGTGTGTGTCCCGGTGTGGTGGTGTGTTCCAGTGTATGTGTGTCCCCATTGTTTGTGTGTGTTCAGTTTTGTTGTGTTTCCAGTTTGTTTTTCCATTTTTTTTTTTTTTTTTTTCCCTTTTTTTTTTTTTGTTTTCCACTGTTTTTTTTGGTTTTTCCATTTTTTTTTTCCATTTTTTTATTTTTTTTTGTTTTTTATTTTTCCCTTTTATTTTTTTTTATTTCCCTTTTTGTTTTTTTGTTTTTTATTGTTTTTTTTTATTTTTTTTTGTGATTTTATTTTTTCCGTGTGGCCCCGAGGCAGTTTCAACATTCGAATTTTTTTGGTTCCGTTTTGTTTTTGTTGTCCATCTTTTTTGTGTTTGGTTTCTCTTTTTTTTTTTGTTTTTCCCTTCTTTTTTTTTTTTTTTCTCCCTATTTTTTGTTTTTTTGTTTGTCCGTGTGGTGGTCCAGTGTGTGTGTGTGTGTGGTCCAGTGTGTGTGTGTGTCATGTGTGTGTCCATTTGTGTGTGTGTGTGTGTCCATTTTGTGGGTGATTTTTCCCATTTTTGTTGGTTGTTTCCTTGTTTGTTTCCAGGTGTTTTGTTGTTGTTTTTTTTTGTTTTTTTTTTTTTTGCCATTTTGTGTTATTTTTCCAGTTTTTGTTTTTTGGTATTTTTTTTTTTTTCGTTTTCAATGTTGTCAGTTTGGGTTTGTTTTTCCCTATTTTTTTTTTTTTTGTCTGTGTGTGGTGTGTGTGTCCAGTATGTGTGTGTGTGTGTCCAGTTGTGTGTGATTGTGTTGCCAGTGTGTTTGTTTCCATTGTTGATGTGTTCCCCCAAATTGTAATGTTGGGTGTGTGTGTTCGTGTATGTGTGTCCCCAGTGTGTTGTTGATCAGTGTGTGGTGTGTGTTTCAGTGTGGTGTGTGTGTTCCGATTATGTGTGTGTGTGTTCCATGTGTGTGTGTGTCCATTGTGTGTGTGTGGTGTTCCTATGTGTGGTGTGGTCTAGTGTGTGTTTTGTGTTTTGTGTTGTGTGTGTGTGTGTGTGTTGGTGTGTGGTGGTGTGTGTGTGTGTTGTTCATTGTTATATTTCCCTTGTGTATGTTTCCAGTGTTTGTTTTTGTGTGTGTGTGTTTCCCATTATGTGTGTTTTCCCCGTTTGTTGTTTTGTTTTTTCCTTAATCAGTGTTTTGTATTTTTCCATGTATGTGTTTGTGTTTTTCCTACTTTTTTGTTTTTGTTTTTTTTTTTGTCTTATTTTTAAGTTGCCATTTTTGTTTTCATTTCTCTTTTTTTTTTTTTTTTTGGTCCATTTGTTTTGTTTTTTTTTGTTTTTTTTTTTTTTTATCTTTTTGATTTTTATTTTCTCTTTTTTTCGTTGTTTGTCATGAATTTTTTTTTTTTTATTGTTTTTCCCTGACTTTGGTTTTGTTGTCCCTTGTTGTTTTTTTTTCCGTTTTTTTGTTTTTTTTTTTGATTCCCGTATTGTTTATTTAAATTGTTTTATGGTTTATTTCCCTTTTTTGTTTTAGTTTATCCTTTGGTTTTTAAATTTTTCTTTCCTGCTTTTTGTTTTTTTTCCAGGCTTTTTTTTTTTTGTGTTTTTTTTTTGTGGTTTGTCCAGTGTGTTGTGTGTGGTGTGTGTCCATGTGTGTGTGTGTCCAGTTGTGTGGTGTGTTGGGGGGGGGTTTTTGTGTGTGTGTCAGTGTTGTGTGTGTTGTCCCCAGTGTGTGTTGGGTCCAGTATTTGTGTGTGGTTTTTGTGTTCAGTGTTTGTGTGTCCTCCCCAGTGTGGTGTGTGTTCAGTGTTTTTGTGTTTCAGTGCGTGTGTGTGTGTGTGTTTATGGTGTGTGTGTGTGTGGTCCTGGGGTGTGTGTTGTCCAGTGTGTGTGTCCTGGGTTTGTGTGTGTGTGTTCCTGTGTGTGTGTGTACGTATTTTGTCTAGTGTTTTGTTGTGTGTTTTTGTTTTTTTTTGTTTTTTTCCTATGTCTGTGTGTTCCAGTGTGTGTTTCAAAAAGTGTGTTTGTGGTCCAGTGTGTGTGTTTGCACTGTGTGTGTGTGTGTGTTTGTTTGTTTGTGTGTTTTTTCTGTCCAGGTTGTGTGTTGTGTGTGTGGTGTGTTCCCAGTGTGTGTGTGTGTGGGTGTGGTGGGTCCCTCCATTGTGTGTGTGTTGTCATGGTTACCACCATGGTTATTATTTACAAAGGGACAACTGAGGAGTCAACCCTGAACCCGTAACCCCCCTGGATATCGGGGACTCTTTATGTGGTTTAGAATGTTTTCATAGGTGGTGGGTCAGTGTGTCAGAAGGAGACTCTGTATAAGGACAGAGTGCCGGCTGGCCAGTCCAGATACACTCCTTACTCTGTTTGTGTCTTAGGTTGTACCTTTCTTTTATTTGGACTTCCCTTATTTTTGTCCAATCAATATTAAACTGTCCGTCAAGAGCGGTCAGAACTCCAGGACTTGTCAGTCACTACCAATCCTACAGTCACCATCCCCGTTCCTTTCCTTCTGATTCGTTTATAATGTCAACTCCTATAACATCCCACCTGCCCACTCCACTCAAATAACAACCCCCGCCTGCCGCAATTAACACTCTTGTCCCATTCGCCCCCTCCTCTCTCACCCACGCCCCTGTTCCTTCCCTAATCTCAAATCTTCTTTTTTTCATCAGGATACGGCTGCTAGCTTTCTTCTCTCTCCTACATGTCACCCTTTCTTGTTCTCCTCCAGACAGAGAGGGCGTCGGTTTACTGTTGTTTAGTCCAGTGGTGAGATCACAGACCTCTATGGATGAAACCAGACACAATATTAGAAATCAATCATCATTCACATTAGAATGGTTAACTCAACTTTTCACTAATTCATTTAATGTATCTGTTTCTATGTATCAAAAGAAAGTTAGGTACTGGACTTGTTTGAATGTCTATGTTATACTGTATGGTAATATAAAACACACTTATTCCCGTTATTACACACCCCACACAACAGCTTGGCCACACGTCCCTGAACACACACACACACACACAATCCTACACCCGACACACACTGTACCCCACACCCTTCATACTACCCACACACCCCCAATTTCCTATTTTAACCCAATAACACTCCGAACCCCCCATACAGCTCAGACACCACCATTTTGCCCATCACAGTCTTTGTAAACTTTGGTGTCCCTGATTTGTGGTGCGTCTGTAGACCTAGCTGATATTTAATATGACCAGTAGTAATGATGGTCCCTTTGACTTTGACTTTTTTTTGAATTAAAAGACCTATTCTTAGTCTAATTCTTCAACAGCCATCAACCTCACATTTCTAAGTCCCAGTTTCATTGTGTTCTCTCTCACCATGAGTTCCACACTGTAGCGGCAAGGGAAGAACAACAGTCCATTGAGGGATACACACGAACAACTCACTCACGCACCCCAACACACACACACACACACACACACACACACACACACCTGGACACACACTTGACACAAACACACTGTACACAAACACACACGACAAAGTTATAATATGCCGACAGTGTGTGTGTGGGTGTGTGGGTGTCCTGTGTGGTTTGTGTGTCCGTGTGTGTGTGTGTGTGTGTTTGTGTTGTTTGTGTGTGTGGTGTCCAGTGTGTGTGTGTGTGTCATTGTGTGGGTGTGTGTGTTGTTTTTTTTCCATTTTGTGTGTTTTGTGTGTGTATGTGTGTTTGTTGTCTGTTGTGTTTTTTTTTGTTGTTTGTGTCCATTTGTGTGTGTTTGGTTCTTTTTTTTTTCCCTTCTTTTGTTTTTCCCTTTACATTTTTTGTGTTTTTTTTTTTGTTTTTTTTCACTTTTTTTTTTTTTTTTCATCCCTTTATTTTTTTTCCTTTTGTTTTGTTTTCCCCGTGTTGTTTTTTTGGTTTTTTTTATTTTGTTTGTTGTTTTTATCCTTTTTTGTGTGTTTCTTTATCTCATTTGTTTTTTGTTTCCTGTGTGGTGTGTCCGTGTGTGTCCAGTGTGGTGTGTTTTTTGTGTGTGTAGTGTATCCAGTGTGTGTGTGTCCTGTGTGTGTGTGTGTCCAGTGTGTGTGTGTGTGTGTGTGTTGTGTGTCCAGTGTGTGTGTGTGTGTGTATCCAGTTGTGTGTGTGTCCTGTGTGTGTGTGTTTCCTGTGTGTGTGTGTGTGTGTGTGTCCAGTGTGTGTGTGTCCAGTGTGTGTTTATTGTGTGTGTTTGTGTCCAGTGTGTGTTTATGTGTGTGTCCAGTGTGAGTGTGTTTGTCAAGTGTGTGTGTGTGTCCAGTGTTTGTGTGTGTCCCAGTGTGTGTGTGTGTCCATTGTGTGTTGTGTGTCCAGTGTGTGTGTGTTCAGTGTTGTGTGTGTGTCCCAGTGTGTGGTGTGTCTGTCCAGTGTGTGTGTGTTCAGTGTGTGTGTGTGTCCAGTGTTGTGTGTTTAGTGTGTGTGTGTCCCAGTGTGTGGGTGTCCAGTGTGTGTCAAACATTCTTACCACCACTTGGACAAAGTTTATATGTTGTGTTTGTGTCACGCTGGACACACACACACACTGGACACACACACACACACACACACACACCACTGGATACCACACACACACACACACAAACACACACCACACACTGGACAACACACCCATACGGGACACACACACACACACACACACACCCCACACACACACACTGGACACCCACACGACACACACACACTGGACACACCACACACACACACACACAAACACACACACACACTGGACACCACACACATACTGGACACACACCCACACACACACACACACCACCACACACCACACCACACACTGGACACACACACCAGACACACACCACCTGGATACACACACACACACACAAAAACACACACACCACTGGACACACACAAATACTGGACACACACACACACACACACACACCACACACACACACACACTTACCACCCACACAATGGACACACACACACTGACACCACACCCACACTGACACAAACACACTGGACACATACAACAAACCATCACACGCACACAAACTGGACCACACCACTGGACAATACACACACCACCTGGAACAAAAACACACACCATGGGACACGGCCCCTTAACCTAATTAACCCTAACTTGCTCCTGTCAAGTCGCTCTGGAGCGTCGCTAAATGACTTAAATGTTAATGTTAATTGAGAGCATCCCTGTCGGGCTGTATCCACCGCCTGGTACGGCAACTGCACCGCCCACAACCGCAGGGCTCTCCAGAGGATGGTGCGGTCTGCCCAACGCATTACCGGGGGCAAACTACCGCCCTCCAAGACACATACAGCACCCGATGTCACAGGAAGCCAAAAAGATAATCAAGGACATCAACCACCCCCAAGCCACTGCCTGTTCACCCCGCTATCATCCAGAAGGCGAGGTCAGTACAGGTGCATCAAAGCTGCTGGGACCGAGAGACTGAAAAACAGCTTCTATCTCAAGGCCATCAGACTGTTAAATAGCCTTCACTAGCACATTAGAGGCTGCTGCTGCCTATTGAAATCACTGGCCACTTTAAGAAATGGAACACCAGTCACTTTAATAATGTTTTCCAATCTTGCACTACTCATCTCATATGTATATACTGCATTCTATTCTATAATATTCTACTGTATCTTAGTCCATGCCGCTCTGTCATTGCTTGTCCATATATGTATATATTCTTAAATCCCATTCCTTACTAGTTTTGTGTGTATTGGGTATCTGTTGTGAAATTGTTAGATATTACTTGTTAGATATTACTGCACTGTCGGAGCTAGAAGCACAAGCATTTCGCTACACCCGCTATAACATCTGCTAAACACGTGTTTGTGACAAATACAATTTGATTTGATGTCTGATATGAACATTGACATAAACCCTCTACATACTTGAGTTTCTCCAGTCTGCAGTGTGGATCCTCCAGTCCAGCAGAGAGCAGTCTGACTCCTGAGTCTCCTGGGTGATTGTAGCTCAGGTCCAGCTCTCTCAGGTGTGAGGGGTTTGACTTCAGAGCTGAGACCAGAGAAGCACAGCCTTCCTCTGTGACTAGACAGCCTGACAGCCTGCAAAGAGTCAAATCATATTAAAATCACACTGCTATTCTTTGGTGGTGAAAATAGTGGCAGTATATTGTTTCAACATGTTCAGATATATCAGTGTCCTGAAACCTGACATATCTATTCATAAATGTATCATTATTAGAAATGATCATAATATTGCTTGTAGAGAGAAACATTTATAGTACAAATATTTGAGTCAAAAGACAGACAGTGAGGTATCAGATTTAGATTGTATTGACTATACAGTCCACACCATATCTATTTTGACAGTGAAGCTAACATTTTAAATGTGGCTCTGTACTCCAGCATTTTGGATTTGAGATCAAATGTTTCATATGAGGTGACAGTATATAATGTCACCTTTTATTTGAGGGTATTTTCATACATATCAGTTTCACCGTTTAGAAATGAAAGTCTTTATGTATCTAGTCCCCCCATTTGAAGAAGTCATAAGTATTCTGACCAATTCATATATAGTGTATTAAAGTAGTCCAAAGTTTAGTATTTGGTCCCAAACTCGTTGGTTGCATTTGCAGTTTGTTTTGGTTGTGTTTTGGGTTATGTTTTGCCCGATAGTAACTGAATGGTGGATGATGACTGGATTAATCTTCTGTCTAAGTGAGTAGATAACATGTTTCTAAACACTACTAAATTAATCCTGATGATGTCATGATTAAGAAAAATCATGAATGAATCATGAATTATAATGAGTGAGAAAGTTACAGAGGCTACAACAAAACAGCTAACCTCTCACCATTACCAATAACAGATGGGGTATGATCCTTGTTCCTCTGTAACTTTCTCATTCATCATCATTCACGATTCATTCATGATTATTCATAATCATGGTAGCATCCACATGAATGCAGAAGTGTTCAGAAACATATTCTATTCTTACTGACAATACAAGTGAAGTGACTCCAAAATGACAGGACATTATTCACCATTCAATTTCTATTGGGGAAAACATCATCCAAAACACAACCAAGACAAACTGCAAATGCATTCAACACGTTTGTAGAATCACAGGCTTGATGTAATCACTGTGTGAAAGGAATATGGGACCAAATACTAAACTTATGACTACTTTAACGCAATATAAGTGAATATGTCCAAATTATTACGACTTTTTCAAATGGGAGAACTAGATACATAAAGTGCTTTCATTTCTAAACAGTAACACAGATATGTATGAAAATATCATCAAATAAAAGGTGACATTATAAACTGTTGCCTAATATGAAACATTCTATCTCAAATCCAAAATGCTGGAGCATAGCGCCCAATTAAAAACACTAAGCTTCACTGTCCAAACACATATGGTGTGGACTATGTGTGCCTGGTAAACACATGTGGATCTGGTGAACAGTTATCACTTGTTGACCAACTACAGGAATACTGACCTCAGAGTCTCCAGTTTACAGTGGGGATTCCCCAGTCCAGCAGAGAGCAGCTTCACTCCTGAATCCTTCAGGTCATTGTTACTCAGATCCAGCTCTCTCAGGTGTGAGGGGTTTGACTTCAGAGCTGAGACCAGAGAAGCACAGCCTTCCTCTGTGACTAGACAGACTGACAGCCTGCAAAGAGTCAAATCATATTAAAACCACAATGCTATTCTTTAGTGGTGAAAATAGTGGCAGTATATTTATTCAACATTTTCAGATACATCAGAGTCCTGAAACCTGCCATATCTATTCATATATGTATATATACACTACCAGTAAAATGTTTGAACACACCAACTCATTCAAGTTTTTAAAACATTTTTTAAAACTATTTTAGAATAGTGAAGACATCAAAACTATGAAATAACACATATGGAATCATATAGTAACCAAAATATATGTTATATTTCAGATTCTTCAAATAGACCCTATGCCTTGATGACAGCTTTGCACACGCTTGGCATTCTCTCAACCAGCTTCATAAGGTAGTCACCTGGAATGCATTTCAATTAACAGGTGTGCCTTCTTAAAAGTTAATTTGTGGAATTTCTTTCCTTCTTAATGTGTTTGAGCCAACCATTTGTGTTGTGACAAGGTGGGGGGGGGGGGGGGGTATACAGAAGGTAATCCTATTTGGTAAAAGACCAAGTCCACATTATGGCAAGAACGGCTCAAATAAGCAAAGAGAAACGACAGTCCATCATTACTTTAAGACATGAAGGTCAGTCAATACAGAACATTTCAAGAACTTTGAAAGTGTCTTCAAGTAAAGTCACAAAAAACATCAAGCGCTATGATGAAACTGGCTCTCATGAGGACCGCCACAGGAATGGAAGACCCTGAGTTACCTCTGCTGCAGAGGATAAGTTCATTAGAGTTACCAGCCTCAGAAATTGTGGCCCAAATAAATGCTTCACAGAGTTCAAGTCACAGACACATCTCAACATCAACTGTTCAGAGGGGACTGTATGAATCAGGCTTTCATTGTCGAATTGCTGCAAATAAACCACTACTGAAGGACACCAATAAGAAGAAGAGACCTGCTTGGGCCAAGAAACACGTGCAATGGACATTAGACCGGTGGACATTTGTCCTTTGGTCTGGAGTCCAAATTTGAGATTTTTGTTTCCAACCACCGTGTCTTTGTGAGACGTGGTGTGGGTGAACGGATGATCTCCGCATGTGAAGTTCCCACCATAATGCATGGAGGAGGAGGTGTGATGGTGTGGGGGTGCTTTGCTTGTGACACTGTCTGTGATTTATTTCGAATTCAAGGCACACTTAACCAGCATGGCTACCACAGCATTCTGCAGCGATACGCCATCCCATCTGGTTTGGGCTTAGTGGGACTATCATTTGTTTTTCAACAGGACAATGACCCAACACACCTCCAGGCTGTGTAAGGAGAGTGATTGAGTGCTGCATCAGATGACCTGGCCTCCATAATCACCCGACCTCAACCCAATTGAGATGGTTAAGGATGAGTTGGACGGCAAAGTGAAGGAAAAGCAGCCAACAAGTGCTCAGCATATGTGGGAACTCCTTCAAGACTGTTGGAAAAGCATTCCAGGTGAAGCTGGTTGAGAGAATGCCAAGAGTGTGCAAAGCTGTTGTTACGGATACAGGTATCCTGTGTTTTTGTGTGTTTCTCTCCTTCTGCCCTAATCACAGGTGTCCTGTATGTTCCTGATTGGTGGTCGTTGAGGTGTCTGCTGATTGGACCAATCAGTGAACATTCCTGTGCATTGCACCACCTGTTACTCGTTTGTTCAATCACACATCCCATTGTATAAAAACCAGTCTTGTGTTTGTTGAGAGAGAGAGAGAATATTTCCGTATGTGAGTATGGACACGGTGGTGTCCTGGTTTTGATTACTCACTAAGGGCTGTTTACTATGATTGGTAATTCTGTTAGACTACTGTTTTGTATGTGAGTAATGGATACTGTGATGTCCTTTGTTTAGAGTACTCACTAAGTTGCTGGTTACTCTGTTTGGTAACTATTGTGTGTTTCTGGGAAAAGGGGAGTTTGAGCTAGCTGCCCTTGGGCATACATTTCCCGTAGAAAGAACTGTCTATACACACTAGTTAGACCTGAGCGGACCACCCACTGTATTTTTGTATGGTAGCAGTAGCCTAGCGGTTCTTGAGGCAGGCAAGATCAGTTTAGGGGTGTTTTACACTATTGTTTCATTTCTTGGGTCCTGCTCAGCCCTTTTTCCCAATCCTTTACCGTGTGTTCAGAAATAAACCATTTGTGTTTGACGGTAGTTCATGGTAGTTGTGTCATATTTGTTCTCACTGTTCCATGCCACACTTATAATTTACATGCATTATGTTACGGGTCTCATGTCCATCACCCTAGACGTTTAGAGCCACGGGGTTCGTAACACTGTCATCAAGGCAAAGGGTGGCTAGTTGAAGAATTTCAAATGTAAAATATAATTTGATTTGTTTAACACTTTTTTGGTTACTACATGATTCCATATTTGTTATTTCATAGTTTTGATGTCTTCACTATTATTCTACAATGTAAAAAATAATAAAAATAAAGAAAAACCCTTGAATGAGAAGGTGTGTCCAAACGTTTGACTGGTACTGTATATAAATGAATTAATGTGTCATTATTAATAGTAGATAACATGTTTCTAAACACTACTCAATTAATCCTTGTGTGTCTGTGTCCAGTGTGTGTGTGTGTGTGTGTGTGTGAGTGTGTGTGTGAGTGCAGTGTGTGTGTGTGTCCAGTGTGTGTGTGTGTCCAGTGTGTGTGTGTTCATTGAGTGATACAGGAATACTGACCTCAGAGTCTCCAGTTTACAGTGGGGATTCCCCAGTCCAGCAGAGAGCAGCTTCACTCCTGAATCCTTCAGGTCATTGTTACTCAGATGCAGCTCTCTCAGGTGTGAGCGGTTTGACTTCAGAGCTGAGACCAGAGAAGCACAGCCTTCCTCTGTGACTAGACAGCCTGACAGCCTGTAAAGAGTCAAATCATATTAAAACCACACTGCTATTCTTTGGTGTTGAGTAATTTTCTTTCTGAGTGAGTAGATAACATGTTTCTAAACACTAATTAATCCTGATGATGCCATGATTGAGAAAGATCATGAATGAATCATGAATAATAATGAGTGAGAAAGTTACAGAGGCTACAACAAAACATACTAACCTCTCACCATTAACCTCAAATAAAAGGTGACATTCTGTTCTGTCGTCTAATATGAAACATTCTATCTCAAATCCAAAATGCTGGAGCATAGCACCGAATTTAAAACACTAAGCTTCACTGTCCAAACAGCCGACCAATCAGCCTGTTACCAACCCTTAGTAAACTATTGGAAAAAATGGTGTTTGACCAGACACAATGCTATTTTACAGTAAACAAATTGACAACAAACTTTCAGCATGCTTATAGAGAAGGATATTCAACAAGCACAGCACTTACACAAATGACTGATGATTGGCTGAGAGAAATTGATGATAAAAAGATTGTGGGGGCTGTTTTGTTAGACTTCAGCGCGGCTTTTGACATTATCGATCATAGTCTGCTGCTGAGAAAAACATATGTGTTATGGCTTTACACCCCCTGCTATAATGTGGATAAAGAGTTACCTGTCTAACAGAACACAGAGAGTGTTCTTTAATGGAAGCCTCTCAAACATAATCCAGGTAGAATCATGAATTCCCCAGGGCAGCTGTCTAGGCCCCTTACTTTTTTAAATCATTACTAATGACATGCCACTGGCCTTGAGTAAAGCCAGTGTGTCTATGTATGCGGATGACTCAACACTATACACGTCAGCTACTACAGTGACTGAAATGTCTGCAACACTTAACAAAGAGCTGCAGTTAGTTTCAGAATGGGTGGCAAGGAATAAGTTAGTCCTGAATATTTCCTAAACTAAAAGCATTGTATTTGGGTCAAATCATTCACTAAACCCTAAACCTCAACTACATCTCGTAATGAATAATGTGGAAATTGAGCAAGTTGAGGTGACTAAACTGCTTGGAGTAACCCTGGATTGTAAACTGTCATGGTCAAAGCATTTTGATACAGCAGTAGCTTAGATGGGGAGAACTATGTCTATAATAAAGCGCTGCTCTGCCTTCTTAACAGCACTATCAACAAGGCAGGTCCTACAGGCCCGAGTTTTGTCACACCTAGACTACTGTTCAGTCGTGTGGTCAGGTGCCACAAAGAGGAACTTGGGAAAAGTGCAGTTGGCTCAGAACAGGGCAGCACGGCTGGTCCTTAAAAGCACACGAAGAGCATTGATGACATGCATGGCAGTCTCTCCTGGCTCAAAGTGGAAGAGAGATTGACATCATCACTGCTTGTTTTTGTGAGAGTTGTCGACGAGCTGAATGTACCGAGCTGTCTGTTTGGAATACTGGCACACAGCTTGGACACCCATGCATACCCCACAAGACATGCCACCAGAGGTCTCTTCACAGTCCCCAAGTCCAGAACAGACTATGGGAGGCGCACAGTACTACATAGAGCCATGACTACATGGAACTCTATTCCACATCAGGTAACTGATGCAAGCAGTAGAATCAGATTTCAAAAATAGTTAAAAATACACCTTGTGGAACAGCGGGGACTGTGAAGAGACACACACACACAGGTACATACACACATTCATATAGACACTCACTCTACACACACGTACACATGGATGTTGGATTGTAAATATGTGATAGTGGAGTAGTGGCCTGAGGGAACACACTAAATGTATTGGGTGATGTGTTATGAAATATAATGTCATGTAATATTTCCCCCTTCTGATAACCAGGTGGCGAATCGCATCTCTTTATGTCTGGCAGACATATCAGTATGGATGACGGATCACCACCTCAAGCTGAACCTCGGCAAGACGGAGCTGCTCTTCCTCCCGGGGAAGGACTGCCCGTTCCATGATCTCGCCATCACGGTTGACAACTCCGTTGTGTCCTCCTCCCAGAGTGCAAAGAGCCTTGGCGTGACCCTGGACAACACCCTGTCGTTCTCCGCTAACATCAAGGCGGTGAACCGATCCTGTAGGTTCATGCTCTACAACATTCGGAGAGTACGACCCTGCCTTACACAGGAAGCGGCACAAGTCCTAATCCAGGCACTTGTCATCTCCCGTCTGGATTACTGCAACTCGCTGTTGGCTGGGCTCCCTGCCTGTGCCATTAAACCCCTACAACTCATCCAGAATGCTGCAGCCCGTCTGGTGTTCAACCTTCCCAAGTTCTCTCACGTCACCCCGCTCCTCCGCACACTCCACTGGCTTCCAGTTGAAGCTCGCATCTGCTACAAGACCATGGTGCTTGCCTACGGAGCTGTGAGGGGAACGGCACCTCCGTACCTTCAGGCTCTGGTCAGTCCCTACACCCAAACGAGGGCACTGCGTTCATCCACCTCTGGCCTGCTGGCTCCCCTACCTCTGCGGAAGCATAGTTCCCCGCTCAGCCCAGTCAAAACTGTTCGCTGCTCTGGCACCCCAATGGTGGAACAAGCTCCCTCACAACGCCAGGACAGCGGAGTCACTCACCACCTTCCGGAGACATTTGAAACCCCACCTCTTTAAGAAATACCTGAGATAGGATAAAGTAATCCTTCTACCCCCCCCCCCCCCCCCCCCCCCTTTACTCCAACCCCCCCCCCCCCCCCCCCCCCCCCCCCCCCCCCCACAAAAAAATAATAATAAAAAAAACATTGTAAGGTGGTTATCCCACTGGCTATAAGGTGAATGCACCTATTTGTAAGTCGCTCTGGATAAGAGCGTCTGCTAAATGACGTAAATGTAATATTTTAAATTGTACATAACTGCCTTAATGTTGCAGGACCCCAGGAAGAGTAGCTGCTGCCTTGCCAACAGCTAATGGGGATCCTTAATAAATACAAATACAGGAATACTGACCTCAGAGTCTCCAGTTTACAGTGGGGATCCCCCAGTACAGCAGAGAGCAGCTTCACTCCTGAATCCTTCAGGACATTGTTACTAAGATCCAGCTCTCTCAGGTGTGAGGGGTTTGACTTCAGAACTGAGACCAGAGAAGCACAGCCTTCCTCTGTGAGTCCACAGAATGACAGCCTGACAAAGAAATCATCATGATTTCACAAACACACTGTTAATTTAACACCAGTAGTGTAGACGGACAATGGCAGATGCATTTGGTTTATTCTCTTAAACAACATATAGATTCATCTTCCGTCTCCTAGAATTGTATGGTCATATTGTTATACTAATGTGAACACCAATGCACTGATTCAGCAAGCTTTTCAATTTAATATGATATATGATATACAAATTATAATACATATATTTTTCTAAACTGAATATTTCTTCCTGATGATTAGTACTTAAATGTCATTTTATGTACTCACAGAGCAGCTCTGGAGGCTTTGACCACTGGCAGCAGCCTCAGAAGACCTTCCTCTGATCTGGAGTATTTATTCGGGTCAAACACATCCAGCTCCTTTTCTGAAGTCAGCAACACAAAGACCAGAGCTGACCACTGTGCAGGTGACAGTTTGGCTTCTGAGAGACTTCCTGATCTCAGGTAGCTTTGGATCTCCTCCACTAGAGAATGGTCATTCAGTTCATTCAGACAGTGGAACAGATTGATGCACCTCTCTGGAGAGGGATTCTCCCTGATCTTCTCCTTGATGTACTTGACTGTTTCTTCATGGCTCTGTGAGCTGCTTCTTGTCTTTGTCAGTAGACCTCGTAAGTGCTTCTGATTGGACTCCATTGAGAGGCCCAGAAGGAAGCGGAGGAAAAGGTCCAGGTTTCCTGTCTCACTTTGTAAGGCTTTATCCACAGCACTCTTGTAGACAGTAACTTCAGTAACTTGCGGTTCGGCCATTAGATTCTCATTGTTGTTGATGAATGAGAGGAACACATATACAGCAGCCAGAAACTCCTGAATGCTCAGATGCACGAAGCAGTACACCTTGTCCTTGTAAAGCACACATTCCTCTTTAAAGATCTGTGTGCAAAATCCTGAGTACACTGAGGCTTCATTGACATCAATGCCAGCCTCCTTCAGGTCTTCTTCACAGAAAATCAGATTGCCATTCACAAGCTGCTGAAAAGCCAGTTTTCCCAGTGACAGAATGATCTCTTTATTCCAGTGTGGACCTGTCTCTTCATTCCCAAGATACTTTTCATTCTTCTGTTTGGTATGAAACTCCACAAGGTGTGAGTACATCTCAGTCAGAGTCTTGGGTATCTCTTCTGTCTTATGTTTCAGCATGTGTTCAAGGACTATTGCAGAAATCCAACAGAAGACTGGAATGTGGCACATGATGTGGAGGCTCCTTGAGGTCTTTATGTGTGAGATGATTCTGCTGGCCAGGTCCTCATCACTGAATCTCTTCTTGAAGTACTCATCCTTCTGTGGGTCATTGAACCCTCGTACCTCTGTCACCTGGTCAACACACCCTGAAGGGATCTGATTGGCTGCTGCAGGTCGGGTAGTTATCCAGAGGAGAGCAGAGGGAAGCAGATTTCCCTTGATGAGATTTGTCAGCAGAACATCCACTGAGGTTGACTCTGTGACGTCACAACATATCTTGTTCTTCTGGAAGTCTAGGGGCAGTCGGCACTCATCCAGACCATCAAAGATGAACAGAACTTTGTACTTGTCGTAGTTGGAGATTCTTGATTCTTTGGTTTCCATTGAGAAGTGATTGAGAAGTTCAATCAAAGTGTGTTCTTCCCCTTTCATCAAATTCAGCTCCCGAAAAGGGAATGAAAATACAAATTGGACATCCTGATTTGCTTTTCCTTCAGCCCAGTCTAGAATGAACTTCTGCACAGAGACTGTTTTTCCAATGCCAGAGACTCCCTTTGTCAGCACAGTTCTGATAAGTTTGTCTTGACCAGTTAAGGGTTTGAAGATGTCGTTACATTTGATTGCAGTCTCTGGTCTTGCTTGTTTCCTGGTTGTTGTCTCAATCTGTCTCAGCTCATGTTCATTATTGACCTCTCCTGTTCCACCCTCTGTGATGTAGAGCTCTGTGTAGATCTTATTGAGAAGTGTTGGGTTTCCTTGTTCAGCGATCCCCTCAAATACACATTGAAACTTCTTCTTTAGATTAGATTTGAGTTCACGTTGGCAAATCATAGCAAGCTCTTCTGAATGAAGAAATAACACAGAGGATATTAATATTACGTCTGTTTTAATGCCTACAGTATTGTAAGACTGTGTTATAAAGTTGTAAATTATAATCATTTATTCTCTTAACTGACAGTATAAATGTGTAAATGTTTTCATAATGCATTCCACACTGGAGTGACTGATTCTATGATTATCATTATTATTATTATTATTCGTATTATTGATGGCATCATTAATGTTGTCTCTCTCTCTCTCTCCTCTCTCCTCTTCTCTGTCTAAATTAATCACCACAACACATCCCTGCTGCTACTTGATGAGGTCACTAGGTGTTGTGTTAAGGCTGCTACAATATCATTGAGTTACACAGCTACTTTGGCTGTACTTTAGCTAAAAACGTTTAAATGTTTGTTATAAAACAGCATTCAACATGAGGCAGACAGCTCTTACTTTTCTCCAGTGTGTCAGCAAGCTCCTTCTGGTTCATTTTCCTCAGGACGTGCAGTGTGATCTTCAGAGCCCCCTCTCTGGCACTGCTCTCCTGCTTCTCATCTTCAGCATCCACCACTTCCTTATCCTGCTTCTGACTCTCAAAGCCTTCTGGGAGTTCTGGACTAAGAATCCTCTTGAACATCTTCAGCTCGTTCTTTACAAATGTCATAATATTCTCTTCAAGCAACTGAAATAAATAAAGTAAATAAGTTAAGCAAGAGAACAAATGCTTTCTTATGAACACATTAATGAATGATTGACAGATCAACTTTA
Source organism: Coregonus sp. 'balchen' (assembly GCA_902810595.1). Lineage (NCBI taxonomy): Eukaryota > Metazoa > Chordata > Actinopteri > Salmoniformes > Salmonidae > Coregonus > Coregonus sp. 'balchen'. The sequence continues at coordinate 1,714,545 of LR778271.1, forward strand.
CTTGAGGTAAACAAAAACACATGAACATAACAGGACCACATACACTGAATATGGAGGCCAGGTCTGTTTGATGACTCTGGGAAGACTGACCACTGAGAATCTCTGACTCTGATCGCTCCTGTTGGTTTCTGTGGACAAAACATGAGATTACATCTCCTCATCCAAGGAGTGCACACACACACACACACACACACACACACACACACGAGCACTAACACACACACACACACACACACACACACACACACACACACACACACACACACACACACACACACACACACACACACACACACACACACACACACACACACACACACAGGGAGGGAATGTAGTGTTTGTTTAATATTGTTTTAGGACTATGAAAATGGAAAAAAGGATTCACCAATGGATTATGAAAACATCAAAAATAAATGGGAAAATGGGAGAGGAGAAATGACTAGAGACAGTGTTGTTTAACTCACTGACCATGACCCATGAGTTCTTCTTACCTTTGTTCAGTAGAAAAGTCTCCCTCTCTAAACAGTATAGGAAGTTGCATAGACTTGTCACTCTTCATGGACACACAGCTGGGTACAGGGGAGGCTGGTCTCTCCTGCTTGATTGGACTTCAACACAACAGAGACAAACATTACATGTCTCATCTACTCTGAGCTCAGATGGGGAAACAGAGGAAGAGTTTCATTCCAAAACGCTATATATCCATTTTCAGAAATGTTCGTAAATTAACTTATATTGTTTAAAGAAATTATCAAATAAATGGTTGTGTTTTTTCACTATCTAATCATGGCAGGGGGGTTTTCAATGACAGACATGTGTTTGTTTAAAATAGATCACTTAATGGCTTCATTTCAGAGAGACAAATGTTTTTTTTGCAAAATGCTATATATCTGCCTCACTCTCAGAGAAACAAGTAGTACTGATACATTTTACACAGTTAAATGTAACAAATAACTACATTTTTAATAAAGAACTGTACAAATGATACACTTGTGACATCAATATTTAAATATTTTTAAAAAGTAATTCAATACAGTAATATGAGATCTGTATGTAAAACATTTACATTTGACATTTAGCAGATGTTTTTTATCCAGGGTCCGGATTCCCAAAATCATTTTAAGGACAAATTCATGATATGTAGCCTAACATGTGAACAATGCAGTGCCAAATCTGTGATTTAGATCATTTTTATTGTGTAAGCATTAGAATAAACTACCTCAATATTTACAGCCGTAGGTAGTAATATCTTTCTAGAAGCTGATCCGTGGTCAGCATTGTGAAATAATTATAATGTTAAGGAAAGATTTTAATGGAGAAAACTGATCCGAGAGCAGCACTCCCCTTCTTTCGATCCTATCAGTATCGATACATGCTCCACCGGACGTGATACCTTGCCGTGCTCTGATCCAGTTTCTACTGGTCTGCCTGCGGATATGGAACTCTGACCTGTTTCCCGAACTTGCTGTTTCGAACCTCTCTCTCTCTCCCTACCACACCTGCTGTCTCGACCTCTGAATGCTCAGCTATGAAAAGCCAACTGACATTTACTCCTGAGGTGCTGACGTGTTGCACCCTCTATAACCACTGGGATTATTACTTGACCCTGCTAGTCATCTATGAACATTTTAAAATCTTGAAGAACGATCTGTCCTTAATGGCCATATACTCTTATAATCTCCACCCGGCACAGCCAGAAGGGGACTGGCCACCCCTCAGAGCCTGGTTCCTCTCTAGGTTTCTTCCTAGGTTCCTGCCTTTCTAGGGAGTTTTTCCTAGCCACCGTGCTTCTACATCTGTATTGCTTGCTGTTTGGGGTTTTAGGCTGGGTTTCTGTATAAGCACTTTGTGACAACTGCGGATGTAAAAAATTATTATTGGGTACTCATATTAAGCAGATCAGGCTAGGGTTTAGGGTTTGAGAAGTCAAAGAAGTAAAATGCGCCGAATACAAAAGGGGTACACTTTACCGTGAAATGCTTACTTACGAGCCATTTCCCAACAATGCAGTTAAAAAGTAACAAAATTAGCTAAATAAAAAAAGGAAATAGTAACACATTAAAATAACAATAATGAGGCTATAAGGAGTACCAGTACTGAGTCAACGTGCAGGGTACCAGGTAGTTGAGGTAATATGTACATGTAGGTAGGGGTAAAAGTGACTAGTCAATCAGGATAGAGATTACATCTCCTCATCCAGGGAGTGCACAAACACACACTCACACACACAGACACACACACACACACACACACACACACACGCAAGCACTAACACACACACACACACAGGGAGGGAATGTAGTGTTTGTTTAGTATTGTTTTAGGACTATGAAAATGGAAAAAAGGATTCACCAATGGATTATGAAAACATCAAAAATAAATGGGAAAATGGGAGAGGAGAAATGACCAGAGACAGTGTTGTTTAACTCACTGACCATGACCCATGAGTTCTTCTTACCTTTGTTCAGTAGAAAAGTCTCCCTCTCTAAACACTATAGGAAGTTGCATAGACTGGTCACTCTTCATGGACACACAGCTGGGTACAGGGGAGGCTGGTCTCTCCTGCTTGATGGGACTTCAACACAACAGAGACAAACATTACATCTCTCATCTACTCTGAGTTCAGATGGGGAAACAGAGGAAGAGTTTCATTCCAAAACGCTATATATCCATTTTCAGAAATGTTCGTAAATTAACTTCTATTGTTTAAAGAAATTATCAAATAAATGGTTGTGTTTTTTCACTATCTAATCATGGCAGGGGGTTTTCAATGACAGACGTGTTTGTTTAAAATAGATCACTTAATGGCTTCATTTCAGAGAGACAAATGTTTTTTTTGCAAAATGATATATACCTGCCTCACTCTCAGAGAAACAAGTAGTACTGATACATTTTACACAGTTAAATGTAACAAATAACTACATTTTTAATAAAGAACTGTACAAATGATACACTTGTGACATCAATATTTAAATATTTTTAAAAAGTAATTCAATACAGTAATATGAGATCTGTATGTAAAACATTTACATTTGACATTTTAGTCATTTAGCAGATGTTTTTTATCCAGGGTCCGGATTCCCAAAATCATTTTAAGGACTAATTCATCATTAGAATCTTCGTAGGAGCATTGTTAAATCTCTGAGCTGTTTCAAAAAACCATCGTTATTAACGTTGCACTTGAAAACGGTCGTAATCTAACACCTGCCTCAGACCAGCTGAGTGAGTCGTTAGATGCTTTTTTGCCCTTCCGCGTGAATTTATCCACAGAAGATCTCTGCTAAACATAGAATCACATGGTTTATCCGTCTCTCTGTGATGCCGATAGATTCAGAACATAGTTGACTACAAATACAAAGTTGCCAATGTCTTTGCAATTGATTCAAACAAGGGAAGTACACACATTTGCTTCAAATGAAAACTGAGATGACTGCATTAAAAGATAAACAGTAGGCTATAGGCCTATTCCAATCATATTGAAATATATTCAATGTTCAATATATTTAGTTTTATTTTGCTACTAGTAGGCTACTGTCTGTAATTTGTCTCAATATATTTCATGATATGTAGCCTAACATGTGAACAATGATGTGCCGAATCTGTGATTTAGTGCATTTTTATTGTGTAAGCATTAGAATAAACTACCTCAATATTTACAGCCGTAGGTAGTAATATCTTTCTAGAAGCTGATCCGTGGTCAGCATTGTGAAATAATTATAATGTTAAGGAAAGATTTTAATGGAGAAAACTGATCCGAGAGCAGCGCTCCCCATATTTAGATCCTATCAGTATCGATACATGCTCCACCGGACGTGATACCTTGCCGTGCTCTGATCCAGTTTCTACTGGTCTGCCTGCGGATATGGAACTCTGACCTGTTCACAGGACGTGCGACCTTGTCCCGAACCTGCTGTTTCGACCCTCTCTCTCTCTCTCCCTACCACACCTGCTGTCTCGACCTCTGAATGCTCAGCTATGAAAAGCCAACTGACATTTACTCCTGAGGTGCTGACGTGTTGCACCCTCTATAACCACTGTGATTATTATTTGACCCTGCTGGTCATCTATGAACATTTTAAAATCTTGAAGAACGATCTGTCCTTAATGGCCATATACTCTTATAATCTCCACCCGGCACAGCCAGAAGGGGACTGGCCACCCCTCAGAGCCTGGTTCCTCTCTAGGTTTCTTCCTAGGTTCTGCCTTTCTAGGGAGTTTTTCCTAGCCACCGTGCTTCTACATCTGTATTGCTTGCTGTTTGGGGTTTTAGACTGGGTTTCTGTATAAGCACTTTGTGACATCTGTGGATGTAAAAAAGTATTATTGGGTACTCATATTAAGCAGATCAGGCTAGGGTTTAGGGTTTGAGAAGTCAAAGAAGTAAAATGCGCCGAATACAAAAGGGGTACACTTTACCGTGAAATGCTTACTTACGAGCCATTTCCCAACAATGCAGTTAAAAAGTAACAAAATTAGCTAAATAAAAAAAGGAAATAGTAACACATTAAAATAACAATAATGAGGCTATAAGGAGTACCAGTACTGAGTCAACGTGCAGGGTACCAGGTAGTTGAGGTAATATGTACATGTAGGTAGGGGTAAAAGTGACTAGTCAATCAGGATAGAGATTACATCTCCTCATCCAGGGAGTGCACAAACACACACTCACACACACAGACACACACACACACACACACACACACACACGCAAGCACTAACACACACACACACACAGGGAGGGAATGTAGTGTTTGTTTAGTATTGTTTTAGGACTATGAAAATGGAAAAAAGGATTCACCAATGGATTATGAAAACATCAAAAATAAATGGGAAAATGGGAGAGGAGAAATGACCAGAGACAGTGTTGTTTAACTCACTGACCATGACCCATGAGTTCTTCTTACCTTTGTTCAGTAGAAAAGTCTCCCTCTCTAAACACTATAGGAAGTTGCATAGACTGGTCACTCTTCATGGACACACAGCTGGGTACAGGGGAGGCTGGTCTCTCCTGCTTGATGGGACTTCAACACAACAGAGACAAACATTACATCTCTCATCTACTCTGAGTTCAGATGGGGAAACAGAGGAAGAGTTTCATTCCAAAACGCTATATATCCATTTTCAGAAATGTTCGTAAATTAACTTCTATTGTTTAAAGAAATTATCAAATAAATGGTTGTGTTTTTTCACTATCTAATCATGGCATGGGGGGTTTTCAATGACAGACATGTGTTTGTTTAAAATCGATCACTTAATGGCTTCATTTCAGAGAGACAAATGTTTTTTTTGCAAAATGCTATATATCTGCCTCACTCTCAGAGAAACAAGTAGTACTGATAGATTTTACACAGTTAAATGTAACAAATAACTACATTTTAAATAAAGAACTGTACAAATGATACACTTGTGACATCAATATTTAAATATTTTTAAAAAATAATTCAATACAGTAATATGAGATCTGTATGTAAAACATTTACATTTGACTTTTTAGTCATTTAGCAGATGTATTTTATCCAGGGTCTGGATTCCCAAAATAATTTTAAGGCCAAGTTCATCATTAGAATCTTCGTAGGTGTCACGATCGTCGATAGATGAAGCGGACCAAGGCGCAGCGTGATAAGCGTACATACTTTATTGAGTACACACACGAACCAAAACAATAAACAAACGATACTTGAAGTCCTAGGTTACAACACAAACCTTTCGGAACAAGATCCCACAACGTAACATGCCAACAGGCTGCCTAAGTATGGTCCCCAATCAGAGACAACGAGCTACAGCTGTCTCTGATTGGGAACCACCCTGGCCAACATAGAAATACACAATCTAGAACGACAAACCTAGAAAACTAAACAAGGAAAAATCCACACCCTGGCTCAACATTTAAGAGTCCCCAGAGCCAGGGCGTGACAGTAGGAGCATTGTTAAATCTCTGAGCTGTTTCCAAAAAAACATCGTTATTAACGTTGCACTTGAAAACGGTCGTAATCTAACACCTGCCTCAGACCAGATGAGTGAGTCGTTAGATGCTTTTTTGCCCTTCCGTGTGACTTTATACACAGAAGATCTCTGCTAAACATAAAATCACATGGTTTATCCGTCTCTCTGTGATGCCAATAGATTCAGAACAAAGTGGACTACAAATACAAAGTTGACAATGTCTTTGCAATTGATTCAAACAAGGGAAGTACACAAATTTGCTTCAAATGAAAACTGAGATGACTGCATTAAAATATAAACAGTAGGCTATAGGCCTATTCCAATCATATTGAAATATATTCAATGTTCAATATATTTAGTTTTATTTTGCTACTAGTAGGCTACTGTCTGTAATTTTCTCAATATATTTCATGATATGTAGCCTAACATGTGAACAATGATGTGCCAAATCTGTGATTTAGTGCATTTTTATTGTGTAAGCATTAGAATAAACTACCTCAATATTTGCAGCCGTAGGTAGTAATATCTTTCTAGAAGCTGATCCGTGGTCAGCATTGTGAAATAATTATAATGTTAAGGAAATATTTTAATGGAGAAAACTGATCCGAGAGCAGCGCTCCCCTTCTTTCGATCCTATCAGTGTCGATACATGCTCCACCGGACGTGATACCTTGCCGTGCTCTGATCCAGTTTCTACTGGTCTGCCTGCGGATATGGAACTCTGACCTGTTCACCGGACGTGCGACCTTGTCCCTAACCTGCTGTTTCGACCCTCTCTCTCTCTCCCTACCACACCTGCTGTCTCGACCTCTGAATGCTCAGCTATGAAAAGCCAACTGACATTTACTCCTGAGGTGCTAACGTGTTGCACCCTCTATAACCACAGTGATTATTACTTGACCCTGCTAGTCATTTATGAACATTTTAAAATCTTGAAGAAAGATCTGTCCTTAATGGCTATATACTCTTATAATCTCCACCCGGCACAGTCAGAAGAGGACTGGCCACCCCTCAGAGCCTGGTTCCTCTCTAGGTTTTGTAGTGTATTAAGATTATGATTTGATAAGGTTTCAAGTGGAACCTGAGAGGATGTTTATTTAGTGTCAAAGGGAATTGTTTTAGTGTGACGCCACATAGGACAGAGAAGTCTGTGTGTTGTAGACAGGGGATTGGACAGTAGAGGGAGCCACCCATATTTTGGGGAATATTATATATACTGGGTTTAAACGAAGAAGAGCAGAGCAGACATTGCAATTTGGGAACTACTGCTCTCCGGGTGATCTGGACACCTGTACACTTATGCTGAAATCTTGTGATATGAATAAAACTTATGATCAAGGTTCAGTATGAGCGGACTCCTTTGTTTAACAGCAATAACTAGCAACATTTGACTCGACACTACAAAATGGCGTCACGAAAAGGGACGGTCTGCGTCTCTCCTTTGTTCCATTCATGGGCGTCAAGCTGACTCTCGTTCTGAAGTCATGGCCAGATAAGGGTGAGTTTCCTCACCACTTTGGGCATTTGTTAGTTCGGGGGCTATTTGAGTGTGCGCTGGGGAGATGTACCGTTGGGGACCGATGTGTGCTTTGTGTTGCTTTATTGCTGAGAACTGGGGGTCTGGCCTAACCATTATAAATTTGTTTGCACTGGTAAACAGCGCAAAAGGGGGGAGAGAGTATCTATGGAGTGTCTATAGAGATATGTGGCTTGAATAATAGGAATTCAAGAACAATCGATGGAAGTGAATAAGGCCAAGATATGTATACAAATTAGGGCATTGCGAATCTGGAAAAGACCTGATAGACAGGCGACCTCTATGGTGGGCCACAAATCCTATGACGCGTTAGTTGTGTTTTAGGTGAGTCTGGGACTGGAGAGTGGTATATACATTCTATTGCAAGTTACCGCTCAGCTGGTGTTTGACGAAGTATTTGTTTGATGTAACCGCTCATAAGAATATCCATAACTCACGGCAGCATAAAGTTAGGGACAAAGAAACAAGAATTTAGGCGCAATGTAGGTTACATGCTACAAGTTACATGCCACATGTTACATACATGCTACATGCTACATGCTAACATGTAACCTTAGAGGGCCATCGCGATGGAATAAAGCCTCTTAAATTATGTTGGTGTGTGTAGAATTTAAGTTCTATGCTTTGTGAGCTCTGTTAAATGTTGTTTGGCTATGAGGGGAGAACGGAGTTACAGCGGGACTGGTAACTGTCTGTTTGGGTTGGGGAGAGAGCTGAGAGGGCTCCCTTCCACGGTGAAATCGTATTGGTGAATGTACTGCGCATGCGTGTGATTTTACGACACTAGATTACGACACGTGTGATTTTACGACACTAGAGTGACGTAGGGGTAAATATGTCACTCCTCTGCTACACTGTGCAAGGGGGGAGACACAGACACAGATGTACGTAGAGATTTAGAGTCTAATGGTGTATTCTGGTTGTTACATCGGCTGTTGTTTGAAGATGAAACTGTTGTCTTGAGACATATTGAATTGATAAATGAGAGAGATATGTTGACGGATTAAAAATAAAAATAATTAAATAAATAAATAAAATAAAAATGTTATTGAGCTATTTATGCGATTCCTGAGTTAATTCTTAGAGCGAATGTGAACGGAGGAATATTGAATGGTTGAAGTGACTCAGTGATCGCATAAACTGCTAAATTCTTGTCTGTTTCTTTGGTCTTTTGTCATATGAGAAACGATAGGAGGAACGAGGAGAGAGAGAGAAAGAGAGGAGGTGCTGACGTGTACATCACGTGACAAGGGGTGACGCGACAGAGGATCGAGTCAAAAATCAGGCCAGTACTGTTTTGTTTACAAAAAAACTTCCCCTACAGGATATTTGATGTTATGACAATTTGACAAAGACTTGGCAAAGGACTGATTAATTGATTAAAATAAAAATTGCGTATTGGAGTTTTTTGTGCATGAGTGGGTTTGATTAGAGTTGTGTTGGGAATCGAGTACTGACATTATTCTGTAAAATTAAGATAATTGGATGCTTATTAAGCAATGGGGTTTATGAGTACTGTAGTGTTGCTGGATTATAGGTATTTTCTTTTTGGATTGCTCTGAAGTTGTCTACTTTCCTATACTTTTCCTGATTGAAGGTGGTAAGATAGCCACTAATTGATAAATTAGTAAAATAGGAAATAGAAATAAAAAATATTTTTGATTATTCATAAATTTAATGATTAATTGTTTAATTAATAAAAAATAAAAAATAAAAGGTTAATTATTTTTGAATATTCATATTTTTATTGATACATTTTTATTATTTAGATTTATAAAAAATAAAATAAAAAGTATTTTTTATTTTAGTTTATATTAATAATTAAAGGGAGGAAGCCATAGGCTATATAGTCTAAAATAAAATAATTCACAATAAAGGAATATAAAAGAGTTGTTACAATGGAGAAAAAGGATAAGGACTAAGAAGGTAATTACACCTGTTGATATAGTACAAAATAGCAATACCATTAACTAAGGTATTGCAAGGTTATCCGGCAAATGGAACAAACGTTGGCCTGACATTGAACAACCATGGCCAGTGGAAGGGACTCTTAACCCTGACGTAATCAAGATAATGAAAGTGCTTCTGTCAATTCATAAAGCAGATCAAAAGAAGGGAAAAAAGGGAACAACGAAAAGAAAAGAGACAAAGAGAGCTGGGTGTTCTTAAGTTGTCCTTCATTCTCAAACAAAAACTGATGAAAGATACCAACGATAAAGCTTCCGGTGATCATTCAGGAGAGTGATTATTGCATCAGAGATGAAGATGAACGAATAATAGAGAGAGGACAAGCAGAAACGACCATAAAAATGAATCCAAACTCCAGAAGTAAGAGAAAACCGAGATGTCTGGAAACTAAGAGAAGAATGAGGTTCGGAAAGATGAAGACAAAGATGAAGACTTGGAGATTAAAGGTGCTTCATATTCAAGAGGATTTTATCCAACAATGATTAGCAAAGAGAGAAAAGGAAGAAGATGATGGAAGATGATATTTCGAGGACAGAACTTAGAATATAACCTTTTGAAGAATACTGATATGTCAACAACAAGAAAGAGCAGGACCAAGAAACTCTCAGAAAACTTGATCAAATACAACTGGTGGAGAAGAAGAAGGAGAAGAGAAGCTTTGGTTATGAAGAATCAGGGTGAACCAAATCAACAATCACTGCTACAGCTTCAACTGAACAAGGTCAAATGCAATTGTATCAGCCACCAATAGCGGTTCCAGTTGTTTCATATCCACAGCCTGTTTCTGGACAGACACAGAATTGGAGAGGAAGAGGACGAGAAGGCTTAGAAGGAGGAGGAAGAGTTAAGCCATACTTCCAGCAATCTCCAGATGTGTGTTATAATTGTGGACAGGTTGGTCACTTTACCTGTGAGTGCAATGGGTCAGGAGGAAACAACAGAGGGAATTTCTGAGGAAGATAAAGGAGCAAGTGAAGATCACCTGTTCTCCAGGTGAACCCTTAAAGGAGCAAGGATTCTAGAGTGCCTAGAAGATCCGAAGGGGGGTGTCAGCTGATAGCACCGATTAGGAAGAAAAATATCTAACAATTGAAGTGAGAACAAAGGACTATGAGAAGTGATGGTGAATAGAGGAAAAGCTTTTATCTGTGTTGAGCCTAAAGAGGTTACACATCTCACTATGTAAAATTAACTAATTAGGATTTGAGGGAGTAAAACAGCTGATTACTCTTAAGGAACCAATTGAGCTCTGCTATAAAAATCAAAGAGAAATTAAAATACACATACTGGTATTAGAACATATACCTATTGCATTGTTGGGAAGAGATGCATTGTGTAAATTGAACTGTACAATAAGATGTACACTAGATGGCTGTCGGGTAGAAGATTTTAAAAAAGTAGGGTTTTTGGGAATCATATTTGCTTGAAAAGATAATGTCCTCCTTCCTATGACAATCTATTAGACTGCCTATTAGACAATCTGTCTGAAAAATAAAGTTAAAAGGGGTGACAGTTATTCTTGGTTACATTCCTACACCAGGAGATTTCAAACTAGGCTAAAAGATGTTCGATCGTTTGCCAAGTCTGTGTGTAAAGAAGTCAGAAGCAGGTGGGGACTTCCCGATCACATATTCTAAAAATTGGTGATAAAGGCTTTTGTGAATAAATCAGTGGAAAAGGTTTTAAAAGATTAGATTAAAAAAGTAGGAGAACTAGGGTTGAAGGAACTCTAGGACAGTAAGCTAAGTTTCAAGGTTAGTAGGAAGAGAGAGTGAATGGAGTGACACTAGTGGTGATAGATGGAAATACAAGTAAAGAGTTCAAAGTCTTAGGGAGAATGGATGAAGTAACAACAAGGACATCAACACTTCAGCATATTATAACAACAGTGAGAAGCAATTTAACTCTTTCAACATTGATAGTTATTAAAGCCATAAATATATCGCATTTGATTACAAGGGAGCAGATAGCTCCAGCACCAATTTTAGAGGAATTTTATAGTCTGGGAAGCCTATCATTGGAGGATAAGTCTAAGAGAGAAGTGGGGATTTTTCCATGGTATGGTGTAAAATTTGGGAAGATCATATTGATAATATTACCTATACTTTGCGGGGTTTTGCAAATGAAACGATAAGAGGGTTTAATCTTCTGTCGAAGATGTTTTTCGTTTGTAATGTGTTACTGATCTTTGCGAAAGCTATGATATTGAGATGGGTTGGAGTAGTGATGCCTGGAGACAACACTCAGATGCCGTTGTTGACTGTTCCTGATCTGGATGAAGATGGACAAGTGGGACTGGATGGAGTATTGATGGATAAATATCCTTTTTGATTATTTGATCATTTTTCAAATGTTTTTCAATATTAGTGTGATTTTAGTATTTTGTTATGAATCAAAGGGGGGAAATGTATGAATGAATCACATTATCCTATTTCAGTATTCTATCTTTTATATTGATTCATATATCATTTATATATCATTTTTTATATTCTTAGTTGATATTGATGTTTTAATTTGAAAGTGTTGTTTTGCAAAAGATACTGTTTGGTCTTTTCTTTTCTTCCAGAAGCATATGGGGGAATATGTAGAGATTGAAATACTCAAACAAGGACAATATGAAGGGACAATATGAAAGGAGAATATGAAGGGACTGGAGGAGATGGAACAAGGAAGGTGTGGAAAGGTTCCAATTCCATCATCAAAGATACATTGGAAGTCGAGACTACGGAGGAGATGAAGTGTAGTGGACTACATTCCAGTGTCTGCAATGAAATATAGACATATTTGCATGTGTAATACATAATTTGTGTCATATTCTTTCTGTATTAATTTTTGTAGAATGATATTTGATGTTATTGAATACATGTGGGGATCTTAGATGTTTTTGTTTATTTCGTGGATGCTTAGGGACATGAAGTCTAGGCAGGGATAGAGATCCACTGTAGGGTCTGATGGGTCGACCAGCCTTAGTGTGGACATTTTTTGGATAGTATTTTGTTTGCAGGGGCTTTCATGTGTATTTAATTGCATCATAGTTTCAAATGCATTGATAAAGATTTATGAATTCATCGGGAGTACCTAGGTGGTTGCCTGGGGCAGAGGGGCCGTGAGAGAATTTTACTGTCTTGATTGATGGATGGATATTTGGAAAGAAGGCTGCCAGACAGGTTTTTCGCTCTCACACTCCATAAAGATATATTCATATTTCATAGTAATGTATTCACACTTCATAAAGATTTGTTCATATTTCATAGTAATGTATTCACACTCCATAAAGATTTGTTCATATTTCATAGTAATGTATTCACACTTCATAAAGATTTGTTCATATTTCATAGAAAGGTATTTACACTCCAGAGAAAAGTGTTTTGGTTTATTGTTAAAGATACTCAATAAGAGAAATTGTTACTTGTCATAATCCTGTTCTTTTTGTTTTCGAGACTTTTAGTTAGTCTCGAAGGGGGGAATGTAGTGTATTAAGATTATGATTTGATAAGGTTTCAAGTGGAACCTGAGAGGATGTTTATTTAGTGTCAAAGGGAATTGTTTTAGTGTGACGCCACATAGGACAGAGAAGTCTGTGTGTTGTAGACATTGGACAGAGGGAGCCACCCATATTTTGGGGAAGATTATATATACTGGGTTTAAACGAAGAAGAGCAGAGCGGCCATTGCAATTTGGGAACCACTGCTCTCCGGGTGATCTGGACACCTGTACACTTATGCTGAAATCTTGTGATATGAATAAAACTTATGATCAAGGTTCAGTATGAGCGGACTCCTTTGTTTAACAGCAATAACTAGCAACATTTGACTCGACACTACAGTTTCTTCCTAGGTTCCTGCCTTTCTAGGGAGTTTTTCCTAGCCACTGTGCTTCTACATCTGCATTGCTTGCTGTTTGGGGTTTTAGGCTGGGTTTCTGTATAAGCACTTTGTGACAACTGCGGATGTAAAACATTATAATTGGGTACTCATATTAAGCAGACCAGGCCAGGGTTTAGGGTTTGAGAAGTCAAAGAAGTAAAAATGACTTCCTTAGTTGTTGGTTTATTTAGCAAAAAAAAAATTCTTAGTTACTTTTTTAAAAAACTCTGCAGTGTTGGTTAAGGGCTCGACAGTAAGCATTTCACGGTAAGGTCTACATATGTTGTATTCGGCGCATGTGACAAATCACATTTGGTTTGATTGATTTGTTCATTTTCTAAATGTTCTGTCGTAAGTAGTTGAACACATTACTACTCCAACCTCGTGAAAGTGACAAACTGACACGTTTTCATGTTAGTCAAAAACAACTTTATATGGAAGGAGTGCCTTTGATTTGACGGCCTGCACATGCGCAGTACGGCGTGAGACGACCGTTTGACCTGATGACATGTTTTTACGCATGAGCTTCAAATTAAATCAAATTAAATTGTATTTGTCACATGCGCCGAATACAAAAGTGGTACACTTTACCGTGAAATGCTTACTTACGAGCCATTTCCCAACAATGAAGTTAAAAAGTAACAAAAATAGCTAAATAAAAAAAGGAAATAGTAACACATTAAAATAACAATAATGAGGCTATAAGGAGTACCAGTACTGAGTCAATGTGCAGGGTACCAGGTAGTTGAGGTAATATGTACATGTAGGTAGGGGTAAAAGTGACTAGTCAATCAGGATAGAGATTACATCTCCTCATCCAGGGAGTGCACACACACACACTGACAGACACACACACACACACACACACACACACACACACACACACACACACACACACACACACACACACACACACAGGGAGGGAATGTAGTGTTTGTTTAATATTGTTTTAGGACTATGAAAATGGAAAAAATGATTCACCAATGGATTATGAAAACATCAAAAATAAATGGGAAAATGGGAGAGGAGAAATGACTAGAGACGGTGTTGTTTAACTCACTGACCATGACCCATGAGTTCTTCTTACCTTTGTTCAGTAGAAAAGTCTCCCTCTCTAAACACTATAGGAAGTTGCATAGACTGGTCACTCTTCATGGACACACAGCTGGGTACAGGGGAGGCTGGTCTCTCCTGCTTGATGGGACTTCAACACAACAGAGACAAACATTACATCTCTCATCTACTCTGAATTCAGATGGGGAAACAGAGGAAGAGTTTCATTCCAAAACGCTATATATCCATTTTCAGAAATGTTAGTAAATTAACTTCTATTGTTTAAAGAAATTATCAAATAAATGGTTGTGTTTTCTCACTATCTAATCATGGCAGGGGGTTAGCCATCAGAGGCTAATCGTTGCCATTTTGCCTACCTATGTTGTGGGATCTTGACTCTTGTTTGGCTTGTTTGTGTATGGCCATTGTGAGCTTCATGTTATGTTGCTTTTGTTGTTTTGTCATGTGTTAACTTAGTGAATATACATGTATGCATTCCACGCTGCACCTTGGTCCAATCCTGTACTCAACGAACGCGACAGTGCATTTATCTTAAGATAGCTAAGTGAGACAACCACATATCACAGTTAAATATACAGGATACGAACATCCCATTCCAGCTAAACATTGGATATATAGTGTTTTGCAAAAAAACACATTTTCATACACCTCTAAAATCGATTAATAAAAAATCTGAGATCAGTAACGCCTTGAACACACCGACTGCGTCATTGCATTTTGGTCACCAGAAGTACATTCATTTCCAATGTGTGGTGCATACCTTGGATTTATCGAACGTACGCGTCAAACTATCTGCGTAGACGGCTTGACAGAAATGGTAGCAGAAGGTGAATGTTGAACTTTTGTTGCACACATATCCAGATGATGCTGCTACTATTTTATCAACGATGCAGTCGGTGTGTTCAAAGCGTAATATTGAAGGTACCCATAAGCAATAATTTCTGATGAAAAAACTAATGTAACAAAATTGTGGACATATAGTTTTGGAAATGTAATTAATAATTCTTAAACAAAACTGTAAACTCACCTCTTAGTTTTGGTGTCATGTTCCCCAGAGAGACTCATTTTAGAGGCAGGGCCCCCCTCCTCTCTCTCCCCAGAGAGACTCATTTTAGAGGCAGGGCCCCCCTCCTCTCTCTCCCCAGAGAGACTCATTTTAGAGCACTGACCCCTAAACAGAGATGCAGCATGTTGGTTGTGGTTAACACAGTGACAACTCATTCTAGAATGTCCATTGTTCTCTTTTATTCATTATCTCTTAGAAATAAAACATTTACTAACAGACACCTCCAAACAATCAGGCTATTTAATGCAATCACATGAACATCTGGTTGTGACATCTCTTCTCCATGGTAACTGTCAATAATAATAATAAGTCACTGTTTGTTAAGGTAGTTCTAGACAGTGCAGCAACACAAGGCCATGTCTCACACTTATTTGTATTCATTAAAAGTAGGCTATTTATTGTCTTTCAATCTGAGAATGTAGACAGAAGGGCTAAAACGGGCATGATTGATCTGAGGGGAAATCATTGATACATTCAGAAAGTTTTTTTGCAACAAGTAAGAGATGTTATGTTATGTAAAGTAGGCTAGGTTATAATATAAACTCAGCAAAAAAAGAAACGTCCCTTTTTCAGGACCCTGTCTTTCAAAGATAATTCGTAAAAATACAAATAACTTCACAGATATTAATTGTAAAGGGTTTAAACACTGTTTCCCATGCTTGTTCAATGAACCATAAACAATTAATGAACATGCACCTGTAGAACGGTCGTTAAGACACTAACAGCTTACAGACGGTAGGCAATTAAGGTCACTGTTATGAAAACTTAGGACACTAAAGAGGCCTTTCTGCTGACTCTGAAAAACACCAAAAGAAAGATGGCCAGTGTCCCTGCTCATCTGCGTGAACGTGCTTTAGGCATGCTGCAAGGAGGCATGAGGACTGCAGATGTGGCCAGGGCAATAAATTGCAATGTCCGTACTGTGAGACGCCTAAGACAGCACTACAGGGAGACAGGACGGACAGCTGATCGTCCTCGCAGTGGCAGACCACGTGTAACAACACCTGCACAAGACCGGTACATCCGAACATCACACCTGCGGGACAGGTACAGGATGGCAACAACAACTGCCCGAGTTACACCAGGAACGCACAATCCCTCCATCAGTGCTCAGACTGTCTGCAATAGGCTGAGAGAGGCTGGACTGAGGGCTTGTAGACCTGTTGTAAGGCAGGTCCTCACCAGACATCACCGGCAACAACGTCGCCTATGGGCACAAACCCACCGTCACTGGACCAGACAGGACTGGCAAAAAGTGCTCTTCACTGACAAGTCGCGGTTTTGTCTCACCAGGGGTGATGGTCGGATTCGCGTTTATCATAGAAGGAATGAGCGTTACACCGAGGCCTGTACTCAGGAGCGGGATCGATTTGGAGGTGGAGGGTCCGTCATGGTGTGGGGCGGTGTGTCACAGCATCATAGGACTGAGCTTGTTGTCATTGCACGCAATCTCAATGCTGTGCGTTACAGGGAAGACATCCTCCTCCCTCATGTGGTACCCTTCCTGCAGGCTCATCCTGACATGACCCTCCAGCATGACAATGCCACCAGCTATACTGCCAGCCAGTCAAAAGTTTGGACACACCTACTCATTCAAGGGTTTTTCTTTATTTCTACTATTTTCTACATTGTAGAATAATAGTGAAGACATCAAAACTATGAAATAACACATATGGAATCATGTAGTAACCAAAAAAGTGTTAAACAAATCAAAATATATTTTATATTTGAGATTCTTCAAAGTAGCCACCCTTTGCCTTGATAACAGATTTTGCACACTGTTGGCATTCTCTCAACCAGCTTCATGAGGTAGTCACCTGGAATGCATTTCAATTAAGAGGTGTGCCTTGTTAAAAGTTAATTTGTGGAATTTCTTTCCTTAATGCGTTTGTGCCAATCAGCTGTGTGGTGACAAGGTAGGGGTGGTATACAGAAGATAGCTCTATTTGGTAAAAGACCAAGTCCATATTATGGCAAGAACAGCTCAAATAAGCAAAGAGAAACGACAGTCCATCATTATTTTAAGACATGAAGGTCAGTGAATCCGGAAAATGTCAAAATTAATCAGGCCTTCATGGTTGAATTGCTGCAAAGAAACCACTACTAAAGGACACCAATTAGAAGAAGAGACTTGCTTTGGCCAAGAAACATGAGCAATGGACATAAGACCGGTGGAAATCTGTCCTTTGGTCTGGAGTCCAAATTGGAGATTTTTGGTTCCAACCGCCGTGTCTTTGTGATACGCAGAGTAGGTGACCGGATGATCTCTGCATGTGTGGTTCCCACCGTGAAGCATGGAGGAGGAGGTGTGATGGTGTGGGGATGCTTTGCTGGTGACACTGTCTGTGAATTATTTAGAATTCAAGGCATACTTAACCAGCATGGCTACCACAGCATTCTGCAGCGATACGCCATCCCATCTGGTTTGCGCTTATTGGGACTATCATTTGTTTTTCAACAGGACAATGACCCAACACAACTTCAGGCTGTGTACGGGCTATTTTACCAAGAAGGAGAGTGATGGAGTGCTGCATCAGATGACCTGGCCTCCACAATCACCCGACCTCAACCCAATTGAGATGGTTTGGGATGAGTTTGAACGCAGAGTGAAGGAAAAGCAGCCAACAAGTGCTCATCATATGTGGGAACTCTTTCAAGACGGTTGGAAAAGCATTCCAGGTGAAGCTGGTTGAGAGAACGCCAAGAGTGTGCAAAGCTGTCATCAAGGCAAAGGGTGGCTATATATTTGTATTTGTATTTGTATTTGTATTTGTTTAACACTTTTTTGGTTACTACATGATTCCTTATGTAGAAAATAGTAAAAATAAAGAAAAACCCTTGAATGAGTAGGTGTGTCCAAACTGTTGACTGATACTCTATATGCAAATAGACCATTGCTATATATGGATTTGGACCATCCACTTGGAATTGGACTGTTTTTACAGCATGAGCGGTCGGGAGTCGATGCGCTTGTTTTGAGATTAAACCAAGAGTTGCATTTAGCGACGTGTGGACATTCATTCATATCCTTTGCTAGTTAGTGAGTTATTATCCCAGTTATAGATCATTTGTTCATATTCTTTGCTAGTTAGTGAGTTATTATCCCAGTTATAGATCATTTGTTCATATCCTTTGCTAGTTAGTGAGTTATTATCCCAGTTATAGATCATTTGTTCATATCCTTTGCTAGTTAGTGAGTTATTATCCCAGTTATAGATCATTTGTTCATATCCTTTGCTAGTTAGTGAGTTATTATCCCAGTTATAGATCATTTGTTCATATCCTTTGCTAGTTAGTGAGTTATTATCCCAGTTATAGATCATTTGTGGTCAGCAATGGGGGAGTGATTGCTTCCTACAACAGCACAAAACGTGTACATTTCTAGACATCATTGAAAAGCGAGTCAGGTAAAGAGCTTTTTTTGAATTAAAGGTTGTATTGTGTTGTATTTTGAGACAGGCTTGAATAAACTAAGTAGCCAATAGGCAGAGGATAGCATAATTTGTCTGATTCTCTGTAATAATGGTATTGGAATAATGATGCATTTTATTTAGTAAAGTGGTTTCTTGCATCAAACAACACAACATTTTAAGTCACCTCCTCCTTGTCTGAAGGACAAGTGGATAAACAGGTTAATGTCAAGCCCTGCGTGTTTTGTTCAAAAGTCTCATGGAATGTAGGCTTACATTGAACACCACACATTGGCTGCTACTGTAGGCTGAATGATAGAACAGCTATTTCCATGTTAAATGTTATTGGAGGCCTTTTTTACATTATGATCAAATAGCCTACACTGTTAAAACTGTAACTTAAAGTGGGTACAGCCTCAGTGTTCACAGTAAACTCACGCCGGAAGTTGCACAGATCGCTACACTATAGTAGAACTATGATACAATTACATTTATCACACGAAATGTTGAATTTGAATTTGACTTGCACACGTCCAGTTAGCGCCATTTTGCATAATTTTAAACTGTCAAGTCATTATATATTTTCCGTTCTGCTGAGAGCACCTTCCTGATGACTAGCACTCTGTACATTCCTGTGGATGAGGCCTGAGCTGGAATGTGAAGCTAACTGAAGCTAGCTAGCTTTAGAAAACCAGTATATCTAGCTTGCATCATAGTCCACCCCTCAGGCTAAGTTCAGGTTTCAGCATGAGGCAGACATCAACAGCCGAGTTGTAGGCTACTACCTGGGTCGTATTCATTAGTTTACTCCGCAGCCAACAGTTTTGCAACAATGCATAAACGGTTTGCTCCAAACGCTGTACAAGGTGACCTAAACGGTTTCCGTTGCCAAACGTTTTTGCTACGGTGGGCACTAATGAACAAACACAACCTGTTTTGAGGAAGTGTAAATTGTTGTTAGTCGTTCCACAGTATTTATTAGTCTCTCAATTCACCCCCATCTCCGCATCAAATTGACTTCAAATACATTTTAAGGAGAGTAGGCCAATTATAACACTCTGTCTACCAAAAATATAAACTATATTAATACACATAACAATATCATCAACTATATTATTACACATAACAATATCATCAACTATATTAAAACACATAACAATATCATCAACTATATTAAAACACATAACAATATCATCAACTATATTAATACACATAACAATATCATCAACTATATTAATACACATAACAATCGTCGTCTTACCTTTTCTTTCTCTCTCAACAGAAGCAGAGTCTAGAATAATCATTCGGTCGTCGAAAGTTACTTTTGGTTGCTCAACTCATTTCCATATCAGGTTCTACCTGTTTCTCCACTCCCTGTCTCCTTATGTCTCTGATTTGAGTGGAAAATTGCTAAACAAACCCCCCCCTTTTTCCCAAAACCCCTTTTTTTCTATGTCCCTTTTTCTCTCTCTTCTTCTTTTCTTTTCTCTTTTTCTCTCTTTCTCTTTCTCTTTCTCTTTCTCTCTTTTCTCCCCCCTCTTTTTTCTCTTTTTTTCCTCTCTATCTCTTTTTTATTGTCTTCCTTTTTCTCTTTTTCTCTTCTTTTCCTCTTTCTCTCTCTTTTTTTTTTTCCCCTCTCTCCCTTTTTCTTTTTCTCTCTCTCTCCCCCACCCCCTCTTCTCTCCTTTTCCCCCCCCCCACCTGTCCTTCCCCCCCTCCAGGGGTCCTCCCCTTTTTCCCCAAGGGGTTTTCCCTCTTCCCCGGGGGTAGCAAGTCCTTCCCCAAAGGGGTAGAAAGGGCCTCTTCCCAGGGGGGGTTAGAAAACCCCTCTCTCCCCGGGCCCGGTGGCAACCCTTCTCCCCAGGGGTAGAAAACTCCTCTCTCTCCAGGGGAGAATTTCCTCTCTCCCAGGGGTTTAAACAGTATTTTTGGGTGGTAGTCGGGGTGGTGGTTGAGTTTTGTGACTAGGGTTGGGGCCGCCAGGGGTTTTTATGGGTTTGAAGAAAAAAGCCATATGGGGGTCCGGGGAATTTAACAGATAAAAGGGGAAATTTTGATGCATTTTTTTGAAAGGTCCCTTGGAGTTTTAAAAACCCTTGAGAAATTTTTTTCAGGTAACTTCCCCCCCTTCCCCCCCTTTGCCACAGCGGGACACTCCCCAGTACTAAAATTACAGTGTACTGTGGGTATCTCTACTCTGGAAAAATTTCTTACTCGGGAAAACACTCTCTACTCTGGAACACCTCTATTCTGGAACACTCTCTATCGGAACACTCTTATTTGGGAAACCTTCTATTCTGGAAACTTTTCTATTTTGGAACAATTTTACTCGGGAAACCCACTCTCTCCCCGGGGGAAAACACCTCTCTACTCGGGAAAACCTCTCCTCTGGAACACTCTCTTTTTGGGAAAACACTCTCTACCGGGGAAACACTTTTAAACTGGGAACACTCTCACTCGGAACACTGTCTACTCGGGAAAAACACTCTCAAACTCTGGAAACTGTTACTCGGGAAACATCTCACTCTGGAACACTCTCTACTTGGGAAACACCTCTACCAGGAACATTTCCTTACTCTGGAACACTCCACCAGGGAACACTCTTACTCGGGAACCCACTCTTTTACTCGGAACGCTCTTATCGGAACACTCTCAAATCTGGAAAACTCTCTACCAGGGAACACTCTTCCCTTGGAAACTCTGGCCCAAAAACACTCTCTCCGGGAACACTTTACTCTGGAAAAAATCTCTACCTGGAACACTGTTTACTCTGGGAACCCCTTTTACCCTGGAAAAAATCTCTACTCGGGAAAAACTTCTACCAAAAAACAATCCACTCTGGAACACCTTACCATAAAACATTTCCGCTCGGGAAAACCCCCTCTCTCCTCTGGAACGCTCTTACTCGGAAAACACTCTCTACTCGGGAAAACACTCTCAAATCGGAAAACTTCTATTTCGGGAAAACACTTTTCCCCCCGGGAAAAACGTTACTCTGGAACACATTTTTAACTCTGGAACACTCTTACCGGGAAAAACACTCTCTACTCTGGAACACATCACCGGGAAAAAAACGTTTAAAATTTGGAAATTTACTCTCTTTTGGGAAAACTCTTTTACCGGGAAAAAAAATCTTATCTGGAACAGTCACTGGGGGGAAACACTCTTACCGGGAAAAACACTCTTTTACCCCGGAAAATCCTACCATGGAACCTTTTACTCTGGAACACTCTCTACTTGGAAAACACCTCTTCTCGGGAAAAAACCCCTAAAACCTTGGAACACTCTCTCTCTGGAAACTCTCTACTCGGAAAAAGTTTTATTTGGAAAGGACTCCCCTACTCGGGAAAACTCTCTACCTGGAACACGCTCTATTTTGGAAAAATTTCTCTAGTCTGGAACACTCTCAAATCTGGAAACCTCACTCGGGAAAATTCTCTACCCTGGAACACTCTCTACTCTGCAACACTTCATTTGGAACACTTCTACCTGGAACACTCTCTACCCGGGAAAACGTCTACTCGGGGAACCCATCTTATCGGGAACACCCCTTACTCTGGAACACTCTTATTTTGGGGGAACACTCTCTACTAGGGAAACCCTTCTCAAATTGGAAAAAATTCTACTCTGGAACCAATTTTACTCGGAACACGTTTCTTTTTTGGAAAAAATTCTATTTCTGGAACCTCTCTTACGGGGGAAAAACCCCCTCTTACTCGGACTTCTCTACTCTGGAACACTCTTACTCGGGAAAAAAACCTCTTTTTTCGGGAAAAACACTCTTTCGGGAACACTCTCTACTTGGAACACTCTTTTTTTTATTGGGAAACACTTCTACCTTGGAACATTCTCCCTTTGGAACACTCTTACTCTGGGAACATTTGGGGCCCAGGGGAACCCACTGTTTCTACTTGGAACCCCTTTATTTGGGAAACTCTCTCCCGGAAAAATTTCTACTCTGAAACCTCTACCCCGGGAAAACACTTCTTATGGAAACGGGTTTTCCCCGGGGAACACTCTCTATTTGGGAAACACTTTTACTCTGGAACACTCTCTACTATGGAACACTCTTTTCCCCCTGGAAAAAACTTTAAATTGGAACCCCTTTTCCTCTGGAACACTGTTACTCTGGAACTTTCTCTACTCTGGAAACCTCTACTCGGAAACTGTCTACTCGGGGGAAAACCCCAATTCTATTTGGGAAAACACTCTTATTTGGAACACTCTCTACTCGGAACACTCTCTACTTGGAACACTCTCTATTTCGGGAATTCTCTAAAACCCAAACCCTTCTACCCTGGGTTACCCCCCCTTCTATCGGGAAACTCTTTCCTCGGGGAACACTCTCTAATTTGGAAAACACGGGTCTCTCAAAACACTCTTACCCCGGGAACCCCTACCCTCTTGGAATACTCTCTATTTGGGGGAACCTCTCTACTCGGGAAATACTTTATTTGGGAACCTCTCAATCTGGAAAACCTATATTTGGGAAAACACTCTCATTTGGGAAAACACCTCTTTTAACTGGAACACTTTTCTACCGGGAAACACTCTCTACTCTGGAAACCTCTACTCGGAACACTCTCACTCGGGGAAAAATCTTACTTGGAAACCTCTACTCTGGAACATTTTATTTGGAACACTTCAAATTGGAACACTCTCATTTGGGAAAAACACTCACTCGGGAAAACACTTCTCTCGGAACCCCCTTTACTCGGAAAACTCTCTCGGGAAACCCTTGTCTACCCGGGAACACTCTCTATTTGGAACACTTTCAAATCGGGAAAACACTGTTTCCCCTTGAACCCTCTTACTTGGAACGTCTACTGGAACCTCTTATTTGGGAAACACTCTCTACTTGGAACACTCTCTATTCGGGAACCCACTTTTCAAATCGGGAAACACTTCTACCGGGAAACACTTTTATTTGGGAAAACCCTTTTACCTGGAAAACTCTACTCGGAAAATTTTTTTACTCGGGAACCCTCAACTCGGGAAACCACTGTCTACTCGGGAAACCACTCTTACTCGGGGAAACACTCTCACCCCGGAAACCACCCCCTTCTTCTGGGCCCACCCCTTATCGGGAAAACACTGTTACCGGGGAACCCTCTCAAAGGGGAAACACTGTCTACTCGGAAAACACTCTCTACCTGGAACACCCCTCAAATTGGGAAAAAATTTCTACTCTGGAACACCTCCCCTCTGTAACACTGTCTATTTGGGAACACTCTCTCCTCTGGAACACTTTTCCTTGGGAAACACCCTTCTCTGGAACACTGTTACTCTGGAAAACTCTCTAATCTGGAAAAATGTCTATTTTGGAACATCTTATTTCGGAACACTCTATTTGGGAAACACTTCTACTCGGGGAAACACTCTTACTCTGGAACCCCTTACTCGGAAACACATCTATCTGGAACACGGTTTTACCCGGGGAAAACACTTTTCCAACCTGGAACACTTCTTGGAACACTCTCTACTCGGGAAAAAACTTTTCCCCTCTAAACCCCTATTATTTGGGAAAACCTGTTCCCCGGGAAACCACTTTTACTCGGGAAACACTCTCTATCGGGGGAAAAACACTCTCTATCTGGAACACCTCTACTCGGGAAAACCCTCTCTACTCTGGGAACCTGCATCCGGGAACACTTTACCCTGGAACACTCCTATCGGGAAACCCAACTCTTACTCGGGAAACCACTCTTACCCGGAACATTTTAACTCGGAAAAATTTCTCTATCTGGAACACTTTTACTCGGGAAAACACTCTCTACTCGGGAACACCCCTCTACCCTGGAAAAACTCTTCCCCGGGAAAACCCTCTCTACTCGGGAAAACACTCTCTACTCAAAAAACCACTCTTTTACTCGGGAAAACACCCCTTATTTGGGAACCTTCTGCCCTGGACACCCCTCCCTGGAACACTGTCTATTTGGGAAAACATTTCCTACTCTGGAAAACTCTCTACCCCGGGAAACCCACCATAACCGGGAAAACCCCTCTCAAAACGGGGGAAACCCCTCTCTACTCGGAAAAACTCCCCTACTCTGGAAAAATCTTTTAATAGGGAAAACACTCTCTCCCCTGGAACCCCTTCTACTTGGGAAACCCACTCTCTACTGGGAAAAACACTCTTTTTGGAACACTCTTTTACTCTGGAAAAATTGTTTTAACCTGGAACACTTCTACTCGGGAAAACACTCTTACCAAAAACCCTTCTACTCGGAAACACTTCTATTATGGAACACTCTTACCGGGAAACACTCTTACTCGGGAAAACCACTCTTTTTTTAGTCGGGAAAAAACACTTTTCTACTTGGAACACCCCTCTCCAGGGAACACTTCTTTTTTGGAACACTCTTACTCTGGAAAAATCTCTACTCGGGAAACCCGGTCACTCTGGAACACTCTTTTTTTTTGGGAAACACTCTTATTTTGGGAAACCCTCTCAAACTCGGGAAAAACACTTCAAACTCGGGAACACTTTACCAGGGAAAACACTTTTTACTCTGGAACACGGGAAATCGGGAAACACTTTTAACTTGGAACACTCTCTATTTGGGAAACACTGTCTCCCGGGAAAAATCTTACTCGGGGAAAAAATCTTTTACTCTGGAACCCTTTACTCTGGAACTCTCATCCTGGAACACTCTCTATCTGGAAACACTCTTCTCGGGAAACCACTGTCTACTCTGGAACTTTCTCAAATCGGGAAACACCTCTCTATTGGAACCCCTTCAAATCGGAAAAATCTTACTGGAAAAAACTTTTAAATTCCTGGAAAAACTCTTTACTCTGGAAACTCTCTTCGGAAAACACTTTCCTCGGAAATTCTTTTGGGAAACACTGTCTCCCCTGGAAACTCTCTACTCTGGAAAAAATCTTTACTCTGGAACCCCTTCTTTACTCTGGAAACGTCTACTCTGGAAAACTCTCAAATTGGAACACTCTACCCTGGAAATACTCTTCCCTCTGGAACATCTCTACGGGGGAAATATTTCTACTCGGGAACTCCTATTTGGGAAAACACTCTTACTCGGGAAACCCACTCTTACTCTGGCCCCCCTCTATTTGGGAAAACCCTGTTACTCGGAACATCTCTACTCGGGAACACTCTCTACTCGGGAAACCCACTCTCTACTTGGAAACCTTTTATTTGGGAATACTCTCTATTTGGGAAACCTCTTATTTTGGAAAAATTCTCACTCGGGAAAACACTCTTATTTGGGAAACACTTTTCCCTTTTGGAACACTCTTTTTCTTGGAAAACCTTTTACTCTGGAAACTCTTTTACCCCGGGAACACGTTACCGGGAAAACATTTTTACGGGGGAAAACACTCCTACTCGGGAACCCCTGTTCCCCTTAAAACACTCTCTATTTGGGGAAACAGTCACTCTAAAAACACTCTTACCCCGGGAAACACCCCTTACTCGGGAAACCCAATCCTATCTGGAACACTCTTACTTGGAACACTCTCTTATCGGGAACACTCTCTACTCGGGAACACTCTCCCCGGGGGAACACTCTACTCGGAACATTTTTTCCCTTGGAACACTCTCTACTCGGGAACACTGTCTAGGGGGAACACTTTCCCTCGGGAAACCCCCTTTTACCCCCGGAACACCTCTTCTCTGGAAAACCTCTTACTCTGGAACATGTCTACTCTGGAACCACTTCTCTCTGGAAACTGTTACTCGGAACCCTCTTTAAATCTGGAAAACTTCTCTATCGGGAAACCCATTTTCTCTATTTCCGGAACACTCTCAACTCGGGAAAAACCCCTTTTAATTTTGGGAAAACACCCCTTACTCCTAAAACCCCCTCTCTACTCTAAAAAACACTCTTACTTGGAACACTGTTTTATTTGGGACCCCTCTCTATCTGGAACACTGTTACCGGGGAAACATCTCTACTCGGAAAATTTAAATCGGAACACTTCTACTCGGGAAAACACTCTCTTCGGAAAACACCTCTACTCGGGAAACACATCTACTCTGGAAAAATGTTCCCCGGAACACTCTCAACTCGGGAAAACACTTTTACTTGGAAAAATCTCTACTCTGGAACACTCTTCCCCTGGAAAAATTTTAATTTGGGAACAGGGTCCCCCGGGAAAACACTTTTAAAATCTGGAACACCCCTTTTTATCGGGAAAACCCTCTTACTCGGGAAAAAACTCTTATTTGGAAAACATTTACTCGGGAACCCCTGCCTTATTTGGAAACCCCTCCCCCCCCCGGGAAACCCTCTCTTTTGGGAAAACACTCTCTACTTGGGAACCTCTCAACCCGGGAAAACATTTCTTTTACTCTGGAACCCCTTTACTGGGGGAACTCTCCTTGGAACACTCTCTACTCGGGAACACTCTTCTCAAAAAACACTCTCAAACCCTGGAACACTTCTCCCGGGGAAACCCTTTTTCCTCCGGGGAAACAATTCCTTCTATTTGGGAAACCCCCTTTTACTTGGAAAAATCTTTTTTCGGAAAAATCTTAGTCTGGAACCCCCAACTACTCGGAAAAACGTTATCTGGAACACTCTTACTTGGAAAACTCTCTACTCGGGGAAACCCACTTTTACTCGGGAAAAACACCTCCCTGGAAAACTCTCACATGGAACACCCCTTTTATTTGGGAACACTCTCTACTCGGGAAACACTCTTACTAGGAAACACTCTCAAACCCGGGAAACCACTCCTACTTTTTGGAAAAACTCTCTACTCTAAAAAACATTTCCCTATTGGAACACTCTCTACCTGGAACACTTTTAAAATTTCTGGAACACCCCTTCTCTAAAAACCACTCTCATTTGGGAAAGGAACACCTCTACTCGGGAACACTTCAAATTAGGGAACACTCTTCCCCGGGAAAACCCTCTTATTTGGGCGGAACATTTCCCCTAGTCTGGAACACTCTCATTTGGGAAAAACCCCTTTTAAACCAGGGAAAAACACTTTTCTTTTTGGGAAAACACTCTCACTCGGGGAACACTCTTACTTGGAACACGTTTTACTCTGGAACACTTTTACTCGGAAAACACTCTCTTTTGGGAACACTCTCCCCGGGAAAAACACTCTTTTTCTCTG
This sequence comes from Coregonus sp. 'balchen', assembly GCA_902810595.1. NCBI lineage: Eukaryota > Metazoa > Chordata > Actinopteri > Salmoniformes > Salmonidae > Coregonus > Coregonus sp. 'balchen'. The sequence goes on from LR778271.1 coordinate 1,742,499, forward strand.
GAATTTTTCCCCCCCCATGGAACACTTTTCTATTTGGCACATTTGTTATTGGAACACTTCAAATTCGGCACCCCTTTTTGGGAAAAAACACATAAATTACAGGTTTCCCAAAAAAAAAAATCAAAAACTTAAAAAAAATCGACCTGCCCAATTTGACCCAAAACGATTAAAAAATTTCCACAGTACCCTTTTTTCCCTTTTTTCCCCCTTTCTCATTCCTTCTTTTTCTTCTCTCCCAACACCAAAAAACCCCAAAAATAACCCTTCCAAACCCCTATTTTTTTTCCCCCCCCGTATCGTGCTTTTAAAACTCACATCACTGTGATTGATCCATTTGAAGAAAGAAGTTCAACGGGTTGAAACTGAGTGAAAAACAAGCTGTTGGATTATATATGATTCCACATGAGGGTGGAAGGCCTGCTATGTTTTCCCAACAGCAAGAGGCTCTCATTGTTGATGTGGTCCTTCAAAACAATGCCATCCGACTGCGTGAAATACAGCAAAGAGTTGTAGAACGCATGCTCCTCAACCAGTGGTGGATGTTTGGAGTGAAATAACCAGAGTATACACAGCATATGATTGAAAAACTAAAAACGAACAGGCAGGAAAGCAGCCTCCATTCACTAGTCGAGCTGTTCCCCTGACCCTGTTCATGACCATTTGATAATCGGACATTCTAAATCTAAACCAATTGTAAAATATTAAGGCCAGGCATCACAGGCAAAAATTTTGATTTTGCTTCAATTTCTCAATTTTCCGATTTTGGGATATTTTGGATCTATAACTTCCATACTGTTAAGTTGCGTCAATTCAAATCTGGTATTGGAACAAATAGAGGTCAATACACGTCTTCTATAATAGACTAGTATTTGATAGTATATGTATAGTATAGTATATGATGTTCGTATATACGGGTCCACTGAAATACCACACAGGGCAGTCAGAGAACCAACTGTCCCAACCCAAAGTTATTATTTTAATACTCTGACAGAGATAGTTCCTGCTCCCTGCTGGCCTATCAGAGTAGAGACTGAGCGTGGTTTAGACTTACTCAGCCTATCGTTGGCGCACAGGCTGGTCCCAGTCCCTTGGCGTTTCACTGTTGCCAGGCATTAGTTGTTATCTCCACAACTTGTCTTAGTCAGCAACCCCAGACGCAGTTTGTTCCTGAGATTTCAGTACTTTCCCACTCTAACTGTGCTCTTTGTACATATGTCCTTGGGCAGTTCAACAAAGAGGCAGTGTGTGTATGTGAGACACAAGCCTTATCTCAGCCTCCCCCCTAATGGTTCCCCACATTAATCACAGCTTGTTGTGTTAAACAGTCTATATCAGTACAGCACAAACCTATTATGTTTCATCATTAATGTATTCTTTCTAAGCTAGGCATCACATCTAGTTATAAGAAAATAGAACCCCACAATACTTCCATAAAATGTACAATTAAATCGGCAATAATGTATATAAATACTTGATGTGTATCATTTTATCCCAACTCCGTCAACTGCACCTAGCATAAATGTTGTTTTTGTTAGCATGTTCCATGTAGAACTCTCCATGTTGAATCATATATAATCCAACACCTTGTTTTCCGGAGCAGATCTTTACTAGTCCATACATGGCTATATCCTTTGTGACGTAGTGCTGACAGAGGAGGCGTTTACTGACATCCGATTGATTACTGGCGTTTAAAGGACCTTTCCGGCAACCTGATTGGTTACTGGCATTTAAAGGACCTTTCCGGCAACCTGATTGGTTAAAGGGCCTCACGTGCCGCACTTCCTTGTTTGGAAATAGCTCCCGCGAGGAATCCACGTAAAGAGAGACAAAATGAGAAAATCTCGAAGAATATACCTACAGTATGTGAATAAAAATAGGCGATCTCAGTTAGCCAATGCGAGAAAAGCAGTGAATGAAAGATCCTGATCAGCCGATCCAGGCAGAGGCAGTACAGGTAGAGGAGGAAAAGGAGGAGGCCGGCAGCAGCGCGTCGAGACACACATTAGTTGAGATGAAGATGACAGCTAGCAGCGATCAACCAGACAGCAGACAGACAGACAGACAGCCAACAGTGGCTTTTATTCCACGTCACAAAGAAACCAACTTGTAGTGTCTAAACCAGTGGCGGCTCCTGAAAAAATTCTCAGGGGGGGGCAATTTTTCTGATGATTTAGGTGACCTACACACATTTTAAAAAAGATATGTCCAGCAACAACATGAAGACAGGGGCAGCATATAAGTCAATACTGATATACACATTACTTGCTTCAAAAAGGCCTCATGGTTGAATTGGAAATATGTGCACCTGAGCATAATTCACAACAAGCAAGCAGGAGCTTTTGATAGAGGCTACTGAAAACATTGATGCAAGTTATTGGTAATAGGAAATGTTTATACACTTCCATATTCTGCCCTCTTGTATAGATTTGTGAAAATGAACAGTGATAGACATTTTGCCTGAAAACAGAATTTGAAAATAATTTCTAGAAAAGGTAAACACAGCTATCTGTATGGCTTTGTAAAAATGAACAACCATATTCTGGCCAATTGTATAGATTTGTAAATATGAAAAACCATATTCTGGCCAATTGTATAGATTTGTAAAAAAAAAGTTTTACTTTTTTTTTTAATGAAAAATAACTATTTTAAACAACATCAACTGTGAACTGATTTGGGCGTGTGTGTGTTAAAGAGACAGACAGGGAGGGACAAAGAGAGAGAGAGGCTACATTACTTGTACTGAAACTGTTCTCTTCTCTCTTTCAATGCAGCAAAGCGGTCAATGACTTTCTCATTGAAATCAGGCATAAAATTCAGCTGATGCACATAGCAATGCACGTAATGGGCATTCTTGAAATGCTCACGTACCTTTTGCTGCACACCAGCCTTCTCTCCCCTCATCACACTGGCTCCATCGTAAGCTTGCGCAATGAGTTTGACTCTCAGTTTCAGTCTCTCCAAAAGCACACTGGCGATTGAGACTGAGGTTGATTCCGAGATGGGAAGGAACTCAAAAAAGCGCTCCTGCACTCTGTGGTTGCTATCTATGTACCTCAGCACCAGCTGTGTATGTGTAGAAACGTCCGTGGTCTCGTCAGCTTGGATAGCTACGAAGTTCGCCGACTTCACCTCCTCCACAATATGTTCCCTCATGACCGCTAGCATACACTCCAGTAGCTCGTTTTGAATGGTCTTTGATGTGAACTTCTTTCAAAGAGACAATCGAGTTGCACTGAACGCTATAGCCATCTTGATAGTAGTACGTGAATTGATTGACGCTGCTACCCGCTCTTTTCTTAGTTACGTTCATGGTTATGTTACGTATGACGAAAGCGCGTAAGTGCAAGCCCTCAGAAACCCATAGAGATTGTATTGAAAGCTCTGATATTTGAAAAAAAAAGATTTTACATGAGAGGCTATGAGAGACTTCTGGGCGATTTTCAACCTGACTGAAATCGCCCCAAAACGGGCGGGGCCATTTGAAGCACGACTTTAGCCTGATTGGACATTTAGTGGCAGATCAGACGTCTAGATTAGAACACTGATAACTACTGTTGCCGTGATATAATTGATTAGAAAAAAAATCCCTTGCTTTTCCCGTTTGGCAGTGCGTCGCCCATATCGCCCTAATGAACACACCGCCCCTGGTCTAAACACTGAACTGAAAATCACCATAGACCCCACCAACCAGGGATTCTGTAATTCTGTCATGATAGAATGTGCACCCTGTGAAGGTGATCGTGATGCATTTAGGAGGAGTGTTTCCACTTCCTCCAGGCTGCAGGAGGGCTCCAGGGGAGATGTGGCATTTTATATAAATGTGAGGATGGTTCTTCTAGCCCACGAACTTGGACTTGGGTTATGCAGCTCTAAAGAAAATAAACAAAGTCCTAGGGATTCCTTCCTTGAGTCTCAGCTCATATCAGAGACATGACAGGAGAGTGACAGGTCAATAAAAAGGGAGAGTAGCCCATTATTGTCAGGTGACTTACTAAATTGTATTTATAGATGTGATTAGTAATAGAGTCATAGTAAATAATACAGTCCAGTAACAGCTTCTTTTTACAAAGTAAAACGTAAAAGAGAATTATATCAACCTGCAAGGCTCACGGTCATATTATTTGCTGTAAACATGAGGGCCAAAGCCTGATAAATAGTGCAGAAACAATTGTAAAGGATGAATTACATAAATAAATATCGGTGAAAAGATATCCATGAAAAGATTTGAAAACAAGAGTAATTTATTGATTGTATGGGACCCTGTATGCTGTCAGCGTCCGTTCGTTTGGTTGGGCTTGCCATTGTGAACTTCAGATGTTGTACGTTGTACTCAGGGTCTGATTTGATTCTCTCTGAGGGGAGATTACATACCCTTTCCAGACTTTCATAATGAAATAATTAGACCACCCACAACACCCACAAGTCTTCATCCTCATCATTACACCATTGTTCTAAATTAAAATCACCCTCTTCACCCTCCTCATCGTTCAGTTCATTCTAATGTAATTATAAAGTAACGTGCCCCATTATCCGTTTCTATCGCCCATTCATCCATTGGCATCATTCAACCAGTGAGGAGAGAGACACATTATAAACCTGGGTACCAACGTCTTACAGCACATTTGTCTTGGCCCCTTAAGATAGTACTAGGTGTGGAAACATTGCTTTCACCTGTCCAGTTCTCTCATGTAGTTGAGATGAAGGGAAGGAGACAAGGAGAGGAGACAAGGAGAGGATACAAGGCTAGGAGAGAAGGAGAGGAAGTCCATGTAGAATGTTGATATGCCCCCCAGGAGTTGTTGATGTCCTGAGATGTCTGTCTGTTTAGTGCTGTATGCTTGATGTCCTCCTAATAATTCTATATTTCTTCATGACATTGTTTTACGTCTTAGATCTGTGTGTATCGTTGTGTATTGTTAGATATTACTGCACTGAGCTAGGAACACAAGCATTTTGCTACACCCTCCATAGCATCTGCTAAATATGTGTATGTGACCAATAAAATAGATTTGCTGAACCCTTATTGGGAGATGGTTAACTAGTCAGTATATTCCACTGATTCATATGGATACCAGTCCATACATTGGCTGTAAAAGTGGGTAAAACCAGACAAGCGTAAAACTGTAGCTATGTGGTCTTTACTTGAGTGTGTTTCAGCAGGGTGAGGTCAGAGAGGGTGAGGTCAGTCAGTATTTTTCCGAACTCCTATAATCCGTTACCCAATCTGATGGGATGGATGTTCAACCCCATTAAAATAACCATAAGGTCTATATAGTACCTTTAAGTTAAGACCTCACATATCTGTTCATGGCAAAGCAGTTCAATAAATGATATTAATTGATTCTTGAAGAATATAACTTATAAATCATGAGCCTCATCTTGAGGAGTCACCTGTGACAGTATTCATAAAGAGTAGGAGTCCTGATCTAGGATCAGTTTTGACTTTTAGATCATAATGAAACAGATTAGATGGACAGGGGGGACCTGATCCTAAATCATAATGAAACAGATTAGATGGACAGGGGGGACCTGATCCTAGATCATAATGAAACAGATTAGATGGACAGGGGGGACCTGATCCTAGATCATAATGAAACAGATTAGATGGACAGGGGGGACCTGATCCTAGATCATAATGAAACAGATTAGATGGACAGGGGGGGACCTGATCCTAGATCATAATGAAACAGATTAGATGGACAGGGGGGGACCTGATCCTAGATCAACACTCCTACTCTGAGACACTGCCTTTATGAATAAGGGCCCAGGAGTCACCAGGACCAAAAAACTGGACACCTACGATTGTAAAGTTTAGCTACAGCAGGTGTTTACTGCCATCTAGTGGAAGATACCAATAAAACACTTTATTATCAGTGTGGGGAGACGGCTGAGCTGAAACAGAACGTAAAGATGCAGGGAAAGGAGCATCTCTTTATCAAATCCAGAGTCACATGCAGGTAAAACATTTAGATTTCTATATAGTACTGTATCTGAAAGAGCATATTCTGCAGTTTCTATGACACTTACCTTTATCAAATATCTCTCAAAATTCAAGAGGTGCAGCTCTATTTCCAAATTTCAATTTTCTCAACAATATGCACCGCCGTTCAAAAGTTTGGGGTCTCTTAGAAATGTCCTTGTTTTCGAAAGAAAAGCAATTTTTTGGTCCATTAAAATAACATCAAATTGATCAGAAATACAGTGTAGACATTGTTAATGTTGTAAATTGCTATTGTAGCTGGAAACGGCTGATTTTTTATGGAATATCTACATAGGCGTACAGAGGCCCATTATCAGCAACCATCAGTCCTGTGTTCCAATGGCACGTTGTGTTTGCTAATCCAAGTGTATCATTTTAAAAGACTAATTGATCATTAGAAAACCCTTTTGCAATTATGTTAGCACAGCTGAAAACTGTTGTGCTGATTAAAGAAGTAATAAAACTGGCCTTCTTGAGACTAGTTGAGTATCTGGAGCATCAGCAATTGTGGGTTCGATTACAGCCTCAAAATGGCCAGAAACAAATAACTTTCTTCTGAAACTCTTCAGTCTATTCTTGTTCTGAGAAATGAAGGCTATTCCATGCGAGAAATTGCCAACAAACTGAAGATCTGTGTACTACTCCCTAAACAGAACAGCGCAAACTGGCTCTAACTAGAATAGAAAGAGGAGTGGGAGGCCCCGGTGTACAACTGAGCAAGAGGACAAATACATTAGAGTGTCTAGTTTGAGAAACAGACGCCTCACAGGTCCTCAACTGGCAGCTTCATTAAACAGCACCCGCAAAACACCAGTCTCAACGTCAACAGTGAAGAGGCGACTCCGGGATGCTGACCTTCTAGGCAGAGTTGCAAAGGAAAAGGCCAGTGTCTGTGTTCTTTTGCCCATCTTAATCTTTTCTTTTTATTGGCCAGTTTGAGATATGGCTTTTTCTTTGCCTAGGTCAGCATCCCGGAGTTGCCTCTTCACTGTTGACATTGAGACTGGTGTTTTGCGGGTGCTATTTAATGAAGCTGCCAGTTGAGGACCTGTGAGGCATGTGACTTGATTTCCTGGTCTCTGATTTTCAGTTGAAACTGGGCACTTTTCCTTTTTTTATGATAAACGTTTTTATTTATTTTCAAAGCAGACAAGAACAAATCACAGCAGGAATGGTTATACAGCTAGAGACACAATACTGTTAAAATATGTATCAGTATATTATGGAAACTAGTTATTGCTGATAAATACAATTATAATAAACCACATATACAATCACCCACCTCAGCTGCATCAGCCCACCCTCCAACCCCTCCTGGGACCACCCCAACCCACCCTCCAACCCTTCCTGGGACCACCCCAACCCACCCTCCAACCCCTCCTGGGACCACCCCAACCCACCCTCCAACCCCTCCTGGGACCACCCCAACCCACCCTCCAACCCTTCCTGGGACCACCCCAACCCACCCTCCAACCCCTCCTGGGACCACCCCAACCCACCCTCCAACCCCTCCTGGGACCACCCCTACCCACCCTCCAACCCCTCCTGGGACCACCCCAACCCACCCTCCAACCCCTCCTGGGACCACCCCTACCCACCCTCCAACCCCTCCTGGGACCACCCCTTTCCAAAACATGTCCCCTGGTCACTCCCAGTACATATGATTAAAGGAGCCCAAGGCACCTTGATTACATAGATCACACAGAGGAGCAGTTGTGATTTCTATTAAATGATGTTTTCTAGGTGGAAGATTTATCCAGTATGTGTGTGTGTGTGTGTGTGTGTTCAGTGTGTATGTGTCCAGTGTGTGTGTGTCCAGTGTGTGTGTGTGTGTGTGTGTCCAGTGTGTGTGTGTGTGTGTGTGTGTGTGTGTGTCCAGTGTGTGTGTGTGTGTGTGTCCAGTATGTGTGTGTGTGTGTGTCCAGTGGGTGTTTGTTCAGTGTGTGTGTCTGTCCAGTGTGTGTGTGTGTGTCCAGTGTGTGTGTGTGTGTCCAGTGTGTGTGTGTGTGTGTGTGTGTGTGTGTGTGTGTGTGTTCAGTGTGTGTGTGTCCCCAGTGTGTGTGTGTGTTCAGTGTGTTTGTGTTCAGTGAGTGTGTGTGTGTGTGTGTGTGTGTTCAGTGTGTGTGTGTGTGTTCAGTGTGTGTGTGTGTGTGTCCAGTGTGTGTGTGTGTTCAGTGTGTGTGTGTTCAGTGTGTGTGTGTGTCCAGTGTGTGTGTGTGTGTGTGTGTGTGTTCAGTGTGTATGTGTCCAGTGTGTGTGTGTCCAGTGTGTGTGTGTGTGTGTGTGTGTGTGTGTCCAGTGTGTGTGTGTGTGTGTGTGTGTGTGAGTTTGTGTCCAGTATGTGTGTGTGTGTGTGTGTGTGTGTGTTCTGTCCAGTATGTGTGTGTGTGTGTGTCCCCAGTGTGTGTGTGTGTGTGTGTGTGTGTGAGTTTGTGTCCAGTGTGTGTGTGTGTGTGTGTGTGTGTGTGTTCTGTCCAGTATGTGTGTGTGTGTGTGTCCCCAGTGTGTGTGTGTGTGTGTGTCTCCAGTGTGTGTGTGTGTGTCAGTGTTACCATGGTTATTATTTACAGGGACACTGAGGAGTCAACCTGAACCCTAAACCCTGGATAGAGGGGCTCAGTGAATGTGGTGTAGAATGTGTTCAGGTGGGTCAGTGTGTCAGAGGAGACTCTGTAGAAGGACAGAGTGCCGGCTGGCCAGTCCAGATACACTCCTACTCTGTGGGGGCTGGAGGAGGGGACCTTTATGGTAGTGGACTTATTATTGTGCCAGGCAGAGTAACAGTTGTCAAAGCAGGTCAGACTCCAGGACTTGTCATTACATCCAATCCTACAGTCACCAACCCTTCCTTTCCTGCTGATTCCTTTATATGTCACTCCTATATCAGCCCAACTCCCACTCCACTCTACCTCCCAGTAACAGCGCCCAGTCAGACCCTCTCTACACAGCACCTGTCTCCAGATCTCAAATCTCTCTGGGTGATCAGGATACGGCTGCTTCTCTCTCCTACATGTCACCTTTCTGTTCTCCTCAGACAGAGAGAGACGTATGTTTACTGTGTTTAGGTCCAGTGTGAGATCGCAGACATCTGATGGATGAAACCAGACACAATATTAGAAATCATCATCATTCACATTAGAATGTTAACTCACTTTTCACTAATTCATTTAATGTAGATGTTTCTAGGTATCAAAAGGAGAAGTTGAGGTAACTTGAGACTTGTTGAATGATCATATGTTATACTGTATGGTAAAATAAAACACACTTATTCCCGTTAATTACACACACACACACACACACTGGCCACACATCCTGAACACACACACACACACACACACACTGGCCACACGTCCTGAACACACACACACACACACACACACACACACACTGGCCACACGTCCTGAACACACACACACACACACACACACACACTGGCCACACGTCCTGAACACACACACACACACATCATGAACACACACACACTGGACACACACACACCTTCATGAACACACACACACATTTCTATTGTAACAGGAACACGCCACACACATACACAGACACACACATTGTCAAAGCAACTCTTTGTAAACTTTGGTGTCCCTGATTTGTGCTTCTGTAGAACTACAGCTGATATTTAATATGACCAAGTAAGTAATGATGGTGGTCTTTGACTTTGACTTCACTTGAATTAAGACTTATTCTTAGTCATATTCTTCACAGCAGTCAACACTCACATTTTCTAAGTCCAGGTTTCATTGTGTTCTCTCCACCATGTTCCACACTGTAGCGGTAAGGAGAAGAACAGACAGTCAGGGAGGGAGACACACGAACGCACACACACACACACACACACACACACACACACACACACACACACACACAAACACACACACAAACACACACCCACAACACACACACACACACACAGCTGACACACACACACACACACACACACACACACACACACACACACACACACACACACACACAACACACACTCACACACTCACACACTCACACACTCACACACACACTCACACACTCTCACACACACACACACACACTGGACACACACACACACACACACACACACACACACAGTCAGCATATAACTAGTCCAAGTGGTGGTCAGATTGTCTGATATGAACATTGACATACACGAACTCACTCACTCACACACACACACACACACACACACACACCTGGACACACTGGACACAAACAAACTGGACACAAACACACAGACAAAGTTATATGCCGACAGTGTGTGTGTGGTGTTTTTGTTTGTCAAGTGTGAGTGTGTGTCCAGTGTGTGTGTGTGTGTGTGAGTGTGTGTCCAGTGTGTGTGTGTGTGTGTGTGTCCAGTGTGTGTTGTGTGTTTGTGTCTAGCGTGTGTGTGTGTCCAGTGTGTGTGTGTGTCCAGTGTGTGTGTGTCCAGTGTGTGTGTGTGTGTGTCCAGTGTGTGTGTTTGTGTGTGTTCCAGTGTGTTGTGTGTGTTCAGTGTGTGTGTCCAGTGTGTGTGTGTGTGTGTGTGTGTGTGTGTGTGTGTACAGTGTGTGTGTGTGTGTTTCCTGTGTGTTTCCTGTGTGTGTGTGTGTGTGTGTGTGTGTGTGTGTGTGTGTGTGTGTGTGTGTGTGTGGGTCTAGTGTGTGTGTGTGTGTGGAACAAATTGCAAAAATCTCTGAAGCTGTAGACTCTTATCTCCCTCACTAACTTTAAGCATCAGTTGTCAGAGCAGCTAACCGATCACTGCACCTGTACACAGCCCATCTGAAATTAGCCCACCCAACTACCTCATCCCTATATTGTTATTTATTTTGCTCTTTTGCACCCCAGTATCTCTATTTGCACATCATCTCTTGCACATCTATCATTCCAGTGTTAATACTAATTGTAATTATTTTGCACTATAGCCTATTTATTGCCTTACCTCCATAACTTGCTACATTTGCACACACTGTATATATATTTATTTCTGTTGTATTTTTGACTTTATATTTTGTTTACCCCATATGTAACTCTGTGTTGTTGTTTTTATCGCACTGCTTTGCTTTATCTCGGCCAGGTCGCAGTTGTAAATGAGAACTTGTTCTCAACTGGCTTACCTGGTTAAATAAAGGTGAAATAAATAAATAAATAAGTGTGTGTGTGTGTAAAGTGTGTGTGTGTGTGTCCAGTGTGTGTGTGTACAGTGTGTGTGTTTCCTGTGTGTGTGTGTTTGTCCAGTGTGTGTGTCCAGTGTGTGTGTGTGTTTGTCCAGTGTGTGTGTCCAGCGTGTGTGTTTGTTTTGCTGTGTGTGTGAGTGTGTGTATGTCCTGTATGTGTGTGTGTGTATCCAGTGTGTGTGTGTGTGTGTGTGTTTGTGTGTGTCCTGTGTGTGTGTTTGTGTGTCCAGCGTGTGTGTTTCCTGTGTGTGTGTGTGTGTCCAGTGTGTGTGTATGTGTGTGTCCAGTGTGAGTGTGTTTGTCCAGTGTTTGTGTGTGTCCAGTGTGTGGATTTGTGTCCAGTGTGTGGATGTGTGTCCAGTGTGTGTGTCCAGTGTGTGTGTATGTGTGTGTCAAACATTCTTACCACCACTTGGACAAAGTTATATAATGTAATGTAATGACACACACACACACACACACTGGACACACACACCACACACACACTGGAAACACACACACACACTTGACACACACACACACACACACACACTGGACACACACACACACACACACACACACACACTGGACACACACACACACACTGGACACACACACACACACACACACTGGACACACACACACACACACACACACACACACACACAGTCAGCATATAACTTAGTCCAAGTGGTGGTCAGAACGTTTGTCTTAACTAGCCTGATAACTCCAACATGTCTGATATGAACATTGACATAAATCCTCTACATACTTGAGTTTCTCCAGTCTGCAGTGTGGATCCTCCAGTCCAGCAGAGAGCAGTCTGACTCCTGAGTCTCCTGGGTGATTGTAGCTCAGATCCAGCTCTCTCAGGTGTGAGGGGTTTGACTTCAGAGCTGAGACCAGAGAAGCACAGCCTTCCTCTGTGACTAGACAGCCTGACAGCCTGCAAAGAGTCAAATCATATTAAAACCACACTGCTATTCTTTGGTGGTGAAAATAGTGGCAGTATATTTTTTCAACATTTTCAGATATATCAGTGTCCTGAAACATGCCCTATCTATTCATAAATGAATGTATCATTATTAGAAATTATCATAATATTGTTTGTAGAGAGAAAAATGTATAGTAGAAATATTTGAGTAGACTGACCAGAGCAGTTTAAAAAGCAGTATGAGTCAAAAGACAGACAGTGAGGTATCAGATTTAGATTGTATTGAGTATACAGTCCACACCATATCTATTTTGACAGTGAAGCTAACATTTTAAATGTGTCTCTGTACTCCAGCATTTTGGATTTGAGATCAAATGTTTCATATGAGGTGACAGTATATAATATCACCTTTTATTTGAGGGTATTTTCATACATATCAGTTTCACCGTTTAGAAATGAAAGTCTTTATGTATCTATTCCCCCCATTTGAAGAAGTCAGAAGTATTCTGACCAATTCACTTATAGTGTATTAAAGTAGTCAAAAGTTTAGTATTTGGTCCCAAACTCGTTGGTTGCATTTGCAGTTTGTTTTGGTTGTGTTTTGGGTTATGTTTTGCCCAATACTAACTGAATGGTGGATGATGACTGGATTAATCTTCTGTCTAAGTGAGTAGATAACATGTTTCTAAACACTATTAAATTAATCCTGATGATGTCATGATTAAGAAAAATCATAAATGAATCATGAATAATAATGAGTGAGAAAGTTACAGAGGCTACAACAAAACATACTAACCTCTCACCATTAACCTCAAATAAAAGGTGACATTATATACTGTTGCCTAATATGAAACATTCTATCTCAAATCCAAAATGCTGGAGCATAGCGCCCAATTAAAAACACTAAGCTTCACTGTCCAAACACATATGGTGTGGACTATGTGTGCCTGGTAAACACATGTGGATCTGGTGAACAGTTATCACTTGTTGACCAACTACAGGAATACTGACCTCAGAGTCTCCAGTTTACAGTGGGGATTCCCCAGTCCAGCAGAGAGCAGCTTCACTCCTGAATCCTTCAGGTCATTGTTACTCAGATCCAGCTCTCTCAGGTGTGAGGGGTTTGACTTCAGAGCTGAGACCAGAGAAGCACAGCCTTCCTCTGTGACTAGACAGACTGACAGCCTGCAAGAGTAAAATCATATTAAAATCACACTGCTATTCTTTGGTGGTGAAAATAGTGGCAGTATATTTATTCAACATTTTCAGATACATCAGAGTCCTGAAACCTGCCATATCTATTCATATATGTATATATACACTACCAGTAAAATGTTTGAACACACCAACTCATTCAAGTTTTTAAAACATTTTTAAAAACTATTTTAGAATATTAGTGAAGACATCAAAACTATGAAATAACACGTATTGAATCATATAGTAACCAAAATATATGTTATATTTCAGATTCTTCAAATAGACCCTATGCCTTGATGACAGCTTTGCACACGCTTGGCATTCTCTAAACCAGCTTCATGAGCTAGTCACCTGGAATGCATTTCAATTAACAGGTGTGCCTTCTTAAAAGTTAATTTGTGGAATTTCTTTCCTTCTGAATGTGTTTGAGCCAACCATTTGTATTGTGACAAGATAGAGGGGGGGGGGGGGGGGGGGGGGGGGGTTATACAGAAGATAGCCCTATTTGGTAAAAGACCAAGTCCACATTATGGCAAGAACAGCTCAAATAAGCAAAGAGAAACGACAGTCCATCATTACTTTAAGACATGAAGGTCAGTCAATACGGAACATTTCAAGAACTTTGAAAGTGTCTTCAAGTAAAGTCACAAAAAACATCAAGCGCTATAATGAAACTGGCTCTCATGAGGACCGCCACAGGAATGGAAGACCCTGAGTTACCTCTGCTGCAGAGGATAAGTTCATTAGAGTTACCAGCCTCAGAAATTGCGGCCCAAATAAATGCTTCACAGAGTTCAAGTCACAGACACATCTCAACATCAACTGTTCAGAGGGGACTGTATGAATCAGGCTTTCATTGTCGATTTGCTGCAAATAAATCACTACTGAAGGACACTAATAAGAAGAAGAGACCTGCTTGGGCCAAGAAACACGTGCAATGGACATTAGACCGGTGGACATTTGTCCTTTGGTCTGGAGTCCAAATTGGAGATTTTTGTTTCCAACCACCGTGTCTTTGTGAGACGTGGTGTGGGTGAACGGATGATCTCCACATGTGTAGTTCCCACCGTAAAGCATGGAGGAGGAGGTGTGATGGTGTGGGGGTGCTTTGCTTGTGACACTGTCTGTGATTTATTTCGAATTCAAGGCACACTTAACCAGCATGGCTACCACAGCATTCTGCAGCGATACGCCATCCCATCTGGTTTGGGCTTAGTGGGACTATCATTTGTTTTTCAACAGGACAATGACCCAACACACCTCCAGGCTGTGTAAGGAGAGTGACTGAGTGCTGCATCAGATGACCTGGCCTCCATAATCACCCGACCTCAACCCAATTGAGATGGTTTAGGATGAGTTGGACTGCAGAGTGAAGGAAAAGCAGCCAACAAGTGCTCAGTATATGTGGGAACTCCTTCAAGACTGTTGGAAAAGCATTCCAGGTGAAGCTGGTTGAGAGAATGCCAAGAGTGTGCAAAGCTGTCATCAAGGCAAAGGGTGGCTATTTGAAGAATTTCAAATATAAAATATAATTTGATTTGTTTAACACTTTTTTGGTTACTACATGATTCCATGTGTGTTATTTCATAGTTTTGATGTCTTCACTATTATTCTACAATGTAAAAAATTATAAAAATAAAGAAAAACCCTTGAATGAGAAGGTGTCCAAACGTTTGACTGGTACTGTATATAAATGAATTAATGTATCATTGTTAACAGTAGATAACATGTTTCTAAACACTACTCAATTAATCCTTGTGTGTGTCCAGTGTGTGTGTGTGTGTGTTTGTGTGTGTGTGTGTGTGTGTGTGTGTGTGAGAGTGTGTGTGTGTGTGTGTGTGTGTGTGTGGTGTGTGTGTGTGTGTGTGTGTGTGTTGTGTGTGTGTGTGGTTGTGTGTGTGTGTGTGTGTGTGTGTGTGTGTGTTGTGTGTGTGTGTGTGTGTGTGTCCAGTGTGTGTTGTGTGTGGTGTGTGTGTGTGTGTGTGTGTGTGTGTGTGTGTGTGTGTGTGTGTGTGTGTCCCAGTGTGTGTGTCCAGTGTGTGTGTTTGTTTCCAGTGTGTGTGTATTCATTGAGTGATACAGGAATACTGACCTCAGAGTCTCCAGTTTACAGTGGGGATTCCCCAGTCCCGCAGAGAGCAGCTTCACTCCTGAATCCTTCAGGTCATTGTTACTCAGATGCAACTCTTTCAGGTGTGAGGGGTTTGACTTCAGAGCTGAGACCAGAGAAGCACAGCCTTCCTCTGTGACTAGACAGCCTGACAGCCTGCAAATAGTCAAATCATTTTAAAACCACACTGCTATTCTTTGGTGTTGAGTAATTTTCTTTCTGAGTGAGTAGATAACATGTTTCTAAACACTACTAAATTAATCCTGATGATGCCATGATTGAGAAAGATCATGAATGAATCATGAATAATAATGAGTGAGAAAGTTACAGAGGCTACAACAAAACATACTAACCTCTCACCATTAACCTCAAATAAAAGGTGACATTATATACTGTTGCCTAATATGAAACATTCTATCTCAAATCCAAAATGCTGGAGCATAGCGCCCAATTTAAAACACTAAGCTTCAAAGTCCAAACACATATGGTGTGGACTATATGTACCTGGTAAACACATGTGGATCTGGTGAACAGTTATCACTTGTTGACCAACTACCTAAGAATAGTAAAGCCCCCTTTACTGGCTCAAATAGCTGACCAATCAGCCTGTTACCAACCCTTAGTAAACTATTGGAAAAAATTGTGTTTGACCAGATACAATGCTATTTTACTGTAAACAAATTGACAACAAACTTTCAGCATGCTTATAGAGAAGGACATTCAACAAGCACAGCACTTACACAAATGACTGATGATTGGCTGAGAGAAATTGATGATAAAAAGATTGTGGGGGCTGTTTTGTTAAACTTCAGCGCGGCTTTTGACATTATCGATCATAGTCTGTTGCTGGAAAAACGTATGTGTTATGGCTTTACACCCCCTGCTATATTGTGGATAAAGAGTTACTTGTCTAACAGAACACAGAGGGTGTTCTTTAATGGAAGCCTCTCAAACATAATCCAGGTAGAATCAGGAATTCCCCAGGGCAGCTGTCTAGGCCCCTTACTTGTTTCAATCTTTACTAATGACATGCCACTGGCTTTGAGTAAAGCCAGTGTGTCTATGTATGCGGATGACTCAACACTATACACGTCAGCTACTACAGCAACTGAAATAACTGCAACACTTAACAAAGAGTTGCAGTTAGTTTCAGAATGGGTGGCAAGGAATAAGTTAGTCCTGAATATTCCTAAACTAAAAGCATTGTATTTGGGTCAAATCATTCACTAAACCCTAAACCTCAACTAAATCTCGTAATGAATAATGTGGAAATTGAGCAAGTTGAGGAGACTAAACTGCTTGGAGTAACCCTGGATTGTAGACTGTCATGGTCAAAGCATTTTGATACAGCAGTAGCTAAGATGGGGGAGCTATAATAAAGTGCTGCTCGCCTTCTTAACAACACTATCAACAAGGCAGGTCCTACAGGCCCTGTTTGTCGCACCTGGGAACATCTGTTCATCAAGTCGTGGGTCAGCCCACAAAAGAAGACTTGGACAAAGGTGCATTTGGCTCAGAAACAGGGGCAGCCACGGCTAGGCCTTAAAAGCACAAGTGCTTTTTGTGAGAGTTGTTACAGGCGAATGTACCAAGCGTACTGTTTGGAAATATGCACAAGCTTTGGACACCCATGCATACCCACAAGACATGCCACCAGAGGTACTCACACAGTCCCCAAGTCCCAGAACAGACAGGGAGTGACAGTACTAAATAGAGCCATGACTACCATGGAACTCTATTCCACATCATGGTAACTGATGCAAATCAATAATTAGATTTAAAAACAGATAAATAAACCTAATGGAACAGCGGGGGCTGTGAAAGAACAATACAAACAGGCAATACCACACATACATAAGGGACACTCACTCTACACACACGTACCGAATGGATTGTTTAGTAAATATGTGATAGTGGAGTAGTGGCCGATGGGAACACACTAAATGTATTGGGTAAGTGTTATGAAATAATGTAATGTAAATTTCAATGTCACTAACTGCCTTAATGTTGCAGGATCCCAGAAGAGTGGCACTGCTTGCCAGAGTAATGGGGATCCTTAAATACAATACAGGAATTACGACCTTTCAAGTCTCAGTTACAGGGGATCTAAAACAGCTTCATGGCC
>LR778271.1:1762588-1795110 GCA_902810595.1 Coregonus sp. 'balchen'
GCCATTGAGTAGGGAGGAGCAAGGAAATTCGAACCCGAGGTCAGATCCCCCCCATTTCACACACACACAAACCCCAGTTGAGAGGAAACCAATTCCAGTTATGTGCCTAGCAACAGAGAACCATGTTTAATTCTGACTCCATGTTCGTGCATGTTTGTGATAACCAAAGTGTATCTCATAGTTTTACCTGAAAATTCCTCATCACTGGTTATATTATTATACACAATTTTGTTTGTTTCTACTTTGTCAAAATAATAATAATAATAATAATAATAATAATATAATTATTATTTATATTTTGTTTTTTCTCTACTTTGTCAAAATAAAACTGTAATTGACTTTATTAAGTACTATAACTCTATTACTAATTGAATCTACAAATAAAGTTGATCAGAGGGATTATACTGTAATGTTTTTATTGTAAGGGAAAAAAGAAATAGGATATAGGGGCATTTTATTTTTGACTTTGTAGGAATTAACTATGTTGTTCTTTTTTATTGATATATTTTCCACTATATTTCATCATGGCAACTAATATTTTACAATAGTTTATGCACTATTATCAAGCGTTTCTTTAACAAACCATGTTTGCACCACCTTGCACCTTGCTGGTTGATATGCATCTGATGCATATGCTAAAGTGGACGCCTGGTAACTTTCTCTAGCGGGGGTTTCTATATGCTGAAAGAACAGGCGTTCTAGTGTTAAGGACTGGTAGATGGGTGTTGCTCAGCATTCACTCATGCTGACCGGCTCCGTACTTTGTTCTTGACTAAAAGCGTCCAAGTCAGCCTTGACTTCTGGTCTGACAGCATAATATATGGGGTTGTGCCTTTCAGAAACGTTGTTTGCTGTCTGGCTTAATGCTAAGCTTCCCTGTAATGTCGTTCATACTACCCCAGCTGTCCCATAAAGACTTCTCCATTTTCTTTAGATGGGCAGGTAGGTCGTGTCTCCATGTGTCAATTGTATTGCAACTGATGGCAGTCTAGTGTGATTTTCTCCACCAAACTATGAACACCCAGTAGTTGATGATAGTACCTTTCACAAACATAGAGTGGCAGCTTTTCAGTTTGAGTTTCCGAACTGTGACATCAGTGATGCCTATCACAGCGACATATTCACCTGTGTAAGTCTTTTACACGAGGTGCGCTGGTTGAAGTTGAAGGTGTTTTCATCAGTGTGTTTTTTTCTGAACACAAGAGATACAGCTGCCCCTGTGTCATCTCCATACCCCCGGCTGTCCCTCTAGCAGGGGAGACTAGTAGCCGTGCGCCCCGTGAGGAAAGCGATGTTAGGACAGGGGGCAGACAGAGGTAAATATATAGGTGTGTATAAGGGAGGAGTGAGGCGGAATTGGCGTGAAGGGGTATGACCAGGAAGGGAGGAAGGCGGGAGAGAGAAAGGAGGCTGGGGGAATAAAAAAAAAGGCGTGGGAGATACCACGCTGCGGGGCCTGGGTCGGGGTGGTCGGGGGGTTGGGAGAGGCGACGGGGAAGCGTGTGGTTGGAAGAAGGTGAGGAAGGAATTGTTTGAGGGGAAGGGGAGGATTAGGGGATGCTGTCAGGGTCCCTTCCCCCTGGTCCTTTAATTTCCTTGTGACTTCCCTGGTCCTGATGAGTCACTCACCTCATATTCTCTTACTCAACGTGTGAACATGTCTATGTGTCTTTCGTTGGATGCCTGTTTTCTTGTTTCAGTCTGTCTTGTCCTTACACCAGCATGTAGAAGCCTGATTTCTGTTTCCTTTTTTGTTTCGGAGACTTGTTCGATGTGGACCCTATTTTTTTTTTTTTTTACCACAGGCTGGACAATCCATGTCCTTCCACCGCATGTTGATACCTGATGTCCCACCTTGCCACAGTGGAAACTTGAACTGATGTCCCGGTCTCTGATTTTCAGCTGAAACTCTTTGCTCGTTTCCTTTTTTGTGATCAACTTTGTATTTATTTTAAAGAAACACGACAAGAACAAAATAGCAGCAGGAATGGTTATACAGCTAGAGACACAATACTGTTAAAATATATATCAGTATATTATGGAAACTAGTTATTGCTGGTAAATATTATTATAATATATCACATATCAACCCACCCTCCAACCCTCCTGGGACCACCCCAACACACCCTCCAACCCCCTCCTGGGACCCACCCCAACCCACCCTCCAACCCAGGGGCGGCCTGTTCAATAGGGCGATATGGGCCACGCACTGCCAAACGGGAAAAGGAAGGGATTTTTTTTCTAATCAATTATATCACGGCAACAGTAGTTATCAGTGTTGTAATCTAGGACGTCTGATCTGCCACAGTGCCACCACTGGCCACTAATGTCCAATTGCTTCAAATGGCCACCCCCCCCTTTTGGGGCGATTTCAGTCAGGTTGAAAATCGCCCAGAAGTCTGTCATAGACTCCAATGTAAAATCTATTTTTTTCAAATTTCAAAGCTTTCACTACAATCTCTATGGGTGTCTGAGGGCTTGCACTTATGCGCTTTCGTCATACGTAACGTAACCATGAACGTAACAACTCGATTGTGTCTTTGAAAGAAGTTCCTTTTTGTCGGCGAACAAATGAAGATAAATTGGCCACGAAACAATTAGGACCTCCCAGACCAAATTTAATAATTCAACAGGTTTCTACTAAAGGCGGAAAGTCCTACAACCCGAGGATTTTCCAAAAATTGGTACGAACGAAAAAAGACATTGCCACTCTCAACTGGATGAGGGATACAGGCTAGCTGTCCGCCGCCACAACGATGAGGTTAGTGTTGATAATCACAAGTTTACTGGAGAACTGAGACCAAGTAGAGACTTTGGACAGGGTGGATATGGTATAATAAAGGCAGTTTATTCAGAGGTAAAGATATCTGGAATCGCGTGCAACGGACCCGTTCGTCAAACTCTTAGGGAGCTATACATTAAGCCCCATTACTTACCATATCAGATAAGAGAAATTGCTGCAGCTACATATATTTTACATCCTGGCCCTACATAGTTCACTGTTTGCCATCACTTACCAAAATATTACATGTGGTCATATATGCTTGGAAAGTGGAGATGCCATAGAACGTCAAAAAAGTAAACATTGCTGGAGACACATTGCCGTTTTGGAGAAGACATCGCGTTTGCTAGCGAAGAGATTTGTTTGTGGCAAATGAACATGGGCTGGGAATTGCCAGGAAACCTCACGATAAGATATATGCATTGCGAGTCTCATGATTCTATACGTATTGCGATTCGATACTGTGATTTTATTGCGCACCATATGTCTGTTGCAGAGGGATCAGAAAGCCATGAGAACGAGTTTTTGATCAGTCATGGAAATAAAAGTGCTGAAAACAAATTGGCTCCCAATGTGAAAAGATTGAGAACAAGCTATGAAGGAACAATAATGGTGTTTTGGTGCAGGTACAGCCAACTAGCGCTAAAATATTGCGATATTGTCAATACAGTATATCGTAAAGTATCACTATGTAACTCGATTTCTTTCACCCCAATCCCTCAAATTAACGGTAAATAACTGAATTGTTTGCCCCACATTTAGCTAAGATGATTAGCTAGCCAGCTAAAATGTTTTATTTAGTTAGCAGTCGCATCTACAATAGTTTACTGTCAATAACGTGTCTCCAAAAATGACGTGGTGTCTCCAATTGTGTTGACATTTTACAATTGCGATGCGCATCCATGAGTATCCACTTTCTGTAGCTCAGCTGGTAGAGCACGGCGCTTGTAACGCCAAGGTAGTGGGTTCGATCCCCGGGACCACCCATACACAAAAATGTATGCAAGCATTACTGTAAGTCACTTTGGATAAAAGCGTCTGCTAAATGGCATATTATTATTATTATTATTATTATCTGAAGAGAGCCCCGAAACATTGTGTGCTGACATTTTATGCAATAAATGAAGTAGGTTGAATCTAGTAGTTCTGATCTTCTGATTGGTCCTGACGAGTTGGGTGAGGTCCCCTCCAGGCTACTGTCACTGTTGCTTTGGCTCTGAGTCGGGTTCTCTGTCTTCAAATGTTCAGCCTAAGAGAGGGGGATTTTTGTGTGTGTGTGTGTGTGTGTGTTTTAACAGTGATGATGTGTGTGTGTGTGTGTGTGTGTGTGTGTCCTCAGAGCAAGAACTCGTGAGTTGGAAGAACTGAGAGGCCTATGGCGTGGGTGTTGTCCTTGGCCACCTGCTGACAAGGCTGACAAGATAGGACCCTTTTGTCCATTGTTATTGGATAGGAACAGAACTTATAACCAGCTCCTGACCTAAATAGATCTTAGCACAACATTTTACTCAACATATCATATTCCATATTCACTATAACAAATATATTTACTACGACATTAGCAAGAACCGCCACATCCTCAGCGGCTAATCCAGTGTGTGAAGTTTTGCGGAGTGTTTGAGTTAGCTTTGCGAGGCAAAGATGAAACTGAGGGCTCCACCAACCCTGGTAAGCCAACACTTTTGAGATCAGTCAATAAATGCTTCTGGTATTGACTTATATGCTGCCCCTGTCTTCATGTTGTTGCTGGACATATCTTTTTTAAAATGTTTGTAGGTCACCTAAATCATCAGAAAAATTGCCCCCCCCTGAGAATTTTTTCAGGAGCCGCCACTGCTCCAACCCCTCCTGGGACCACCCCAACACACCCTCCAAGCCCTCCTGGGACCACCCCCAACCCACCCTCCAAGCCCTCCTGGGGCCACCCCCCAACCCACCCTCCAACCCCTCCTGGGACCACCCCCAACCCACCCTCCAACCCCTCCTGGGACCACCCCAACCCACCCTCCAACCCCTCCTAGGACCACCCCAGGCCACCCTCCAACCCCTCCTGGGACCACCCCAACCCACCCTCCAACCCCTCCTGGGACCACCCCAACCCACCCTCCAACCCCTCCTGGGACCACCCCAACCCACCCTCCAACCCCTCCTGGGACCACCCCAACCCACCCTCCAACCCTTCCTGGGGGCCACCCCAAACACACCCAACCTGATCTCCATTAAATTAAATACTAAATCAAGGTACACATTTGCACAAAAATGATAATTAACGGTCAATCTGTTGGGTAAAACCCACTACAGGAGTTATTTTATGGATTCAGCTGCATTTGTTGTTTTGGCTAGCCCCATGGATCCTAGCAGTGGATAGTTGTAAATAAATTATATCTATAAAAGTGCTGATCCAATGAGGTGTGGTGGTTGCCATCTTAGTTCCAACATCTTTTAGCTGCTGTCCAACCTGACAACATTATACGTCTTTGCTGTAATGACAGTGGTGAATTATAATTCAGTAATAACAGTTTGGGGGAACAAGGTATGAGGATACCTCTTTCCAAAACATGTCCCCTGGTCACTCCCAGGACATATAATTAAAGGAGCCCAAGGCACCTTGATTACATAGATCACACAGAGGAGCGGTTGTGATTTCTATTAAATTATGTTTTCTAGGTGGAAGGTTTACCCTGTATATGAGATTAAAATGTATCAGCTGGTGATTAGGATTGTTAGATGAACCCACTAAGTTCCTGATGAACTCAACTGGTGAGCCTCTTTAGCAGCTAGTTCCATGCACACACTGATTTCAATGTCCTTTGCCAAGGTCAGATGACTTTCAGTCAACAGTCTCTTTTGTGTAGTTTCACTCCGTAGCCCACATACTAGTCTGTCTCTAATGATGTCCTTTAGAACAGCATTAAACTCAGTGTTCTGGTAGTTTCTTTAATGCAGCAGCAAACATTGTTACTGATTCTCCCTCTTCCTGATGTCTCCTGTGGAACCTGAACCGTTCAGCATTAACATTTACATTTTACATTTTAGTCATTTAGCAGACGCTCTTATCCAGAGCGACTTACAGTTAGCACATACATTATTTTATTGAACCCCACAACCCTGGCGTTGCAAACGCCATGCTCTACCAACTGAGCTACATCCCCTGCCGGCCATTCCCTCCCCTACCCTGGACGACGCTGGGCCAATTGTGCGCCGTCCCATGGGTCTCCCGGTCGCGGCCGGCTACGACAGAGCCGTGTAATGACTCCGTCATGGTCCCAATCAGCGGGAGTGGATAACTATATTTCACAGTTACCTGATTGAGACCGCGGTAATCAATACATGGACGCAAACCTCCATCCTTTTTCTTCACAAAAAGAAGCTCGAGGACGCGGGAGAAGTGGAGGGCCGTATGTATCCCTGTCTCAGAGATTAACTAGTTGTTCTGGTGAAAAATGTCCTTTAAGTATCTCCACAATATCCCCATACGTCTTATTACCTGTTCTGTCTGGCTGTAGCAGGTTGCCTAGTAAATTAAATGTCTTTGGCCACATTACACTAAAACATGTAGGCACAACGTTGTCCTCATCCATGTCATTTACAATAACAAAATATTCAAACTGTTCTGTATATGAGCTCCACTGCTCAATACTTTCATCAAACTGTCCAATGTTTCCAACAATTCAAATAATTTTTTTGTTTCTCAATAAGCTCCTGATTGTCACTCACTTCAATATTGTCCTAAACCAAAGCAATATTTTCCTCAGTCACGTGATCTTCATTCACTTCACTCACTGACGTTTCCTCCTAAGTTCGCTCATTTAGCAGTTTTAATTAAAAGGTTTGTCTTCACAGTTGAATAAATGTCCTTTCCTTTAATCACTGTATGTTCCTCCCATTTAATCATTTTTTTTTCCCCGCTCCGACGTCCGTCTCCAGTCATTTTCTGTCGTCCATGACGATGTTAACCTCTTTCTTAGCTAGCTGGACTATGCACTTGCCTCTGCTAGCAATACACTGTGCTAACATTAGCCTAGACTGGACCACAGAAAATAACAGTTTTAAACAGTTGTAAAAACCCACTTCTTCCAGACAGAATAGTTTCCTGTAGATTCAGACTTACTCATCACCAATCTTTGTTATGTCTCGTGGGTTTCATAACCACGTCTGTATAAACAATTCAATAATGATGAGACGGGAGAC
Organism: Coregonus sp. 'balchen'; assembly: GCA_902810595.1. Classification (NCBI taxonomy): domain Eukaryota; kingdom Metazoa; phylum Chordata; class Actinopteri; order Salmoniformes; family Salmonidae; genus Coregonus; species Coregonus sp. 'balchen'. The sequence goes on from LR778271.1 coordinate 1,769,562, forward strand.
AGGAATCAGTTCAACCATTTATCTGGAACGTGATCATCTCAACACATACAAACCCCCATGATGCTCTGCAGCACAACCCCAATATACAACAAATACATACACAAGTAAATGGACACTAAACAAAACTCATAGAGGAATTTAAATGTTCAGTTTGTAGATAGTAGGGCCATGGGATAGGGTCAGAAAGGGTCAGTATGTTTGATAACTGGTTCCAGAGGTGACATAACAAGCATAAGGGTCCATTATAACACAGTGAAGTATAGGTGGGAGATAAAAGCAGACTGGACAGTGAGACGGTGTGAGGAGGTCAGGGGTGAAACGCTAGATCAGGACAGGTAGAAATGGCAGGGCTGGAAATAGACACAGAGACACATTCTGATCATGGCTCAGACCTGACCTGAGACACCCAAACAGAAGATGCCATAGCAAAGTCCTGTCGCAGTAGGCTATATGGGATTTCCTTTCATCAAAATCCAACACATGGAAATGTGTCCAGTGTGTGTGGTCCTTTGTGTATGTCCTTGTGTGTGTGTGTGTCCTGTGTGTGTGTGTGTGTGTGTGTATGTCCAGTGTGTGTGTGTGTGGCCAGTGTGTGTGGTGTGTGTGTCCACTGTTTGTGTGTGTGTCAATTGTTTGTGTGTTTCTAGTGTGTGTGTGGTTTGCGTGTGTGTTGTGTGTATCCAGTGTGTGTTCAGTGTGTGGTGTTCCAGTATGTGTGTGTGTGTGTGTGTGTTCACATGTGTGTTTTGGTTCAGTGTTGTGTGGCTAGATTTTGGTGTGTGTGTTTCAGTGTGGTTGTGTGTGTCCAGTGTGTGTGTTCATTGTGTGTATGTGTGTGTGTGTTCGTGTGTGTGTGTGTTTCTCGTGTGTGTGTTTGTGTGTGTGTGTGTCCCCCAGTGTGGTTTGGTGTATGTGTTGTGTGTGTGTCCAGTGGTGGTGTGTTTCAGTGTGTTGTGTGTGTGTGTTGAGTGTGGTGTGTGTCCAGTGTATGTGTGTGGTTGTGTCCAGTGTGTTGTGTTTGTCCTGCGGGTGTCCTGGTCCAGTGGTGTGGGTTGTGTGTGTCATTGGGTCCAGTGTGTGTGTGTGTGTCCATGTAGGTGTCCACTGTGTGTGTTTCCAGTGTGTGTGTTTGTGTGGTGTGTGTGTGTGTGTTGTATTTGTTTGTGTGTGTCCAGTGGTGGTGCGTGTGTGTGTGTTTAGTGTGTGTCCAGTGCTGTGTGTGTCCAGTGTTGTGGTGGCCAGGTTGTGTGTCAGGTGTGTGTGTGGGTGTGTACAGTGGTTGTGTGTGTGTGCCTCGTGTTTGGTGTGGTGTGTCCGTGGTGTCCATTGTGTGTGTGTCCATTGTGTGTGTGTCCGTTTGTGTGTTTGTCCAGTTGTGTGTTTGTCCAGTTGTGTGTTTAGTGTGGGGTGTGTTTGTGTTGTCCAGTGTGGTTTTGTGTGGGTTCTTTGTGTGTGTCCATGTGTGTGTGTCATTGTGTTTGGTTTTCCCATTGTGTGTGTGGTGTTCAGTGGTGTGTGTGTGTGTGTGTGTTCAGTGTGGTGTGGTGGTGTGTGTGTGGTGTGTGTGTGTGTCCTAGTGTGTGTGTAGGTGTGTGTGTGTGTGTGTGTGTGTGTTGTGTGTGTTGTGTGTGTGTACCATGTATGGTTTTTTAAAGAAAGTCCAGGGTTTGGTTAAATAGTGATGTGGCTTTTGACTGGGTTTCAAGTCTAACTATGGTGTTTATATCTCTTCAGGGAATTTGAGCTACTATTACGTTTGCTGGCTTGTTTATTGTTAGATATGTATGCTAGCGTTAGTGATACCGAGGCAGGGAGAAGCTACTCACTGGCTTGACACCTAATTGCCAGCTAGCTGATAGCTGTACAGTTGTCATACTGTCTCTTTCTTATTATCTTTAAAGATGTCTGCACCTAATAAATATAGATTTATGACACTTAACATTAGGGTACTGTAATGAATACTCAGGGAGAAAAAGGTGTAGATTCACGCGCAGAGCGGCAGGTGTTTATTACGCCTTTACAGAAGACAGGAATCGTGGTCACAGCCAGGCAATGGTCATACACAGGTAGGCAAACAGGCAGGTGAAACAAAACTAGGACTGAAGGCTAAAACTGGTTCTCACAAACGAGTTAGGAAAAGTCTTAGTAACTAGTGGTTCTGGTGAAAAATGTCCTTTAAGTATCTCCACAATATCCCCATACTTTTATTTGTATTTTATTTCACCTTTATTTAACCAGGTAAACCAGTTGAGAACAAGTTCTCATTTACAACTGCGACCTGGCCAAGATAAAGCAAAGCAGTGTGATAAAAACAACAACACAGAGTTACATATGGGGTAAAACAAAACAAAGTCAAAAATACAACAGAAATACATATAATATACAGTGTGCAAATTTAGCAAGTTATGGAGGTAAGGCAATAAAATAGGCTATAGTGCAAAATAATTACAATTTAGTATTAACACTGGAATGATGTGCAAGAGATGATGTGCAAATAGAGATACTGGGGTACAAATGAGCAAAATAAATAACAATATAGGGATGAGGTAGTTGGGCGGGCTAATTTCAGATGGGCTGTGTACAGGTGCAGTGATCGGTAAGGTGCTCTGACAACTGATGCTTAAAGTTAGTGAGGGAGATAAGTGTCTCCAGCTTCAGAGATTTTAGCAATTTGTTCCAGTCATTGGCAGCAGAGAACTGGAAGGAATGGCGGCCAAAGGAGGTGTTGGCTTTGGGGATGACCAGTGAGATATACCCGCTGGAGCGCAGTCTACGGGTGGGTGTTGCTATGGTGACCAATGAGCTAAGATAAGGCGGGGATTTGCCTAGCAGTGATTTATAGATGGCCTGGAGCCAGTGGGTTTGGCGACGAATATGTAGTGAGGACCAGCCAACAAGAGCGTACAGGTCACAGTGGTGGGTATTATATGGGGCTTTGGAGACAAAACGGATGGCACTGTGATAGACAACATCCAATTTGCTGAGTAGAGTGTTGGAGGCTATTTTGTAAATGACATCGCCGAAATCCAGGATCGGTAGGATAGTCAGTTTTACGAGGGCATGTTTGGCAGCATGAGTGATGGAGGCTTTGTTGCGAAATAGGAAACCGATTCTAGATTTAACTTTGGATTGGAGATTCTTAATGTGAGTCTGGAAGGAGAGTTTACAGTCTAACCAGACACCTAGATATTTGTAGTTGTCCACATACTCTAGGTCAGACCCGTCTAGAGTAGTGATTCTAGTCGGGTGGGCGGGTGCAAGCAGCGTTCGGTTGAAGAGCATGCATTTAGTTTTACTAGTGTTTAAGAGCAGTTGGAGGCTACTGAAGGAGTGTTGTATGGAATTGAAGCTTGTTTGGAGGTTTGTTAACACAGTGTCCAATGAAGGGCCAGATGTATACAAAATGGTGTCGTCTGCGTAGAGGTGGATCTGAGAGTCACCAGCAGCAAGAGCGACGTCATTGATAATACACAGAGAAAAGAGTTGGCCCAAGAATTGAACCCTGTGGCACCCCCATAGAGACTGCCATAGGTCCAGACAACAGGCCCTCCGATTTGACACATTGAACTCTATCTGAGAAGTAGTTGGTGAACCAGGCGAGGCAGTCATTTGAGAAACCAAGGCTATTTAGTCTGCCAATAAGAATGCAGTGGTTGACAGAGTCGAAAGCCTTGGCCAGGTCAATGAAAACGGCTGCACAGTACTGTCTATTATCGATCGCGGTTAAAATATCGTTTAGGACCTTGAGCGTGGCTGAAGTGCACCCATGACCAGCTCGGAAACCGGATTGCATAGCGGAGAAGGTACGGTGGGATTCGAAATGGTCGGTGATCTGTTTGTTGACTTGGCTTTCAAAAACTTTTGAAAGGCAGGGCAGGATGGATATGGGTCTGTAACAGTTTGGATCTAGAGTGTCACCACCTTTGAAGAGGGGGATGACCGCGGCAGCTTTCCAATCTCTGGGGATCTCAGACGTTACGAAAGAGAGGTTGAACAGGCTAGTAATAGGGGTTGCGACAATTTCGGCGGCTAGTTTTAGAAAGAAAGGGTCCAGATTGTCTAGCCCAGATGATTTGTAGGGGTCCAGATTTTGCAGCTCTTTTAGAACATCAGCTGTCTGGATTTGTGTGAAGGAGAAGCGGGGGGGGCATGGGCAAGTTGCAGCGGAGGGTGCAGAGCTGGTGGCCGGGGTAGTGGTAGCCAGGTGGAAAGCATGGCCAGCCGTAGCAAAATGCTTGTTGAAATTCTCGATTATTGTAGATTTATCGGTGGTGATAGTGTTTCCTAGCCTCAGTGCAGTGGGCAGCTGGGAGGAAGTGCTCTTATTTTCCATGGACGTTACAGTGTCCCAAAATTTTTGGAGTTAGTGCTACAGGATGCAAATTTCTGTTTGAAAAAGTTAGCCTTTGCTTTCCTAACTGCTTGTGTATATTGGTTCCTAACTTCCCTGAAAAGTTGCATATCGCGGGGGCTATTTGATGCTAATGCAGTACGCCACAGGATGTTTTTGTGCTGGTCAAGGGCAGTCAAGTCTGAGGAGAACCAGGGGCTATATCTGTTCTTAGTTCTGTATTTTTTGAATGGGGCATGTCTATTTAAGATTGAGAGGAAATTACTTTTAAAGAACAACCAGGCATCTTCTACTGACGGAATGAGATCTATATCCATCCAGGATACCTGGGCCAGGTCAATTAGGAAGGCCTGCTCGCTGAAGTGTTTTTGGGAGCGTTTGACAGTGATGAGGGGTGGTCGTTTGACCGTGGACCCGTTACGGACGCAGGCAATAAGGCAGTGATCGCTGAGATCCTGGTTGAAGACAGCGGAGGTGTATTTAGAGGGTAAGTTAGTCAGGATGATATCTATGAGGGTACCCATGTTTACGGATTTAGGGTTGTACCTGGTAGGTTCGTTGATAATTTGTGTGAGATTGAGGGCATCTAGTTTAGATTGTAGGATGGCCGGGGTGTTAAGCATATCCCAATTTAGGTCACCAAGCAGTACGAACTCTGAGGATAGATGGGGGGCAATCAATTCACATATGGTATCCAGGGCACAGCTGGGGGCTGAGGGGGGTCTGTAGCAAGCGGCAACAGTGAGAGATTTATTTCTGGAAAGGTGGATTTTTAGAAGTAGAAGCTCAAACTGTTTGGGCACAGACCTGGATAGTATGATGGAGCTCCGCAGGCTATCTCTACAGTAAATTGCAACTCCACCCCCTTTGGCAGTTCTATCTAGACGGAAAATGTTATAGTTGGGGATGGAAATTTCAGAATTTTTGGTGGCCTTCCTATGCCAGGATTCAGACACTGCTAGAACATCAGGGTTGGCGGAGTGTGCTAACGCAGTGAATAACTCAAACTTAGGAAGGAGGCTTCTGATATTTATGTGCAGAAAACCAAGACTTTTACGGTTACAGAAGTCAACAAATGATAGCTCCTGGGGAGTAGGAGTGATACTGGGGGCTGCAGGGCCTGGGTTAGCCTCTACATCACCAGAGGAACAGAGGAGGACTAGAATAAGGATACGACTAAAGGCTTTAAGAACTGGTCTTCTAGTGCGTTGGGTACATAGAATAAAGGGGGCAGTTCTCCGGGCGTTGTAGAAAAGATTGAGGGCATTATGTACAGAAAAGGATATGGAAGGATATGAGTACAGTTCAGGTAACCCTAAGCGTTGGGTAACAATGAAAGAGATAGCGTCATTGGAGGCATCGATTGAGCCGGTCTCGGAGTGTATGGGGGGAGGAACAAAGGAACTATATGAGGCAGTTTGAGAGGGACTAGGGGTTCTACATTGAAATTGTATAATAAGAACTAACCCAAACAGCAATAGGCAAGGCATAATTGACATGGGAGAGAGGCATAAAGCAGTCACATGTGTTATTAGAGAGAGCTAAGATACAACTGGAAATAGCGATAACGTTTGGGCTAAGACTAAACAGAATAAACAGGACAGGGTACCGTGTAAAGGAACAGTCCAGCAGGCATCAGCTGTGCAGCTGAGTGATCATAAGTTCCAGTGAACGGCAATATGTGAGTCCGAGAGCAGTTCAAATTGGTGCTTCAGCACAGCTAGCAGGGAGCACAGTTGTAGTTTTCGTGTGCTAGCGGGCCGGGGCTGGCAGATGGATCTTCGTGGTCGTCGCAACGGGAAGCCTGTTGAAACCACATCAGACTATTTCGTCGGCAAACCAGTCGTGTTGGATCGGCGGGGCTCAGTGTCAACACTAGGAGGTCCTGTCCGGTTGACAGAGAGGTAGATAGCCGGGAGATGGGCCTGAGGCTAGCTCAAGGCTAACTGGTGCTTGCTATAGGGCAATGGTAATGGTAATCAGCCAACAACAGGTTGCAGCTAGCTAGCTGGTTGTGATGATCCGGCGCTAGGGTCCAGTGATTCCGGCAGAAAGTCCAATAAGCTCTGGGTTGATAGCACGCTGGGTCGATAGCACGCTGTGCAGACTGGCCGACGAATTGTCCAGGCTAGAGCTAGAGCTGGCTGGTGGATAGTGTAGGCCACGGACAATGGTGAAGACGCTAACGGTGACTAATAACAGGTAGCCACTATTTTCAGCTTACGGTTCTTGATGAAAGTTATAAAGAAATAATAGAATCCTTTCCACGTTGGGTGAGGCGGGTTGCAGGAAAGTATATTTAGTTAAAGAATGAAAGTAAAAAATTGAGAAATATAGACAAAAAAAACAAGAAACGGGATATTTACACAGGACGAAAAATAAAAGCGACCGCACTGCTACGCCATCTTGGAATACGTCTTATTACCTGTTCTGTCTGGCTGTAGCAGGCTGCCTAGTAAATTAAATGTCTTTGGCCCCATTACACTAAAACATGTAGGCACAATGTTGTCCTCATCCATGTCATTTACAAGAACTAAATATTCAAACTGTTCTGTATATGAGCTCCACTGTTCAATACTTTCATCAAACTGTCCAATGTTTCCAACAATTCCAATAATTGTTCATTTCTCAATAAGCTCCTGATTGTCAATCACTTCAATTTTGTCCTCAACCACAGCAATATTTTCCTCAGTCACATGATCTTCATTCACTTCACTCACTGACGTTTCCTCCTAAGTTCACTCATTTAGCAGTTTTAATTAAAAGGTTTGTCTTCACAGTTGAATAAATGTCCTTTCCTTTAATCACTGTATATTCCTCCCTTTTAATCATGTTGTTTTCCCGCTCCGACGTCCGTCTCGAGTCCTTTTCTGCCGTCCATGACGATGTTAACTCTCTTTCTTAGCTAGCTGGACAATGCACTTGCCTCTGCTAGCAATACACTGTGCTAACATTAGCCTTTTCTGGACCACAGAAAATAACAGTTTTAAACAGTTGTAAAAACCCACTTCTTCCAGACAGAATAGTTCCTGTAGAACTCATCACCAAACTTTTGTTATGTCTGGTGGGTTTCATAACCACGTCTGTATAAAAATTCAATAATGATGAGACGGGAGAAAGGAATCAGTTCAACCATTTATCTGGAACGTGATCATCTCAACACATACAAACCCCCATGATGCTCTGCAGCACAACCCCAATATACAACAAATACATAAATAAGTAAATGGACACTAAATAAAACTCATAGAGGAATTTAAATGTTCAGTTGTAGAATGTAGGGCCATGGGATAGGGTCAGAAAGTTCAGTATGTTTGACAACTGGTTACAGAGTTGACATAACAAGCATAAGGTCCATTATAACACAGTGAAGTAGAGGTGGGAGCTAAAAGCAGACATGGACAGTGAGACGGTGTGAGGAGGTCAGGGGTGAAACACTAGATCAGGACAGGTAGAAATGGCAGGGCTGGAAATAGACACAGAGACACATTCTGATCATGGCTCAGACCTGACCTGAGACACCCAAACAGAAGATGCCATAGCAAAGTCCTGTGCAGTAGGCTATATGGGATTTCCTTTCATCAAAATACAACACATGGAAATGTGTCCAGTGTGTGTGTGTCCAGTATGTGTGTGTGTGTGTCCAGTGTGTGTTTGTGTGTGTGTCCAGTGTGTGTGTGTGTGTCCAGTGTGTGTGTCCAGTGTGTGTTCAGTTTGAGTGTGTGTCCAGTGTGTGTGTCTCCATTGTGTGTCTGTGTGTGTCCAGTATGTGTGTGTGTGTGTGTCCAGTGTGTGTTTGTGTGTGTGTCCAGTGTGTGTGTGTCCAGTGTGTGTGTGTGTGTGTGTGTGTGTGTGTGTGTGTGTGCATTGTGTGTGTCCAGTGTGTGTGTGTGTATGTGTGTCCAGTGTGTGTGTTTGTCCAGTGTGTGTCCAGTGTGTGTGTTCGTCCAGTGTGTGTGTGTGAGTGTGTATGTGTGTGTGTGCAGTGTGTGTGTGTGTGTGTCCAGTGTGTGTGTGTGTGTCCAGTGTGTGTGTTGAGTGTGTGTCCAGTGTGTGTGTCCAGTGTGTGTTCAGTGTGTGTGTGTGTGTGTGTGTGTGTGCAGTGTGTGTGTGTGTGTCCAGTGTGTGTGTCGAGTGTGTGTCCAGTGTGTGAAGGTGTCCAGTGTGTGTGTGTGTGTGTGTGTGTGTGTGTGTGTGAGAGTGAGGGATTGTTACCATGGTTATTATTTACAGGGACACTGAGGAGTCAACATCATAAACCCCAAACCCTGGATAGAGGGACTCAGTGAATGTGGAGTGGAATGTGTTCAGGTGGGTCAGTGTGTCAGAGGAGACTCTGTAGAAGGACAGAGTGCCGGCTGGCCAGTCCAGATGCACTCCTACTCTGTGGGATCTGGAGGAGGGGACGTCTATGGTAGTGAACTTATTATTGTGACAGGCAGAGTAACTGTTGTCAGAGCAGAACAGACTCCAGGACTTGTCATTACATCCAATCCCACAGTCATTACCCCCTCCACTCCTGCTGATTCCTTTATATGTCACTCCTATATCAGCCCCTCTCCCACTCCACTCTACCTCCCAGTAACAGCGCCCAGTCAGACCCTCTCTACACAGCACCTGTCCACAGACCTCAAATCTCTCTGGGTGATCAGGATACGGCTGCTCATCCCTCCTACATGTCACCTTTCTGTTCTCCTCAGACAGAGAGAGGTGTCTGTTTACTGTGTTTGGGTCCAGTGTGAGATCACAGACATCTGATGGATGAAACCAGACACAATATTAGAATTCATCATCATCCTGAACACACACACACACACACACACACACACACACACACACACTGGATACACACTCACATCCTGAACACACACACACACACACACACACACACGCATCCTGAATACACACAAACATCCTGAACACACACACACATACACAAATCATCATCATTCACATTAGACACACACACACATTTCTAACGTAACGCGAACACGCCACACACACAAACACAGACACACACATTGTCAAAGCAACTCTTTGTAAACTTTGGTGTCCCTGATTTGTGCTTCTGTAGAACTACAGCTGATATTTAATATGACCAAGTAAGTAATGATGGTGGTCTTTGACTTTGACTTCACTTGAATTAAGACTTATTCTTAGTCATATTCTTCACAGCAGTCAACACTCACATTTTCTAAGTCCAGGTTTCATTTTGTTCTCTCCACCATGTTCCACACTGTAGCGGTAAGCAGAAGAACAGACAGTCATTGAGGGATACACCTGAACTCACACACACACACACACACACACACACACACAACACACACACACACACACACACACACACACACACACACACACACACACACACACACACACACATTCAGCATATAACTTTGTACAAGCGGTGGTAAGAATGTTTGTCTGTGTGTGTGTCCACTGTGTGTGTGTGTGTGTCCAGTGTGTGTGTGTATGTGTGTGTCCAGTGTGCGTGTGTGTCCAGTGTGTGTGTGGTGTGTGTGTGTTTGTCCAGTTGCGTGTGTCCAGTGTGTGTGTGTGTCCAGTGTGTGTGTGTGTGTTTGTCCAGTGTGTGTCCAGTGTGAGTGTGTGTGTGTGTGTGTGTGTCCAGTGTGTGTGTGTGTGTCCAGTGTGTGTACTGATACACTTGCACACACACACACACACTGGACACACACACACACACACACACACACTGTACACACACTGGACACACACACACACACATGACACACACTCACACACACACACAAACACACACACACACACACACACACACACACACACACACACACTGGACACAAACTCACACACACACACACACACACACACACAAACACACACACACACACACACACACACACTGGACGCACACACACACTGGACGCACACACACACACACAGTCTTTATATAACTTAGTCCAAGCGGTGGTCAGAATGTTTGTCTTAACTAGCCTGATAACTCCAACATTTCTGATATGAACATTGACATAAACCCTCTACATACTTGAGTTTCTCCAGTCTGCAGTGTGGATCCTCCAGTCCAGCAGAGAGCAGTCTGACTCCTGAGTCTCCTGGGTGATTGTAGCTCAGATCCAGCTCTCTCAGGTGTGAGGGGTTTGACTTCAGAGCTGAGACCAGAGAAGCACAGCCTTCCTCTGTGACTAGACAGCCTGACAGCCTGCAAAGAGTCAAATCATATTAAAACCACACTGCTATTCTTTGGTGGTGAAAATAGAGTGGCAGTATATTTTTTCAACATATTCAGATATATCAGTGCCCTGAAACCTGCCATATCTATTCATAAATAAATGTATCATTATTAGAAATGACAAATTATCAAAGTATTGCTTGTAGATAGAAACATGTATAGTACACATATTTGAGTAGACTGACCAGACCAGTATAAAAAGCAGTATCATTCAAAAGACAGACAGTGAGGTATCAGATTTAGATTGTATTGAGTATACAGTCCACACCATATACAGTGGGGAAAAAAAGTATTTAGTCAGCCACCAATTGTGCAAGTTCTCCCCCTTAAAAAGATGAGAGAGGCCTGTAATTTTCATCATAGGTACACGTCAACTATGACAGACAAAATGAGAAATACAATTCCAGAAAATCACATTGTAGGATTTTTAATGAATTTATTTGCAAATTATGGAGGAAAATAAGTATTTGGTCAATAACAAAAGTTTCTCAATACTTTGTTATATACCCTTTGTTGGCAATGACACAGGTCAAACGTTTTCTGTAAGTCTTCACAAGGTTTTCACACACTGTTGCTGTTATTTTGGCCCATTCCTCCATGCTGATCTCCTCTAGAGCAGTGATGTTTTGGGGCTGTTGCTGGGCAACACAGACTTTCAACTCCCTCCAAAGATTTTCTATGGGGTTGAGATCTGGAGACTGGCTAGGCCACTCCAGGACCTTGAAATGCTTCTTACGAAGCCACTCCTTCGTTGCCCGGGCGGTGTGTTTGGGATCATTGTCATGCTGAAAGACCCAGCCATGTTTCATCTTCAATGCCCTTGCTGATGGAAGGAGGTTTTCACTCAAAATCTCACGATACATGGCCGCATTCATTCTTTCCTTTACACGGATCAGTCGTCCTGTTCCCTTTGCAGAAAAACAGCCCCAAAGCATGATGTTTCCACACCCATGCTTCACAGTAGGTATGGTGTTCTTTGGATGCAACTCAGCATTCTTTGTCCTCCAAACACGACGAGTTGAGTTTTTACCAAAAAGTTATATTTTGGTTTCATCTGACCATATGACATTCTCCCAATCCTCTTCTGGATCATCCAAATGCACTCTAGCAAAGTTCAGACGGGCCTGGACATGTACTGGCTTAAGCAGGGGGACACGTCTGGCACTGCAGGATTTGAGTCCCTGGTGGCGTAGTGTGTTACTGATGGTAGGCTTTGTTACTTTGGTCCCAGCTCTCTGCAGGTCATTCACTAGGTCCCCCCGTGTGGTTCTGGGATTTTTGCTCACCGTTCTTGTGATCATTTTGACCCCACGGGGTGAGATCTTGCGTGGAGCCCCAGATCGAGGGAGATTATCAGTGGTCTTGTATGTCTTCCATTTCCTAATAATTGCTCCCACAGTTGATTTCTTCAAACCAAGCTGCTTACCTATTGCTGATTCAGTCTTCCCAGCCTGGTGCAGGTCTACAATTTTGTTTCTGGTGTCCTTTGACAGCTCTTTGGTCTTGGCCATAGTGGAGTTTGGAGTGTGACTGTTTGAGGTTGTGGACAGGTGTCTTTTATACTGATAACAAGTTCAAACAGGTGCCATTAATACAGGTAATGAGTGGAGGACAGAGGAGCCTCTTAAAGAAGTTACAGGTCTGTGAGAGCCAGAAATCTTGCTTGTTTGTAGGTGACCAAATACTTATTTTCCACCATAATTTGCAAATACATTCATAAAAAATCCTACAATGTGATTTTCTGGAGAAAAAAAATCTCAATTTTTCTGTCATAGTTGACGTGTACCTATGATGAAAATTATAGGCCTCTCTCATCTTTTTAAGTGGGAGAACTTGCACAATTGGTGGCTGACTAAATACTTTTTTCCCCCACTGTATATTTTGACAGTGAAGCTAACATTTTAAATGTGGCTCTATACTCCAGCATTTTGGATTTGAGATCAAATGTTTCATGAGGTGACAGTATATAATGTCACCTTTTATTTGAGGGTATTTTCATACATATCTGTTTCACCGTTTAGAAATGAAAGCACTTGATGTATCTAGTCCCCCCATTTGACGAAGTCAAACGTATTCTGACCAATTCACTTATAGTGTATTAAAGTAGTCAAAAGTTGAGTATTTGGTTGTAAACTTGGTGGTTGCATTTGCAGTTTGTTTTGGTTGTGTTTTGGGTTATGTTTTGCCCGATAGTAACTGAATTGTCGATGATAACTGGAGTAATGTTCTGTCTAAGTGAGTAGATAACATGTTTCTAAACACTACTAAATTAATCCTGATGATGCCTTGATTAAGAATAATCATGAATGAATCATGAATAATAATGAGTGAGAAAGTTACAGAGGCTACAACAAAACATGCTAACCTCTCACCATTAACCTCAAATAAAAGGTGACATTCTGTGCTGTTGCCTAAAATGAAACATTTTATCTCAAATCCAAAATGCTGGAGCATAGCACCAAATGTAAAACTGTAAGCTTCACTGTCCAAACACATATGGTGTGGAATATGTGTGCCTGGTAAACACATGTGGATCTGGTGAACAGTTATCACTTGTTGACCAACTACAGGAATACTGACCTCAGAGTCTCCAGTTTACAGTGGGGATTCCCCAGTCCAGCAGAGAGCAGCTTCACTCCTGAATCCTTCAGGTCATTGTTACTCAGATCCAGCTCTCTCAGGTGTGAGGGGTTTGACTTCAGAGCTGAGACCAGAGAAGCACAGACTTCCTCTGTGACTAGACAGCCTGACAGCCTGCAAAGAGTCAAATCATATTAAAACCACACTGCTATTCTTTGGTGGTGAAAATATATATATTTTTAATTTTCAGATACATCAGAGTCCTGAAACCTGCCATATCTATTCATATATGTATATACACACTACTACCAGTCAAAAGTTTGAACACACCTACTCATTCAAGTCTTTGTTTAGTTTTTTTAAAACTATTTTTTACCTTGTAGAATAATAGTGAAGACATCAAAACTATGAAATAACACATATGGAATCATGTAGTAACCAAAAAAGTGTTAAACAAATCAAAATATATTTTAGATTTTAGATTCTTCAAACAGCCACCCTTTGCCTTGATGACGGCGTTGCACACTCTTGGCATTCTCTCAACCAGCTTCATGAGGTAGTCACCTGGAATGCATTTCAATGAACAGGTGTGCCTTCTTAAAAGTTAATTTGCTGAATTTATTTCCTTCTTAATGCGTTTGAGCCAATCAGTTGTGTTGTGACAAGGTAGGGGGGTATACAGAATATAGCCCTATTTGGTAAAAGACCAAGTACATATTATGGCAAGAACAGATCTAGTAAGCAAAGAGAAACGACAGCCCATCATTACTTTAAGACATGACGGTCATTCAATAAGGAACATTTGAAGAACTTTTAAAGTTTATTCAAGTGCAGTCGCAAAAAATATCAAGCACTATGATGAAACTGGCTCTCATGAGGACCGCCACAGGAATGGAAGACCCAAAGTTACCTCTGCTGCAGAGAATAAGTTCATCAGAGTTACCAGCCTCAGAAATTGCAGCCCAAATAAATTCTTCACAGAGTTCAAGTCACAGACACATCTCTACATCAACTGTTCAGAGGAGACTGTGTGAATCAGGCCTTAATGGTCGAATTGCTGCAAAGAAATCCCTACTAAAGGACACCAATAAGAAGAAGAGACCTGCTTGGGCCAAGAATCACGAGCACAGGTGGACATTTGTCCTTTGGCCTGGAGTCCAAATTTGAGATTTTTGGTTCCAACCGCCGTGTCTTTGTGAGAAGCGGTGTGGGTGAACGGATGATATCGGCATGTGTAGTTCCCACCGTAAAGCATGGAGGAGGAGGTGTTATGGTGTGGGGGTGCTTTGCTGGTGACACTGTTTGTGATTTATTTAGAATTCAAGGCACACTTAACCAGCATGGCTACCACAGCATTCTGCAGCGATACGCCATCCCATCTGGTTTGGGCTTAGTGGGACTATCATTTGTTTTTCAACAGGACAATGACCCAACACACTTCCAGACTGTGTAAGGAGAGGGATTGAGTGTTGCATCAGATGACCTGGTCTCCATAATCACCCGACCTCAACCCAATTGAGATGGTTTGGGATGAGTCGGACCGCAGAGTGAAGGAAAAGCAGCCAACAAGTTCTCAGCATATGTGGGAACTCCTTCAAGACTGTTGGAAAAGCATTCCAGGTGAAGCTGGTTGAAAGAATGCCAAGCGTGTGCAAAGCTGTCATCAAGGCAAAGGGTGGCTATTTGAAGAATTTCAAATATATAATATATTTTCATTTGTTTAACACTTTTTTGGTTACTACATTATTCCATATTTGTTCTTCCATAGTTTTGATGTCTTCACTATTATTCTACAATGGAAAAAATTATAAAAATAAAGACAAACCCTTGAATGAGTAGGTGTGTCCAAACTTTTGACTGGTACTGTATATACATGAATTAATGTATCATTATTAACAGTAGATAACATGTTTCTAAACACTACTAAATTAATCCTTGTGTGTGTGTGTGTCCAGTGTGTGTGTGTGTGTGTGTGTGTGTGTGTGTGTGTGTGTGTGTGTGTGTGTGTGTGTGTGTGTGTGTGTGTGTGTGTGTGTGTGTGTGTGTGGTGTGTGTGTGTGTGTGTGTGTGTGTGTGTGTGTGTGTGTGTGTGTCCGTGTCCAGTGTGTGTGTTCATTGAGTGATACAGGAATACTGACCTCAGAGTCTCCAGTTTACAGTGGGGATTCCCCAGTCCAGCAGAGAGCAGCTTCACTCCTGAATCCTTCAGGTCATTGTTACTCAGATCCAGCTCTCTCAGGTGTGAGGGGTTTGACTTCCGAGCTGAGACCAGAGAAGCACTTCCTTCCTCTGTGAATAGACAGCCTGACAGCCTGCAAAGAGTCAAATCATATTAAAACCACACTGCTATTCTTTGGTGTTGAGTAATTTTCTTTCTGTGAGTAGATAACATGTTTCTAAACACTACTGAATGAATCCTAATGATGCCATGATTGAGAAAGATCATGAATGAATCATGAATAATAATGAGTGAGAAAGTTACAGAGGCTAAAACAAAACATGCTAACCTCTCACCATTAACAATTATTAACATCAAATAAAAGGTGACATTCTATAATGAAACATTCAATCTGAAATCCAAAATGGTGAAGCATAGATCAAATTTAAAACTGTAAGCTTCACTGTCCAAACACATATGGTGTGGACTATGTGTGCCTGGTAAACACATGTGGATCTGGTGAACAGTTATCACTTGTTGACCAACTACAGGAATACTGACCTCAGGGTCTCCAGTTTACAGTGGGGATTCCCCAGTCCAGCAGAGAGCAGCTTCACTCCTGAATCCTTCAGGTCATTGTTACTCAGATCCAGCTCTCTCAGGTTTGAGGGGTTTGACTTCAGAGCTGAGACCAGAGAAGCACAGCCTTCCGCTGTGACTCCACAGCCTGACAGCCTGCAAAGAGATCATCATGATTTCACAAACACACTGTTAATTTAACACCAGTAGTGTAGAAGGACAATGGCAGAATCATTTGGTTTATTCTCTTAAACAACATATAGATTAATCTTCCGTCTCCTAGAATTGTATGGTCATATTGTTATACAAATGTGAACACCACTGCACTGATTCAGTAAGTTTTTCAATATAATATAATATATTATATACAGTGGGGAAAAAAAGTATTTAGTCAGCCACCAATTGTGCAAGTTCTCCCACTTAAAAAGATGAGAGAGGCCTGTAATTTTCATCATAGGTACACGTCAACTATGACAGACAAAATGAGAAATACAATTCCAGAAAATCACATTGTAGGATTTTTAATGAATTTATTTGCAAATTATGGAGGAAAATAAGTATTTGGTCAATAACAAAAGTTTCTCAATACTTTGTTATATACCCTTTGTTGGCAATGACACAGGTCAAACGTTTTCTGTAAGTCTTCACAAGGTTTTCACACACTGTTGCTGGTATTTTGGCCCATTCCTCCATGTAGATCTCCTCTAGAGCAATGATGTTTTGGGGCTGTTGCTGGGCAACACAGACTTTCAACTCCCTCCAAAGATGTTCTATGGGGTTGAGATCTGGAGATTGGCTAGGCCACTCCAGGACCTTGAAATGCTTCTTACGAAGCCACTCCTTCGTTGCCCGGGCGGTGTGTTTGGGATCATTGTCATGCTGAAAGACCCAGCCACGTTTCATCTTCAATGCCCTTGCTGATGGAAGGAGGTTTTCACTCAAAATCTCACGATACATGGCCCCATTCATTCTTTCCTTTACACAGATCTGTCGTCCTGGTCCCTTTGCAGAAAAACAGCCCCAAAGCATGATGTTTCCACCCCCATGCTAAACAGTAGGTATGGTGTTCTTTGGAAGCAACTCAGCATTCTTTGTCCTCCAAACACGACGAGTTGAGTTTTTACCAAAAAGTTCTATTTTGGTTTCATCTGACCATATGACATTCTCCCAATCCTCTTCTGGATCATCCAAATGCACTCTAGCAAACTTCAGACGGGCCTGGACATGTACTGGCTTAAGCAGGGGGACACGTCTGGCACTGCAGGATTTGAGTCCCTGGCGGCGTAGTGTGTTACTGATGGTAGGCTTTGTTACTTTGGTCCCAGCTCTCTGCAGGTCATTCACTAGGTCCCCCCGTGTGGTTCTGGGATTTTTGCTCACCGTTCTTGTGATCATTTTGACCCCACGGGGTGAGATCTTGCGTGGAGCCCCAGATCGAGGGAGATTATCAGTGGTCTTGTATGTCTTCCATTTCCTAATAATTGCTCCCACAGTTGATTTCTTCAAACCAAGCTGCTTACCTATTGCAGATTCAGTCTTCCCAGCCTGGTGCAGGTCTACAATTTTGTTTCTGGTGTCCTTTGACAGCTCTTTGGTCTTGGCCATAGTGGGGTTTGGAGTGTGACTGTTTGAGGTTGTGGACAGGTGTCTTTTATACTGATAACAAGTTCAAACAGGTGCCATTAATACAGGTAACGAGTGGAGGACAGAGGAGCCTCTTAAAGAAGAAGTTACAGGTCTGTGAGAGCCAGAAATCTTGCTTGTTTGTAGGTGACCAAATAGTTATTTTCCACCATAATTTGCAAATAAATTCATAAAAAATTCTACAATGTGATTTTCTGGAGAAAAAATGTCTCAATTTGTCTGTCATAGTTGACGTGTACCTATGATGAAAATTACAGGCCTCTCTCATCTTTTTAAGTGGGAGAACTTGCACAATTGGTGGCTGACTAAATACTTTTTTCCCCCACTGTACATATTATAATATATATTTTTCTCTAAACTGAATATTTCTTCCTGATGATTAGTACCTAAATGTCATTTTATGTACTCACAGAGCAGCTCTGGAGGCTTTGACCACTGGCAGCAGCCTCAGAAGACCTTCCTCTGATCTGGAGTATTTCTTCAGGTCAAACACATCCAGCTCCTTTTCTGAAGTCAGCAACACAAAGACCAGAGCTGACCACTGTGCAGGTGACAGTTCTTCTTCTGAGAGACTTCCTGAGCTCAGGTAGCTTTGGATTTCCTCCACTAGAGAATGGTCCTTCAGTTCATTCAGACAGTGGAACAGATTGATGCACCTCTCTGGAGAGGGATTCTCCCTGATCTTGTCCTTGATGTACTTGACTGTTTCTTCATGGCTCTGTGAGCTGAGTCTTGTCTTTGTCAGTAGACCTCGTAAGTGCTTCTGATTGGACTCCAGTGAGAGGCCCAGTAGGAAGCGGAGGAAAAGGTCCAGGTTTCCGGTCTCACTTTGTAAGGCTTTATCCACAGCACTCTTGTAGAAAGTAACTTCAGGCTTGTCTCTGAACAGTGCAAAAAAGTTCCTGGTTGATTGTGGATTTGCCATTAGATTCTCATTGTTGTTGATGAATGAGAGGAACACATATACAGCAGCCAGAAACTCCTGAATGCTCAGATGCACGAAGCAGTACACCTTGTCCTGGTACAGCCCACATTCCTCTTTAAAGAGCTGTGTGCACAATCCTGAGTACACTGAGGCTTCATTGACATCAATGCCAGCCTCTTTCAGGTCTTCTTCATAGAAAATCAGATTGCCATTCACAAGCTGTTGAAAAGCCAGTTTTCCCAGTGACAGAATGCTCTCTTTATTCCAGTGTGGACCTGTCTCTTCTTTCCTAATATACTTTTCATTCTTCTGTTTGGTATGAAACACCACAAGGTGTGAGTACATCTCAGTCAGAGTATTTGGCATCTCTTCTCTCTTATGTTTCAGCATGTGTTCAAGGACGATTGCAGAAATCCAACAGAAAACTGGAATGTGGCACATGATGTGGAGGCTCCTTGATGTCTTTATGTGTGAGATGATTCTGCTGGCCAGGTCCTCATCACTGAATTTCTTCCTGAAGTACTCCTCCTTCTGTGGGTCATTGAACCCTCGTACCTCTGTCACCTGGTCAACACACCCTGAAGGGATCTTATTGGCTGCTGCAGGTCGGGTAGTTATCCAGAGGAGAGCAGAGGGAAGCAGATTTCCCTTGATGAGATTTGTCAGCAGAACATCCACCGAGGTTGACTCTGTGACGTCACAACAGATCTTGTTCTTCTGGAAGTCTAGGGGCAGTCGGCACTCATCCAGACCATCAAAGATGAACAGAACTTTGTACTTGTCGAAGTTGGAGATTCCTGATTCTTTGGTTTCCATTGAGAAGTGATTGAGAAGTTCAATCAAAGTGTGTTTTTCCATTTTCATCAAATTCAGCTCCCGAAAAGGGAATGAAAATACAAATTGGACATCCTGATTTGCTTTTCCTTCAGCCCAGTCCAGAATGAACTTCTGCACAGAGACTGTTTTTCCAATGCCAGCGACTCCCTTTGTCAGCACAGTTCTGATAAGTTTGTCTTGTCCAGTTAAGGGTCTGAAGATGTCGTTACATTTGACTGCAGTCTCTGGTCTTGCTTGTTTCCTGGTTGTTGTCTCAATCTGTCTCAGCTCATGTTCATTATTGACCTCTCCTGTTCCACCCTCTGTGATGTAGAGCTCTGTGTAGATCTTATTGAGAAGTGTTGGGTTTCCTTGTTTAGCGATCCCCTCAAATACACATTGAAACTTCTTCTTTAGATTAGATTTGAGTTCACGTTGAAGAATCACAGCACGCTCATCTGAATCTAGAAACAACACAGAGGATATTAATATTACGTATGTTTTAATGCCTACAGTATTCTAGGACTGTTATAACATTTAAAATTATAATACTTTATTCTCTTAACTGACTGTATAAATGTTTTCATAATCCATTACAGACTGGTGTGACTGATTATAGTATTATTGGTTCTCTCTCTCTCTCTCTAAATTAATCACCACAACACATCCCTGCTGCTACTTGATGAGGTCACTAGGTGTTGTGTTAAGGCTGCTACAATATCATTGAGTTACACAGCTACTTTAGTTGTACTTTAGCTGTAGCTTTTAAATGTTTGTTCTAAAACAGCATTCAACATGAGGCAGACAGCTCTTACTTTTCTCCAGTGTGTCAGCAAGCTCCTTCTGGTTCATTTTCCTCAGGACGTGCAGTGTGATCTTCAGAGCCCCCTCTCTGGCACTGCTCTCCTGCTTCTCATCTTCAGCATCCACCACTTCCTTATCCTTCTTCTGACTCTCAAAGCCTTCTGGGAGTTCTGGACTAAGAATCCTCTTGAACATCTTCAGCTCGTTCTTCACAAATGTCATAATATTCTCTTCAAGCAACTGAAATAAATCAAGTAAATAAGTTAAGCAAGAGACTAAATGCTTTCTCATTAACACATGAATGAATGATTGACAGATCAACTTTACTTGAGGTAAACAAAAGTACATAACAGGACCACATACACTGAATATGGAGGCCAGGTCTGTTTGATGACACTGGGAAGACTGACCACTGAGAATCTCTGACTCTGATCTCTCCTGTTGGATTCTGGGGACAAAACATGAGATTACATCTCCTCATCCAGGGAGTGCGCGCACACACACACACACACACACACCACACACACACACACACACACACACACACACACACACACACACACAGGGAGGGAGGGAATGTTGTGTTTGTTTAATATTGTTTCAGGACTATGAAAATGGAAAAAAGGTTTAGCCTATGGATTATGAAAACAACAAAAATAAATAGTAAAATGGGAGAGGAGAAATGACTAGAGACAGTGTTGTTTAACTCACTGACCATGACCCATGAGTTCTTCTTACCTTTGTTCACTAGAAAAGTCTCCCTCTCTGAAGTTTATAGGAGGACCCATAGACTGGTCACTCTTCATGGACACACAGCTGGGTACAGGGGAGGCTGGTCTCTCCTGCTTGATTGGACTTCAACACAACAGAGACAAACATTACATCTCTCATCTACTCTGAGCTCAGATGGGGAAACATAACAAGAGTTTCATTCCAAAACGCTATATATCCATTTTCAGAAATGTTGGTCAATTTGCTTTTATTGTTTAAAGAAATGATGAAAGAGATTGGTGTATTTTTTCACTATCTAATCATGGTATGGGGTTGTTCAATGACAAGACATGTATTTGTTTAAAATCTATCACTTGATGGTTTCATTTCAAATAGACAAATAATCATGTGTTTTTTTTTGCAAAATGCTATATATCTGCCTCACTCTCAGAGAAATAAGTAGTACTGCTAGGTTTTACACAGTAATAATATATCTGCCTCACTCTCAGAGAAATAAGTGCCTCATTCTCAGAAAATTAAGTAGTATTGCTAGGTTTTACACAGTACTAATATATATCTACCTCACTCTCAGAGAAATAAGTAGTACTACTAGGTTTACACAGTAATAATATATATCTGCCTCACTCTCAGAGAAATAAGTAGTACTACTAGGTTTTAGACAGTAATAATATATATCTGCCTCACTATCAGAGAAATAAGTAGTACTACTAGGTTTACACAGTAATAATATATATCTGCCTCACTCTCAGAGAAATAAGTGCCTCACTCTCAGAGAAATAAGTAGTATTGCTAGGTTTTACACAGTAATAATATATATCTACCTCACTCTCAGAGAAATAAGTAGTACTACTAGGTTTACACAGTAATAATATATATCTGCCTCACTCTCAGAGAAATAAGTAGTACTACTAGGTTTTAGACAGTAATAATATATATCTGCCTCACTATCAGAGAAATAAGTAGTACTGCTAGGTTTTACACAGTAATAATATATCTCTGCCTCAGTCAAACGTGACCGAACGGCTTGATCTTATGTAGCAAAATTTGAAATTGTGTTTTTACATTGGATAATGTCACACTCTGGCTCCGGGACTTGTATTTTGAGCCAGGGTGTATTCGTTTTGTTGGGGTTTGTTTTGGTTAGGTTGGGAATAGGGTGTGTTCATTTGGGTGTGTGTGGTTTTGGTTAGTTATTGTGTAGTCATGTGACTCCCAATCGGAGGTAACGAGTGTCAGCTGTCGGCTCGTTATCTCTGATTGGGAGCCATATTTAATCTGTATGTTTTCCTTTGGGTTTTGTGGGTTTTTGTTCCATTGTTCTGTCAGTGTCAGAGAGGACTTCACTATCGTCATTTGTTTTTTTTTCGTGGTTGCCTTATTAAATAAAGTCATCATGTTCACTCCACGCGCTGCGTATTGGTCCGCTTCTTCAGACGATCGTGACAGAAAAACCCACCGTAAAAGGACCAAGCAGCGTGTCAAGCGGCAACAGGACCTACCTACACAGGATATATGGACGCCTATCAAGGATTCATGGACATGGGAGGAGATTCTGGATGGAAAGGGTCCTTGGGCACAACCGGGAGAATATCGCCGCCCTCGTGAAGAGCTGGAGGCAGCTAAAGCCGAGAGGAGGTGGTATGAGGAGGCAGCACGGAGTCGAGGCTGGAAGCCCGTGGGTACTACCCAAAAATTTCTTGGGGGGGGGCTAAAAGGGAGTGTGGCGAAGTCAGGTAGGAGACCTGCGCCTACTCCCTGGACTGACCGTGGAGAGCGAGAGTACGGGCAGACACCGTGTTACGCAGTAGAGCGCATGGTGTCTCCTGTACGCAGGCATAGCCCGGTTCGGTACATTCCAGCTCCACGTATCGGCCGGGCTAGATTGAGCATTGAGCCGGATGTCATGAAGCCGGCCCCACGCATCAGGCCACCAGTGCGTCTCCTCGGGCCGGCTTACATGGCACCAGCCTTACGCATGGTGTCCCCGGTTCGCCTACATAGCCCGGTGCGGGTTATTCCTCCTTCCCGTACTGGTCGGGCGACGGGGAGTATACAACCAGGTAAGGTTGGGCAGGCTCAGTGCTCAAGGGAGCCAGTACGCCTGCACGGTCCGGTATTTCCGGCGCCACCTCCCCGCTCCAGCCCAGTACCACCAGTGCCTACACCACGCACCAAGCCTCCTGTGTGTTCCCCGAGTCCTGTGCGTCCTGTTGCTGCTCTCCGCACTAGGCGTTATGTGAGTCCCCAGGGTCCAGCATGCCCTGTTCCGGCTCTCCGCACTAGGCGTTATGTGAGTCCCCAGGGTCCAGCATGCCCTGTTGCTGCTCTCCGCACTAGGCCTTATGTGAGTCCCCAGGGTCCAGCATGCCCTGTTCCGGCTCTCCGCACTAGCCCTTATGTGCGTTCCCAGGGTCCAGCATGCCCTGTTGCTTCTCCCCGCACTAGCCCTGAGATGCGTGTCCTCAGCCCGGGACCACCAGTTCCGGCACCACGCAATAGGCCTTATGTGCGTCCCCAGGGTCCAGCATGCCCTGTTGCTACTCCCCGCACTAGCCCTGAGATGCGTGTCCTCAGCCCGGGACCACCAGTTCCGGCACCACGCCATAGGCCTTATGTGCGTCCCCAGGGTCCAGCATGCCCTGTTGCTACTCCCCGCACTAGCCCTGAGAAGCGTGTCCTCAGCCCGGGACCACCTGTTCCGGCACCACGCACCAGGCCTATAGTGCGTCTCGGTCGGCCAGAGTCTGCCGTCTGCCCTACGGCGCCGGAACTGCCCGTCTGCCCAACGGCGCCTGAACTGCCCGTCTGCCCAACGGCGCTTGAACTGCCCGTCTGCCCAACGGCGCCTGAACTGCCCGTCTGCCAAGCGCTGCATAAGCCGCCCGTCTGTACTGAGCCTGCAAAGCCGCCCGTCTGCCATGAGCCTTCAGAGCCGTCCGCTAGACCGGAGCCGCTAGAGCCTTCCGCCAGACAGGAGCCGCTAGAGCCTTCCGCCAGACAGGAGCAGCCGAAGCCTTCCGCCAGACAGGAGCAGCCAGAGCCTTCCGCCAGACAGGATCAGCCAGAGCCTTCCGCCAGACAGGATCAGCCAGAGCCTTCCGCCAGACAGGATCAGCCAGAGCCTTCCGCCAGCCATGAGCAGCCAGATCCGTCAGCCGGCCATGAGCAGCCAGATCCGTCAGCCAGCCATGAGCAGCCAGATCCGTCAGCCAGCCATGAGCAGCCAGATCCGTCAGCCAGCCATGAGCCGTCCAGCCAGGATCCACCAGAGCCGCCCCTTAATCCAGTGGGGTGTAGTTGGGAGGTGGTCATGTGGAGGAGGCTACGGAAGCGGGTAGTGACTATGGTGGGGTGGGGACCACGACCAGAGCCAGAACCACCGCCGAAGAGGTATGCCCACCCAGCCCTCCCTTGGTTAGCCCTAGTTGAGGCGCGGTCGCAGTCCGCGCCTTTAGGGGGGGGTACTGTCACACTCTGGCTCCGGGACTTGTATTTTGAGCCAGGGTGTATTCGTTTTGTTGGGGATTGTTTTCGTTAGGTTGGGAATAGGGTGTGTTCATTTGGGTGTGTGTGGTTTTGGTTAGTTATTGTGTAGTCATGTGACTCCCAATCGGAGGTAACGAGTGTCAGCTGTCGGCTCGTTATCTCTGATTGGGAGCCATATTTAATCTGTATGTTTTCCTTTGGGTTTTGTGGGTTTTTGTTCCATTGTTCTGTCAGTGTCAGAGAGGACTTCACTATCGTCATTTGTTGTTTTTTCGTGGTTGCCTTATTAAATAAAGTCATCATGTTCACTCCACGCGCTGCGTATTGGTCCGCTTCTTCAGACGATCGTGACAGATAAAAGTAGAGACTCAGCTAGAAAAAGGTATATCATACACTACAGTTGAGGAACAATGGGAAAGTAATTCTGCTTTGAAATATGATAAACTTGTAACCTCAATTTTGAGAAAATGGCCTTTGAATGTTTTGGTTCACCTACTGGAGAGCTCTTCTTTATCTACAGTGGTGTTACTTTGGCAGATAATGTCACCCACCTAAATAAATAGTATATATATATATATATATATATATATATATATATATATATATATATATATAGTTAACTAAATGTATGGTGCTTTTGGTTTATGTCAGTTTCATTGTTTGTTATGCTATAAATGGTAATTTTATGGTTGTAAGTGGTAAAATGAACTAGAAAATGTCATATTTTGCAATTCTGAGTAATTACTACTTTAGTAAGGATTTACTTTATTCAGTACTACTGCAGTTGCTAAATAATTCCAATAGATGGAGTCATTAGACCACAAATGACATTTCAGAAGATCAGTTAAGTTTTCTCCCTGGATACACCACCACTCCCCCTCACAGGAAAACTCCTGCACACGCTTTTTACTGTCCCTTTCCACACTGCTAACGCAAGAGGAACGATTGAAAAACATTTAACAGATTACTGTGAAATAATATAATGATGATTCATGTTTATTATTAGCTGCTTCTATGCTCATGTTTTGAAATTATACTTAATTACTATAACGATTATCAATAAGCCTGAACATTAATTTAGTCACCTCTGGTTGAGAAAAACATATTATCCTAGTACATTCATTGCACGATCTAATTTATTGGCTGGCTGGAAGACGCACTCTTGTCTTATCTATTCCGAGGTTGTTTAATCGTAATATTAGATATTTAAAAATGCATGTTTACTAGGGTTTAGGTTGGAGAGGA
>LR778271.1:1795210-1834844 GCA_902810595.1 Coregonus sp. 'balchen'
GGGAGAGGAGAGGAGAGAGGAGAGGAGAGGAGAGAGGAGGGAGAGGGAGGAGAGAGAGAGGATCAGCCCAAATAATGTTTCAGCCTCACTGAGTTTGACTTTTCTGTGTTCCTTGATGTTATCTGCTGTCGAGAGAGCTGAGAGAGTTTTATGTTATCAAGGCTTAGAAATCCTTCTTTAACCTGTCTCCTCCCCTTCATCTACACTGATTGAAGTGGATTTAACAAGTGATGTCCATAAGGGATCATAGCTTTCGCCTGGATTCACCTGGTCTTCTATGTCATGGAAAGAGCGGTAGTTTTTAATGTTGTGTAAACTTGGTGTATATACAGTGCATTCTGAAAGTATTCAGACCTGTTCTTCAACACCATGTTCTCTACTGTGAGACAGAGCCCCTCCCATGATTACATTATTATTAATATTATATATATTCAGGATTCACTTTTTCCACATTTTTTACGTTATTTTAAAATGTATTAAATTGTTTTTTCCCCTCATCAATCTACACACAATACCCCATAATGACAAAGCGATGACAGGTTTTTTTTTACAAATGTTTGCTAATTTATAAAAAATAAAAAAGAGATACCTTATTTACATAAGTATTTGGACCCTTTCGAACCCTTTGATATGAGACTCGAAATTGAGCTCAGGTGCATCCTGTTTCCATTGATCATCCTTGAGATGTTTCTACAACCCTGTGGTTGTGGGCAGTGCAGTTGCCATACCAGGCGGGGCCAAGCCACATTTCTTCAGCCTCCTGAGGCTGTTGTGCCTTCTTCACCACACTGTCTGTGTGGGTGGACCATTTCAGATTGTCAGTGTGTACGTCAAGGAACTTGAATCTTTTCACCTTCTCCACTGCGGTCCCGTCGATGTGGATGGGGGGTATTCCCTCTGCTGTTTCCTGAGGTCCACGATCAGCTCCTTCGTTTTTTTTTAGGTTGAGAGAGAGGTTATTTTCCTGGCCCCACTCTTTCAGGGCCCTCACCTTCTCCCTGTAGGCTGTCTCGTCATTGTTGGTAATCAGACCTACTACTGTTGTGTCGTCTGCAAACTTGATGATTGAGTTGGAGGCGTGCGTGGCCACGCAGTCATGGGTGAACAGGGAGTACAGCAGGGGGCTGAGCACACACCCTTGTGGGGCCCCTGTGTTGAGGATCAGCGAAGTGGAGATGTTGTTTCCTACCTTCACCACCTGGGGGCGGCCCGTCAGGAAGTCCAGGACCCAGTTGCACAGGGTGGGGTTCAGACCCAGGGCCTCGAACTTAATGATGAGCTTGGAGGGTACTATGGTGTTGAATGCTGAGCTATAGTCAATGAACAGCATTCTTACATATGTATTCCTCTTGTCCAGATGGGATAGGGCAGTGTGCAGTGTGATGGCGATTGCATCGTCTGTGGATCTATTGGAGCGGTAAGCAAATTGAAGTGGGTCTAGGGTGTCAGGTAAGGTGGAGGTGATATGATCCTTGACTAGTCTCTCAAAGCACTTCATGATGACAGAGGTGAGTGCTACGGGGCGATAGTCATTGAGTTCAGTTATCATGTACTCATATTCCATCAATATTATGTTATCAAATCAAAACCAACGTTTGGTTGGCATATGCACAGTTTACAGTGGGGTGTATACAGGAATATGACATTGCATTGTATCGTGTACTACTGAAGTAACTATGTGTTATGTTTTCCCACATAGCGTTAACAACCCCCACAGACTCGGCCCTCATGTCCCACTACTAGCTGCAGATTGGTTAAATCACATTATCTGGTGTACCAAAGACTTTTGGTATCCATTACTGGGAGTTACAGGACAGGCACTGTTTGGTGTAGCACATGCGATGCTGTCTTCGTCCTTGATTCGTGGAAACAGGAGTCTCATAAAACGTCTGGGTCCAGTTGCAGGGGGTTCGTTTTAAATGTTGTGTTATTAAAATAAATAATTGTTTTCTAAATTCAAAACAGACCCCCTGCTGAGGAGAGGAGACAGGCCTGTTGATTGGATTAGAGGAGGAGAGGAGACAGGCCTGTTGATTGGATTAGAGGAGGAGAGGAGACAGGTCTGTTGATTGGAGGATTCTTCTGTTCTGCCTGTACATGTTTTATCATCGCCACTCCCTCTGAAAGGCTCTGTACTCTACTGCACATACAGTGGGGGAAATAAGTATTTAGTCAGCCACCAATTGTGAAAGTTCTCCCACTTAAAAAGATGAGAGGCCTGTAATTTTCATCATAGGTACACGTCAACTATGACAGACAAATTGAGAAGAAAAAAATCCAGAAAATCACATTGTAGGATTTTTAATGAATTTATTTGCAAATTATGGTGGAAAATAAGTATTTGGTCAATAACAAAAGTTTCTCAATACTTTGTTATATACCCTTTGTTGGCAATGACACAGGTCAAACGTTTTCTGTAAGTCTTCACAAGGTCTACACAGCCCTGTAGGAAAATCTACCTCTACCTTCCTGTAGTTGGAAGGATTCTAAATGGAGGAATGGTCTAAGATCCCTCCTAATGTGTTCTCCGACTCATAAAACATTTTAGCAAAAGGCTCAGTGCCGTTATCACAACGTGAGGTATTGAAAGGGGGTGTCAATTTTGACCCCTACCTTTTTGAGAAAAAAAGTATTACTTGTTAAACAAAATCTTTCTCTGAGCAAATGTTTTAGCATACAATATAGCTCAGTATTTGAATTATTTATTGTATACAGTCATTTTTACTCATCTTTTATCAAGGGTGTTAATAATTTGGGGCCCCACTGTATACTTCAAAGTTAGAGATATGTTGAAACTGGATCCATCATAATGATTCTACATTTTATAGTGTGCCTTGACCATTACTGGCCAAAGGTTAAACTGCTGTTCTGTTAATGATATACTATGGTGTTGTGCCACTAGACTTTGACCAGATATTATTGCATCCAAAGATCAACTGTACCTAGAACATAGATACAGAGCCACTTGTCATCAGGAAGGTGCTCTCTCAGCACAACGGAAAATATCTCAATGACTTGACATGTTCTGTTTGTGAAAACAGGCTACAAGGTAAGAATCTTCCAAGGGATTATTGTAAAGTGTTTAGAGAAATTAAATATATGGTGTTATTATAGTATAGAGAATGACAGTAAAACACTCAGACCTAACAGTCCATTTCACCTGGGCCAGGTACGTGACAGTTCAATCATACAAAATGGTGCTAACTGGGCGTAGGCAAGTCAAATTCAAAAACACATTGTTCATATCTCGTATTATAGGATTCGTATATCGTGGTTATTTTACAATTTGTAAAAATGTTAATGTATCATAGTTCTAAATCATCTTTCAGAACATTTGTGGTTTTCAAAATGACAGTGAGCTCCTACTTCCTGTGTAATTTGGTATGAAACCTGAACGTACTTTTCTTAACATTGATATTATGAATTAAATTCAATAATATCATAATAATTGCAGACCTGTTGAACAAAGCAACACACTAGAATGAGTGAAATTATTACAAGAGAAAGTGAGACATTATTATTATCATTATTATTATTATTATTATTAATATTATTATTATTTATAGCTTCACTACATGGAGAAAAGGTGAAAATATCAGTCATGATACATGTTCCTGTGATTGCATTAAATCACCTGACTGTTTGGACGTGTCTGTTAGTAAATGTTTGATTTCTAAGAGATAAAATAGAACAAATTGACCTTCAATAATTAGTTGTCACTGTGTTCACCACAACCAACATGTTGGATCTCTGTTTAGGGGTCAGTGCTCTAAAATGAGTCTCTCTGGGGAGAGAGAGGAGGGGGGCCATGCCTCTAAAATGAGTCTCTCTGGGGAACATGACAACAAAGCTAAGAGGTGAGATGACAATGTTGTTTAAGAATTTATAAGGAGTTTATTTCTAAAACGTTATATCCACAATTTTTTCACGTTTGTTATTTTACATCAGAAATGATTGCTTATGGGTAACTTCATGTGTCTGTAAAATATTGTTGTTCTGAGATTTTAATTAATAGATTTTTGGGTATTAATTTTTGTATTGCAAAACGCTATATAGCTGGAATGAAATGTTTGTATCCTGTATATTTGACTGTGATATGTGGATGTCTCAACAGCACACACACACACACACACAGACACACACACAGAGACACACACACACACACACACACACACACATCTTTACCAGCATACACACACACACACACACACACACACACACACACACACACACACACACACACACACACACACACACACACACACACACACATCTTTACCAGCATACACACACACATCTATAGAAGTTTTACATGACATAATCATTTATCCTACTCTTAATTATTGTCTAATATGATGTCATGCATAACCTTGTTGTTTTTACTCATTCTGATGGTTGTTACAAGCGGAATTTTGACAATATTACCGTTATATCAACACACTCTTCACTCCTGTTTAAACCAAAAAGGGTTCTATCGCTTGCTTAATATATGGAACCACTAAAAGTTATATATAGAACCCTGCGTGGTGCCATTTATGAATTATGTCTACTACTATTAAATAGGACTTTTTTTGTTAAGAATATACTTTATAGGACAATAGAAATGGTTGAAAAATCCCAATATTCATTAAAAATTATCCTTAGAAATAGCAGTGCTGGGCATTTGGATAGCCATAGTCAGTCACTCAACAACAGAATACTCTTATGAAAAATATTGATCTTTAACTTACAGTCTGTGAATACTATGCGACTAGAAAGGTTAAAAATGCATGTAAGACATCACAGCACAGTTGAAAAATATATGGCAGGTGGAGGGGGGTGGGATTAAAAAAGATAATGATCGGTAAAGGTCATTACTGTAAACACTATAGATGTCTGAGTACTATCTATCCAAAATGTAATGTGTATAATTAATTATTATTATTATTATTATTATTATTATTATAAAAAAATAAATAAATTACTGTGTATTTATAAAGCCCTTTATACATCAGCAGATGTCACAAAGTGCTATACAGAAACTCTAACACTACGTATAACCTATTTTAGCCTTAACCCATAACCCTAATTCTAGGGTAGGGTAGCGTAGAACACGTTTATAAACTATTTTAATAATATTATTATGTTAGTAAATACAATTATAGTATTAAATAGCGTTTTGCTTTTTTCGTTAATCAAAACCTGTCAACGCATTTTGCTTTTTTTGTTGTTATTTTATTATATGTATAATTGCAAGGCAGAACACTTGATAAACAAGCCACATTAGTTTTATTTTTCAAATGTGGTTTGAACTGGGTGACCTAGTAACCTCTATGTAAAAGTCCAGCAATTGGCATTGCATAGGTGGGGTAGGTTTGAGACTGATCTAAGGAATTAACAAGAAAAATACACTTCATTCTCAGCTGCCTCACCAATGTCTGTACGTGAATTAATAACTTGTAATTGCTAAATTTCCAATAGATGGCAGCATAAGACCACGAAGCATCAGTTATAGGCTACAAGCAGCAATATGGGGAGTGGTGGTGTATCCAGGGAGAAAACTAAGCTGAGCTTCTGAAATGTCATTCGTCGTCTTATGCTGTCATCTATTGGAATTATTTAGCAACTGCAGTAGTACTGAATAAAGTATATCCTTACTGAAGTAGTAATTACTCAGAATTGCAAAATATGACATTTTCTAGTTCATTTTACCACTTACAACCATAAAATAACAATTTATAGCATAACAAACAATGAAACTGACATAAACCAAAAACACCATACATTTAGTTAATTATACATTTTTAAACTATCTAAATAGATGGGTGACATTATCTGCCAAAGTAACACCACTAGATAAAGAAGAGCTCTCCAGTAGGTGTACCAAAACATTCAAAGACCCTTTTCTTCAAATCAAATCAAATCAAATCAAATTTTATTGGTCACATGCGCCGAATACAACAGGTGCAGACATTACAGTGAAATGCTTACTTACAGCCCTTAACCAACAGTGCATTTATTTTTAACAAAAAAAGTAAAAATAAAACAACAACAAAAAAGTGTTGAGAAAAAAAAGAGCAGAAGTAAAATAAAATAACAGTAGGGAGGCTATATATATAGGGGGGTACCGGTGCAGAGTCAATGTGCGGGGGCACCGGCTAGTTGAGGTAGTTGAGGTAATATGTACATGTGGGTAGAGTTAAAGTGACTATGCATAAATAATTAACAGAGTAGCAGCAGCGTAAAAAGGAGGGGGTGGGGGGGCAGTGCAAATAGTCCGGGTAGTCATGATTAGCTGTTCAGGGGTCTTATGGCTTGGGGGTAGAAGCTGTTGAGAAGTCTTTTGGACTAGACTTGGTACTCCGGTACCGCTTGCTATGCGGTAGCAGAGAGAACAGTCTATGACTAGGGTGGCTGGAGTCTTTGACAATTTTGAGGGCCTTCCTCTGACACCGCCTGGTATAGAAGTCCTGGATGGCAGGAGGTTACAAGTTTATCATCTTTCAAAGCAGAATTACTTTCCCATTGTTCATCAACTGTAGTGTATGATATATATTTTTCTAGCTGAGTCTCCACTTTTATCCAATGTAAAAAACACAATTTCAAATTTTCCTACATGAGTCTGAATCGAGCCGGTCGGTCACATTTGACTGTGTATCAGTACTACTTATTTCTCTGATAGTGAGGCAGATATATATTATTACTGTGTAAAACCTAGCAGTACTACTTATTTCTCTGAGAGTGAGGCATATATATATATTATTACTGTGTGAAACCTAGCAGTACTACTTATTTCTCTGAGAGTGAGGCATATATATATTATTACTGTGTAAAACCTAGCAGTACTACTTATTTCTCTGATAGTGAGGCAGATATATAGCATTTTGCAAAAAAACATGATTATTTGTCTCTCTGAAATGAAACCATCAAGTGATCGATTTTAAACAAACACATGTCTGTCATTGAAAACCCCCTGCCATGATTAGATAGTGAAAAAACACAACCATTTATTTGATAATTTCTTTAAACAATAGAAGTTAATTTACGAACATTTCTGAAAATGGATATATAGCGTTTTGGAATAAAACTCTTCCTCTGTTTCCCCATCTGAACTCAGAGTAGATGAGAGATGTAATGTTTGTCTCTGTTGTGTTGAAGTCCAATCAAGCAGGAGAGACCAGCCTCCCCTGTACCCAGCTGTGCGTCCATGAAGAGTGACCAGTCTATGGGTCGTCCTATAGTGTTTAGAGAGGGAGACTTTTCTACTGAACAAAGGTAAGAAGAACTCATGGGTCATGGTCAGTGAGTTAAACAACACTGTCTCTAGTCATTTCTCCTCTCCCATTTTCCCATTTATTTTTGTTGTTTTCATAATCCATTGGCGAATCCTTTTTTTCCATTTTCATAGTCCTAAAACAATATTAAACAAACACTACATTCCCTCCCTGTGTGTGTGTGTGTGTGTGTGTGTGTGTGTGTGTGTGTGTGTGTGTGTGTGTGTGTGTGTGTGTGTGTGTGTGTGTGTGTGTGAGTGTGTCTGTCAGTGAGTGTGTGTGCACTCCCTGGATGAGGAGATGTAATCTCTATCCTGATTGACTAGTCTCTTTTACCCCTACCTACATGTACATATTACCTCAACTACCTGGTACCCTGCACATTGACTCAGTGCTGGTACTCCTTATAGCCTCATTATTGTTATTTTAATGTGTTACTATTTCCTTTTTTTATTTAGCTAATTTTGTTACTTTTTAACTGCATTGTTGGGAAATGGCTCGTAAGCAAGCATTTCACGGTAAAGTGTACCCCTTTTGTATTCGGCGCATGTGACAAATACAATTTCATTTGATTTAATTTGAAGCTCATGCGTAAAAACATGTCATCAGGTCGAACGGTCGTCTCACGCCGTACTGCACATGTGCAGGCCGTCAAATCAAAGGCACTCCTTCCATATAAAGTTGTTTTTGACTAACATGAAAACGTGTCAGTTTGTCACCTTCACGTGGTTGGAGTAGTAATGTGTTCAACTACTTACGACAGAACATTTAGAAAATGAACAAATCAATCAAACCAAATGTGATTTGTCACATGCGCCGAATACAACATGTGTAGACCTTACAGTGAAATGCTTACTGACGAGCCCTTAACCAACAATGCAGAGTTTTTTAAAAAGTAATTAAGAAACATTTTTTTGCTAAATAAACCAACAACTAAGGAAGTCATTTTTACTTCTTTGACTTCTCAAACCCTAAACCCTGGCCTGGTCTGCTTAATATGAGTACCCAATTATAATTTTTTACATCCGCAGTTGTCACAAAGTGCTTATATAGAAACCCAGCCTAAAACCCCAAACAGCAGCAATGCAGATGTAGAAGCACAGTGGCTAGGAAAAACTCCCTAGAAAGGCAGAAACCTAGGAAGAAACCTAGAGAGGAACCAGGCTCTGAGGGGTGGCCAATCCTATTCTGGCTGTACTGGGTAGAGAGGAACCAGGCTCTGAGGGGAGGCCAGTCCTCTTATGGCTGTGCTGGGGGGAGATTATAAGAGTATATGGCCATTAAGGACAGATCGTTCTTCAAGATTTTAAAATGTTCATAGATGACCAGCAGGGTCAAATAATAATCACTGTGGTTATAGAGGGTGCAACAGGTCAGCACCTCAGGAGTAAATGTCAGTTGGCTTTTAATAGCTGAGCATTCAGAGGTCGAGACAGCAGGTGTGGTAGGGAGAGAGAGAGAGGGTCGAAACAGCAGGTTCGGGACAAGGTCGCACGTCCGGTGAACAGGTCAGAGTTCCATATCCGCAGGCAGACCAGTAGAAACTGGATCAGAGCACGGCAAGGTATCACGTCCGGTGGAGCATGTATCGATACTGATAGGATCGAAATAAGGGGAGCGCTGCTCTCGGATCAGTTTTCTCCATTAAAATCTTTCCTTAACATTATAATTATTTCACAATGCTGACCACGGATCAGCTTCTAGAAAGATATTACTACCTACGGCTGCAAATATTGAGGTAGTTTATTCTAATTCTTACACAATAAAAATGCACTAAATCACAGATTCGGCACATCATTGTTCACATGTTAGGCTACACATCATGAAATATATTGAGACAAATTACAGACAGTAGCCTACAAGTAGCAAAATAAAACTAAATATATTGAACATTGAATATATTTCAATATGATTGAAATAGGCCTATAGCCTACTGTTTATATTTTAATGCAGTCATCTCAGTTTTCATTTGAAGCAAATTTGTGTACTTCCCTTGTTTGAATCAATTGCAAAGACATTGTCAACTTTGTATTTGTACTCAACTTTGTTCTGAATCTATCGGCATCACAGAGAGACGGATAAACCATGTGATTCTATGTTTAGCAGAGATCTTCTGTGGATAAAGTCACGCGGAAGGGCAAAAAAGCATCTAACGACTCACTCGTGTGGTCTGAGGCAGGTGTTAGATTACGACCGTTTTCAAGTGCAACGTTAATAACGATGGTTTTTTGAAACAGCTCAGAGATTTAACAATGCTCCTAGAAGATTCTAATGATGAATTTGGCCTTAAAATGATTTTGGGAATCCGGAACCCTGGATAAAAAACATCTGCTAAATGTCAAATGTAAATGTTTTACATACAGATCTCATATTACTGTATTGAATTACTTTTTTAAAATATTTAAATATTGATGTCACAAGTGTATCATTTGTACAGTTCTTTATTAAAAATGTAGTTATTTGTTACATTTAACTGTGTAAAATCTATCAGTACTACTTGTTTCTCTGAGAGTGAGGCAGGTATATATCATTTTGCAAAAAAAACATTTGTCTCTCTGAAATGAAGCCATTAAGTGACTGTCATTGAAAACCCCCTGCCATGATTAGATAGTGAAAAAACACAACCATTTATTTGATAATTTCTTTAAACAATAGAAGCTAATTTACGAACATTTCTGAAATTGGATATATAGCGTTTTGGAATGAAACTCTTCCTCTGTTTCCCCATCTGAGCTCAGAGTAGATGAGAGATGTAATGTTTGTCTCTGTTGTGTTGAAGTCCAATCAAGCAGGAGAGACCAGCCTCCCCTGTACCCAGCTGTGTGTCCATGAAGAGTGACCAGTCTATGGGTCGTCCTATAGTGTTTAGAGAGGGAGACTTTTCTACTGAACAAAGGTAAGAAGAACTCGTGGGTCATGGTCAGTGAGTTAAACAACACTGTCTCTAATCATTTCTCCTCTCCCATTTTCCCATTTATTTTTGTTGTTTTCATAATCCATTGGCGAATCCTTTTTCCATTTTCATAGTCCTAAAACAATATTAAACAAACACTACATTCCCTCCCTGTGTGT
Organism: Coregonus sp. 'balchen'; assembly: GCA_902810595.1. Taxonomy (NCBI): domain Eukaryota; kingdom Metazoa; phylum Chordata; class Actinopteri; order Salmoniformes; family Salmonidae; genus Coregonus; species Coregonus sp. 'balchen'. Next base: position 1,805,536 of record LR778271.1, read on the forward strand.
GTGTGTGTGTGTGTGTGTGTGTGTGTGTGTGTGTGTGTGTGTGTGTGTGTGTGTGTGTGTGTGTGTGTGTGTGTGTGTGTGTGCACTCCCTGGATGAGGAGATGTAATCTCATGTTTCGTCCCCAGAAACCAACAGGAGAGATCAGAGTCAGAGATTCTCAGTGGTCAGTCTTCCCAGAGTCATCAAACAGACCTGGCCTCCATATTCAGTGTATGTGGTCCTGTTATGTTCATGTGTTTTTGTTTACCTCAAGTAAAGTTGATCTGTCAATCATTCATTAATGTGTTCATAAGAAAGCATTTCTTCTCTTGCTTAACTTATTTACTTTATTTATTTCAGTTGCTTGAAGAGAATATTATGACATTTGTGAAGAAGGAGCTGAAGATGTTCAAGAGGATTCTTAGTCCAGAACTCCCAGAAGGCTTTGAGAGTCAGAAGCAGGATAAGGAAGTGGTGGATGCTGAAGATGAGAAGCAGGAGAGCAGTGCCAGAGAGGGGGCTCTGAAGATCACACTGCACGTCCTGAGGAAAATGAACCAGAAGGAGCTTGCTGACACACTGGAGAAAAGTAAGAGCTGTCTGCCTCATGTTGAATGCTGTTTTATAACAAACATTTAAAAGTTGTAGCTAAAGTACAGCGAAAGTAGCTGTGTAACTCAATGATATTGTAGCAGCCTTAACACAACACCTAGTGACCTCATCAAGTAGCAGCAGGGATGTGTTGTGGTGATTAATTTAGACAGAGGGAGACAACATTAATGATACCATCAATAATACGAATAATAATAATCATAATAATAATCATAGAATCAGTCACTCCAGTGTGGAATGCATTATGAAAACATTTACACATTTATACTGTCAGTTAAGAGAATAAATGATTGTAATTTACAACTTTATAACACAGTCTTACAATACTGTAGGCATTAAAACAGACATAATATTAATATCCTCTGTGTTATTTCTTCATTCAGATGAGCTTGCTGTGATTTGCCAACGTGAACTCAAATCTAATCTAAAGAAGAAGTTTCAATGTGTATTTGAGGGGATCGCTAAACAAGGAAACCCAACACTTCTCAATAAGATCTACACAGAGCTCTACATCACAGAGGGTGGAACAGGAGAGGTCAATAATGAACATGAGCTGAGACAGATTGAGACAACAACCAGGAAACAAGCAAGACCAGAGACTGCAATCAAATGTAACGACATCTTCAAACCCTTAGCTGGACAAGACAAACGTATCAGAACTGTGCTGACAAAGGGAGTCTCTGGCATTGGAAAAACAGTCTCTGTGCAGAAGTTCATTCTAGACTGGGCTGAAGGAAAAGCAAATCAGGATGTCCAATTTGTATTTTCATTCCCTTTTCGGGAGCTGAATTTGATGAAAGGGGAAAAACACACTTTGATTGAACTTCTCAATCACTTCTCAATGGAAACCAAAGAATCAAGAATCTCCAACTACGACAACTACAAAGTTCTGTTCATCTTTGATGGTCTGGATGAGTGCCGACTGCCCCTAGACTTCCAGAAGAACAAGATTTGTTGTGACTTCACAGAGTCAACCTCAGTGGATGTTCTGCTGACAAATCTCATCAAGGGAAATCTGCTTCCCTCTGCTCTCCTCTGGATAACTACCCGACCTGCAGCAGCCAATCAGATCCCTTCAGGGTGTGTTGACCAGGTGACAGAGGTACGAGGGTTCAATGACCCACAGAAGGAGGAGTACTTCAGGAAGAGATTCAGTGATGAGGACCTGGCCAGCAGAATCATCTCACACATAAAGACCTCAAGGAGCCTCCACATCATGTGCCACGTTCCAGTCTTCTGTTGGATTTCTGCAATAGTCCTTGAACACATGCTGAAACATAAGACAGAAGAGATGCCCAAGACTCTGACTGAGATGTACACACACCTTGTGGAGTTTCATACCAAACAGAAGAATGAAAAGTATCTTGGGAAAGAAGAGACAGGTCCACACTGGAATAAAGAGATCATTCTGTCACTGGGAAAACTGGCTTTTCAACAGCTTGTGAATGGCAATCTGATTTTCTATGAAGAAGACCTGAAAGAGGCTGGCATTGACGTCAATGAAGCCTCAGTGTACTCAGGATTTTGCACACAGATCTTTAAAGAGGAATGTGTGCTTTACGAGGACAAGGTGTACTGCTTCGTGCATCTGAGCATTCAGGAGTTTCTGGCTGCTGTATATGTGTTCCTCTCATTCATCAACAACAATGAGAATCTAATGGCCGAACCGCAAGTTACTGAAGTTACTGTCTACAAGAGTGCTGTGGATAAAGCCTTACAAAGTGAGACAGGAAACCTGGACCTTTTCCTCCGCTTCCTTCTGGGCCTCTCACTGGAGTCCAATCAGAAGCACTTACGAGGTCTACTGACAAAGACAAGAAGCAGCTCACAGAGCCACGAAGAAACAGTCAAGTACATCAAGGAGAAGATCAGGGAGAATCCCTCTCCAGAGAGGTGCATCAATCTGTTCCACTGTCTGAATGAACTGAATGACCATTCTCTAGTGGAGGAGATCCAAAGCTACCTGAGATCAGGAAGTCTCTCAGAAGCCAAACTGTCACCTGCACAGTGGTCAGCTCTGGTTTTTGTGTTGCTGACTTCAGAAAAGGAGCTGGATGTGTTTGACCCGAAGAAATACTCAAGATCAGAGGAAGGTCTTCTGAGGCTGCTGCCAGTGGTCAAAGCCTCCAGAGCTGCTCTGTGAGTACATAAAATGACATTTAAGTACTAATCATCAGGAAGAAATATTCAGTTTAGAGAAATATATGCATTATAATTTGTATATCATATATCATATTAAATTGAAAAGCTTGCTGAATCAGTGCATTGGTGTTCACATTAGTATAACAATATGACCATACAATTCTAGGAGACGGAAGATGAATCTATATGTTGTTTAAGAGAATAAACCAAATGCATCTGCCATTGTTCTTCTACATTACTGGTGTTAAATTAACTGTGTGTTTGTGAAATCATGATGATTTCTTTGTCAGGCTGTCATTCTGTGGACTCACAGAGGAAGGCTGTGCTTCTCTGGTCTCAGCTCTGAAGTCAAACCCCTCACACCTGAGAGAGCTGGATCTGAGTAACAATGTCCTGAAGGATTCAGGAGTGAAGCTGCTCTCTGCTGTACTGGGGGATCCCCACTGTAAACTGGAGACTCTGAGGTCAGTATTCCTCTATTTGTATTTATTATGGATCCCCATTAGCTTCTGGCAAGGCAGCAGCTACTCTTCCTGGGGTCCTGCAACATTAAGGCAGTTATGTACAATTTAAATATGACATGACATTATATTTCATAACACTTTACCCAATACATTTAGTGTGTTCCCTCAGGCCACTACTCCACTATCACATATTTACAATCCAACATCCATGTGTACGTGTGTGTAGAGTGAGTGTCTATATGTATGTGTGTATGTGCCTGTGTGTGTGTGTCTCTTCACAGTCCCCGCTGTTCCACAAGGTGTATTTTTAACTATTTTTGAAATCTGATTCTACTGCTTGCATCAGTTACCTGATGTGGAACAGAGTTCCATGTAGTCATGGCTCTATGTAGTACTGTGCGCCTCCCATAGTCTGTTCTGGACTTGGGGACTGTGAAGAGACCTCTGGTGTCTTGTGGGGTATGTGTGTGTGTGTGTGTGTGTGCTCCAGCATTTTGGATTTGAGATAGAATGTTTCATATTAGGTGACAGAACAGAATGTCACCTTTTATTTGAGGTTAATGGTGAGAGGTTAGTATGTTTTGTTGTAGCCTCTGTAACTTTCTCACTCATTATTATTCATGATTCATTCATGATCTTTCTCAATCATGGCATCATCAGGATTACTTTTAGTAGTGTTTAGAAACATGTTATCTACTCACTCAGAAAGAAAATTACTCAACACCAAAGAATAGCGGTGTGGTTTTAATATGATTTGACTCTTTACAGGCTGTCAGGCTGTCTAGTCACAGAGGAAGGCTGTGCTTCTCTGGTCTCAGCTCTGAAGTCAAACCCCTCACACCTGAGAGAGCTGGATCTGAATAACAATGACCTGAAGGATTCAGGAGTGAAGCTGCTCTCTGCTGGACTGGGGAATCCCCACTGTAAACTGGAGACTCTGAGGTCAGTATTCCTGTATCACTCAATGAACACACACACACTGGACACACACACACACACTGGACACACACACTGGAAACACACACACACACACTGGACACACACACACACACACACACACACACACACACACACACACACTGGACACACACACTGGAAACACACACACACACTGGACACACACACTGGACACACACACTGGACACACACACTGGACACACACACACACACACACACTGGACACACACAAGGATTAATTGAGTAGTGTTTAGAAACATGTTATCTACTGTTAATAATGATACATTAATTCATTAATATACAGTACCAGTCAAACGTTTGGACACACCTAGTCATTCAAGGGTTTTCTTTATTTTTATTATTTTTTACATTGTAGAATAATAGTGAAGACATCAAAACTATGAAATAATAAATATGGTATCATGTAGTAACCAAAAAAGTGTTAAACAAATCAAAATATATTTTATATTTGAAATTCTTAAAATAGCCACCCTTTGCCTTGATGACAGCTTTGCACACTCTTGGCATTCTCTCAACCAGCTTTACCTGGAATGCTTTTCCAACAGTCTTGAAGGAGTTCCCACATATGCTGAGCACTTGTTGGCTGCTTTTCCTTCACTTTGCCATCCAACTCATCCTATACCATCTCAATTGGGTTGAAGTCGGGTGATTATGCAGGACAGGTCATCTGATGTAGCACTCAATCACTCTCCTTACACAGCCTGGAGGTGTGTTGGGTCATTGTCCTGTTGAAAAACAAATGATAGTCCCACTAAGCCCAAACCAGATGGTATGGTGTATCGCTGCAGAATGCTGTGGTAGCCATGCTGGTTAAGTGTGCCTTGAATTCAAAACAAATCACAGACAGTGTCACCAGCAAAGCTTCCATTCCTGTGACGGTCCTCATGAGAGCCAGTTTCATCATAGTGCTTGATGTTTTTTGTGACTTTACTTGAAGAAACTTTCAAAGTTCTTGAAATGTTCCGTATTGACTGACCTTCATGTCTTAATGTAATGATGGACTGTCGTTTCTCTTTGCTTATTTGAGCTGTTCTTGCCATAATATGGACTTGGTCTTTTACCAAATAGGGCTATCTTCTGTATACCCCCCTACCTTGTCACAACACAACTGATTGGCTCAAACACATTAAGAAGGAAATAAATTCCACAAATTAACTTTTAAGAAGGCACACATGTTAATTGAAATGCATTCCAGGTGACTACCTTATGAAGCTGGTTGAGAGAATGCCAAGAGTGTGCAAAGTTGTCATCAAGGCAAAGGGTGGCTATTTGAAGAATCTGAAAGATAACATATATTTTGATTTGTTTAACAATTATTTGGTTACTACATGATTCCATATTTGTTATTTCATAGTTTTGATGTCTTCACTATTATTCTAAAATAGTTTTAAAAAATGTTTTAACTTGAATGAGTTGGTGTGTTCAAACATTTTACTGGTAGTGTATATTATATACATATATGAATAGATATGGCAGGTTTCAGGACTCTGATGTATCTGAAAATGTTGAATAAACATACTGCCACTATTTTCACCACCAAAGAATAGCAGTGTGGTTTTAATATGATTTGACTCTTTGCAGGCTGTCAGGCTGTCTAGTCACAGAGGAAGGCTGTGCTTCTCTGGTCTCAGCTCTGAAGTCAAACCCCTCACACCTGAGAGAGCTGGATCTGAATAACAATGACCTGAAGGATTCAGGAGTGAAGCTGCTCTCTGCTGGACTGGGGAATCCCCACTGTAAACTGGAGACTCTGAGGTCAGTATTCCTATAGTTGGTCAACAAGTGATAACTGTTCACCAGATCCACATGTGTTTACCAGGCACACATAGTCCACACCATATGTGTTTGGACAGTGAAGCTTAGTGTTTTTAATTGGGCGCTATGCTCCATCATTTTGGATTTGAGATAGAACGTTTCATATTAATAAACTACACACTATTACTAAATGACTAAAATGTAAATGTAATAATGTCACCTTTTATTTGAGGATATTTTCATACATATCTGTGTTACTGTTTAGAAATGAAGGCACTTTATGTATCTAGTTCTCCCATTTGAAAAAGTCATAATAATTTGGACATATTCACTTATATTGTGTTAAAGTAGTCATAAGTTTAGTATTTGGTCCCATATTCCTTACACACAGTGATTACATCAAGCCTGTGATTCTACAAACTTGTTGAATGCATTTGCAGTTTGTCTTGGTTGTGTTTTGGATGATGTTTTCCCCAATAGAAACTGAATGGTGAATAATGTCCTGTCATTTTGGAGTCACTTCGCTTGTATTGTCAGTAAGAATATAAGATGTTTCTGAACACTTCTGCATTCATGTGGATGCTACCATGATTATGAATAATCATGAATGAATCATGAAGGATGATGAATGAGAAAGTTACAGAGGAACAAGGATCATACCCCCTCTGTTATTGGTAACGGTGAGAGGTTAGGTGTTTTGTTGTAGCCTCTGTAACTTTCTCACTCATTATTATTCATGATTCATTCATGATTTTTCTTAATCATGACATCATCAGGATTAATTTAATAGTGTTTAGAAACATGTTATCTACTCACTTAGACAGAAGATTAATCCAGTCATCATCCACCATTCAGTTACTATCGGGCAAAACATAACCCAAAACACAACCAAAACAAACTGCAAATGCAACCAACGAGTTTGGGACCAAATACTAAACTTTTGACTACTTTAATACACTATAAGTGAATTGGTCAGAATACTTATGACTTCTTCAAATGGGGGGAATAGATACATAAAGACTTTCATTTCTAAACGGTGAAACTGATATGTATGAAAATACCCTCAAATAAAAGGTGACATTATATACTGTCACCTCATATGAAACATTTGATCTCAAATCCAAAATGCTGGAGTACAGAGCCACATTTAAAATGTTTGCTTCACTGTCAAAATAGATATGGTGTGGACTGTATACTCAATACAATCTAAATCTGATACCTCACTGTCTGTCTTTTGACTCATACTGCTTTTTAAACTGGTCTGGTCAGTCTACTCAAATATTTCTACTATAAATGTTTCTCTCTACAAGCAATATTATGATCATTTCTAATAATGAACATTCATTTATGAATAGATATGTCAGGTTTCAGGACACTGATATATCTGAACACGTTGAAACAATATACTGCCACTATTTTCACCACCAAAGAATAGCAGTGTGATTTTAATATGATTTGACTCTTTGCAGGCTGTCAGGCTGTCTAGTCACAGAGGAAGGCTGTGCTTCTCTGGTCTCAGCTCTGAAGTCAAACCCCTCACACCTGAGAGAGCTGGACCTGAGCTACAATCACCCAGGAGACTCAGGAGTCAGACTGCTCTCTGCTGGACTGGAGGATCCACACTGCAGACTGGAGAAACTCAAGTATGTAGAGGGTTTATGTCAATGTTCATATCAGACATCAAATCAAATCAAATTGTATTTGTCACAAACACGTGTTTACCAGATGTTATATCGGGTGTAGCGAAATGCTTGTGCTTCTAGCTCCGACAGTGCAGTAATATCTACAAGTAGTATATAACAATTTCACAACAGATACCCAATACACACAAAACTAGTAAGGAATGGGATTTAAGAATATATACATATATGGACAAGCAATGACAGAGCGGCATGGACTAAGATACAGTAGAATATTATAGAATAGAATGCAGTATATACATATGAGATGAGTAGTGCAAGATATGGAAACATTATTAAAGTGACTAGTGTTCCATTTCTTAAAGTGGCCAGTGATTTCAATAGGCAGCAGCAGCCTCTAATGTGCTAGTGATGGCTATTTAACAGTCTGATGGCCTTGAGATAGAAGCTGTTTTTCATTATCTCGGTCCCAGCTTTGATGCACCTGTACTGACCTCGCCTTCTGGATGATAGCGGGGTGAACAGGCAGTGGCTCGGGTGGTTGATGTCCTTGATTATCTTTTTGGCCTTCCTGTGACATCGGGTGCTGTATGTGTCTTGGAGGGCGGGTAGTTTGCCCCCGGTAATGCGTTGGGCAGACCGCACCATCCTCTGGAGAGCCCTGCGGTTGTGGGCGGTGCAGTTGCCGTACCAGGAGGTGATACAGCCCGACAGGATGCTCTCAATTAACATTAACATTTAAGTAAATTTAGCAAGACGCTCCAGAGAGACTTACAGGAGCAATTAGGGTTAAGGGCCTTGTCCAGGTGTAGGGTGTGTTTATGGTCCAGAGTTGTGGGTGGTTTTCCAGTGTGAGTTGGCTTTGGTCCAGTGGTTGGTTGTGTTGTCCAGGGTGTTGTGGTTTGTCCAGTGTGCTGGGTGTTTGTCCGTGTGTGTGTGTTTGTCCAGTGGGTGTGTGTTTTTCAGTGTGGTGTGATTTGTCCAGTGTGTGGTGTGTTTGTCCAGTGTGTGTGTGTTTGTCCAGTGTGTGTGTGTTTGTCCAGTGTGTGGGTTTTGTCTCAGTGGGTGTGTGGTTTTTTTCCAGTGTTTTGTGTGTTTTGTCCCCTGTGTGTGTGGTTGTCCAGTGTGTGTGGTTTGTCCAGTGTGTGGTGGTTCTTTGTCCATGGTGTGTGTTTTGTCAGTGGTGTGTGTTTTGTCCAGTGGTGTGTTGTTTTGTCCAGTGGTGTGTGTTTGCCAGTGTGGTGTGTGTTTGTCCAGTGGTGTGTGGTGTGTCCAGTGGGTTTTGTTTTTGCCCATTGGGTTTTTGGTTTTTTCCGTGTTTTGTGTTTTTGTCCATTGGGGTGTGTTTGCCCCTTTTGGGGTTTTGTTTCCATTTGTGGGGGTGTTTTGTGTGTAAAGGGCGTGGGGGTGTGTGTTGTTTTTTTTCCCCGGGGTGTTTTTTGGGTGTTTTTAGGTGTTTTTGGGGGTGTGTTGTGTCCAGGGGTGTGTGGCCCTTGTTTGTGTGTCCATTGTGTGTGTGTTTGTGTGTTTTGGTCCAGAAAGGGTGGGGGTTTTCCATTGGGGTGTGTGTGTTTTTGTGGGGGTTTTGGGGTGTATCCAGGGTGTTTTGTCCTGTGGGGTTGTTGTGTGTCCAGTGTGTGTTTTGTGTGTTGTGTGTGTTTTTGGTGTTTGTGTCCAGTGGTTTTGTTTGTGCCCCAGTGGACAAAAACACAGAAATTTTAAACTTTGTCCAATTTGGTGGTAAGAATTTTTTGGAACCCCCACGGGACCCCCACACACTGGACACACACACACTGGACCCACAACCGGGACCACACACACCCGGGACACCACCCCCTGGACACACACCACACGGGGAAAACACACACACTAAACACACACACACTGGACACACACACACACCCTGAAACACACACCCCTGGACACACACACACCGGGACCACAAAACACTGGACCCCAAAAACCCGGGCCCCACCCCACACACTGGAAAAACACACTCCACTAACACCCCCATAAAACAAACACTTACACAAACACACACAAGAAACCCCCACGGAACACCCACCCGGGACAAAACACACACACCCACAACGGGAAACACCCAACCCCGGACACACACCTTTTTTCACACACACACTTTTGGAAAACCCCCCACCCACACCACCCAACAACAAAACACCCCCACACAAAACACCACCACTTTAACAAAAACCTTTAACAACCACCTGGACCCCAACCCCAGCACATTTACAACACAAACACACCACTGGACCCCAACAACACACCACACCCACCACCTGGACCACACACACACACACCACACACTGTCAGCATATAACTTTGTCTGTGTGTTTGTGTCCAGTGTGTGTCCAGGTGTGTGTGTGTGTGTGTGTGTGTGTGTGTGTGTGTGTGTGTGTGTGTGTGTGTGTGTGTGTGTGTGTGTGAGTTCATGTGTATCCCTCAATGACTGTCTGTTCTTCTGCTTACCGCTACAGTGTGGAACATGGTGGAGAGAACACAATGAAACCTGGACTTAGAAAATGTGAGTGTTGACTGCTGTGAAGAATATGACTAAGAATACATTTTAATTCAAGTGAAGTCAGAGTCAAAGACCACCATCATTACTTACTTGGTCATATTAAATATCAGCTGTAGTTCTACAGAAGCACAAATCAGGGACACCAAAGTTTACAAAGAGTTGCTTTGACAATGTGTGTGTCTCTGTGTGTGTGTGGCGTGTTCCTGTTACAATAGAAATGTGTGTGTGTGTTCATGAAGGTGTGTGTGTGTCCAGTGTGTGTATTCATGATGTGTGTGTGTGTGTGTTCAGGACGTGTGGCCAGCGTGTGTGTGTGTGTGTAATTAACGGGAATAAGTGTGTTTTATATTACCATACAGTATAACATACGATCATTCAACAAGTCTCAAGTTACCTTAACTTCTCCTTTTGATACCTAGAAACATCTACATTAAATGAATTAGTGAAAAGTGAGATAACATTCTAATGTGAATGATGATGATTTCTAATATTGTGTCTGGTTTCATCCATCAGATGTCTGTGATCTCACACTGGACCTAAACACAGTAAACGGATACCTCTCTCTGTCTGAGGAGAACAGAAAGGTGACATGTAAGAGAGAGGAGCAGCCGTATCCTGATCACCCAGAGAGATTTGAGGTCTGGAGACAGGTGCTGTGTAGAGAGGGTCTGACTGGGCGCTGTTACTGGGAGGTAGAGTGGAGTGGGAGTTGGGCTGATATAGGAGTGACATATAAAGGAATCAGCAGGAAAGGAAAGGGTGATGACTGTAGGATTGGATGTAATGACAAGTCCTGGAGTCTGACCTGCTTTAACAACAGTTACTCTGCCTGGCACAATAATAAGTCCACTCCCATAAAGGTCCCCTCCTCCAGCCCCCACAGAGTAGGAGTGTATCTGGACTGGCCAGCCGGCACTCTGTCCTTCTACAGAGTCTCCTCTGACACACTGACCCACCTGAACACATTCTACACCACATTCACTGAGCCCCTCTATCCAGGGTTTAGGGTTCTGGTTGACTCCTCAGTGTCCCTGTAAATAATAACCATGGTAACACTGACACACACACACTGGAGACACACACACACACACACACACACACACACACACACACACACACAAACACACGCACACTAATAATAATAATAATATGCCATTTAGCAGACGCTTTTATCCAAAGCGACTTACAGTCGTGCGTGCATACATTTTTGTGTATGGGTGGTCCCTGGGATCGAACCCACTACCCTGGCATTACAAGCGCCAGGCTCTACCAGCTGAGCTACAGAGGACCACTAGACACATACTGAACACACACACACAGGACACACACACACACACACACACTGGACACACACACTGAACACACACACACGCTGGACACACACACACACTGGACACACACACACTGAACACACTGAACACTCACACAAACACTGGACACACACACACACACACACACAAACACACACACACACACACACACACACACACACACACACACACACACTGGACACACACACACACACACTGGACACACACACTGGACACACACACACACACACACACCCAGGATACACACACACACACACACACACTGAACACACACACACACTGAACACACACACACACACACTGGGGACACACATACACTGAACAAACACCTACTGGACACACCCACACACATACTGGACACAAACTCACACACACACACACACACACACACACACACACACTGGACACACACACACACACACACACACACACACACACTGGACACACACACACTGGACACATACACACTGAACACACACACACACACACACACACTGGACACACACACACACTGAACACACACACACTGAACACACACACACTGGACACACACACACACACTGAACACACACACACACACACACTCACTGAACACAAACACACTGAACACACACACACACTGAACACACACACACACTGAACACACACACACACACACACACACACACACACACACACACACACACACACACACACACACCACACACACACACACACACACACACACACACACTGGACACACACACACACACTGGACACACACACACACACTGGACAGACACACACACTGAACAAACACCCACTGGACACACACACACACACATACTGGACACAACACACACACACACTGACACACACACACACACACACACACACACTGGACACACACACACACACACACACACACACTGGACACACACACACTGGACACATACACACTGAACACACACACACACACACATACTGGATAAATCTTCCACCTAGAAAACATCATTTAATAGAAATCACAAGAAAAAAGAAACTACCAGAACACTGAGTTTAATGCTGTTCTAAATGACATCATTAGAGACAGACTAGTATGTGGGCTACGGAGTGAAGCTACACAAAAGAGACTGTTGACTGAAAGTCATCTGACCTTGGCAAAGGACATTGAAATCAGTGTGTCCATGGAACTAGCTGCTAAAGAGGCTCACCGGTTGAGTTCATCAGGAACTTAGTGGGTTCATCTAACCATCCTAGTCATCAGCTGGTACATTTTAATCTCATACACAGGGTATACCTTCCACCTAGAAAACATAATTTAATAGAAATCACAACTGCTCCTCTGTGTGATCTATGTAATCAAGGTGCCTTGGGCTCCTTTAATCATATGTACTGGGAGTGACCAGGCGACATGTTTTGGAAAGAGGTATCCTCATACCTTGTTCCCCCAAACTGTTATTACTGAATGATAATTCACCGCTGTCATTACAGCAAAGACGTATAATGTTGTCAGGTTGGACAGCAGCTAAAAAGATGTTGGAACTAAGATGGCTACCACCACACCTGATTGGATCAGCACTTTTATAGATATCATTTATTTAGAACGATCCACTGCTAGGATCCATGGGGCTAGCCAAACAACAATTGCAGCTGAAACCATAAAATAACTCCTGTAATGGGTTTTACCCAACAGATTGACCGTTAATTATCATTTTTGTGCAAATGTGTACCTTGATTTAGTATTTAATTTAATGGAGATCAGGTTAGGTTTGTTGGGGTGGTCCCAGGAGGGGTTGGAGGGTGGGTAGGGGTGGTCCCAGGAGGGTTGGAGGGTGGGTAGGGGTGGTCCCAGGAAGGGTTGGAGGGTGGGTTGGGGTGTCCCACGAGGGGTTGGAGGGTGGGTAGGGGTGGTCCCAGGAGGGGTTTGGAGGGTGGGTTGGGGTGGTCCCCCAGGAGGGGTTGGAGGGTGGGGTTGGGGTGGTCCCAGGAAGGGTTGGAGGTGGGTTGGGGTGGTCCCAGGAGGGGGGGTTGGAGGGTGGGGTTTGGGGTGGTCCCCAGGAGGGTTGGAGGGTGGGTTGGGGTGGGCCCACGAGGGGTGGAGGGTGGGTAGGGGTGGTCCCAGGAGGGGTTGGGAGGGTGGGTAGGGGTGGTCCCAGGAGGGGTTGGAGGGTGGGGTAGGGGTGGTCCCAGGAGGGGTTGGAGGGTGGGTAGGGGTGGTCCCAGGAGGGTTGGAGGTGGGTAGGGGTGTCCCGGAGGGTTGGAGGTGGCTTGTGGTGGTCCCAGGAGGGGTTGGAGGGTGGGTAGGGGTGGTCCCCAGGAGGGGTTGGAGTGTGGGTAGGGGTGGGTCCCCAGAGGGGTTGGAGGTGGGCTGTGGGTGGTCCCAGGAGGGGTTGGAGGGTGGGCTGATGCAGCTGAGGTGGGTGATTGTATATGTGGTTTATTATAATTGTATTTATCAGCAATAACTAGTTTCCATAATATACTGATATATATTTTAACAGTATTGTGTCTCTAGTTGTATAACCATTCCTGCTGCTATTTGTTCTGATGTATATTTTAACAATATTGTGTCTCTAGCTGTATAACCATTCCTGCTGTGATTTGTTCTTGTCTGCTTTGAAAATAAATAAAAAAGTTTATCATAAAAAAAGGAAAAGTGCCCAGTTTCAACTGAAAATCAGAGACCAGGAAATCAAGTCACATGCCTCACAGGTCCTCAACTGGCAGCTTCATTAAATAGCACCCGCAAAACACCAGTCTCAATGTCAACAGTGAAGAGGCGACTCCGGGATGCTGACCTTCTAGGCAGAGTTGCAAAGAAAAAGCCATATCTCAAACTGGCCAATAAAAAGAAAAGATTAAGATGGGCAAAAGAACACAGACACTGGACTTTTTCTCTGCAACTCTGCCTAGAAGGTCAGCATCCCGGAGTCGCCTCTTCACTGTTGACATTGAGACTGGTGTTTTGTGGGTGCTATTTAATGAAGCTGCCAGTTGAGGACCTGTGAGGCGTCTGTTTCTCAAACTAGACACTCTAATGTATTTGTCCTCTTGCTCAGTTGTACACCGGGGCCTCCCACTCCTCTTTCTATTCTGGTTAGAGCCAGTTTGCGCTGTTCTGTTTAGGGAGTAGTACACAGATCTTTAGTTTTTTGGCAATTTCTCGCATGGAATAGCCTTCATTTCTCAGAACAAGAATAGACTGAAGAGTTTCAGAAGAAAGTTATTTGTTTCTGGCCATTTTGAGGCTGTAATCGAACCCACAATTGCTGATGCTCCAGATACTCAACTAGTCTCAAAAAGGCCAGTTTTATTGCTTCTTTAATCAGCACAACAGTTTTCAGCTGTGCTAACATAATTGCAAAATGGTTTTCTAATGATCAATTAGTCTTTTAAAATGACACACTTGGATTAGCAAACACAACGTGCCATTGGAACACAGGACTGATGGTTGCTGATAATGGGCCTCTGTACGCCTATGTAGATATTCCATAAAAAATCAGCCGTTTCCAGCTACAATAGCAATTTACAACATTAACAATGTCTACACTGTATTTCTGATCAATTTGATGTTATTTTAATGGACCAAAAAATTGCTTTTCTTTCGAAAACAAGGACATTTCTAAGAGACCCCAAACTTTTGAACGGCGGTGCATATTGTTGAGAAAATTGAAATTTGGAAATAAAGCTGCACCTCTTGAATTTTGAGAGTTATTTGAGAAAGGTAAGTGTCATAGAAACTGCAGAATATGCTCTTTCAGATACAGTACTATATAGAAATCGAAATGTTTTACCTGCATGTGTCTCTGGATTTGATAAAGAGATGCTCCTTTCCCTGCATCTTTACGTTCTGTTTCAGCTCAGCCGTCTCCCCACACTGATAATAAAGTGTTTTATCGGTACCTTCCACTAGATGGCAGTAAACACCTGCTGTAGCTAAACTTTACAATCGTATGTGTCCAGTTTCTTGGTCCTGGTGACTCCTGGGACCTTATTCATAAAGGCAGTGTCTCAGAGTAGGAGTGTTGATCTAGGATCAGGTCCCCCCTGTCCATCTAATCTGTTTCATTATGATCTAGGATCAGGTCCCCCCCTGTCCATCTAATCTGTTTCATTATGATCTAGGATCAGGTCCCCCCCTGTCCATCTAATCTGTTTCATTATGATCTAGGATCAGGTCCCCCCTGTCCATCTAATCTGTTTCATTATGATCTAGGATCAGGTCCCCCCTGTCCATTCATTATGATCTAGGATCAGGTCCCCCCCTGTCCATTCATTATGATCTAGGATCAGGTCCCCCCCCTGTCCATCTAATCTGTTTCATTATGATCTAGGATCAGGTCCCTCCCTGTCTATTCATTATGATCTAGGATCAGGTCCCCCCTGTCCATTCATTATGATCTAGGATCAGGTCCCCCCTGTCCATTCATTATGATCTAGGATCAGGTCCCCCCTGTCCATCTAATCTGTTTCATTATGATCTAGGATCAGGTCCCCCCCCCTGTTTCATTATCTAATCGGTCCCCCCCTTCCATCTAATCTGTTTCATATGATCTAAAAGTCAAAACTGATCCTAGATCAGGACTCCTACTCTTTATGAATACTGTCACAGGTGACTCCTCAAGATGAGGCTCATGATTTATAAGTTATATTCTTCAAGAATCAATTAATATCATTAATTGAACTGCTTTGCCATGAACAGATCTGTGAGGTCTTAACTTAAAGGTGCTATATAGACCTTATGGTTATTTTAATGGGGTTGAACATCCATCCCATCAGATTGGGTAACGGATTTTAGGAGTTCGGAAAAATACTGACTGACCTCACCCTCTCTGACCTCACCCTGCTGAAACACACTCAAGTAAAGACCACATAGCTACAGTTATACGCTTGTCTGGTTTTACCCACTTTTACAGCCAATGTATGGACTGGCATCCATATGAATCAGTGGAATATACTGACTAGTTAACCATCTCCCAATAAGGGTTCAGCAAATCTATTTTATTGGTCACATACACATATTTAGCAGATGCTATGGAGGGTGTAGCAAAATGCTTGTGTTCCTAGCTCAGTGCAGTAATATCTAACAATACACAACAATACACACAGATCTAAGACGTAAAACAATGTAATTAAGAAATATAGAATTATTAGGAGGACATCAAGCATTCAGCACTAAACAGACAGACATCTCAGGACATCAACAACTCCTGGGGGGCATATCAACATTCTACATGGACTTCCTCTCATTGTCTCCTCTCCTTGTCTCCTCTCCTTGTCTCCTTCCCTTCATCTCAACTACATGAGAGAACTGGACAGGTGAAAGCAATGTTTCCACACCTAGTACTATCTTAAGGGGCCAAGACAAATGCGCTGTAAGACGTCGGTACCCAGGTTTATAATGTGTCTCTCTCCTCACTGGTTGAATGATGCCAATGGATGAACGGGCGATGGAAACGGATAATGGGGCACGTTACTTTACAATTACATTAGAATGAACTGGACGATGAGGAGGATGAAGAGGGTGATTTTAATTTAGAACAATGGTGTGATGATGAGGATGAAGACTTGTGGGTGTTGTGGGTGGTCTAATTATTTTATTATGAAAGGCTGGAAAGGGTATGTAATCTCCCCTCAGAGAGAATCAAATCAGACCCTGAGTACAACGTACAACATCTGTAGTTCACAATGGCAAGCCCAACCAAACGAACGGACGCTGACGGCATTGCAGATGTTACAGAATTTAGATGAGCTGGAGTCTAATGGAGGATTGGATATTAAGCCCAACCAAACGAACGGACGCTGACAGCATTGCAGATGTTACAGAATTTAGATGGGCGGGAGTCGAATGGAGGATTGGATATTAAGCCTGACAAAGCGGGTAAAAAAAGAATTGTGGCCCCGCTCTTCACGGCTGAGATAGAAAAACAAAAAAAGTTAATTTCCTGCAATTCTACACATTTTGCCATGTGGCGTAGAGAAAATATTGCAGTTTTAAAGCAAGTATTCTGCAGTTCTACATATTTTGCATTGGGGTGGAGAGAAAATGAAGCCATTTTATAACCAATTTCATGCAATTCTACTCATTTTGCCATGGGGCAGAGAGACATGTTTGCAGTTTTAAAGCAAATGTCAAAAGAAATTAACTTTATGTCCTGAATAAAACGTTTTATGTTTGGGGCAAATCCAACACAACACATCACTGAGTGCCACTATTTTATTGCATGGTGGTGGCTGCATCATGTTATGGGTCTGCTTGTCATCGACAGGGACTAGGGAGTTTTTTAGGATAAAAAGAAATGGAATGGAGATAAGCACAGGGAAAATCCTAGAAGAAAACCTTGTTCAGTCTGCTTTCCACCAGACACTGGGAGACAAATTCACTTTTCAGCAGGACAATAACCTAAAATACAAGGCAAAATATACACTGGAGTTGCTCACCAAGACGACATTGAATGTTCCTGAGTGGCCGAGTAACATTTTTGACTTAAATCGGCAAGACTTGGAAATGGCTGTCTAGCAATATCCAACAACAAACTTGACAGAGCTGTGTATCGACTAAGGGGTGTGAATATTATTATTATTATATTATTATTATTATTATTATTATTATTATTATTATTATTATATTATAATACGTATCTTAATTTGATATTTCTGTATTTAATTTTTAATACATTTTAACCCCCCTCTGCCTGAACGTCTTGTGGACTAGAGCGCCAGTTAACCCCCCTCCTGCCTGAACGTCTTGTGGACTAGAGCGCCAGTTAACCCCCCTCCTGCCTGAACATCTTGTGGACTAGAGCGCCAGTTAACCCCCCTCTGCCTGAATGTCTTGTGGACTAGAGCGCCAGTTAACCCCCCTCCTGCCTGAACGTCTTGTGGACCAGAGCGCCAGTTAACCCCCCTCCTACCTGAACGTCTTGTGGACCAGAGCGCCAGTTAACCCCCCTCCTGCCTGAACGTCTTGTGGACCAGAGCGCCGGAGACACTAAAAGCTAAAGTAAAAGCATCTGAAACGTTTGTTGTGTCCGGCACACCCCACTCTTCCTGACACCACCATTCTCTTCTCTAGCAAATAAAACATCTATCTTCTGAATGAAGCTTGTAAAATACCGGTTCTGTTCTGGAACAGTATGGATCGCTTTCGTTCCCGGTTCAGTTCCTTGAAAACATTTTTCTCTGGTTTTCGGTTCTGTTGATCTGGCTTCCTCTTGACTGCCTTTCATTTTTGAAGACAATTATTTTCATTGTTAGAGTGGCCAATGGAGTATCTGGTCAATAGATAGGTTTCCACCCAATTTTCAAAAGGTTTCCATGCAAATATTCTAAAATCTGCATAAAACAATATGTGCATTTTCCCTCCAGAGATGTTTCCATCAAACTGATTTTTTTGTGGATAAAAGGCTTTACATGATAACGTAATTACTTTTGTGGTTAAATTCCCATGTACCACATGAAAAATACAAGTTAAATGGGTTTCCATCGCATCTTCAACTCTACTGATTTTTTTGTCACAAAAACTGTTGCATTATATAGCAAATGTGCCACTCTGGTCTTGGCACATGCCAACAACTCACAGATACAGTGTGGGCATGGCTATATCGATATTATTTGTATTTCTCAAACGGCAGCTAAGCATCGATCATCATGTTAGCTGAATAAGACCCTTAATATTTATTGGAAAGGAGCATCAAGCTCGTCACCTGGCACTTTCACCACCCTGTGAAGTTCATCATAACTGATTTCATCTGTAGTCTAATAAACTGCATGCCTTCCCAAATCCTAGTGGGAGGACCACACAACATATCGCGTGACTCCCAAGTTTACTTCGATATGATGGTTATAGTATATTATCAGTGCTTAATTTGATCCGCCTCTCCGTTTTGGACTGTTTCGTTCCGGAACCTATTTGGCCGGATCCAGTACCTGGCATGACAAAATAATTGTCACTTTTTGCAATGTAAAAATTCGAATAATCTCTCCCAGAACTCTCTCTGCTCTGACAGGCATGAACCTACAACTCTCATCTCTCCAGCATTGCACATCATTTATAGAGCCGAGCGAAGGGTTCTGGAGGAGCTGCAGCACGCCTGATGAATTGAAATACATTTTACAAAGTTATAGAATTACTGCTGCCTGTTCAGAAATAAATGAAATAATTCAGAATATCCTACTACACCATGAGAAAGCCTAAAATGTAGTCACAGAGGATAAATAGCTTATTTAAAAAAATAACCTAGCTGTGGAGTGTAGCACAATAACAAGGCATACTGTCGGGAACGGGCGGCAAATCTGTCAGTGAAACTTTAAAACATTTTTAGGACTATAATTTCCTCCTCATATTGTAGCATACAATATGTCTCCACACACCTAGGCTATAAACATAAAATATACATTTTACAAATACATCAGCACGTTTAATACATTTGTTTCAAGCAATAGATCATATGCTTTGAATACTGGTCTGTTGGGAAAATATGCAGTTTTGGGCACATTCTCATATCACTTTGCTCAATGTGTCACATACAAGGCTTTTGTATGGCTGTTGAAGTGTGCAGAACAGTAATCAGCTATGCCTGCCCCATCTGTACGGCCCTCTTTGAGTTGTTGCTGGTGCTGCTTTACTTTCTTGACTGTGTCATGGGACCTGCGCCTACACTTGTCAAACTCCATTGAAGCAGCATCAACTCTCACGACTCCTCTCTGATTGCTTCCAGGGTCACCAAAGTGCTGCCAATACACAATTAGTCCATCCCATCTGATATAGCAGTGGCTCCCTCATTGAACGTGGCTACTGCCATACTGGCAATGAGGCTTTTGCCCACGAAGACAGTTTTGGGGCATCGCGACCATATTAGAGTTCAGACGTTCATTTGTATTCTGGGTTCCTCCATGTTACATTATTTTGAGGATGTCATCATTTGACATCCTGTGATATACAGGTACCATTTTCTGTGCAACCTCTCAATTAAAAATTTTTATGGATCTCCATGGTTTTTGCGACTGGGTGGATCTTCACCATTTTCTAGGTCTCGCTGGTACCAGCACCAATGCACACACCTATCCCCTAGTTGGAAGTGAATTCTCTCTTGTGCCAAGAGCCATCAAAGGATCCATGAATGTCTATGATGTCATCCTCATCCTCCTTCAGCAACTCTGCTATGTCTGGGTCTATATCTGCATATTATAATTAGCTTTGCAGCTCTCCCCATTAGCTGTAGCCCTCTCTGAATCTCAGCAACTAAAGGGTACGTGTGTGGGGGGGGTACTTATTATGATGTCTGTCAACATTACAGTCATAACTGCAGGACTAAATATCAGCATGTTACCCTATGTAAATATTAGCATGTTACCCTATGTAAATATCAGCACATCAGCATGTTACCCTATGTAAATATTAGCATATCAGCATGTTACCCTATGTAAATATTAGCATATCAGCATGTTACCCTATGTAAATATTAGCATATCAGCATGTTACCCTGTGTAAATATTAGCATATCAGCATGTTACCCTATGTAAATATTAGCATATCAGCATGTTACCCTGTGTAAATATTAGCATATCAGCATGTTACCCTATGTAAATATTAGCATATCAGCATGTTACCCTATGTAAATATTAGCATGTTACCCTATGTAAATATCAGCACATCAGCATGTTACCCTATGTAAATATTAGCATATCAGCATGTTACCCTATGTAAATATTAGCATATCAGCATGTTACCCTATGTAAATATTAGCATATCAGCATGTTACCCTGTGTAAATATTAGCATATCAGCATGTTACCCTATGTAAATATTAGCATATCAGCATGTTACCCTGTGTAAATATTAGCATATCAGCATGTTACCCTATGTAAATATTAGCATATCAGCATGTTACCCTATGTAAATATTAGCATGTTACCCTATGTAAATATCAGCACATCAGCATGTTACCCTATGTAAATATTAGCATATCAGCATGTTACCCTATGTAAATATTAGCATATCAGCATGTTACCCTATGTAAATATTAGCATATCAGCATGTTACCCTGTGTAAATATTAGCATATCAGCATGTTACCCTATGTAAATATTAGCATATCAGCATGTTACCCTATGTAAATATTAGCATATCAGCATGTTACCCTATGTAAATATTAGCATATCAGCATGTTACCCTATGTAAATATCAGCATGTTAGCCTGTGTAAATATTAGCATACAGTGGGGGAAAAAAGTATTTAGTCAGCCACCAATTGTGCAAGTTCTCCCACTTAAAAAGATGAGAGAGGCCTGTAATTTTCATCATAGGTACACGTCAACTATGACAGACAAATTGAGATTTTTTTTCTCCAGAAAATCACATTGTAGGATTTTTAATGAATTTATTTGCAAATAATGGTGGAAAATAAGTATTTGGTCACCTACAAACAAGCAAGATTTCTGGCTCTCACAGACCTGTAACTTCTTCTTTAAGAGGCTCCTCTGTCCTCCACTCGTTACCTGTATTAATGGCACCTGTTTGAACTTGTTATCAGTATAAAAGACACATGTCCACAACCTCAAACAGTCACACTCCAAACTCCACTATGGCCAAGACCAAAGAGCTGTCAAAGGACACCAGAAACAAAATTGTAGACCTGCACCAGGCTGGGAAGACTGAATCTGCAATAGGTAAGCAGCTTGGTTTGAAGAAATCAACTGTGGGAGCAATTATTAGGAAATGGAAGACATACAAGACCACTGATAATCTCCCTCGATCTGGGGCTCCACGCAAGATCTCACCCCGTGGGGTCAAAATGATCACAAGAACGGTGAGCAAAAATCCCAGAACCACACGGGGGGACCTAGTGAATGACCTGCAGAGAGCTGGGACCAAAGTAACAAAGCCTACCATCAGTAACACACTACGCCGCCAGGGACTCAAATCCTGCAGTGCCAGACGTGTCCCCCTGCTTAAGCCAGTACATGTCCAGGCCCGTCTGAAGTTTGCTAGAGTGCATTTGGATGATCCAGAAGAGGATTGGGAGAATGTCATATGGTCAGATGAAACCAAAATATAACTTTTTGGTAAAAACTCAACTCATCGTGTTTGGAGGACAAAGAATGCTGAGTTGCATCCAAAGAACACCATACCTACTGTGAAGCATGGGGGTGGAAACATCATGCTTTGGGGCTGTTTTTCTGCAAAGGGACCAGGACGCCTGATCCATGTAAAGGAAAGAATGAATGGGGCCATGTATCGTGAGATTTTGAGTGAAAACCTCCTTCCATCAGCAAGGGCATTGAAGATGAAACGTGGCTGGGTCTTTCAGCATGACAATGATCCCAAACACACCGCCCGGGCAACGAAGGAGTGGCTTCGTAAGAAGCATTTCAAGGTCCTGGAGTGGCCTAGCCAGTCTCCAGATCTCAACCCCATAGAAAATCTTTGGAGGGAGTTGAAAGTCCGTGTTGCCCAGCGACAGCCCCAAAACATCACTGCTCTAGAGGAGATCTGCATGGAGGAATGGGCCAAAATACCAGCAACAGTGTGTGAAAACCTTGTGAAGACTTACAGAAAACATTTGACCTGTGTCATTGCCAACAAAGGGTATATAACAAAGTATTGAGAAACTTTTGTTATTGACCAAATACTTATTTTCCACCATAATTTGCAAATAAATTCATTAAATATCCTACAATGTGATTTTCTGGATTTTTTTTTCTCATTTTGTCTGTCATAGTTGACATGTACCTATGATGAAAATTACAGGCCTCGCTCATCTTTTTAAGTGGGAGAACTTGCACAATTGGTGACTGACTAAATACTTTCTTTCCCCCACTGTACATGTTACCCTGTGTAAATATTAGCATATCAGCATGTTACCCTATGTAAATATTGCATTTACTTTATGTAAAGCTAATTTCTCAGTAATCACAGTTGGCTACAGCCCTATGATACTGCAGGCCTCTATGACAGTCTCATTGTAGAGTTATTGTTGTGTCGAGAAAACGTTGCTAATTAATCTTTGCTGTGAGAACAAGGAAATCCGCTGACGCTGTACTTTGATCATAAAGGTTTATTTATATCAAAGGGTTACAGCTTCAATTTACAGATACCTGCAGGCACCTGGAGAACAGCCAACCCAAATTCTAAATATGCTATTCTGACCTCCTTTGTCTTCACCAAGTATTTATCCTATGTCATCTGATATGGGTGTTTCCCCTACAGACCAATCCCAGGAGGTCACCTAACAGACTTCCTGTGCTTTAGGGTACTCCTATAGAACTGCTCTCCAGATGTCTCCCTGGGCCAAATCAACATTCTCTAAGCTACCATTTGCAAACATTAACAAAGTCATAAATTCCTCAGATACTACATATTCCCCCCTTCGAGACTATTTAAGTCTCGAAAACAAAAAGAATAGGATTATGACAAATAACAATTTATCTTATTGAGTATCTTTAACAATAAACCAAAAACAAATTTTTCTATGGAGTGTGAATACATTTCTATGAAATATGAACAAATCTTTATGGAGTGTAAGAGCGAAAAACCTGTCTGGCAGCTTTCTTTCCAAATATCCATCAATCAATCAAGACAGTAAAATTCTCTCACGGCTCCTCTGCCCCAGGCAACCACCTAAGTACTCCAGATCAATTCATAAATCTTTATCCATGCATTTGAAACTATGATGCAATTTGATACACATGAAAGCCTCAGTAAACAAAATACAATCCAAAATGTCCACCTTCAGGCTGGTCAACCCATCGGACCCTCCTGTGGATTCTCTCTATCCCTGCCTAGACCCAATATCCCTAAGCATCCACGAAATAAACAAAAACATCTGAGATCCTCACATGTACCCAATAACAGCAAATATCATTCTACAAAAATTAATACAGAAAGAATATGACACAAATTATGTATTACACATGCAAATATGTCTATATATCATTGCAGACACTGGAATATGTAGTCCACTACATTTCATCTCCTCAGCAGTGTCGACTTCCAATGCATCGTTGATGATGGAATCGGAACATTTCCATACCTTCCTTGTTCCACTTCCTCCAGTCCCTTCATATTGTCCCTTCATATTGTCCCTTCATATTGTCCTTGTTTATTTGAATCCCCTCTACACATTCCCCCATATGCTTCTGGAAGAAAAGAAAAGACCAAACAGTATCTTTTGCAAAACAACACATTCAAATTAAAACATCAATATCAACTAAAAATATAAAAATGATATATAAAATGAATCACATACCATTTCCCCCCTTTGATTCATAACAAAATAATAAAATCACACTAATATTTAAAAACATTTGAAAAACGATCGGATAATCAAAATGGATATTTATCCATCAATACTCCATCCAGTCCCACTTGTTCATCTTCATCTAGATCAGTAACAGTCAACAACGGCATCTGAGTGTTTTCTCCAGGCATCACAACTCCAACCCATCTCAATATCATAGCCTTCGCAAAAGTCAATAACAAAGTACAAAAGCAAAACATCACACACAGCGCTATCAGAGCTGCTACTAAAATCTGAACTATCACTGCTCCCACTGGGCCTAACTGATCTTGCAACCAAGCCTTCGCTGACCATCCAGCTCCTTCAGATCTACCAAACGCATCCCTTATATTCTTCAATGCATCTATAACACTAGTGATATTATCGGAACTATCTGGGATCAAAGTGTAACAATCATCCCCCGTCAAATTCATAGCCAAACATAAGCCACCTTGTTTTGCTAAAATATAGTCAAGAGCCATGTCATGTTTCAACAGCGTCAGTCTGTGACTTCTTTGAGTATTCGACAGAAGGTTAAACCCTCTTATTGTTTCATTTGCAAAACCCTGCAAAGTATAGGTAATATTATCAATATTATCTGCCAAAAATGTTACACCATACCATGGAAAAAGTCCCAGTCCCCACTTCTCTCCTAGACTTATCCTCCAATGGTAGGCTATTATATTTTTTTATTTTACCAATTTATTAATTAGTGGCAATCTTACCACATCCGATCAGGAAAAGTAAAGGAAAGTAGTCAACTCCAGAGCAATCCAAAAGAAAGACCTGTAATCCAGCAACACTACAGTACTCACAAACCAATTGCTTAATAAGCACCCAATGACCTTAATTTTACAGAATAATGTCAGTACTCGATTCCCAACACAACTCTAATCAAACCAACTTATTCACAAAAACTCCAATATGCAATTACATCAGTTGATCAGTCTGTTGCCAAGTCCCTGTCAAATTGTCACAACATCAAATATGCTAGGCACACAAAATATCCTGTATGGGAAGGTAGGTTTTGTAAATAGAACAGTACTGGCCTTAGTTTGACTGGATCCGTTGCAGCAGACCCTGTCGCAGCACACCCTGTCGCGTGATGTACACGTCAGCACTTCCGCTCTCTCTCTGTCTCCTCCCTCTCGTCTCTCATATGACAGAATAACAAAGGACAGACAAGAATTTAGTATTTTATGCACACACTGAGTTATTTCAACCATTCAATACTCCTCCGTTCACTTTCGCACTAAGAAATAAGCAAACAACTTAACTCAGGAATATTATAAATAGCTCAATAACATTTTATTTTATTTATTTTTAATCCATCAACATATCTCTAGTTTATCAATTCGATAGGTCTCAAGAAAACAGTTTAATCTTCAAACAACAGCCGATTTAACAACCAAAATACACTATTAGTCTCTAAATCCTCTCTCTCTTTGTCTGCGTCTCCCAGCCGCTCAGTGTAGGCAGGGGAGTGGCATATTTGCCCTACGTAACTCTAAAGTCATAAAATCACGCGCATGCGTAGTTCATACACCAATACGATTTCAGAGTGGATGGAGCTCCCTCCCAGCTAAACAACAGAAAGTAGACACGCCAACTTTACCTTTGTTCTTCATGAGACAAACAGTAACACTTAACAGAGCTCACAAACCACATAAAACATTGAACACAAATCCTACTTAGAAGTTTCTTAACTTCCCTTTATCCTAATCTGCAGATTGATAGTGATTTTTTTATCCATTACAAAACATCTCTATACACTATTAAAAACTCCTCCCTGTAGGCTCATGATATTCTAATAGTTAGTAAACGTTCTCTTTTTATAGAGAGTCATGACATTTTTAACCTTAACGTCCTTCCAGGGGGCTCACATATAGTTAACAACCACCAATGTTCTCACCCACGGAGACTCACAAGATCTCCAACACAAATTCCATTCCAACATGAGTCGACACACAGCTCAGACACGTCTCCACTCCACCATTTTTCTCTCTTCCACAAACACAAATACATAAATACACAGTTTTAAGAGGCTCGTTCCATTCCTATGGACTTCTAAGGAGCATGTAGCATGTAGCATGTAGCATGTTACCTCCATTGCGCCGTATAATTCCTTTGTTCTAAATTTGTGCTACCACGAGGTCCGCGGAAATTCAATGAGCGGTCACATCAATCATATAATTCGTCAACCACATGTTGAGAGGTAACTTGCAACGTAATATATATACCACAGCCTCAAGTCCCCTGGACTCACCTAAATACACCTAACGTGTTTTTAGGATTTTCGGCCCATCCTAATGATCGCCTCCTTAGAGGGCTTCCATAGATTCGCAATGGTCCTAATGTGTATACATTTACCCCAGTTCCTGGCCTTATTCCTTCTATTCTTCAATAGTTATAGACACTCCCCCCCTGTTTGCGTTGTTTACCAGCGCAAACAAATTTAGAATTTTTAGAACGGACTCCTATCCCACAGCAAATAACAGCAAAATCTGCACACATAAGTCTTTTAAACGGTACATTTCTCCAGCGCACACACCCATAAGCAAGCGAATCAACCCGCGCAAAAGATTGTGAGAAATCTCACCTTATGAGCCGGCGTCTTGAGCGGGAGTCACTTCGCAGCACATGAATGGAACACTAGAGAGACGCAACACGTCCCAAACGTTCCTCGCCGCCATTTCTGTTGTTTATAAAGAATAATGCTAATCTTTGCTGTGAGACCAAGTAGTCCGCTTACACTGTACTTTGATTATAAAGGTTTATTTATATCACAAGATTTCAGCATAAGTTTACAGACGTCTGCAGGCATCTGGAGACCAACGACCCAAAATAATTAGTTGTTCTGATCTCCTTTGTCTCAACCAAGTATTTATAATCTTTACCATGATATGGGTGGTTTCCCATACAGACCAATCACCTGTCTCCACACAACAGACTTCCTCTGTTCTATGGGGTGTCCCCATAAAACTGCTCCCCAGATGCTCCCTCTAAGCTGAATAAACATCCTCTCAGGCTCCATTTGAAAACGTTAGCATAGTCATAATTCCTCAGATACTACAGTGCCAACACCAATGTACACACCTATCCCCTAGTTGGAAGTGAATCCTCTCTTGTGCCAAGAGCCATCAAAGGATCCATGAATGTCTATGATGTCATCCTCATCCTCCTTCAGCAACTCTGCTATGTCTGGGTCTATATCTGCATATTATAATTAGCTTTGCAGCTCTCCCCATTAGCTGTAGCCCTCTCTGAATCTCAGCAACTAAAGGGTACGTGTGTGGGGGGGGGGGGGGGGGGGGGGTACTTATTATGATGTCTGTCAACATTACAGTCATAACTGCAGGACTAAATATCAGCATGTTACCCTATGTAAATATTAGCATGTTACCCTATGTAAATATCAGCACATCAGCATGTTACCCTATGTAAATATTAGCATATCAGCATGTTACCCTATGTAAATATTAGCATATCAGCATGTTACCCTATGTAAATATTAGCATATCAGCATGTTACCCCTGTGTAAATATTAGCATATCAGCATGTTACCCTATGTAAATATTAGCATGTTACCCTATGTAAATATCAGCACATCAGCATGTTACCCTATGTAAATATTAGCATATCAGCATGTTACCCTATGTAAATATTAGCATATCAGCATGTTACCCTATGTAAATATTAGCATATCAGCATTACCCTGTGTAAATATTAGCATATCAGCATGTTACCCTATGTAAATATTAGCATATCAGCATGTTACCCTATGTAAATATTAGCATATCAGCATGTTACCCTATGTAAATATTAGCATATCAGCATGTTACCCTATGTAAATATCAGCATGTTAGCCTGTGTAAATATTAGCATACAGTGGGGAAAAAAAGTATTTAGTCAGCCACCAATTGTGCAAGTTCTCCCCACTTAAAAAGATGAGAGAGGCCTGTAATTTTCATCATAGGTACACGTCACTATGACAGACAAATTGAGATTTTTTTTCTCCAGAAAATCACATTGTAGGATTTTTAATGAATTTATTTGCAAATAATGGTGGAAAATAAGTATTTGGTCACCTACAAACAAGCAAGATTTCTGGCTCTCACAGACCTGTAACTTCTTCTTTAAGAGGCTCCTCTGTCCTCCACTCGTTACCTGTATTAATGGCACCTGTTTGAAACTTGTTATCAGTATAAAAGACACATGTCCACAACCTCAAACAGTCACACTCCAAACTCCACTATGGCCAAGACCAAAGAGCTGTCAAAGGACACCAGAAACAAAATTGTAGACCTGCACCAGGCTGGGAAGACTGAATCTGCAATAGGTAAGCAGCTTGGTTTGAAGAAATCAACTGTGGGAGCAATTATTAGGAAATGGAAGACATACAAGACCACTGATAATCTCCCTCGATCTGGGGCTCCACGCAAGATCTCACCCCGTGGGGTCAAAATGATCACAAGAACGGTGAGCAAAAATCCCAGAACCACACGGGGGGACCTAGTGAATGACCTGCAGAGAGCTGGGACCAAAAGTAACAAAGCCTACCATCAGTAACACACTACGCCGCCAGGACTCAAAACCTGTGCCCAAATGT
>LR778271.1:1834944-1868362 GCA_902810595.1 Coregonus sp. 'balchen'
TGGGGGGGATTAAAAAAAAAAAGTCTTTGGATTCCTTCCTGGAGTCTTAGCTCATATCAGAGACATGACAGGAGAGTGACAGGTCAATAAAAAGGGAGAGTAGCCCATATTGTCAGGTGACTTACTAAATTGTATTTATAGATGTGATTAGTAATAGAGTCATAGTAAATAATACAGTCCAGTAACAGCTTCTTTTTACAAAGTAAAACGTTAAAGAGAATTATATCAACCCGCAAGGCTCACGGTCATATTATTTGTGGTCCTCTGTAGCTCAGCTGGTAGAGCACGGCGCTTGTAACGCCAAGGTAGTGGGTTCGATCCCCGGGACCACCCATACACAAAAAATGTATGCACGCATGACTGTGGATGTATGCACTCTTTGGATAAAAGCGTCTGCTAAATGGCATATTATTATTTGCCATAAACATGAGTAACAGCTTTTTACAAAGTAAAACGTAAAAGAGAATTATATCAACCTGCAAGGCTCACGGTCATATTATTTGCTGTAAACATGAGTGCCAAAGCTTGATAAATAGTGCATAAACAATTTTAAAGGATGAATTACATAAATAAATATCGGTGAAAAGATATCCATGAAAAGTTATGAAAACAAGAGTAATTTATTGATTGTATGGGACCCTGTATTGTGATCTTACCCTTGTTTTAACTCATGAATCAATCTCATGAATAATGCTTCAGTTCGGCTGGCGCTGAACTCTGCAGCCAAACCCAACGAGTGTTCTTGTATACTCCCTTAAAAAGACCTTAAAAGACCTTCGCTTGAAAAATGTGAAAAAAGCGGCAATAGTACTATTTGTCCATTTTATTAAGATAACTCAAGAAATCTTGTCAAAATGGGTAAAATTGCAGAATACTTGCTTTAAAACTGCAATATTTTCTCTACGCCACATGGCAAAATGTGTAGTTAACTTTTTTTGTTTTTCTATCTCAGCCGTGAAGAGCGGGGCCACAATTCTTTTTTAACCCGCTTTGTCAGGCTTAATATCCAATCCTCTATTAGACTCCCGCTCATCTAAATTCGGTAACATCTGCAATGCTGTCAGCGTCCGTTCGTTTGGTTGGGCCTTTGTGAACTACAGATGTTGTACGTTGTACTCAGGGTCTGATTTGATTCTCTCTGAGGGGAGATTACATACCCTTTCCAGCCTTTCATAATGAAATAATTAGACCACCCACAAGTCTTCATCCTCATCATCACACCATTGTTGTAAATTAAAATCACCCTCTTCACCCTCCTCATCGTTCAGTTCATTCTAATGTAATTGTAAAGTAACGTGCCCCATTATCAGTTCCTATGGCCCATTCATCCATTGGCATCATTCAACCAGTGAGGAGAGAGACACATTATAAACCTGGGTACCAACGTCTTACAGCGCATTTGTCTTGGCCCCTTAAGATAGTACTAGGTGTGGAAACATTGCTTTCACCTGTCCAGTTCTCTCATGTAGTTGAGATGAAGGGAAGGAGACAAGGAGAGGAGACAAGAAGAGGAGACAAGGAGAGGAGACAAGGAGAGGAGACAAGGAGAGGAGACAAGGGGAGGAGACAAGGATTGGAGACAAGGAGAGGAGACAAGGAGAGGAGACAAGGATAGGAGACAAGGAGAGGAGACAAGGAGAGGAGACAAGGAGAGGAGACAAGGAGAGGAGACAAGGAGAGGAGACAAGGATAGGAGACAAGGAGAGGAGACAAGGAGAGGAGACAAGGAGAGGAGACAAGGAGAGGAAGTCCATGTAGAATGTTGCTCAAAATGGCCAGAAACAAATAACTTATTCTGAAACTCTTCAGTCTATTCTTGTTCTGAGAAATGAAGGCTATTCCATGCGAGAAATTGCCAACAAACTGAAGATCTGTGTACTAGTCCCGAAACAGAACAGCGCAAACTGGCTCTAACCAGAATAGAAAGAGGAGTGGGAGGCCCCGGTGTACAACTGAGCAAGAGGACAAATACATTAGAGTGTCTAGTTTGATAAACAGACGCCTCACAGGTCCTCAACTGGCAGCTTCATTAAATAGCACCCACAAAACACCAGTCTCAATGTCAACAGTGAAGAGGCGACTCCGGGATGCTGACCTTCTAGGCAGAGTTGCAGAGAAAAAGTCCAGTGTCTGTGTTCTTTTGCCCATCTTAATCTTTTCTTTTTAATGGCCAGTTTGAGATATGGCTTTTTCTTTGCAACTCTGCCTAGGTCAGCATCCCGGAGTCGTCTCTTCACTGTTGACATTGAGACTGGTGTTTTGCAGGTGCTATTTAATGAAGCTGCCAGTTGAGGACCTGTGAGGCATGTGACTTGATTTCCTGGTCTCTGATTTTCAGTTGAAACACTGTGCACTTTTCCTTTTTTTATGATAAACTTTTTTATTTATTTTCAAAGCAGACAAGAACAAATCACAGCAGGAATGGTTATACAGCTAGAGACACAATACTGTTAAAATATATATCAGTATATTATGGAAACTAGTTATTGCTGATAAATACAATTATAATAAACCACATATACAATCACCCACCTCAGCTGCATCAACCCACCCTCCAACCGCTCCTACCCCTACCCACCCTCCACCCCTACCCACCCTCCAACCCTTCCTGGGACCACCCCAACTCACCCTCCAACCCCTCCTGGGACAACCCCAACCCACCCTCCAACCCTTCCTGGGACCACCCCAACCCACCCTCCAACCCCTCCTGGGACCACCCCAACCCACCCTCCAACCCCTCCAGGGACCACCCCAGCCCACCCTCCAACCCCTCCTGGGACCACCCCTACCCACACTCCAACCCCTCCTGGGACCACCACTACCCACCCTCCAACCCTTCCTGGGACCACCCCTACCCACCCTCCAACCGCTCCTGGGACCACCCCTACCCACCCTCCAACCCTTCCTGGGACCACCCCAACCCACCCTCCAACCCTTCCTGGGACCACCCCTACCCACCCTCCAACCCTTCCTGGGACCACCCCTACCCACCCTCCAACCCCTCCTGGGACCACCCCTACCCACCCTCCAACCCCTCCTGGGACCACCCCTACCCACCCTCCAACCCTTCCTGGGACCACCCCTACCCACCCTCCAACCCCTCCTGGGACCACCCCAACAAACCTAACCTGATCTCCATTAAATTAAATACTAAATCTGGCTGTAGCAGGCTGCCTAGTAAATTAAATGTCTTTGGCCCCATTACACTAAAACATGTAGGCACAATGTTGTCCTCATAAATGTCATTTACAAGAACAAAATATTCAAACCGTTCTGTATATGAGCTCCACTGCTCTATACTTTCATCAAACTGTCCAATGTTTCCAACAATTCCAATCATTTTTCGTTTCTCAATAAGCTCCTGATTGTCACTCACTTCAATATTGTCCTCAACCAAAGCAATATTTTCCTCAGTCACGTGATCTTCATTCACTTCACTCACTGTCGTTTCCTCCTAAGTTCGCTCATTTAGCAGTTTTAATTAAAAGGTTTGTCTTCACAGTTGAATAAATGTCCTTTCCTTTAATCACTGTATGTTCCTCCCTTTTAATCACGTTGTTTTCCCGCTCCGATGTCCGTCTCCAGTCCTTTTCTGCCGTTCATGACGATGTTAACTCCAGTGGTGGAAAAAGTACCCAATTGTCATACTTGAGTAAAAGTAAAGATACCTTAATAGAAAATGACTCAACTAAATGAGGAAGTCACCCAGTAAAATACTACTTGAGTAAAAGCCTAAAAGTATTTGGTTTTAAATATACTTAAATATCAAAAGTAAATGTAATTGCTAAAATATACCTAAGTATCAAAAGTACAAGTATAAATCATTTCAAATTCCCTACATAAAGCAAACCAGACGATTTTCTTGTTTTTAAAATGTACGTTCAGCCAGGGGCACACTCCAACATTCCAATTTACAAACAAAGCATGTGTGTTTAGTGAGTCCCCCAGATCAGAGGCAGTAGGGATGACCAGGGATGTTCTCTTGATAAATGTGTGAATTGGACCATTTTCTGTCCTGCTAAGCATTCAAAATGTAACGAGTACCTTTGGGTGTCAGAGAAAATGTACGGAGGAAAAAGTACATTATTTTCTTTATGAATGTAGTGAAGTAAAAGTAAAAGTAGTCAAAAATATATATAGTAAAGTCACGTACAGATACCCCAAAAAATTACTTAAGTAGTACGTTAAAGTATTTTTACTTAAGTACTTTACACTACTGGTTAGCTCTCTTTCTTAGCTAGCTCGACTATGCACTTGCCTCTGCTATCAATACACTGTGCTAACATTAGCCTAGACTGGACCACAGAAAATAACCGTTTTAAACAGTTGTAAAATCCCACTTCTTCCAGACCGAATAGTTCCTGTAGATTCAGACTTACTCATCACCAATCTTTTGTTATGTCTCGTGGGTTTCATAACCACGTCTGTATAACAATTCAATAATGATGAGACGGGAGACAGGAATCAGTTCAACCATTTATCTGGAACGTGATCATCTCAACACATACAAACCCCCATGATGCTCTGCAGCACAACCCCAATATACAACAAATACATACATAAGTAAATGGATACTAAACAAAACTCATAGAGGAATTTAAATGTTCAGTTGTAGAAAGTAGGGCCATGGGATAGGGTCAGAAAGGTCAGTATGTTTGATAACTGGTTCCAGAGGTGACATAACAAGCATAAGGTCCATTATAACACAGTGAAGTAGAGGTGGGAGCTAAAAGCAGACATGGACAGTGAGACGGTGTGAGGAGGTCAGGGGTGAAACACTAGATCAGGACAGGTAGAAATGGCAGGGCTGGAAATAGACACAGAGACACATTCTGATCATGGCTCAGACCTGACCTGAGACACCCAAACAGAAGATGCCATAGCAAAGTCCTGTCCAGTAGGCTATATGGGATTTCCTTTCATCAAAATCCAGAACGTGGACATGTGTCCAGTGTGTGTGTCCAGTGTGTGTGTGTGTGTGTGTCCAGTGTGTGTGTGTGTGTGTCCACTGTTTGTGTGTGTGTCCAGTGTGTGTGTCCAATGTGTGTGTGTGTGTGTGTGTGTGTTCAATGTGTTCAGTGTGTTTGTGTCCAGTATGTGTGTGTGTGTCTGTGTGTGTGTGTCCAGTATGTGTGTGTGTGTCTGTGTGTGTGTGTCCAGTGTGTGTGTGTGTGTGTGTGTGTGTGTGTGTCCAGTGTGTGTGTGTGTGTGTGTCCAGTGTGTGTGTGTGTGTGTGTCCAGTGTGTGTGTGTGTCCAGTGTGTGTGTGTGTTTGTGTGTTCAGTGTATGTGTGTCCCCAGTGTGTGTGTGTGTCCAGTGTCCAGTGTGTGTGTGTGTGTCCAGTGTGTGTGTGTGTCCAGTGTGTGTGTGTGTGTCCAGTGTGTGTGTGTGTCCAGTGTGTGTGTGTCTAGTGTGTGTGTGTGTGTGTGTGTGTGTGTGTTTGTGTGTTCAGTGTGTATGTGTGTCCAGTGTGTGTGTGTGTGTGTCCAGTATGTGTGTGTGTGTCCAGTGTGTGTGTGTGTCCAGTGTGTGTGTGTGTCTAGAGTGTGTGTGTGTGTGTGTGTGTGTGTGTGTGTGTGTGTGTGTGTGTGTGTGTGTTCAGTGTGTATGTGTCCAGTGTGTATGTGTATCCAGTGTATGTGTTTGTGTGTGTGTGTGTCCAATGAGTGTGTGTCCAGTGTGTGTGTGTATGTGTTTGTGTTTGTGTCCAGTGTGTGTGTGTGTGTGGTGTGTGTGTGTGTGTGTGTGTGTGTGTGTGTGTGTGTTTGTGTGTGTGTGTGTTCAGTGTGTATGTGTTCAGTGTGTTTGTGTTTGTGTCCAGTGTGTGTGTGTGTGTGTGTGTGTGTGTGTATGTGTGTCCAGTGTGTGTGTGTGTGTGTGTGTCCAGTGTGTGTGTGTGTGTGTCCAGTGGGTGTTCGTTCAGTGTGTGTCTGTGTCCAGTATGTGTGTGTGTGTGTGTGTGTTCAGTGTGTGTGTGTGTGTCCAGTGTGTGTGTGTGTCCAGTATGTGTGTGTGTGTTTGTGTTCAGTGTGTGTGTGTCCCCAGTGTGTGTGTGTGTGTGTGTGTTCAGTGTGTTTGTGTTCACTGCGTGTGTGTATGTGTTCAGTGTGTGTGTGTGTGTGTGTCCTGGGTGTGTGTGTCCAGTGTGTGTGTCCAGTGTGTGTGTGTGTCCTGTGTGTGTGCGTTCAGTATGTGTCTAGTGTGTGTGTGTGTGTGTGGGTTTGTGTGTTTCCAGTGTGTGTGTGTTCAGTGTGTGTTTAGTGTGTGTGTGTGTGTGTTCACTGTGTGTGTGTGTGTGTGTGTGTGTGTGTGTGTGTGTGTGTGTGTGTGTGTGTGTGTGTGTGTGTGTGTGTGTGTGTGTGTGTGTGTGTGTGTGTGTGTGTGTGTGTGTGTGTGTGTGTGTGTGTGTGTCTCCAGTGTGTGTGTGTGTCAGTGTTACCATGGTTATTATTCACAGGGACACTGAGGAGTCAACCTTAACCCTAAACCCTGGATAGAGGGGCTCAGTGAATGTGGTGTAGAATGTGTTCAGGTGGGTCAGTGTGTCAGAGGAGACTCTGTAGAAGGACAGAGTGCCGGCTGGCCAGTCCAGATACACTCCTACTCTGTGGGGGCTGGAGAAGGGGACCTTTATGGGAGTGGACTTATTATTGTGCCAGACAGAGTAACAGTTGTCAAAGCAGGTCAGACTCCAGGACTTGTCATTACATCCAATCCTACAGTCACCATCCCTTCCTTTCCTGCTGATTCCTTTATATGTCACTCCTATATCAACCCATCTCCCACTCCACTCTACCTCCCAGTAACAGCGCCCAGTCAGACCCTCTCTACACAGCACCTGTCTCCAGATCTCAAATCTCTCTGGGTGATCAGGATACGGCTGCTCCTCTATCTTACATGTCACCTTTCTGTTCTCCTCAGACAGAGAGAGGCGTCTGTTTACTGTGTTTAGGTCCAGTGTGAGATCACAGACATCTGATGGATGAAACCAGACACAATATTAGAAATCATCATCATTCACATTAGAATGTTAACTCACTTTTCACTAATTCATTTAATGTAGATGTTTCTAGGTATCAAAAGGAGAAGTGAAGGTAACTTGAGACTTGTTGAATGATCATATGTTATACTGTATGGTAATATAAAACACACTTATTCCCATTAATTACACACACACACACACACACATCATGAACACACACACACTGGACACACACACACCTTCATGAACACACACACACATTTCTATTGTAACAGGAACACGCCACACACACACACAGACACACACATTGTCAAAGCAACTCTTTGTAAACTTTGGTGTCCCTGATTTGTGCTTCTGTAGAACTACATCTGATATTTAATATGACCAAGTAAGTAATTATGGTGGTCTTTGACTTTTACTTCATTTGAATTAAGACCTATTCTTAGTCATATTCTTCACAGCAGTCAACACTCACATTTTCTAAGTCCAGGTTTCATTGTGTTCTCTCCACCATGTTCCACACTGTAGCGGTAAGCAGAAGAACAGACAGTCAATGAGGGATACACATGAACTCACACACACACACACACCTGGACACACACTGGACACACACACACTGGACACACACACTCACACACACACACTGGACACACACACACACACACACACACACACACACACACACTGGACACACACACACACACACACACACACACACACACACCTGGACACACACTGGACACACACACACTGGACACAAACACACAGACAAAGTTATATGCCGACAGTGTGTGTGTGGTGTTTTTGTTTGTCAAGTGTGAGTGTGTGTCCAGTGTGTGTGTGTGTGTGTCCAGTGTGTGTGTGTGTGTCCAGTGTGTGTTTGTGTGTTTGTGTCTAGCGTGTGTGTGTGTACAGTGTGTGTGTGTCCAGTGCGTGTGTGTGTGTGTCCAGTGCGTGTGTGTTTGTAAAGTGTGTGTGTGTGTGTGGTGTGTGTGTGTGTGTGTGTGTGTGTGTTTCCTGTGTGTGTGTGTGTGTGTGTGTGGGGTCCAGTGTGTGTGTGGGTCTAGTGTGTGTGTGTGTGTGTGTGTGTGTGCGTGTGTGTTTCCTGTGTGTGTATGTGTGTGTACAATGTGTGTGTGTGTGTGTGTGTGTGCGTGTGTGTTTCCTGTGTGTGTGTGTGTGTACAATGTGTGTGTGTGTGTGTGTGTGTGTCCAGTGTGTGTGTGTGTGTGTGTAAAGTGTGTGTGTGTGTGTGTCCAGTGTGTGTGTACAGTGTGTGTGTTTCCTGTGTGTGTGTGTGTGTGTGTGTGTCCAGTGTGTGTGTGTTTGTCCAGTGTGTGTGTCCAGTGTGTGTGTGTGTCCAGTGTATGTGTGTGTTTGTCCAGTGTGTGTGTCCAGTGTGTGTGTGTGTGTTTGTCCAGTGTGTGTGTCCAGCGCGTGTGTGTGTGTGTATGTGTGTGTATGCAGTGTGTGTGTTTGTGTGTGTGTGTGTGTGTGTGTGTGTGTGTGTGTGTGTATGTTGTGTGTGTCCTGTGTGTGTGTTTGTGTGTCCAGCGTGTGTGTTTCCTGTGTGTGTGTGTGTGTCCAGTGTGAGTGTGTTTGTCCAGTGTTTGTGTGTGTCCAGTGTGTGGATGTGTGTCCAGTGTGTGGATGTGTGTCCAGTGTGTGTGTGTCCAGTGTGTGTGTGTGTCCAGTGTGTGTGTGTGTGTCCAGTGTGTGTGTGTCCAGTGTGTGGGTGTCCAGTGTGTGTGTGTGTGTCCAGTGTGTGGATGTGTGTCCAGTGTGTGTGTGTGTGTCCAGTGTGTGGATGTGTGTCCAGTGTGTGTGTGTCCAGTGTTAGTCCAAGTGGTGGTAAGAATGTTTGTCTTAACTAGCCTGATAACTCCAACATGTCTGATATGAACATTGACATAAACCCTCTACATACTTGAGTTTCTCCAGTCTGCAGTGTGGATCCTCCAGTCCAGCAGAGAGCAGTCTGTCTCCTGAGTCTCCTGGGTGATTGTAGCTCAGGTCCAGCTCTCTCAGGTGTGAGGGGTTTGACTTCAGAGCTGAGACCAGAGAAGCACAGCCTTCCTCTGTGACTAGACAGCCTGACAGCCTGCAAAGAGTCAAATCATATTAAAACCACAATGCTATTCTTTGGTGGTGAAAATAGAGGCAGTATATTTTTTCAACATTTTCAGATATATCAGTGTCCTGAAACATGCCCTATCTATTCATAAATGAACGTATCATTATTAGAAATTATCATAATATTGCTTGTAGAGAGAAACATTTATAGTACAAATATTTGAGTAGACTGACCAGAGCAGTTTAAAAAGCAGTATCAGTCAAAAGACAGACAGTGAGGTATCAGATTTAGATTGTATTGAGTATACAGTCCACACCATATCTATTTTGACAGTGAAGCTAACATTTTAAATGTGGCTCTGTACTCCAGCATTTTGGATTTGAGATCAAATGTTTCATATGAGGTGACAGTATATAATGTCACCTTTTATTTGAGGGTATTTTCATACATATCAGTTTCACCGTTTAGAAATGAAAGTCTTTATGTATCTATTCCCCCCATTTGAAGAAGTCATAAATATTCTGACCAATTCACTTATAGTGTATTAAAGTAGTCAAATGTTTAGTATTTGGTCCCAAACTCGTTGGTTGCATTTGCAGTTTGTTTTGGTTGTGTTTTGGGTTATGTTTTGCCCAATAGTAACTGAATGGTGGATGATGACTGGATTAATCTTCTGTCTAAGTGAGTAGATAACATGTTTCTAAACACTACTAAATTAATCCTGATAATGTCATGATTAAGAAAAATCATGAATGAATCATGAATAATAATGAGTGAGAAAGTTACAGAGGCTACAACAAAACAGCTAACCTCTCACCATTACCAATAACAGAGGGGGTATGATCCTTGTTCCTCTGTAACTTTCTCATTCATCATCATTCACGATTCATTCATGATTATTCATAATCATGGTAGCATCCACATGAATGCAGAAGTGTTCAGAAACATCTTCTATTCTTCCTAACAATACAAGTGAAGTGACTCCAAAATGACAGGACATTATTAACCATTCAGTTTCTATTGGGGAAAACATCATCCAAAACACAACCAAGACAAACCGCAAATGCATTCAACAAGTTTGTAGAATCACAGGCTTAATGTAATCACTGCAGGTAAGGAATATGGGACCAAATACTAAACTTATGACTACTTTAACACAATATAAGTGAATATGTCCAAATTATTACGACTTTTTCAAATGGGAGAACTAGATACATAAAGTGCTTTCATTTCTAAACAGTAACACAGATACAGTGGGGAGAACAAGTATTTGATACACTGCCGATTTTGCAGGTTTTCCTACTTACAAAGCATGTAGAGGTCTGTAATGTTTATCATAGGTACATTTCAACTGTGAGAGACGGAATCTAAAAAAAAAATCCAGAAAATCACATTGTATGAATTTTAAGTAATTAATTTGCATTTTATTGCATGACATAAGTATTTGATACATCAGAAAAGCAGAACTTAATATTTGGTACAGAAACCTTTGTTTGCAATTACAGAGATCATACGTTTCCTGTAGGTCTTGACCAGGTTTGCACACACTGCAGCAGGGATTTTGGCCCACTCCTCCATACAGACCTTCTCCTGATCCTTCAGGTTTCGGGGCTGTCGCTGGGCAATACAGACTTTCAGCTCCCTCCAAAGATTTTCTATTGGGTTCAGGTCTGGAGACTGGCTAGGCCACTCCAGGACCTTGAGATGCTTCTTACGGAGCCACTCCTTAGTTGCCCTGGCTGTGTGTTTCGGGTCGTTGTCATGCTGGAAGACACAGCCACAACCCATCTTCAATGCTCGTACTGAGGGAAGGAGGTTGTTGGCCAAGATCTCGCAATACATGGCCCCATCCATCCTCCCCTCAATACGGTGCAGTCGTCCTGTCCCCTTTGCAGAAAAGCATCCCCAAAGAATGATGTTTCCACCTCCATGCTTCACGGTTGGGATGGTGTTCTTGGGGTTGTACTCATCCTTCTTCTTCCTCCAAACATGGCGAGTGGAGTTTAGACCAAAAAGCTATATTTTTGTCTCATCAGACCACATGACCTTCTCCCATTCCTCCTCGGGATCATCCAGATGGTCATTGGCAAACTTCAGACGGGCCTGGACATGCGCTGGCTTGAGCAAGGGGACCTTGCATGCGCTGCAGGATTTTAATCCATGACGGTGTAGTGTGTTACTAATGGTTTTCTTTGAGACTGTGGTCCCAGCTCTCTTCAGGTCATTGACCAGGTCCTGTCGTGTAGTTCTGGGCTGATCCCTCACTGTCCTCATGATCATTGATGCCCCACGAGGTGAGATCTTACATGGAGCCCCAGACCGAGGGTGATTGACCGTCATCTTGAACTTCTTCCATTTTCTAATAATTGTGCCAACAGTTGTTGCCTTCTCACCAAGCTGCTTGCCTATTGTCCTGTAGCCCATCCCAGCCTTGTGCAGGTCTACAATTTTATCCCTGATGTCCTTACACAGCTCTCTGGTCTTGGCCATTGAGGAGAGGTTGGAGTCTGTTTGATTGAGTGTGTGGACAGGTGTCTTTTATACAGGTAACGAGTTCAAACAGGTGCAGTTAATACAGGTAATGAGTGGAGAACAGGAGGGCTTCTTAAAGAAAAACTAACAGGTCTGTGAGAGCCGGAATTCTTACTGGTTGGTAGGTGATCAAATACTTATGTCATGCAATAAAATGCAAATTAATTACTTAAAAATCATACAATGTGATTTTCTGGATTTTTGTTTTAGATTCCGTCTCTCACAGTTGAAGTGTATCTATGATACAAATTACAGACCTCTACATGCTTTGTAAGTAGGAAAACCTGCAAAATCGGCAGTGTATCACCTTTGCACATAATCTCTTGCACATCTAGCATTCCAGTGTTAATACTATTGTAATTATTCTGCACTATAGCCTATTTATTGCCTTACCTCCATAACTTGCTACATTTGCACACACTGTATATATATTTTCTGTTGTATTTCTGACTTTATGTTTTTTTTACCCCATATGTAACTCTGTGTTGTTTTTATTGCACTACTTTGCTTTATCTTGGCCAGGTCGCAGTTGTAAATGAGAACCTGTTCTCAACTGGCTTACCTGGTTAAATAAAGGTGAAATAAAATAAAATAAAAGTATCAAATACCTGTTCTCCCCACTGTATGTATGAAAATATCCTCAAATAAAAGGTGACATTATATACTGTCGCCTAATATGAAACATTATATCTCAAATCCAAAATGCTGGAGCATAGCGCCCAATTAAAAACACTAAGCTTCACTGTCCAAACACATATGGTGTGGACTATGTGTGCCTGGTAAACACATGTGGATCTGGTGAACAGTTATCACTTGTTGACCAACTACAGGAATACTGACCTCAGAGTCTCCAGTTTACAGTGGGGATTCCCCAGTCCAGCAGAGAGCAGCTTCACTCCTGAATCCTTCAGGTCATTGTTACTCAGATCCAGCTCTCTCAGGTGTAAGGGGTTTGACTTCAGAGCTGAGACCAGAGAAGCACAGCCTTCCTCTGTGACTAGACAGACTGACAGCCTGCAAGAGTAAAATCATATTAAAATCACACTGCTATTCTTTGGTGGTGAAAATAGTGGCAGTATATTTATTCAACATTTTCAGATACATCAGAGTCCTGAAACCTGCCATATCTATTCATATATGTATATATACACTACCAGTAAAATGTTTGAACACACCAACTCATTCAGTTTTTAAAACATTTTAAAAACTATTTTAGAATATTAGTGAAGACATCAAAACTATGAAATAACACGTATGGAATCATATAGTAACCAAAATATATGTTATATTTCAGATTCTTCAAATAGACCCTTTGCCTTGATGACAGCTTTGCACACGCTTGGCATTCTCTCAACCAGCTCATGAGCTAGTCACCTGGAATGCATTTCAATTAACAGGTGTGCCTTCTTAAAAGTTAATTTGTGGAATTTCTTTCCTTCTTAATGTGTTTGAGCCAACCATTTGTGTTGTGACAAGATAGGGGGGGGGGGGGTATACAGAAGATAGCCCTATTTGGTAAAAGACCAAGTCCACATTATGGCAAGAACAGCTCAAATAAGCAAAGAGAAATGACAGTCCATCATTACTTTAAGACATGAAGGTCAGTCAATACGGAACATTTCAAGAACTTTGAAAGTGTCTTCAACTAAAGTCACAAAAAACATCAAGCGCTATGATGAAACTGGCTCTCATGAGGACCGTCACAGGAATGGAAGTTCCTAAGTTCATTAGAGTTACCAGCCTCAGAAATTGCGGCCCAAATAAATGCTTCACAGAGTTCAAGTCACAGACACATCTCAACATCAACTGTTCAGAGGGGACTGTATGAATCAGGCTTTCATGGTCGAATTGCTGCAAAAAAATCACTACTAAAGGACACCAATAAGAAGAAGAGACCTGCTTGGGCCAAGAAACACGAGCAATGGACATTAGACCGGTGGACATTTGTCCTTTGGTCTGGAGTCCAAATTGGAGATTTTTGGTTCCAACCACCGTGTCTTTGTGAGAAGCGGTGTGGTTGAACGGATGATCTTCGCATGTGAAGTTCCCACCGTAAAGCATGGAGGAGGAGGTGTGATGGTGTGGGGGTGCTTTGCTTGTGACACTGTCTGTGATTTATTTCGAATTCAAGGCACACTTAACCAGCATGGTTA
Source organism: Coregonus sp. 'balchen' (assembly GCA_902810595.1). NCBI lineage: Eukaryota > Metazoa > Chordata > Actinopteri > Salmoniformes > Salmonidae > Coregonus > Coregonus sp. 'balchen'. The sequence continues at coordinate 1,848,686 of LR778271.1, forward strand.
CCACAGCATTCTGCAGCGATACGCCATCCCATCTGGTTTGGGCTTAGTGGGACTATCATTTGTTTTTCAACAGGACAATGACCCAACACACCTCCAGGCTGTGTAAGGAGAGTGATTGAGTGCTGCATCAGATGACCTGGCCTCCATAATCACCCGACCTCAACCCAATTGAGATGGTTTTGGATGAGTTGGACGGGCCCAAAGTGAAGGAAAAGCAGCCAACAAGTGCTCAGCATATGTGGGAACTCCTTCAAGACTGTTCGAAAAGCATTCCAGGTGAAGCTGCTTGAGAGAACGCCAAGAGTGTGCAAAGCTGTCATCAAGGCAAAGGGTGGCTATTTAAAGAATTTCAAATGTAAAATATATTTTGATTTGTTTAACACTTTTTTGGTTACTACATGATTCCATATTTGTTATTTCATAGTTTTGATGTCTTCACTATTATTCTACGATGTAAAAAATAATAAAAATAAAGAAAAACCCTTGAATGAATAGTGTTGTCCAAACGTTTGACTGGTACTGTTATAAATAATTAATGTATCATTATTAACAGTAGATAACATGTTTCTAAACACTACTCAATTAATCCTGTGTGGTGTGTGTCCAGTGGTGGGTGTGTGTGCTGTGTGTGTGTGTGTGTGGGTGTGTGTGTGTGTGTGTGTGTGTGTGTGTGTGTGTGTGTGTGTGTGTGTGTGTGTGTGTGTGTGTGTGTGTGTGTGTGTGTGTGGTGTGTGTGTGTGTGTGTGTGTGTGTGTGTGTGTGTGTGTGTGTGTGTGTGTGTGTGTGTGTGTGTGTGTGTGGTGTCCAGTGTGTGTGTCCAGTGTGTGTGTTTGTTTCCAGTGTGTGTGTATTCATTGAGTGATACAGGAATACTGACCTCAGAGTCTCCAGTTTACAGTGGGGATTCCCCAGTCCCGCAGAGAGCAGCTTCACTCCTGAATCCTTCAGGTCATTGTTACTCAGATGCAACTCTTTCAGGTGTGAGGGGTTTGACTTCAGAGCTGAGACCAGAGAAGCACAGCCTTCCTCTGTGACTAGACAGCCTGACAGCCTGCAAAGAGTCAAATCATATTAAAACCACACTGCTATTCTTTGGTGTTGAGTAATTTTCTTTCTGAGTGAGTAGATAACATGTTTCTAAACACTACTAAATTAATCCTGATGATGCCATGATTGAGAAAGATCATGAATGAATCATGAATAATAATGAGTGAGAAAGTTACAGAGGCTACAACAAAACATACTAACCTCTCACCATTAACCTCAAATAAAAGGTGACATTCTGATCTGTTGCCTAATATGAAACATTCAATCTCAAATCCAAAATGCTGGAGCATAGCACCAAATTAAAAACACTAAGCTTCACTGTCCAAACACATATGATGTGGACTATGTGTGCCTGGTAAACACATGTGGATCTGGTGAACAGTCATCACTTGTTGACCAACTACCTAAGAATAGTAAAGCCCCCTTTACTGGCTCAAACAGCCGACCAATTAGCCTGTTACCAACCCTTAGTAAACTATTGGAAAAAATTGTGTTTGACCAGATACAATGCTATTTTACTGTAAACAAATTGACAACAAACTTTCAGCATGCTTATAGAGAAGGACATTCAACAAGCACAGCACTTACACAAATGACTGATTATTGGCTGAGAGAAATTGATGATAAAAAGATTGTGGGGGCTTTTTTGTTAGACTTCAGCACAGCTTTTGACATTATCGATCATAGTCTGCTGCTGGAAAAACGTATGTGTTATGGCTTTACACCCCTTGCTATATTGTGGATAAAGAGTTACTTGTCTATCAGAACACAGAGGGTGTTCTTTAATGGAAGCCTCTCAAACATAATCCAGGTAGAATCAGGAATTCCCCAGGGCAGCTGTCTAGGCCCCTTACTTGTTTCAATCTTTACTAATGACATGCCACTGGCCTTGAGTAAAGCCAGTGTGTCTATGTATGCGGATGACTCAACACTATACACGTCAGCTACTACAGCAACTGAAATAACTGCAACACTTAACAAAGAGTTGCAGTTAGTTTCAGAATGGGTGGCAAGGAATAAGTTAGTCCTGAATATTTCCTAAACTAAAAGCATTGTATTTGGGTCAAATCATTCACTAAACCCTAAACCTCAACTACATCTCGTAATGAATAATGTGGAAATTGAGCAAGTTGAGGTGACTAAACTGCTTGGAGTAACCCTGGATTGTAGACTGTCATGGTCAAAGCATTTTGATACAGCAGTAGCTAAGATGGGGAGAACTATGTCTGTACAACACTATCAACAAGGCAGGTCCTCCTCCAAGGTGACATTCTGTTCTGTCGCCTAATATGAAACATTCTATCTCAAATCCAAAATGCTGGAGCACACAAACACACACACACACACACATACCCCACAAGACATGCCACCAGAGGTCTCTTCAGTCCCCAAGTCCAGAACAGACTATGTGAGGCGCACAGTACTACATAGAGCCATGACTACATGGAACTCTATTCCACATCAGGTAACTGATGCAAGCAGTAGAATCAGATTTCAAAAATAGTTAAAAATACACCTTGTGGAACAGCGGGGACTGTGAAGAGACACACACACACAGGTACAGACACACATACATATAGACACTCACTCTACACACACGTACACATGGATGTTTTATTGTAAATATGTGATAGTGGAGTAGTGGCCTGAGGGAACACACTAAATGTATTGGGTAAAGTGTTATGAAATATAATGTAATGTAATATTTTAAATTGTACATAACTGCCTTAATGTTGCAGGACCCCAGGAAGAGTAATGGGGGATCCTTAATAAATACAAATACAAATACAGGAATACTGACCTCAGAGTCTCCAGTTTACAGTGGGGATCCCCCAGTACAGCAGAGAGCAGCTTCACTCCTGAATCCTTCAGGACATTGTTACTCAGATCCAGCTCTCTCAGGTGTGAGGGGTTTGACTTCAGAGCTGAGACCAGAGAAGCACAGCCTTCCTCTGTGAGTCCACAGAATGACAGCCTGACAAAGAAATCATCATGATTTCACAAACACACTGTTAATTTAACACCAGTAGTGTAGAAGGACAATGGCAGATGCATTTGGTTTATTCTCTTAAACAACATATAGATTCATCTTCCGTCTCCTAGAATTGTATGGTCATATTGTTATACTAATGTGAACACCAATGCACTGATTCAGCAAGCTTTTCAATTTAATATGATATATGATATACAAATTATAATACATATATTTTTCTAAACTGAATATTTCTTCCTGATGATTAGTACTTAAATGTCATTTTATGTACTCACAGAGCAGCTCTGGAGGCTTTGACCACTGGCAGCAGCCTCAGAAGACCTTCCTCTGATCTTGAGTATTTCTTCGGGTCAAACACATCCAGCTCCTTTTCTGAAGTCAGCAACACAAAGACCAGAGCTGACCACTGTGCAGGTGACAGTTTAGTTTCTGAGAGACTTCCTGGTCTCAGGTAGCTTTGGATCTCCTCCGCTAGAGAATGGTCTTTCAGTTCATTCAGACAGTGGAACAGATTGATGCACCTCTCTGGAGAGGGATTCTCCCTGATCTTCTCCTTGATGTACTTGACTGTTTCTTCATGGCTCTGTGAGCTGCTTCTTGTCTTTGTCAGTAGACCTCGTAAGTGCTTCTGATTGGACTCCAGTGAGAGGCCCAGAAGGAAGCGGAGGAAAAGGTCCAGGTTTCCTGTCTCACTTTGTAAGGCTTTATCCACAGCACTCTTGTAGACAGTAACTTCAGTAACTTGTGGTTCGGCCATTAGATTCTCATTGTTGTTGATGAATGAGAGGAACACATATACAGCAGCCAGAAACTCCTGAATGCTCAGATGCACGAAGCAGTACACCTTGTCCTCATAAAGCACACATTCCTCTTTAAAGATCTGTGTGCACAATCCTGAGTACACTGATGCTTCATTGACATCAATGCCAGCCTCTTTCAGGTCTTCTTCATAGAAAATCAGATTGCCATTCACAAGCTGTTGAAAAGCCAGTTTTCCCAGTGACAGAATGCTCTCTTTATTCCAGTGTGGACCTGTCTCTTCTTTCCCAAGATACTTTTCATTCTTCTGTTTGGTATGAAACTCCACAAGGTGTGAGTACATCTCAGTCAGAGTCTTGGGCATCTCTTCTCTCTTATGTTTCAGCATGTGTTCAAGGACTATTGCAGAAATCCAACAGAAGACTGGAGTGTGGCACATGATGTGGAGGCTCCTTGAGGTCTTTATGTGTGAGATGATTCTGCTGGCCATGTCCTCATCACTGAATCTCTTCCTGAAGTACTCCTCCTTCTGTGGGTCATTGAACCCTCGTACCTCTGTCACCTGGTCAACACACCCTGAAGGGATCTGATTGGCTGCTGCAGGTCGGGTAGTTATCCAGAGGAGAGCAGAGGGAAGCAGATTTCCCTTGATGAGATTTGTCAGCAGAACATCCACTGAGGTTGACTCTTTGACGTCACAACAGATCTTGTTCTTCTGGAAGTCTAGGGGCAGTCGGCACTCATCCAGACCATCAAAGATGAACAGAACTTTGTACTTGTCATAGTTGGAGATTCTTGATTCTTTGGTTTCCATTGAGAATTGATTGAGAAGTTCAATCAAAGTGTGTTTTTCCCCTTTCATCAAATTCAGCTCCCGAAAAGGGAATGAAAATACAAATTGGACATCCTGATTTGCTTTTCCTTCAGCCCAGTCTAGAATGAACTTCTGCACAGAGACTGTTTTTCCAATGCCAGAGACTCCCTTTGTCAGCACAGTTCTGATACGTTTGTCTTGTCCAGTTAAGGGTTTGAAGATGTCGTTACATTTGACTGCAGTCTCTGGTCTTGCTTGTTTCCTGGTTGTTGTCTCAATCTGTCTCAGCTCATGTTCATTATTGACCTCTCCTGTTCCACCCTCTGTGATGTAGAGCTCTGTGTAGATCTTATTGAGAAGTGTTGGGTTTCCTTGTTTAGCGATCCCCTCAAATACACATTGAAACTTCTTCTTTAGATTAGATTTGAGTTCACGTTGGCAAATCATAGCAAGCTCATCTGAATTAAGAAATAACACAGAGGATATTAATATTATGTCTGTTTTAATGCCTACAGTATTGTAAGACTGTGTTATAAAGTTGTAAATTATAATCATAAATTCTCTTAACTGACAGTATAAATGTGTAAATGTTTTCATAATGCATTCCACACTGGAGTGACTGATTCTATGATTATCATTATTATTATTATTATTATTATTGACGGCATCATTAATGTTGTCTCCCTCTGTCTAAATTAATCACCACAACACATCCCTGATGCTACAACATGAGGTCACTAGGTGTTGTGTTAAGGCTGCTACAATATCATTGAGTTACACAGCTACTTTCGCTGTACTTTAGCTACAACTTTTAAATGTTTGTTATAAAACAGCATTCAACATGAGGCAGACAGCTCTTACTTTTCTCCAGTGTGTCAGCAAGCTCCTTCTGGTTCATTTTCCTCAGGACGTGCAGTGTGATCTTCAGAGCCCCCTCTCTGGCACTGCTCTCCTGCTTCTCATCTTCAGCATCCACCACTTCCTTATCCTGCTTCTGACTCTCAAAGCCTTCTGGGAGTTCTGGACTAAGAATCCTCTTGAACATCTTCAGCTCGTTCTTCACAAATGTCATAATATTCTCTTCAAGCAACTGAAATAAATAAAGTAAATAAGTTAAGCAAGAGAAGAAATGCTTTCTCATGAACACATTAATGAATGATTGACAGATCAACTTTACTTGAGGTAAACAAAAACAAATGTACATAACAGGACCACATACACTGAATATGGAGGCCAGGTCTGTTTGATGACTCTGGGAAGACTGACCACTGAGAATCTCTGACTCTGATCTCTCCTGTTGGTTTCTGTGGACAAAACATGAGATTACATTTCCTCATCCAGGGAGTGCACACACACACACACACACACACACACACACACACACACACACACACACACACACACACACACACACACACACACACACACACACACACACACACACACACAGGGAGGGAATGTAGTGTTTGTTTAATATTGTTTTAGGACTATGAAAATGGAAAAAAGGATTCGCCAATGGATTATGAAAACAACAAAAATAAATGGGAAAATGGGAGAGGAGAAATGATTAGAGACAGTGTTGTTTAACTCACTGACCATGACCCATGAGTTATTCCTACCTTTGTTCAGTAGAAAAGTCTCCCTCTCTAAACCATATAGGAAGTTGCATAGACTGGTCACTCTTCATGGACACACAGCTGGGTACAGGGGAGGCTGGTCTCTCCTGCTTGATTGGACTTCAACACAACAGAGACAAACATTACATCTCTCATCTACTCTGAGTTCAGATGGGGAAACAGAGGAAGAGTTTCATTCCAAAACGCTATATATCCATTTTCAGAAATGTTCGTAAATTAACTTCTATTGTTTAAAGAAATTATCAAATAAATGGTTGTGTTTTCTCACTATCTAATCATGGCAGGGGGGTTCTCAAAGACAGACATGTGTTTGTTTAAAATCGATCACTTAATGGCTTCATTTCAGAGAGACAAATGTTGTTTTTGCATTATGCTATATACCTCCCTCCCTCTCAGAGAAACAAGTAGTACTGATAGATTTTACACTGTTAAATGTAACAAATGAAATGTAACAAATAACTACATTTTTAATAAAGTACAAATGATACACTTGTGACATCAATATTTAAATAATTTAAAAAAGTAATTCAATACAGTAATATGAGATCTGTATGTAAAACATTTACATTTGACATTTAGCAGATGTATTTTATCCAGGGTCCGGATTCCCAAAATCATTTTAAGGCCAAGTTCATCATTAGAATCTTCTAGGAGCATTGTTAAATCTCTGAGCTGTTTCCAAAAAATCATCGTTATTAACGTTGCACTTGAAAACGCTCGTAATCTAACACCTGCCTCAGACCACTCGTAGAACAGCTGAGTGAGTCGTTAGATGCTTTTTTGCCCTTCCGCGTGACTTTATCCACAGAAGATCTCTGCTAAACATAGAATCACATGGTTTATCCGTCTCTCTGTGATGCCGATAGATTCAGAACAAAGTTGAGTACAAATACAAAGTTGACAATGTCTTTGCAATTGATTCAAACAAGGGAAGTACACAAATTTGCTTCAAATGAAAACTGAGATGACTGCATTAAAAGATAAACAGTAGGCTATAGGCCTATTCCAATCATATTGAAATATATTCAATGTTCAATATATTTCGTTCTATTTTGCTACTTGTAGGCTACTGTCTGTAATCTGTCTCAATATATTTCATGATATGTAGCCTAACATGTGCGCAATGATGTTCCGAATCTGTGATTTAGTGCATTTTTAGAATAAACTACCTCAATATTTGCAGCCGTAGGTAGTAATATCTTTCTAGAAGCTGATCCATGGTCAGCATTGTGAAATAATTATAATGTTAAGGAAAGATTTTAATGGAGAAAACTGATCCGAGAGCAGCGCTCCCCTTCTTTCGATCCTATCAGTATCGATACATGCTCCACCGGACGTGATACCTTGCCGTGCTCTGATCCAGTTTCTACTGGTCTGCCTGCGGATATGGAACTCTGACCTGTTCACCGGACGTGCGACCTTGTCCCGAACCTGCTGTTTCGACCCTCTCTCTCTCTCCCTACCACACCTGCTGTCTCGACCTCTGAATGCTCAGCTATGAAAAGCCAACTGACATTTACTCCTGAGGTGCTGACCTGTTGCACCCTCTATAACCACAGTGATTATTATTTGACCCTGCTGGTCATCTATGAACATTTTAAAATCTTGAAGAACGATCTGTCCTTAATGGCCATATACTCTTATAATCTCCACCCGGCACAGCCAGAAGATGACTGGCCACCCTTCAGAGCCTGGTTCCTCTCTAGGTTTCTTCCTAGGTTCTTGCCTTTCTAGGGAGTTTTTCCTAGCCACCGTGCTTCTACATCTGCATTGCTTGCTGTTTGGGGTTTTAGGCTGGGTTTCTATATAAGCACTTTGTGACAACTGCGGATGTAAAAAATTATAATTGGGTACTCATATTAAGCAGACCAGGCTAGGGTTTAGGGTTTGAGAAGTCAAAGAAGTAAAAATGACTTCCTTAGTTGTTGGTTTATTTAGCAAAAAAATGTTTCTTAATTACTTTTTAAAAAACTCTGCATTGTTGGTTAAGGGCTCGTCAGTAAGCATTTCACTGTAAGGTTGAATGCATGCTGTATTCGGCGCATGTGACAAATCACATTTGGTTTGATTGATTTGTTCATTTTCTAAATGTTCTGTCTTCAGTAGTTGAACACATTATTACTCCAACCTCGTGAAAGTGACAAACTGACACGTTTTCATGTTAGTCAAAAACAACTTTATATGGAAGGAGTGCCTTTGATTTGACGGCCTGCACATGCGCAGTACGGCGTGAGACGACCGTTTGACCTGATGACATGTTTTTACACATGAGCTTCAAATTAAATCAAATTAAATTGTATTTGTCACATGCGCCGAATACAAAAGGGGTACACTTTACCGTGAAATGCTTACTTACGAGCCATTTCCCAACAATGCAGTTAAAAAGTAACAAAATTAGTTAAATAAAAAAAGGAAATAGTAACACATTAAAATATCAATAATGAGGCTATAAGGAGTACCAATACTGAGTCAATGTGCAGGGTACCAGGTAGTTGAGGTAATATGTACATGTAGGTAGGGGTAAAAGTGACTAGTCAATCAGGATAGAGATTACATCTCCTCATCCAGGGAGTGCACACACACACACACACACACACACACACACACACACACACACACACACACACACACACACACACACACACACACACACACACACACGAGCACTGGACACAGTATGCTTACATTATTATTGGATCTGATTTTAATAGCTAACATCTCGATGGCCACAATAAATAGATATGCCGATAGTGGACAACCTTGTTTCACTCCTCTTGACAGTTTAAAACTTTCTGAGAAATAGCCATTATTTACTATTTTACACATAGGGTTACTATACATGATTTTGACCCATTTTATAAGAGATTCTCCAAAATTGAAATGCTCCAGGCATTTATATATAAATTCCAGTCGAACTTTATCAAATGCCTTTTCGAAGTCTGCTATGAATAGCAGGCCTGGTTTCCCATATTTTCCATAGTGTTCTATTGTTTCCAATACTTGCCTTATATTATCTCCAATGTATCTTCCATGTAAAAAACCTGTCTGATTAGAATGAATAATATCCGACAATACCTTTTTAATTCTATGCGCTATACATTTTGCTAGGATTTTTGCATCACAACACTGAAGTGTAAGGGGCCTCCAATTTTGTAAATGGACTGGATCTTTATATTTTCCACTTGTATCCTGTTTCAGTAATAATGAGATCAGACCTTCTTCTTGAGTGTCAGATAATCTACCATTTACATAGGAGTGGTTAAAACATGCTAATAACGGTCCTCTTAGTATATCAAAAAAGGTTTGGTATACCTCGATTGGTATGCCATCCAACCCTGGAGTTTTCCCGGACTTAAAGTCTTTAATTGCATCCAGAAGTTCCTCCTCTGTAATTTCACCTTCACATGAGTCTTTCTGTGTGGCTGTTAATTTGACATTATCAATAGAAAAAAAATCTCTACAATTAGCTTCAGTTAGAGGAGATGGAGGCGACTGAAAAGAAAACATATGCTTAAAATACTTTGTTTCTTCCTTCAAAATATCATTAGGTGAATTATGGGTGACTCCGTCAATTGTAACCAGTTTCATTAAGTTCTTTTTGGTAGCATTCCTATGTTGAAGATTAAAAAAGAATTTTGTGCATTTTTCCCCATATTCCATCCAGTTTGCTTTATTTTTATAATATATTACACTAGATCTTTCTTGAATAAGTTTTTCCATTTCTTTTTGTTTTTCCTCTAATTTATTCTGAGCCTCTATGTTACAGTTTTTATTGCCATCTATCTGTTCTGTTAGACTTTCTATTTCCTTTCTTAGTATAAACTCTTTTGACCTAAATTGCTTTTGTTTTCGAGATGAGTACTGAATTGCATGGCCTCTAAAGGCACATTTAAAGGTGTCCCATACAATAAGGGGATTCGCTGTACCTATGTTATGTTGGAAAAAGTCAGTTATAAATTCCTTTGTTCTAATTATAAATAAATTATCATCTAATAGGCTTTGATTAAATTTCCAATATCCTCGCCCACGTGGAAATTCAGTCAGAGTAATGTATATGCCTATTATATGATGGTCCGACCGCATTCTGTCCCCTATCAACACTTTTTTTTACTTTTGGTGCCAACGAGAATGAGATAAGAAAGAAGTCAAGACGACTAGCTTGATTCAGTCACCGCCATGTATATCTCACTAGATCAGCATATTTAAGCCTCCATATATCTACTAGTTCTAATGTATCCATGACATTCTCAATTTCCTTAAGAGCATGTGGGTGATTGTTTGTGGTGTGATTTCCTTTTCGGTCCATTGAGCTATTTAAAACAGTATTATAATCCCCCACCATAATAATATTGTCTTGAGTTGCTTGCAGGCTTGATAATTTATTATATATATTGTCAAAGAATTGTGGATCATCATTATTTGGTCCGTAAAGGTTAATGAGCCATATCTGTTTATGGTCCAATACCATATTTAAAATAATCCATCTACCTTGCGTATCTATTTGGACAATTTGCACATTCGGATCGAAATTACTATTAATTAATATCATCACCCCTTTTGAATTTCTTTGCCCATGGGAGAAGTATATTTCCCCCCCCCCCCCATTCTTTTTTCCACGCTACTTCATCTCGAATTGTTGAATGAGTTTCCTGTATACAATAGATATTATATTCCTTCTCTTTGAGCCATGTAAATATTGTTCTTCTTTTGTTATTATCAGCTAAGCCATTACAATTATAACTGGCTATACTTATTTCACCATACACCATAATGAGATACAAGTTTCAAGTCTATTTATCATTATATATGTTTGTAAATTTACCAATAAAAAATAGCGTAATGATTGAGTGTCCATATAGCTGTACCGTGATATTTGCATTGCTACGGAGTAACCCTTCAATTGTTCTCCACTAATTCCCCCGCTAAAGCCCCTCCCCATCCCAAGTTGGGCCGTCATCCCAGTGATCAGCATCCCCCCCACGTCCCTCCGGATCCCTAAGGCCCCGAGAGGCCAGGACCCATCCATCGAAAACAGCACACAGTGCCACCCACAAAACAGAAGCAGGTTAACCGCCAAAAGCATTTCCAATGCTTTCACCTCTATATATATATATCTATATAACTATTTTTTTATTTTTTATTATGCATATCCTATTTTCCATCATTATCAATTAATATGCGTAATAATGTCGGCAGTTCACGCATAGGATTCTAACATATAACCAGGATTGCCATTGTATTACATTTAATTCATTGACAAGCAATTATTATCCTAGCAAATAATTCCCGCGGTCCATCCCATACCCCCCCCCCCCCAACATCCCCACCCCCCCCACAACAGATGCCAGACAAGCACACACGCACATACTCACATACTCCAACACACTCAACCCCCCTCCTCCACAATCCACCATAAAATCCGATACTCAACGGCTGTTATATCCCAGAGCCCAACTCGAGAAATAACTTGATCTACGAGTGCACATACAGTTAAAGCTGATTGAGAAAGCATGCAGATTGAGCAGAAATTGATAACAATGTGAGATTTGATTAATCTACTTAATCTATGTCAAGTCCTAGGTGATGGAGATCAGATCCACCCTCTTCACCTGAGACACAAACACTCTGATCCCCTGTTGTAACCATTTTCCCAAGCATCTCCATGCGGTCAGACCTTTGATTATTTTGTGCCACCTGGGCCACAATGATAAACCCCCTCTCTGATTGTCCGAGTGTGACCCCCTCCCCATGGGTTACTGCAGCCAGTGTTGCCAGCACTGCCACTACCTGGGTGGGCGTACCCCACCGGAATCCCCACCGGCTAGGTAAAAGGTTGTCAAGGTTCTCATTAGCAGCTTTGAGAATGTCCTTGTATAATGCTCTCCCATCAGGGGGCTCTGGCTTTGTAGGACCAACCCTGCCAGGCAGGCTCAGAATCTTGAGGGGGCAGTGCTGCTCTAGTAGGTCTCTGACCGCATTTATTTCTCTGTTTAGGCTGCATATTCACAGCAGGTCCATAAAATAGATGGGAACTTCTCTTTGGTGTATGGGTCGCTCAGGTGGGTGTCCAGGTTATAGGGTTAAGGATCTTTCCATCATGATAGGACAATGAGTAATTAGATTAGATGTATACTATATTTAAAAATGTATATCCCTCATCTACACAAAATTGAAAGCTCTCTCTCTCACTACCCCTGTTCATAGACCCCCGGTCGGCTCTGGGATATGAATGTAGTGTTTGTTTAATATTGTTTTAGGACTATGAAAATGGAAAAAAGGATTCACCAATGGATTATGAAAACATCAAAAATAAATGGGAAAATGGGAGAGGAGAAATGACTAGAGACGGTGTTGTTTAACTCACTGACCATGACCCATGAGTTCTTCTTACCTTTGTTCAGTAGAAAAGTCTCCCTCTCTAAACCATATAGGAAGTTGCATAGACTGGTCACTCTTCATGGACACACAGCTGGGTACAGGGGAGGCTGGTCTCTCCTGCTTGATTGGACTTCAACACAACAGAGACAAACATTACATCTCTCATCTACTCTGAGTTCAAATGGGGAAACAGAGGAAGAGTTTCATTCCAAAACGCTATATATCCATTTTCAGAAATGTTCGTAATTTAACTTCTATTGTTTAAAGAAATTATCAAATAAATGGTTGTGTTTTTTCACTATCTAATCATGGCAGGGGGTTTTCAATGACAGACATGTGTTTGTTTAAAATCGATCACTTAATGGCTTCATTTCAGAGAGACAAATGTTTTTTTTTGCAAAATGCTATATATCTGCCTCACTCTCAGAGAAACAAGTAGTACTGATATATTTTACACAGTTAAATGTAACAAATAACTACATTTTTAATAAAGAACTGTACAAATGATACACTTGTGACATCAATATTTAAATATTTTTAAAAAATAATTCAATACAGTAATATGAGATCTGTATGTAAAACATTTACATTTGACTTTTTAGTCATTTAGCAGATGTATTTTATCCAGGGTCTGGATTCCCAAAATCATTTTAAGGCCAAGTTCATCATTAGAATCTTCGTAGGTGTCACGATCGTTGATAGATGAAGCGGACCAAGGCGCAGCGTGATAAGCGTATATACTTTATTGAGTACACACACGAACCAAAACAATAAACAAACGATACGTGAAGTCCTAGGTTACAACACAAACCTTTCGGAACAAGATCCCACAACGTAACATGCCAACAGGCTGCCTAAGTATGGTCCCCAATCAGAGACAATGAGCTACAGCTGTCTCTGATTGGGAACCACCCTGGCCAACATAGAAATACACGATCTAGAACGACAAACCTAGAAAACTAAACAAGGAAAAATCCACACCCTGGCTCAACATTTAATAGTCCCCAGAGCCAGGGCGTGACAGTACCCCCCCCCCCAAAGGCGCGGACTGCGACCGCGCCAACCAAACACAAGAGGGTAGGGGCCGGATGGGCATTCCGCCTCGGCGGCGGATCCGGCTCCGGGCGTGACCACCACACTCTCTCTACCCCCCCTGTTGCGCCCCTGGTCTGGTCTGGCCCCGCTGGCCGGAGCTGGACTGAACACCGGTGGAGCGGATTGCTCTGGCTCCGGCGTGGAGCAGCTGACCGGTGCCGGACCAGGCACCGGTGGAACAGGCCGGACCGTGCCGGACTGACGACGCACACCACTGGCTTGGTGCGGGGAGCAGGAACGGGCCGGACCGGGCTGACGACGCGCACCACTGGCTTGGTGCGGGGAGCAGGAACGGGCCGGACCGGGCTGACGACGCGCACCACTGGCTTGGTGCGGGGAGCAGGAACGGGCCGGACCGGGCTGACGACGCGCACCACTGGCTTGGTGCGGGGAGCAGGAACAGGCCGGACCGGGCTGGCGACGCGCACCACTGGCTTGGTGCGGGGAGCAAGAACGGGCCGGACCGGGCTGACGACGCGCACCACAGGCTTAGTGCGGGGAGCAGGAACGGGCATGACCATACTGGGAACACACACCACTGGCCTTGTGCGGGAATCAGGAACGGGCCGGACCGGACTGGTGACACACACCACTTGCTTCGTGCGAGGAGCGGGACTGGGTTTCCTCATAAACCTCCGCTCCCTCTGCTGCCTAACCAGCTCCTCTCGCCGTGCCTCTACACTCTCCTTCTCCCTCGTGACCAGTGGCCCCCGTAACCTGGCGGCCTCCTCTGTTAACCTGCTGAACTGCTCTATCGCGGCCTCCTGCTGCCTCGTCGTCCACGGCGTGAGCCCCCCCCTAACATTTTTTTGGGCTTGTCTATCCCCCGTGAACATGGCCTACATGGCTCTCACCAGACTCTCACTCTTCTCCTCCCAAGTCCATCCTCTCTCCTCTTCACGCTGCTTGATCCAGTCGTGGTGGGATCTTCTGTCACGATCGTCGATAGATGAAGCGGACCAAGGCGCAGCGTGATAAGCGTACATACTTTATTGAGTACACACACGAACCAAAACAATAAACAAACGATACGTGAAGTCCTAGGTTACAACACAAACCTTTCGGAACAAGATCCCACAACGTAACATGCCAACAGGCTGCCTAAGTATGGTCCCCAATCAGAGACAACGAGCTACAGCTGTCTCTGATTGGGAACCACCCTGGCCAACATAGAAATACACGATCTAGAACGACAAACCTAGAAAACGAAAGAAGGAAAAATCCACACCCTGGCTCAACATTTAAGAGTCCCCAGAGCCAGGGTGTGACAGTAGGAGCATTGTTAAATCTCTGAGCTGTTTCCAAAAAAACATCGTTATTAACGTTGCACTTGAAAACGGTCGTAATCTAACACCTGCCTCAGACCACTCGTAGAACAGCTGAGTGAGACGTTAGATGCTTTTTTTGCCCTTCCGCGTGACTTTATACACAGAAGATCTCTGCTAAACATAGAATCACATGGTTTATCCGTCTCTCTGTGATGCCGATAGTTTCAGAACAAAGTTGACTACAAATACAAAGTTGACAATGTCTTTGCAATTGATTCAAACAAGGGAAGTACACGAATTTGCTTCAAATTAAAACTGAGATGACTGCATTAAAATATAAACAGTAGGCTATAGGCCTATTTCAATCATATTGAAATGTATTCAATGTTCAATATATTTCGTTTTATTTTGCTACTTGTAGGCTACTGTCTGTAATTTGTCTCAATATATTTCATGATATGTAGCCTAACATGTGAACAATGATGTGCCGAATCTGTGATTTAGTGCATTTTTAGAATAAACTACCTCAATATTTGCAGCCGTAGGTAGTAATATCTTTCTAGAAGCTGATCCGTGGTCAGTATTTGTTAAATAATTATAATGTTAAGGAAAGATTTTAATGGAGAAAAACTGATCCGAGAGCAGCGCCCACCTTCTTTCGATCCTATCAGTATCGATACATGCTCCACCGGACGTGATACCTTGCCGTGCTCTGATCCAGTTTCTGCTGGTCTGCCTGCGGATATGGAACTCTGACCTGTTCACCGGACGTGCGACCTTGTCCCGAACCTGCTGTTTCGACCCTCTCTCTCTCTCCCTACCACACCTGCTGTCTCGACCTCTGAATGCTCAGCTATGAAAAGCCAACTGACATTTACTCCTGAGGTGCTGACGTGTTGCACCCTCTATAACCACAGTGATTATTATTTGACCCTGCTGGTCATCTATGAACATTTTAAAATCTTGAAGAACGATCTGTCCTTAATGGCCATATACTCTTATAATTTCCCCCCAGCACAGCCAGAAGAGGACTGGCCACCCCTCAGAGCCTGGTTCCTCTCTAGGTTTCTTCCTAGGTTTCTGCCTTTCTAGGGAGTTTTTCCTAGCCACTGTGCTTCTACATCTGCATTGCTGCTGTTTGGGGTTTTAGGCTGGGTTTCTGTATAAGCACTTTGTGACAACTGCGGATGTAAAAATGCGCAGTACGGCGTGAGACGACCGTTCGACATGATGACATGTTTTACGCATGAGCTTCAAATTAAATCAAATTAAATGTATTTGTCACATGCGCCGAATACAAAAGGGGTACACTTCAACGTGAAATGCTTACTTACGAGCCATTTCCCAACAATGCAGTTAAAAAGTAACAAAATTAGCTAAATAAAAAAAGGAAATAGTAACACATTAAAATAACAATAATGAGGCTATAAGGAGTACCAGTACTGAGTCAATGTGCAGGGTACCAGGTAGTTGAGGTAATATGTACATGTAGGTAGGGGTAAAAGAGACTAGTCAATCAGGATAGAGATTACATCTCCTCATCCAGGGAGTGCACACACACTCACACACACACACACACACACACACACACACACACACACACACACACACACACACACACACACGAGCACTACACCAACACATACACACACCACACACACACACCACACACCACACACACACACACACACACACACACACACACACACACACACGAGCACTAACACACACACACACACACACACACACACAGGGAGGGAATGTAGTGTTTGTTTAATATTGTTTTAGGACTATGAAAATGGAAAAAAGGATTCACCAATGGATTATGAAAACAACAAAAATAAATGGAAAATGGGGAGAGGAGAAATGACTAGAGACAGTGTTGTTTAACTCACTGACCATGACCCATGAGTTCTTCTTACCTTTGTTCAGTAGAAAAGTCTCCCTCTCTAAACCATATAGGAAGTTGCATAGACTGGTCACTCTTCATGGACACACAGCTGGGTACAGGGGAGGCTGGTCTCTCCTGCTTGATTGGACTTCAACACAACAGAGACAAAACATTACATCTCTCATCTACTCTGAGTTCAGATGGGGAAACAGAGGAAGAGTTTCATTCCAAAACGCTATATATCCATTTTCAGAAATGTTCGTAAATTAACTTCTATTGTTTAAAGAAATTATCAAATAAATGGTTGTGTTTTTTCACTATCTAATCATGGCAGGGGGTTTTCAATGACAGACATGTGTTTGTTTAAAAATCGATCACTTAATGGCTTCATTTCAGAGAGACAAATGTTTTTTTTGCAAAATGCTATATATCTGCCTCACTCTCAGAGAAACAAGTAGTACTGATAGATTTTACACAGTTAATGTAACAAATAACTACATTTTTAATAAAGAACTGTACAAATGATACACTTGTGACATCAATATTTAAATATTTTTTTAAAATAATTCAATACAGTAATATGAGATCTGTATGTAAAACATTTACATTTGACTTTTTAGTCATTTAGCAGATGTATTTTATCCAGGGTCTGGATTCCCCAAAATCATTTTAAGGCCAAGTTCATCATTAGAATCTTCGTAGGTGTCACGATCGTCGATAGATGAAGCGGACCAAGGCGCAGCGTGATAAGCGTACATACTTTATTGAGTACACACACGAACCAAAACAATAAACAAACGATACGTGAAGTCCTAGGTTACAACACAAACCTTTCGGAACAAGATCCCACAACGTAACATGCCAACAGGCTGCCTAAGTATGGTCCCCAATCAGAGACAACGAGCTACAGCTGCCTCTGATTGGGAACCACCCTGGCCCAACATAGAAATACACGATCTAGAACGACAAACCTAGAAAAACTAAACAAGGAAAAATCCACACCGAATCTGTGATTTAGAGCATTATTATTGTGTAAGCATTAGAATAAACTACCTCAATATTTACAGCCGTAGGTAGTAATATCTTTCTAGAAGCTGATCCGTGGTCAGTATTGTGAAATAATTATAATGTTAGGAAAGATTTTAATGGAGAAAACTGATCCGAGAGCAGCGCTCCCCTTCTTGCGATCCTATCAGTATCGATACATGCTCCACCGGACGTGATACCTTGCCGTGCTCTGATCCAGTTTCTGCTGGTCTGCCTGCGGATATGGAACTCTGACCTGTTCACCGGACGTGCGACCTTGTCCCGAACCTGCTGTTTCGACCCTCTCTCTCTCTCCCTACCACACCTGCTGTCTCGACCTCTGAATGCTCAGCTATGAAAAGCCAACTGACATTTACTCCTGAGGTGCTGACGTGTTGCACCCTCTATAACCACAGTGATTATTATTGACCCTGCTGGTCATCTATGAACATTTTAAAATCTTGAAGAACGATCTGTCCTTAATGGCCATATACTCTTATAATCTCCACCCGGCACAGCCAGAAGAGGACTGGCCACCCCTCAGAGCCTGGTTCCTCTCTAGATTTCTTCCTAGGTTTCGCCTTTTCTAGGGAGTTTTTCCTAGCCACTGTGCTTCTACACCTGCATTGCTGCTGTTTGGGGTTTTAGGCTGGGTTTTCTGTATAAGCACTTTGTGACAACTGCGGATGTAAAAATTTGCAGTACGGCGTGAGACGACCGTTCGACCTGATAACATGTTTTTACGAAAGAGCTTCAAATTAAATCAAATTAAATTGTATTTGTCACATGCGCAGAATACAAAATACTTTACCGTGAAATGCTTGCTTACGAGCCATTTCCCAACAATGCAGTTAAAAAGTAACAAAATTAGCTAAATAAAAAAAGGAAATAGTAACACATTAAAATAACAATAATGAGGCTATAAGGAGTACCAGTACTGAGTCACGTGCAGGGTACCAGGTAGTTGAGGTAATATGTACATGTAGGTAGGGGTAAAAGAGACTAGCCAATCAGGATAGATAATAAACAGAGTAGCAGCAGTGTTGGTAGTTGAGGTAATATGTACATGTAGGTAGGGGTAAAAGTGACTAGCCAATCAGGATAGAGATTACATCTCCTCATCCAGGGAGTGCACACACACACACTGACAGAACACACACACACACACACACACACACACACACACACACACAACACACACACACACCACACACACACACACACACACACTCACTCACTGACAGACACACACACACAACACACACACACCACACACACACACAAGCACCAACACACACCACACACAAGGGAGGGAATGTAGTGTTTGTTTAATATTGTTTTAGGACTATGAAAATGGAAAAAAGGATTCACCAATGGATTATGAAAACAATCAAAAATAAATGGGAAAATGGGAGAGGAGAAATGACTAGAGACAGTGTTGTTTAAACTCACTGACCATGACCCATGAGTTCTTCTTACCTTGTTCAGTAGAAAAGTCTCCCTCTCTAAACCATATAGGAAGTTGCATAGACTGGTCACTCTTCATGGACACAACAGCTGGGTACAGGGGAGGCTGGTCTCTCCTGCTTGATTGGACTTCAACACAACAGAGACAAACATTACATCTCTCATCTACTCTGAGTTCAGATGGGGAAACAGAGGAAGAGTTTCATTCCAAAACGCTATATATCCATTTTCAGAAATGTTCGTAAATAACTTCTATTGTTTAAAGAAATTATCAAATAAATGGTTGTGTTTCTCACTCTCAC
>LR778271.1:1868462-1964365 GCA_902810595.1 Coregonus sp. 'balchen'
TTAACCATCCAAATGGCTTTTCCAATAGTCTATGACTGGAAAGGGCACTAGTAGGGAATAGGGGGCTATTTGGGAACCTATCTGGGTTAGCTAAAGACAACTTCATAAAATTGCTAGGTGGCAAGTAATATTACAGAGAAAAATTATAATAATAGTAAATTATAATAATTATATATATATTTTTTTTTTTTAACAGGACAAATCTGAGGGGGCACGTTCCCCTGTGGCCTCGTGTAGGATTAGAAGGACCGTTAGCTGTCGACCTCTGATGAGCTGCTACTATCTGGTTCACTGACACGCTCAGGAAATGCACTCTCAGGCTCAATACACAGTGTCATTTAATAGAAGATAGATACACACACAAAAATGATTACATTTCCAACTGTTAATAATCCCCCGATGAGATTGAGACGGAAACGTGTAATATGTGGAGCCTCGAGATCACCCAGTGTGCCGGAGGTTATTGTCATTACATACAGCATTTCTCCTCATGGACCTGTGAGAATTATACTTTTTCCAACTGTCTGAACATAACCTGGCAATCCCTTTCTTCTATGTCTTCTACCCCCAAGCCATAAGACTGCTAAATAGTTAATTATTCGTTTGGACACACCTACTCATTCAAGGGTTTTTCTTTATTTTTACAATGTTCTACAATGTAGAATAATAGTAATAACCAAAAAAGTGTTAAACAAATCAAAATATATTTTATATTTGAGATTCTTCAAATAGCCACCCTTTGCATTGATGACAGCTTTGCACAATGTAGAAAATAGTAAAAATAAAGAAAAACCCTTTAATGATTAGGTGTGTCCAAACCTTTGACTGGTACTGCATGTCATTAAAGTAGTCAAAATTTTTGTATTTGGTTGCATATTCCTAGCACGCAATGATTACATCAAGCTTGTGACTCTACAAATATTTGCTGTTTGTTTTGGTTGTGTTTCAGATTATTTTGTGCCCAATAGAAATGAATGGGGGCATGATATTTGTGCTTCTGTAACTTACTCACTCATCATTATTCACAATTCATGTGTGCTATGAATATGGGACCAAATACTAAACTTTTGACTACTTCAATACACAAATAGGTGAATTTGTCCCAATACTTTTGGTCCCCTAAAATGGGGGGAACTATGTACAAAAAGTGCTGTAATTTCGAAACGGTTCACCCGATATGGATGAAAATACCCTCAAATTAAAGTTGACAGTCTGCACTGTCCAAATCATTGTATAATTTAAAAATCCAAAGTGCTTGTCAAGTTCGTTGATTAAGTAGTCAGACCAAGGTGCAGCGTGGTATGCGTACATGTTTTATTTACGAATAAACACTAGACAAAATAACAAACAACGAACCGTGACGTTCTACGGGCGATAACGAAACTAGCCAAACAGAAACAAGATCCCACAACCCAGGCAGGAAAACAGGCTGCCTAAGGATGATCCCCAATCAGAGACAACGAGCGACAAGATCCCACAACCCAGGCAGGAAAACAGGCTGCCTAAGGATGATCCCCAATCAGAGACAACGAGGCGACAAGATCCCACAACCCAGGCAGGAAAACTGGCTGCCTAAGGATGATCCCCAATCAGAGACAACGAGCGACAGCTGCCTCTGATTGGGAACCACACCCGGCCAAACATAGAAATACAATACATAGAATTTCACACCCTGACCAAACTACCTACAGAATATCAGTCTCTACAGGTCATGGCGTGACAGTGCTTGAGTACAGAGCCAAAACAACAAAACATTTCTCACAGTCCCAATACTTTTGGCTCTCATTGTATATGTACATAATCTACCTCAATTACTTCGTACCCCTGCACATCGACTCGGTACTGGTACCCCGTGTATATATCCAAGTTATCGCTACTCATTGTGTATTTATTCCTTGTGTTATTATTTTTATATTATTTATCTCTCTGTATTGTTGGGAAGGGCCTGTAAGTCAGCGTTTCACTGTTAGTCTACACCTGTTGTTTACGAATCATGTGACAAATACAATTACATTTGATTGATTTGATTTGAGTATAAACAGGTGGAGCAGTACATGCCTATTAATTCATCAATTAATCAATCAATCAACTAATCAATTATATTTTTCTCTACAGTATAAACAGGTGGAGCAGTACAAGTCTTTCAATTAATCAATCAATCAACTAATCAATTATCTTTGTCTACAGTATAAACCGGTGGAGCAGTACATGCCTTCAATTAATCAATCAATCAATCAATCAATCAATCAATCAATCAATCAATCAATCAATCAATCAATCAACTAATCAATTATCTTTGTGTCTACAGTATAAACAGGTGGAGCAGTACATGTCTTTCCACAAGCTTCCTGCCGGCATGCGGCAGAGGATCCATGACTACTACGAACATCGCTTCCAGGGCAAGATGTTTGACGAGGAGAGCATTCTGGGGGAGCTGAACGAACCGCTCAGAGAGGTCAGTGGGTGTGTGGGTGGGTGGGTACTCGCCTGAGTGCGTACGTACGTGCGTGCGTGCGTGCGTGTTATCTCCACGTGACGTCAGACCCATTGTCATGATAATAATAACCCTCCTTGGTTCTGGCTCAATCATGCCTTATCTCCATCATCTCAGTGACGCAGTCCCAAATGACACAGTATTCCCTTTCTAGTAAAACTACTTCTGAACAGGGCCCACAGGGCTAGTGAAAAGAAGTGCACTGATGTATGTAGGGAATGAGGATCCATTTGGGACGCCGCCCGTCACTGCAGTTATTTATCATCCTAATGATGGCAGGCCTGATGCCGTCATCCCATTTGCTTGTAGACAGGACTTAACGCAGACTTTGTTGAGGGACACTTCTGTTCAATATTCTGTGTGCCGACCGTTATGTGATTACTCAGCCGTCGCCTGTAGGCTACTTTTTAGGATTGCGTCCCAAATGACACCCTATTCCCTATTTAGTACACTACTTTTGATCAGGGCCCCCGATAGGGCTAGTGAAAAGTAGTGCACTGTGTAGGGAATAGGGTGCCATTTGGGACGCTGCCTAAGTATGCTGCAGATAAGGGACCATAGTGTAAACAATGATTGAATTGTGACGTAACCTGGTAAATGTCTAGATGTGGCCACGCTTGATGTTATTCACAAGTTCATCATTATGCTATTGGAATGCTATGAACGTGGGGATGTTTTTAGTGTTTATATTGAAGATCTGATAGCCTATAGATAATATATACCAATAGATCTCTGTTCATACGTCTCTTAGAAGTGTCACAGGAGCCCCTACAAAATGTTTATCATGATACCACTAAGTACCTTGCTAGAGGCAGTGTCTGGAATCCTATTCTCCTTACCCGAACACGTTTTGTGTACTTAAAATATAGTTTTATTCCATTCCATGATTTCTGTCTTTGCAGGAGATCGTCAACTTCAACTGTCGTAAGCTGGTGGCTTCGATGCCTCTGTTCGCCAACGCCGACCCCAACTTTGTGACGTCAGTGCTGACCAAGCTGCGCTTTGAGGTGTTCCAGCCCACGGATAGTGTGGTTACGGAGGGCGCCGTCGGCAGAAAGATGTACTTCATCCAACACGGGGTGGTCTGCGTCATCACCAAGGGCACCAAGGAGACCAAGCTGTCTGACGGGTCCTACTTTGGAGGTAGGAAGGATGTCAAAGGTCACAGAGCCTCTGTTACAATATCCACACTGACAAACTACTAACAATGAAACAACCAGTGGTGTAGTGGTAAGACAGTAGGTGGATACATACTGATATACTGAAAGGTTTGTAAATGGCGTTTAAGTGCGAATACCCTCCACTACACCACCGGAAACAATGTATTGTAATTACGTCGCTTTGGGATGGTTAGTATTTGAAGTGTATTTGCCATGTGTAATGAATACATTTGGGAATCTTACTCTTGGAGATCTTACAATTAAAAACACAATAAAACTGCAAAAAAATATATAGAAAAGTTTGAATGTGGACGGTGTCAATACCCACCCCTGGGGGACCCCACATCGCTTTGGGATATTTGTTTTATTTATTTATGGGATTTATTTGACAGGGACATTGACATTAATCAATATTTCAGTGTTCACGTAATATCAATGTAAATGTACCAGCGTTAGCCAAATAGCAAATTTAGCTACATTTGGGCCAAAGTCCCTGGGGATGGGGAGTGGAAATAGGATGGTGTCGATTCGGATCCCCAGGGGACCTCACATGGGTGCTGGAGGTTCGGGGGAGATTCCCAGGGAGGTTCTTCTCCAGACATAATCCATTGATTCATTAGATTAATTTATGTGACTCTGTGTTACAGACAGGACAATAAATTATACAAATCATCTCATAAGGGCTTTGGATTTAGTTGTGGTTGACCTTTGTGATCCTAGTCCTTCTGTAGTGGGGTTTTCCCATTGTTACCACTGTGTGTATTAAACAGTAACATGAGGAATAATCCATTCAACACAAAGATTAGCACAAACCTAAATGTGTGTTACGCCTGTGTACTGTATTGAACATGCATTCATGATTAGCAAAATGTTTCAGAAATCGAATAAATAAATAGAACTAAAGGTTGTTATGTTATTTTATTTAGCAGATCTGACTGGTGGTAGAAGGACAGATGAGGTCAGAACAAAACTCTAAGCTCTAACATTGCATTAAGTGCTCCATCTGTGGAGTTAGTACAGAAAACACTGCAATTTTTGTGTTTGATCGACTAATATTGATGATGTGATCATTTATTATGACTCTCTCTCCTCTGGTGCATAACGGTACAGTACATGGGGCTAAAAAAAACACAGTCAGTGAGATGAGAGAAAATACCTGTTTCATAATGAGAATATCAACCATGTTGTAACAGTTTTGTTTTTGGTAATCAGATATTCAAACTGTATAATGTATTTCCCTTTTACATAGAAATAGGGCATGATAGTGCTTCTCTCCTCAATATCTTAAATATAATTATCCGAAAATAGATTTAATATTTAATATCCACGTGCGGACAAAACAAAAAGCCAAGTGGTCGGTTGACAATCTATTCTGTAACTGAACAATTGTTCCATTCCTTGCAGAGATCTGCCTGCTGACTCGAGGCAGAAGAACGGCCAGTGTTCGTGCGGAGACGTACTGCCGTCTGTACTCCCTGTCTGTGGACAACTTCAACGAGGTCCTGGAGGAGTACCCCGTGATGAGACGGGCCTTGGAGACCGTGGCTCTGGACCGGCTGGACCGCATAGGTGACAACTACCGAGGGCCATCAACCTGGGGTTGATTTCCCAAAGCCTCCGTAGCTAAAGTAGTACGATAGTCCTCTCAACAACCTAACACAATTCGTAAAAAAATGAAGCATATTGCTCTTCTACCAAAGTGTGAGTTTGAATCAGCGAGAGAAATAACATGCTATATCAGCAACAAAGAGTCACTGTGCCAGTCCCAGAACAGCACTACTGGACTATAGGCTATTTCTTTACTGTTCTTCATGTGAATTATAACCTGGAAGGATTTGAACTGGCTGAATATGTGAAAAGAAAGCGTGAGAATTAAATTTAGGCAAGCCGATGATGATCTCCTATGTCAGCGCATTTTACTGTTTTAATTTCAGAAGGAGAGAGATATCTCGCTGCCCTGAGGTGAAAGTATTGCGTTAAAAAGTCCCTAATTTAGCTGTGGTTTAATGGATGACAGGCAGGGTTTAATAAAACCTTACTAGGGTGTGGGGAACCCAGGCCTCTCTCTAATTATATTTCTCTCTAATTCTGGTTCTCTCTAATTCTGTTTCTCTCTAATTCTGTTTCTTTCTAATTCTGTTTCTCTCTAATTCTATTTATCTCTAATTCTGTTTCTCTCAAATTCTGGTTCTCTCTAATTCTGTTTCTCTCTAATTCTGTTTCTCTCTAATTCTGTTTCTCTCTAATTCTGGTTCTCTCTAATTCTGTTTCTCTCTAATTCTGTTTCTCTAATTCTGGTTCTCTCTAATTCTGGTTCTCTCTAATTCTGTTTCTCTCTAATTCTGTTTCTAATTCTGTTTCTCTTTAATTCTGTTTCTCTCTAATTCTGTTTCTCTCCAATTCTGTTTCTCTCCAATTCTGTTTCTCTCTCATTCTGTTTCTCTCTCATTCTGTTTCTCTCTCATTCTGAATCTAATATGACAGCCACACCCAAATATGACTGCAACAGATACACATGCTAATCTCTCTCTCTTTGACTTTCTTCTCTTTAGGAAAGAGGAACTCTGTGCTCCAACACAAAGTCACCCAGAACTCAGGAGCTGGGAACCTCCTGGAGAACGAGATCATCCAGAGGATCGTACAGCACGACCGGGACATGGCCATCCAGAGCAACATCTCTCCCCTGTACCTGGATCCCCCATCCCCCACCTCCACCCCGGGGGTCATCTGGGCTCCCTTGGTCCAGGGCCCCCTCCAGGCTGCTGCAGCCACCACCTCCCTGGCCCTGGCCTACTCCCACTCCCAGCTCCACGCCCAGCTCCCTCCGGTCCTCTTCCACCGTCCTGTCTCTGTCTCCGGGTCATTCAAGGATCCTAGAGGTCACCGTCTGCAGAGGGGCGTGTTTGTGGGCGTGTCCAGTGGCTGTGGCTCCGGGGCTGCATCCCCGGCCGGTTCTGTGAAGTTCCGTTCTGGAGTGGACACTCCGATATTAGCCTCGCTCCGGGCGCAGCATCTAGTCTCCACCGCCTCCTCCATGTCTCCTCTGTCACCTATGACCTCCATGTACCAGCCAACCTCCTCCATCACCTCCACCAACTTCCAGGCCCAGCCCAGCAGTGCCTCTCTCTTCCCCCTGGGCCAGGCCTCCATCCGGGGGTATCCACCCTCCTCCTCCTCCTCCTCCTGCATGGCCCAGCACCACCCCCACCACCCCTACGGCCCACCAGGGACCCACCAGCAGGGGGCATCAGGGAGGCTGAGATTCCCAGCCCACTCAGCCCCTTCTGGTTCCACCCTAAGCCCTCTCATCTGTAGCTCTGTCAGCCCTATCCTGAACCAGCTACAGAACTCTTATTCTCACACTGCCAGCGCTCAGCAGCACGTCCAGATGGGACCTGGTCATCAGGAGAGAGCAGGCCACCTCCTCCTCCCCCACTCCCGCTGCCCCTACACCACCACCGGCCCTAGCAACCCCACCCAACACCACAGCTCCAGTGGGTTTCTGTCTATGTCTATCCCAGAGCAGGCCGGCGTTGGAGGTGTTGGAGGCCCACCCTCCCTGGTGCATCACAGTCCGGCAGGCCTCCACCCCGGCCTCCTCCCACAGGTTCTCCCGGAGCACCCTGCCCATTCTTCCCACTCTGCCCTGGCCTCGCTGGCCCAGTACGGGTCAGGGGATGTCTCCCCGTCCTGCACCCCACCGCTAACACACAGCCCCACCGTCCAGAGTCCGCTGACAGGCAGGACGGTGCTTTACCATCGTCACCACAGCCAGCTCCATAGCCAACCCTCCAGCGCCATGGGCTCTCACAGCTCCCTCACCCCAGAGACATCATGCCCTCCCCAGGTAGATGGGAGAGGGCAGAGGGCAGAGTCCCTGGTGGATCTCTTCACGCAGGATGTCAGGACTATCTCCACTGTTTCCACCTCGGGCTCACGCAGCTATCTGCCTCAAGAAGGGTCTCTCTCCATACCGTCTCCCTCCATACCGTCTCCCTCCATACCGTCTCCCTCCATACCGTCTCTCTCCATACCGTCTCCCTCCATACCGTCTCCCTCCATACCGTCTCTCTCCATACCGTCTCTCTCCATGCCGTCTCTCTCCATACCGTCTCTCTCCATACCGTCTCCCTCCATACCGTCTCCCTCCATACCGTCTCCCTCCATGCCGTCTCCCTCCATGCCGTCTCTCTCCATACCGTCTCCCTCCATACCGTCTCCCTCCATACCGTCTCCCTCCATACCGTCTCTCTCCATACCGTCTCCCTCCATACCGTCTCTCTCCATACCATCTCCCTCCATACCGTCTCCCTCCATACCGTCTCCCTCCATACCGTCTCTCTCCATACCGTCTCTCTCCATACCGTCTCCCTCCATACCGTCTCCCTCCATACCGTTTCCCTCCATACCGTCTCCCTCCATACCGTCTCTCTCCATACCGTCTCCCTCCATACCGTCTCCCTCCATACCGTCTCCCTCCATACCGTCTCCCTCCATACCGTCTCCCTCCATACCGTCTCTCTCCATACCGTCTCCCTCCATACAGTCTCTCTCCATACCGTCTCCCTCCATACCGTCTCACCTCCATACCTGCTCCTCTCTTCCCATGGTGGTGGGTAGCAGTAATAAACTCGACAGCCCCATCCCAGGGCACGCCACCCCTCTGAGTCACTACACTCCCATGGGATCTGAACCTCCAACTCCCATGAGCCAAGGAGCACCGACCTCTTCGCATCCCAACCCCAGTCGCCCTGCTACCCCGGCCAAGACCTCCGAGGCAGAGTACACAGTCTCCGAACTCCCCTCCAACTTGTGAGGTTTAAACACACCCCCCTGCGATGCCTGAACTATGGGGAAATTGTCTTCAGTATTTTGCATTGTGTTTTTTAATCACTATTGTGAGTTTTTTTTTTTCAAGGAGGGTGTGAGTGAGTGCATATCTATAGGAGGAAAAAGACTTAGGACAAAGATGTATTTTTAATGCAGAGTGAATGAACAGTGAGTTCCCGGCGGGCGAAACCAGTTCTGGTTGTAAGCGATTGGTAATGATGTCATTTCAACCAGCTTTGCCCGCTGAGTTAAGTATTTTTCTACAGTACAATGCTACTACTGTTCTATGTTGAGGAGGTACTGTACCAATATTACATTTACATTTTTACATTTTTTTGTCATATGGATTGTTGGATAATATTAAACCACAAGAAAGTATATTGACCAATTTCCGATCACATACAATGTATATTCTAGCCTATATCCTCACGTTGTAATTTTGTGTTAAAGTATTTGTTTGACAGCTGTTGTTCAGGCATATTTATCTAACCTTTAACCCTATAGAGATTATTTTAAGTTTGGAATAACACCAAAAATATGTACCTTTTTGTTTATATGATTATATATTCTCAGTGCATTGTGGGAACCTGTTGTGGAAGTGTGGAGAATGTGAGGCCACCCAAAGAGACTTGATAGCAAAGTAAAGAACTGTGACTGAACTGCACTTTTGTAATTTCAGAGATTAACTGAAAAATGTAGATTGTATTTCTTCCAATATCTTGTTTCAGCCATATTGGACGGATCCTTGTGTATGTTTTCTAAGAATATACACTTCCATACTGTATACATTTTTAGCTAGCCTAGTTATCAAACATATTATCTTATCAAAAGACATGAATGTATGTTTTTGGCAAGTGACTGTGGATTTTAAAGTAACAGTTTGGAAATGAATCATTGGGGTTTGGATGAAGAAATACGGTAAGCCTTGTGAGAATACAGTAATCCTTGTGAGAATACAGTAATCCTTGTGAGAATACAGTAAGGAAAAAGGTTGCATTTAGAAAATAAGTCATTCAGCTTTGGCCATTGTCTGTCTGTCATATTTCCTGCAAGGCACCTCCTCTGCCTACACACACTCACACACACCACACACACACACACACACCATTCTCTATTTTAACAACTTCTACCATTGTAGTCTGAACATTAGCTACAGAATGATAACCTTGTTTCCCCTATGGGATGATAAACGTTCAGAGAGTATACAGAGGTACAGGGCCTTGCAAAAGTATTCATCCCCCTTGGCGTTTTTCCTATTTTGTTGCATTACAACCTGTAATTTAAATTGATTTTTATTTGGATTTCATATAATGGACATACACAAAATAGTCCAAATTGGTGAAGTGAAATTAAAAAAATAACTTGTTTCAAAAAATGCTAAAAAATAAATAACGGAAAAGTGGTGCGTGCATATGTATTCACCCCATTTGCTATGAAGCCCCTAAATAAGATCTGGTGCAATCAGAAGTCACATACAGTGGGGAGAACAAGTATTTGATACACTGCCAATTTTGCAGGTTTTCCTACTTACAAAGCATGTAGAGGTCTGTCATTTTTATCATAGGTACACTTCAACTGTGAGAGACGGAATCTAAAACAAAAATCCAGAAAATCACATTGTATGATTTTTAAGTAATTCATTTTCATTTTATTGCATGACATAAGTATTTGATCCATCAGAAAAGCAGAACGTAATATTTGGTACAGAAACCTTTGTTTGCAATTACAGAGATCATACGTTTCCTGTAGGTCTTGACCAGGTTTGCACACACTGCAGCAGGGATTTTGGCCCATTCCTCCTTACAGACCTTCTCCAGATCCTTCAGGTTTCGGGGCTGTCGCTGGGCAATACGGACTTTCAGCTCCCTCCAAAGATTTTCTATCGGGTTCAGGTCTGGAGACTGGCTAGGCCACTCCAGGACCTTGAGATGCTTCTTACGGAGCCACTCCTAAGTTTCCCTGGCTGTGTGTTTCGGGTCGTTGTCATGCTGGAAGACCCAGCCACGACCCATCTTCAATGCTCTTACTGAGGGAAGGAGGTTGTTGGCCAAGATCTCGCGATACATGGCCCCATCCATCCTCCCCTCAATACGGTGCAGTCGTAGGTTTTCTTGAGACTGTGGTCCCAGCTCTCTTCAGGTCATTGACCAGGTCCTGCCGTGTAGTTCTGGGCTGATCCCTCACCTTCCTCATGATCATTGATGCCCCACGAGGTGAGATCTTGCATGGAGCCCCAGACCGAGGGTGATTGATCGTCATCTTGAACTTCTTCCATCAAATACTTATGTCATGCAATAAAATGCAAATGAATTACTTAAAAATCATACAATGTGATTTTCTGGATTTTTGTTTTAGATTCCGTATCTCACAGTTGAAGTGTACCTATGCTAAAAATTACAGACCTCTACATGCTTTCTAAGTAGGAAAACCTGCAAAATCGGCAGTGTATCAAATACTTGTTCTCCCCACTGTAATTAGTTAAATAAAGTCCACCTGTGTGCAATCTAAGTGTCATATGATCTCAGTATATATACACCTTTTCTGAAAGGCCCCAGAGTCTGCAACACCACTAAGCAAGGGGCAACACCAAGCAAGCGGCACCATGAAGAGCAAGGAGCTGTCCAAACAGGTCAGGGACAAAGTTGTGGAGAAGTACAGATCAGGGTTGGGTTATAAAAAAATATCAGAAACTTTGAACATCCCACAGAGCACCATTAAATCCATTATAAAAAATGGAAAGAATATGGCACCACAACAAACCTGCCAAGAGAGGGCTGCCCACCAAAACTCACAGACCAGGCAAGGAGGGCATTAATCAGAGAGGCAACAAAGAGACCAAAGATAACCCTGAAGGAGCTGCAAAGCTCCACAGCAGAGATTGGAGTATCTGTCCATAGGACCACTTTAAGCCTCCACAGAGCTGGGCATTATGGAAGAGTGGCCAGAAAAAAGCCATTGCTTAACGAACAAAAAAATAAGCTAACACGTTTGGTGTTTGCCAAAATGCATGTGGGAGACTCCCCAAACATATGGAAGAAGGTACACTGGTCAGATGAGACTAAAATGTAGCTTTTTGGCCATCAAGGAAAACGCTATATCTGGCGCAAACCCAACACCTCTCATCACCCCGAGAACACCATCCCCACAGTGAAGCATGGTGGTGGCAGCATCATGCTGTGGGGATGTTTTTTATTGGCAAGGACTGGGAAACTGGTCAGAATTGAAGGAATGATGGATGGCACTAAATACAGGGAAATTCTTGAGGGAAACCTGTTTCAGTCTTCCAGAGATTTGAGACTGGGACGGAGGTTCACCTTCCAGCAGGACAATGACCCTAAGCATACTGCTAATGCAACACCCGAGTGGTTTAAGGGGAAACATTTAAATGTCTTGGAATGGCCTAGTCAAAGCCCAGACCTCAATCCAATTGAGAATATTTTGCATCTTCAAAGTGGTAGGCATGTTGTGTAAATCAAATGATACATACCCCCCCCAAAAAAATCAATTTTAATTCCAGGTTGTAAGGCAAGAAAATAGGAAAAATGCCAAGGGGGGTGAATTCTTTCGCAAACCACTGTACATCTGAGGTCTGTGTGTGGACTGGGTGGAATGACTCTACGCAGTAATCTTTGTGTTTGTGTGGCTTAACAGACAGTACAGACAGAGGAACGGTGAATTTAATTACAGCTCTTTGTCCATAACAACAGTGGATAGATGGGTAATAGAGACTTTCGCTTGACCTAATCAGGCACCAATCAGAAGAGAACAGACCGAAACAGGGAGGGACTATCTGGACTTTCCATTGTGTGCCCTAATGAACAAGACTCAGGTTTGGATACACAAGGGGCTCTATTCAATCTGGATCACTGAAGCGTTACAGATTCCGAGATGGAAATGTAAAGGTAATTTCCGATTGCGCCGACATATGCAGCGTTGACCGTGAATGCAGTCTCAGCTAACGCGGGAACATGCGCTTTAAAATTCAATCACGCTGTAACGCTGAATTTCCACTATACGGATTGAACAGAGCCCAAGGTCTTTGAATGGTGTCAACATTGGACAGTAAAATGTCAGAGAGACAACGATGCACTGAGATTGACCTGATGATGTTTATTGCACCAATCAAAGGGTCAGAAGATGTTACTTTCAGAACACAGATGATAAACTCCTGGGTGTCATTTTTCTGTATATTTTACTTTTGTTTCGTTGTTTTATGATTTAAGATGATCTAATCATTATTATTATTATCTTATTTAAGATTTGACACCTGTTGACAAACTGCTGTTACATATTGTCAAGTATTTCCATACAAAGTTTACTATCCCCTTATCCATTTATGAAAATGATTGTTCTGGTCTTCTTGACAACGTTCTCTAAATCATGTTGTCCACAGACATAGGAATGAGACATCTGTTGAATTGATCATGATTGATCAATGATTAACTCTTATTTTGAAAAGGTTACTTTTATTCTGAAAAGGTCAACAAACCCAGGCCTCTAGATTTCACCCAATATCTACATATCCATACATCCTGCTATTTGTGTATATTATTTCAGATGTTTATGTTTGACTATTTTATTTATCTGATCTCTGACCTGGGCGAATATTAAACTGATCACAAGGTCATGCCCTTGAGAATCCTCCTAGCATTTTTTTTGTCCATTAAAATAACATCAAACACTCTGATGTATTTGTCCTCTTGCTCAGTTGTGCACCGGGGCCTCCCACTCCTCTTTCTATTCTGGTTAGAGACCGTTTGCGCTGTTCTGTGAAGGGAGTAGTACACATCGTTGTACGAGATCTTCAGTTTCTTGGCAATTTCTCACATGGAATAGCCTTCAATTCTCAGAACAAGAATAGACTGACGAGTTTCAGAAGAAACTTCTTTGTTTCTGGCCATTTTGAGCCTGTAATCGAACCCACAATTGCTGATGCTCCAGATACTCAACTAGTCTCAATAAGGTCAGTTTTATTGCTTCTTTAAATCAGCAAAACTGTTTTCAGCTGTGCTAACATAATTGCAAAAGGGTTTTCTAATGGTCAATTAGCCTTTTAAAATGATAAACTTGGATTAGCAAACACAACGTGCCATTGGAACACAGGACTGATGGTTGCTGATAATGGGCCTCTGTACGCCTATGTACAGTATATATTCCATTAGAAATCAGCCGTTTCCAGCTACAATAGCCATTTACAACATTAACAATGTCTACACTGCATTTCTGATCAATTTGATGTTATTTTAATGGACAAAGAAATTGCTTTTCTTTCGAAAAACAAGGACATTTCTAAGTGACCCCAACCTTTGAACGGTAGTGTATATTTTTTAGAATAATATTGAATCGGATGCAATAATAAAATCACACTTCTAGTGAATGACTAGTATCTGTCTATGATGTTGTGTTTCTCTGTATGAATATGAGCAGTGGGTAGGTAATGGCGTGAGATTTGAACATCTGTTGAAATGCCATTGGAAAGTCGCAGAGCTTTAATCTGGATTACAATTGTGTTTCTAACTGCACCGTGTTGCCATGTCAAATGGAGAGGATTATATTCTTTCATTTTTATTTCATGCCATTATTTCTGTCATTTAATATAAAGAAAATGATCTGACATGTACACAATCGAAAAGATTTGATGATTTCATTCTGTAGATATTCATACATGTCCAACAAAACATATGCCACTGCTATTGGTAATTTTCTGATTACTGGTACCATTTTCTCTAACCCTCTGCCTGTAAAGAAGCCATCTGACCAGTTTAGAAGTGCCTTGCTCAAGGGCACATCAACAGATTTTTTACCTAGTCGGCTCTGGGGATTAGAACCAGCGACCTTTACGGTTACTGGCACAACGCTCTTAACCACTAAGCTACCTGCCGCCCCGGTTTAGAACATACCGTAAGATTGTCAAGGTCATGTATCCGTGCCACGCTAAAGTACACACTTGTTAATGGGTGTGTTTCTCTGTGGCTTTGATGGATAAACTAAATGCCTTCAGCTGGATGGTTTGAACGCCGCTCTGGTACTTCTGCAAAGAACCACTAGATGGTGTGAGACTTCTCTGTAAGATGTTAGATTGTTATTATTGCCTATGAAAGACAGGAAGTAAAACATTTGACATTTATTCAAGCAATATTGAGTAGAATATATACTTGTGCTTGTTCTACATTTTGTAGCACATGACTTAGCTCTGGTCCAGGGCGTGACTACAACTACACATGGCTGAATTACCTGGTATACCTTCCCCAGTTGTGTAGTGGGGGGCATATGCAGTTATACGCCATATATCCACTTTCTTTTTGTGGGCATTGCAAATGCTCACTTCATAATCCCCATGATGTGTATCAAAGTAGTGTAGTGGATGTATATGACATATCAATTCATATGGGTGATGGAACAGATCAGAATGCTTAGCTTAAGATGTTGATGATGGTCCTCTGTAGCTCAATTGGTAGAGCATGGTGCTTTGTAACGCCAGGGTAGTGGGTTCGATCCCCGGGACCACCCATACGTAAAAATGTATGCACACATGACTGTAAGTCGCTTTGGATAAAAGCGTCTGCTAAATGGCTTATTATTTATTCACGTTTGAAAACCTGCAATGTGCACAAGGCGGTAGGCCTATGCGCGAATCTGTTCGAAAATGCGCATGGCACATGTTAACTGTTTCATGGATCGCTACTCTAACTTCCATTCATGGGCAAAGTTAGCTAGTTAACATTAGCCTTCTACATCTAGCTACATATTTAACTTCCATCCTCTCAGGCCAGGGGGCACAACAATGTATGAATTAATGGTTGGATAATCACCGTTATAATCATTAGCCACTATGGAGAATTAAGTGAAACCACAAGTCCAAATCCCTATCTTCATCATTGGCTAAGGAAAGGGCCTATTTTAGCTAGCTAGGTAGCCACCGGAGGACAACAACACAACGAGATGCAACAATTCAAGTTGTTTCTGTCAATGACGTATGCTCTCGATGCGATTTGATAGGAGTGATGCCAAATCCAAACTGGCTTCCCCTTGACACTTTTGTTTTTGGTGCGCCAGGACCATTCACAGTTGAGGTCACTCAGTTTAGCCCAATGCTGATTGGCCATTATATGTTATTTATTTTTGATAAAGGGAGGCCAAATGCTCCCTGCCTTCCCTTGCATTCAAAGCTACGGGCGGCAACAATGTGATACTCTTTTGGACCAGACAGCATCAGATAGATGGCTTACACATACAGAGACAGATGGGTGCCGTTTCACTCGCTCGGATGCTTTCTCCGGTGAGACACATTCAGCCTCTTGTGAATTGAAAGAAAATTATGAAACACAAAGAGACGGAAGGTAAATTATTTTATGTTTTTTTTCTTGGTCCACTTTTTGGGGAAGCCTAGCTTCCCTTGGCATCCATGAATACACGCCACTGGTGTACAGTGAGTTTTTGATCCCCTGCTGATTTTGTACGTTTGCCCACTGACAAAGAAATTATCAGGCTATAATAATTATAATTATAACTATAAGAGACAGAATAACAACAAAGAAATCCAGAAAAAAACGCATGTCAAGAATTTTATAAATTGATTTGCATTTTAATGAGGGAAATAAGTATTTGATCCCTCTGCAAAAAATGACTTAGTACTTCGTGGCAAAACCCTTGTTGGCAATCACAGAGGTCAGACGTTTCTTGTAGTTGGCCACCAGGTTTGCACACATCTCAGGAGGGATTTTGTCCCACTCCTCTTTGCAGATCTTCTCCAAGTCATTAAGGTTTCGAGGCTGATGTTTGGCAACTCAAACCTTCAGCTCCCTCCACAGATTATCTATGGGATTAAGGTCTGGAGACTGGCTAGGCCACTCCAGGACCTTAATGTGCTTCTTCTTGAGCCACTCCTTTGTTGCCTTGGCCGTGTGTTTTGGGTCATTGCCATGCTGGAATACCCATCCACAACCATTTTCAATGCCCTGGCTGAGGGAAGGAGGTTCTCACCCAAGATTTGACGGTACATGGTCCCGTCCATCGTCCCTTTGATGCGGTGAAGTTGTCCTGTCCCCTTAGCAGAAAAACACCCCCAAAGCATAATGTTTCCACCTCCATGTTTGAAGGTGGGGATGGTGTTCTTGGGGTCGTAGGCAGCATTCCTCCTCCTCCAAACACGGCGAGTTGAGTTGATGCCAATGAGCTCCATTTTGGTCTCATCTGACCACAACACTTTCATCCAGTTCTCCTCGGAATCATTCAGATGTTCATTGGCAAACTTGTATATCTGCTTTCTTGACCTTGCGGGCGCTGCAGGATTTCAGTCCTTCACGGCGTAGTGTGTTACCAATTGTTTTCTTGGTGACTATGGTCCCAGCTGCCTTGAAATCATTGACAAGATCCTCCTGTGTAGTTCTGGGCTGATTCCTCACCGTTCTCATGATCATTGCAACTCCACGAGGTGAGATCTTGCATGGAGCCCCAGGCTGAGGGAGATTGACAGTTATTTTGTGTTTCTTCCATTTGCGAATAATCGCACCAACTGTTGTCACCTTCTCACCAAGCTGCTTGGCGATGGTCTTGTAGCCGATTCCAGCCTTGTGTAAGTCTACAATCTTGTCCCTGACATCCTTGGAGAGCTCTTTGGTCTTGGCCATGGTGGAGAGTTTGGAATCTGATTGATTGATTGCTTCTGTGGACAGGTGTCTTTTATACAGGTAACAAACTGAGATTAGGAGCACTCCCTTTAAGAGTGTGCTCCTAATCTCAGCTCGTTACCTGTATAAAAGACACCTGGGAGCCAGAAATCTTTCTGATTGAGAGGGGGTCAAATACTTATTTCCCTCATTAAAATGCAAATCAATTTATAACATTTTTGACATGCGTTTTTCTGGATTTTGTTGTTGTTATTCTGTCTCTCACTGTTCAAATAAACCTACCATTAAAATTATAGACTGATCATTTCTTTGTCAGTGGGCAAATGTACAAAATCAGCAGGGGATCAAATACTTTTTTCGCTCACTGTATGTCACTGTTTCTCATAGAATTTATGGTAAAATTAGAGTATACCCACTTCTCCAGGCACCACTACACCACTGACCTGCCTCCCTGACCTGGGCTGCGTTCAGTACGAGAAAACGGTGCGCAAACATTAAATTAAACGGAAACTATGCTGTTCTGCACGACCATTTGAAAAAACGGGGAGGGATTGGGTTGTGGTTTCAAAGTGAAGTACGTCACTCATTGCTTCAAGCCACACCCCGGGCTCCCACCAAACGGAGAAAACATACCTCAAAGTATGTTCAAGAACACTGAAGAACGTTTAGGGGAAACGTGTCGTTCAATACAAACGTTGAATGGAACTGAACGCACCCCAGAGGTGTACAAAGAGTAAGGATCAGATACACTTTGGTGTTTTGCTCCAGAATTAGGGGAACACTTTCAACTGAGACCACTAAGTGGATGTCATCTCTTATGTAAATGATTATATCATAGTTGCTGAAATAAAGCCTAAAAAACACAATACCACCGGAGGGTTCTAAAGTCGCTTCATAATTCCTCATAACTGGGATAAATTCATTTTCGTTGCCCATCTTTGGTTGTCGAAAAAGGATAAAATGTTGCGTGGGAAATCTAAAGCTTCAAAGATTCCTTATATCACTCATTATTTCAAAACAGAAGTTGCATATCCCTCATTTACATAATGTACCCTTTTATTGCACATGGTGTGCACAGGAAACAGACATTTTCTGACTTAAAATGAATGCACTGTTACTGACTGAAACATACTCAGTTCCCCCTGACTTTATGTCTGTGTTTCTATGACAATAACACACATGTAGTCTATTGGCACATGGAGGCAGCGGTGGAATCCAAAGCTCAGAAGCCACACCCCAGATGGTTTAAAAAGAAGGAAAACTAAAAAGGTATGGTTCGATATTGGCATAAGAAATGTCATTATATTATGTGTTAAATGAACCATACAGTCACCACACCAACATCTGAGGTAAACAAAAGCAACTCAACTTCCATAGTGTATCTTTAAAAGAGGGGGAGAAAAAAAAACACACAACAGCAGAGAGAGTCAGGTGTTCATCTTTTTAATGGATGGATGGAAACCCAGTCATGCCAGATCCCTTAGCACTCCAGATCAGCAACAACATGAACACCACCGTACCTTTAACTTGAACATGTCAGTGGAGTCTTACCTGTCTACCAGGTGTGGAGAAGACCCACGTAGAGCAGGAGCCCCATTATATTCCTAATCCACATCAACGTACTGTAACCATGAAGCAACTGGCACCGAGTGGCTCTGACATGGAGACGTGTGATGCCAGTACAACGGACACATAGAACAACCTGCACTTCCTATTGTTCAGCATGCAAACTCAGTCAGGCAGGTGTGTGTGTGTGTGTGTGTGTGTGCTTTCAGTAGGGTGTGTAACCTCTTGAAGGATGACTTGGACATAGTAGATACCGTAGATGACACACCTATGTAACAATAACATAGGAATTAAAGGAGTGTTGGAAAGTGACTGTCTGTGTATGAATGGAACCACCCAAAAAGTCCTTTGAAGAAGTGGCCTGGTGTTGGTGTCGAGTTCTATTAGTATTTTAGCTTGTCGTCTTGGTTAAAAGGTGGAGTCTAGACAAATAGATGTCTTCTGCTAGGGGGAGGGGTTATAGGAACAGGAGAGTGGTAAGTGGGAGGAGTTATCGGAACAGGAGAAGGGTAAGGGGGAGGAGTTCTAGGAACAGGAGAAGGGTAAGGGGGAGGAGTTCTAGGAACAGGAGAAGTGTAAGGGGGAGGAGTTATAGGAACAGGAGAAGGGTAAGGGGGAGGAGTAATGACCTTTTGAGTTAGTTCAAGGAACAAGCACAACGCGCATGGTGTTGGTGTACCCAGAGCCTGGACGCCATCCGGTCACAACAATGATAACATCTCCAGACTTGAAGAACTGACGGTGCTTGCCTGGAGGGGAGAGGGGAGAGAGGGGTGTTAATGGCTGGTCTTTGGTGGGGCTCCAGTGCTATAAGGATGTCTTCAACCATAGAAAATGCATGAGTGATATTTGCTAAATCATACGGTAATGTACTTTTTAGGGAACTCTAAAATCTTATCATATACACCGCAATTTGAGTTGTGGTCTTTCTGTACGAAACGTGCTCTACAAATAATGTTCAGTATTACTATTTAAACATTAGAACTGAAATGTGATGTCATTACTCACCGATCTCTAAGGCGAAGTTGACGCGGAGGTCGACATCCTCGGCCCAGACATCGTTGGCAGGCTTGGTGTACAGCACGGGGTAGATACCGCGGTACAGATGAGCCTGGCGGGCAGTCTGACCGCAGCGGGTCACAGCGATGATGGGGGCACGGGGCCTGTACCTGGACAGCAGGTGGGCGGACCTAGAACCAGACACAGGAAGGAACAGCAGGTTACGGTGTGGAATAAAAACGTATATCGCTATGTGAAACTTAAAACCGTAATTATTATGTAGCACATTAAAATACTTCTATAAAGGGGAAGACACTCTTATTATATTATAATAATGATTATAATAATTATACTGTATCTAATGTAACACTGTATTAATCCTAGATCCAAACTCCTGAAAGCAGTACTGTAGGTCGACAGAATTCTATCAAAATGTTGTCACATTTAGTACACAGCTGACTACTGGACAGTCCATACCAGAGGAGGCTGATGGGAACAGCTATAGGAGGACAGGTTCATTGTTATGGCTGGACTGGAATAAATGGAACACACATCAAACATATGGAAACCATGTTCCATGTATTCCATTCCAGCCATTACCATGAGCCCATCCTCCTATAGATCCTACCACCAGCCTCCTCTGGTCAATAATGTATAGTGGCGCGGGGTGAATCTGAACTTTGAATGGAGTAGGAAAGGAGTGAGGGAGAGGAGTGGAGTGGAGTGGGAGAGGGAGAGGGGAGGAGAGGGAGAGGCGAGGGAAAGGAGTGGAGTAGGAAAGGACTAGAGAGGAGAAGAGTGGAGTGGGAGAGGAGAGGAGAAGGAGAGGAGTTGAAAGGGAGTGGAGTGGAGAGGGAGTAGAGTGGAGAGTAGTAGAGAGAGGAGTGGAGTGAAGTGGAGGTGGAGTGGAGCGAAGTGGAAAGGGAGTGGAGTGGAGAGGAGTGGGAGAGCAGTGAGGGACAGGAGAGGAAAGGAGTGAGGGACAGGAGAGGGGAGGAGTGGGAGAGGAGTGGAGTGGGAGAGGGAGAGCTGGAGGAGGGGAGTGGGAGAGCTGGAGGAGGGGAGTGGGAGAGCTGGAGGAGGGGAGTGGGAGAGCTGGAGGAGGGGAGTGGGAGAGCTGGAGGAGGGGAGTGGGAGAGCTGGAAGAGGGGAGTGGGAGAGCTGGAGGAGGGGAGTGGGAGAGAGCTGGAGGAGGGGAGTGGGAGAGCTGGAGGAGGGGAGTGGGAGAGCTGGAGGAGGGGAGTGGGGGACAGGAGAGCAGTGGAGAGGAGTGGATTGGAGTAGAGAGGAGTGGAGAGGAGTGAGTGACAGGAGAGGAGAGTAGTGGAGAGTTATATTTAACTTCCTAAATGTCAGGGTTCAGGACTGTAAAGGTTGGGAACTAGAGGATCCCAGATCGTGTGCTGCTGGGAAAGTTGGCTCCCCTAATACAAGTCATGGGTCTCTGCTTTAGGGCTGAGGTCAGAGGGAGGGATGGGAGAGTTCTGGTGACACACTAACCTAAGAATGTACTCTTAAGGAATGCAGGCGAGCCTACCGTTACTCCTTAAGGTTCAGGGACCTTATGTTATTTTCAGAGGTAGACTGGCTGTGGAAGCCAAAACATAAAACCCCTTTACTTTCATATCACATCAAAATAATTTCACAAATGCTAAATATACACTTACTGTACACAGTTTTAACCGGCTTTACCACAGTTGCAGCCAACAGTATTTTTCAGTGACAACACACTTCTGGCGACCTTCTTCCGTTACACACGGGTGTTCGGAGCATGCTAGATAGCTAATTAGCACAGGTGGTCACCTTTCTCTTCCGTCTGTAACCCTATAAAGGTCTGTAGTAATTTAACCTTTTGCTTTCTTGCTGATATGAAAGATACGTTCCTTATGTTGCCAAAACCAATACCACAAACGATGCGTGTTCACGTTTAGAGCGAGCGTAGGGGCTCTTAACAAAAGTCCCCAAGGAAGAAAACACTTTCATCAAAATAGGCGCTAAAGGTGGTTAGCATCTATGAATTGGGCTGGGGTGAGAGGGAAAGATGATGGGAGAGTTCTGGGTCTCTGCTACAGGGCTGGGGTTTTAGGGAGAGTTCTGGGTCTCTGATACAGGGCTGGGGCGAGAGGGAGAGTTCTGGGTCTCTGATACAGGGATGGGGCGAGAGGGAGAGTTCTGGGTCTCTGATACAGGGCTGGGGTTTTAGGGAGAGTTCTGGGTCTCTGATACAGGGATGGGGCGAGAGGGAGAGTTCTGGGTCTCTGCTACAGGGCTGGGGCGAGAGGGAAGGATGATGGGAGAGTTATGGTGACACACTAACGACGACACTGTGCACAGTGGCAGAGAAGGACTGTGTTGCAATAGCTTGTGGTTCTTGTGAATAGGAACTGAAAATGAGTACAGAACGGAACATGTTCCCTCTCTTGCGTTCTCAGATAAAAGAAATCAACAAAAATCTCCAAAGCGTAACCAGACTAGCACAGCACAGCTCAGCTCGGCTCGGCTTGGTTCAGCTCAGTAGTGTGAACAGGGTATTTGACTGGGCATAGAGAAGGTGTCCATAACGTCATGTACATGTCTGTCCTTCCCCCTCAGGAGTAGGTTTGAGAAGTACAGAGGGTTTTGCTGTGTGGCTCTCTGATTGGTTCGTACCTGCCAGACTTGGTGAGCACGATGATGGCGCTGGCGCAGCACTTGAAGGATGCCTCGACGGCGCCGATGGCAACGGACTCGGTGGGGTCACGGGTCAGGTGGGAGGTACGACGGATTTCCTCGAACATCTGCCTGTGGTACATGGCGGCCTCGGCCTCACGAGCAATCTGGAGGGGGGAGGGGGGCAAGAGAGAGAGGGAGAGGGAGGACAGGTGTCAGATTCCTGCCATTCAACTACAGTAATGAACAGAAAGCATGCATCGGTACAGATTTAGACCAGATTGACACACTGTTCATGGATCTGCCT
This sequence comes from Coregonus sp. 'balchen', assembly GCA_902810595.1. Lineage (NCBI taxonomy): Eukaryota > Metazoa > Chordata > Actinopteri > Salmoniformes > Salmonidae > Coregonus > Coregonus sp. 'balchen'. Next base: position 1,891,098 of record LR778271.1, read on the forward strand.
TTTTCCTAAGCTAGGGGTTTGGTACACCACTAATGTAAAGTCCTGAGAATGAACAACTTCAATCTTGACAGATTCATACAGCAACAGTCATACAACAACAGTCATATAGATTCATACAACAACAGTCATACAGCAACAGTCATACAGATTCATACAGCAACAGTCATACAGCAACAGTCATATAGATTCATACAGCAACAGTCATACAGCGACAGTCATACAGACTCATACAGCAACAGTCATACAGATTCATACAGCAACAGTCATACAGCAACAATCATACAGATTCATACAGCAACAGTCAAAAGCTAAACGAGACACATACTAGTTTCTCTGAAGGGGCAAGGGGGACATAAGAGAGGTACTCTCCTCTAGTCCTCTAGTAAATATAGAATCACTGTGGTCTGCATACCTGGGGTGTTGTGGTGCAGGTCCTCAGACACATGCTGATTGTGCAATCTGATGACCCCATCCAATGCAAAATTATGCAAAAAACAGATGCAGTGATAGAACAGAGGGATGGGGGGGAGGAGAGAGAACAGAGAGATGGGGGGGAGGAGAGGTAGGAGCACATAAAGCCAGTAACATGGTCAGCCGTTAGTACGTAGATCACAAACCAAAAACACACAAAGTTATATATTGCTGTTATATTATATTACAGCTACTTCATGTTAATTCCCCTGAGGCATCCCAGAAAACACACAACCAACACCACAATGTTGTCTCAACGTTGACCCTATGTTGCTGCTTGCTGGGATGATTGCGTCTATAACCAGGTTTCCAGAGTAAAGCACATGACAGGCCTGATGGAAACAGAACATTTTTCGGTGAACTTTCTAAAAGTCTACAAAAACAAAAAGTGGGATCTTTTTTGTGTCTGTAAAATGAATTACGCACAAATATTGATATAATAACCATCCTATCGAAGTAAACTTGGGAGTCACGTGACGACGTGTGGTCCTCCCACTACGAATTCGTCAGGAAACCGTGCAGTTTATTAGGCTACAGATGAAATAAATGGTGATGAACTTCACAGGGTGGTGAACGAGCAAGGGGATGATCTTGATGATCTTCTTGATGTGTTTTTATGTACACTAGGTCCTGCAGCCTGTCATCTGCAACAAGATCTTAGAATATTCGCATTGAAAATCTGTCGCCAATTGGATGGAAACCTGGCTTATGAGACATTCAGATATGACTCTCTGTAGCTAGACTGGTCACATTGACCACTCATGAACTTTGAATAAAGTGACTCTAGGGACCGCTATAGTGAACATTGTGGATGTTGTGCTTGTGCGAGGGGCCAAGGCAAGACCTATAGGGGGCGCTCTGCTCTCAGTCTCTCACCTTGTGCTGTGTGCGGACAGCCTCCAGCGGGTAGTCTCCCTTGGCGGTCTCACCACTCAGCATGATGCAGTCGTTACCGTCCAGAACGGCGTTGGCGACGTCGGAACCCTCAGCGCGGGTGGGGCGGGGCTTCTTGATCATGCTCTCCAGCATCTGGACCAACCAGGAGAGAGGAGAGATCATTAGGCACCAATCAACGACAAGACATATCACTTAAAACCCAATCAACGACAGGATATATCATTTACATTGATTCATTTATAGAGAGTGGCCTATTGAGCATTATCTTCTGCCCTTTCCTCAAAGGTTTCCTCAAAGGCTTGACGGCTCCTCTTAAACCTCAAATACTCTGGACTAGGAACCCTGGTATTACCTGCCATTGAATTCAGTGTATTTGAGTCTTACCAGGTTATAAGACCCTGCTTTGGGTGTGCTTTGCAGACAGGGATGGAAATGAAGCATGTATGAGGGGGTCTAGTCATGTATGAGGGGGTCTAGTCATGTATGAGGGGGTCTAGTCATGTATAAGGGGGTCTAGTCATGTATAAGGGGGTCTAGTCACGTATAAGGGGGTCTAGTCATGTATAAGGGGGTCTAGTCATGTATAAGGGGGTCTAGTCACGTATAAGGGGGTCTAGTCACGTATAAGGGGGTCTAGTCACGTATAAGGGGGTCTAGTCACGTATAAGGGGGTCTAGTCATGTATAAGGGGGTCTAATCTGCGGGCAACATGTCGGACCTGTGTGGCGCAGGTGATGGGCTTGCCGATCCTGTTGCAGCGTCCGGTCATCATCTTCTGGGCGATGAACACCTTCTCTGTGGGGATCTCAATACCCAGGTCACCACGGGCAACCATGATGCCATCGCTAGCCTCCAGGATCTCATCGAATCTACACATAGACAGACAGATAGTTATATAAAGTCAATATTATCCAGCATTGGGTATCTATATTTCCAAGCGACTAAACTGATGCTCAAGACAGTAGGATTTTTCAAGTGGAGATTTCTTACTTTTGAAGGTACTGAGAATACAAATGCTATCGTGTAGTCAGCGAGGCCTCTCTCAAATTGCTTTCTCTGTATCTCACACACTCACACTCTCACACTCTCACACACACACCTGCGGACGCCCTCGTGGTTCTCCAGCTTGGAGATGATCTTGATGTTCTTGCCCTTCTCTCCCAGCACCTTCCTGACAGCGTGCACGTCGGCTGCCTTACGGATGAAGGAGGCGAAGACCATGTCCACTCCCTGCTCCACACCGAACTGCAGATCCTGGATGTCCTTCTCGGAGACGGCGGGCAGGTCCACAGCAGCACCGGGCAGGTTCACACCCTTCTTGGAGCCCAGAGTACCACCGTTCTCAATCTCACAGTCCAGGAAGTCAGCGCCTGGGGACCGTAATGTGTGTCAGTCACAATGCCACGGCCAGAACAACGGTACAGTGACACGTTTCAACAGGCAAAGCAGAAGGAAACGCACTTTACTTTGGTGTGTAGCTACTTCCTGTAACATTGACAGTGTTAACGCTGCTTGCTACAGTAGGATGTTGCTAGGATACTCACCGACTTCCTTCACCTTCAGGGACATGAGGCCATCGTCAATGTAGACGTGAGCTCCGACCTTCAGGATCTTGGTGATGTTCTTGTAGTCCAGCCACAGGTGCTTCTCATCGCAGTTATCCTTGTACTTGTCGTCCAGGGTCAGCTTGATGTGTCCTCCCTTCTTCAGCTCAACCTCAGCTTCGCCGCTCTGTACAGGGGAAGAATCATATAATTACACAACTATTACTATAGTATTGTGTACTGTCTATCTCTATGGGGAAGGACAGGGCTCATGATCATCCATATATTCTGATGCCAATAGTGTTTTACAGTACCACAGTACTTTATGCTTTATGATATCATTGCTTGTGGTTGTATTTATTTCCGTTACAATGCTGCTAGCTTGGCCAATGCCTTCCTCTTGACCAAATCAAGCGGTAGGCCTACATGATAGCCGGTATGGTACTACAGTCAAGAAATGTACCTGCTTGTCTCTGTTTTGATTTGTCTGTAAAATGTATTGTGATGAAGTTGGACTTGACGTTTGGCTTTTCATAAAGATTTACAGTACTTCACGGTGAATGACTACTCACGCCCTTGATGAGTCCGGTCCTGATTTCGGGTCCCTTGGTGTCCAGAGCGATGGCCACTGGTCTGTACTCGATGGTTCCAGATCCAAAGCTCTCGGTGGCCTCACGGACGTTCTTGATGGTCTCAGCATGGTACTGAATAGAATAGAACACATCATTTTCCATCGAAACAAATGTTTTTTTTTGCAGTCTGTTTTTTAATTCCCATCCCCCTGAACACCACACCCATGAGAGTCTGGAAGGGGGTGTCATATCACATAGACATAAGAGGTTTTAGCATGCCACTGCACTGCATACACTATACAAAACAAATGATAGGGGTCTGAGCGTAGAACCTTGAGGAACGCCAAATGCAACATTCAGATGATTTGCCAACCAGCTGGACCAATGGTAGTGCTCAGATAGGTAGTGCGTTGAGATTTTAAAATACACTTTAAATCAAGTTTGATTTGATTTACTGTAGGGGACGTCGAATCATTTAGAGACGTGACGATTCTCAGGCTGTCAATTCACTGCTCGTGGCAACTTTCATTCATTGGCAACTGGTAAATGAAAAAATAATATTTTTGTTTTGTTTTACTCAGTACAGTGGATGTTATTATTGCAGATAATTAGATTCAGGTTGAGTATCAACTATGTCAAAGTGTTATGTCTATATTAAGGACAGAGCTGACCAAGGTGATAGTCTTGATCACACCCAGGAGACTAACATCACACCATAACTGTACACATATAGTTAAGGCTATCCTAGTGACATAACTGAATGTAATAAAACTTTCAGGATCTTGGCGCCTGCAACACATGGTTCCAGCAGAAAGCCATATGAGGTGTTAAATGTATGGGCTATATACTGTATATATATGTATAAACTCAGCAAAAAAAGGAAAAGTATGACCATAACAACAACTGAGACATAAACTGAACAAGTTCCACAGACATGTGACTAACAGAAATGGAATAATGTGTCCCTGAACAAAGGGGGGGTCAAAATCAAAAGTAACAGTCAGTATCTGGTGTGGCCATCAGCTGCATTAAGTACTGCAGTGCATCTCCTCCTCATGGACTGCACCAGATTTGCCCGTTCTTGCTGTGAGATGTTACTCCACTCTTCCACCAAGGCACCTGCAAGTTCCCAGACATTTCTTGGGGGAATGGCCCTAGCCCTCACCCTCTGAGCCAACAGGTCCCAGACGTGCTCAATGGGATTGAGATCCGGGTTCTTCGCTGGCCATGGCAGAACACTGACATTCCTGTCTTACAGGAAATCACGCACAGAACGAGCAGTATGGCTGGTGGAATTGTCATGCTGGAGGGTCATGTCAGGATGAGCCTGCAGGAAGGGTACCACATGAGGGAGGAGGATGTCTTCCCTGTAACGCACAGCGTTGAGATTGCCTGCAATGACAACAAGCTCAGTCCGATGATGCTGTGACATACTGCCCCAGACCATGACGGACCCTCCACCTCCAAATCGATCCCGCTCCAGAGTACAGGCCTCGGTGTAACGCTCATTCCTTTGAATATAAATGCAAATCCGACCATCACCCCTGGTGAGACAAAACTGCGATTCGTCAGTGAAGAGCACTTTTTGCCAGTCCTATCTGGTCCAGCGATGGTGGGTTTGTGCCCATAGACGACGTTGTTGCCGGTGATGTCTGGCCTCTCTCAGCCTATTGCGGTACAGTGCCATCCTGTACCTGACCCGCAGGTGTGATGTTCGGATGTACCGATCCTGTGCAGGTGTTGTTACACGTGGTCTGCCACTGCGAGGACGATCAGCTGTCCGTCCTGTCTCCCTGTAGCGCTGTCTTAGGCGTCTCACAGTATGGGCATTGCAATTTATTGCCCTGGCCACATCTGCAGTCCTCATGCCTCCTTGCAGCATGCCTAAGGCACGTTCACGCAGATGAGCAGGGACCCTGGGCATCTTTCTTTTGGTGTTTTTCAGAGTCAGTAGAAAGGCCTCTTTAGTATCCTAAGTTTTCATAACTGTGACCTTAATTGCCTACCGTCTGTAAGCTGTTAGTGTCTTAATGACCGTTCCACAGGTGCATGTTCATTAATTGTTTATGTTTCATTGAACAAGCATGGGAAACAGTGTTTAAACCCTTTACAATTAAGATCTGTGAAGTTATTTGGATTTTTACGAATTATCTTTGAAAGACAGATTCCTGAAAAAGGGCTGTTTCTTTTTTTGCTGAGTTTATATGAACTGCATGCTCGACAAGGCAAACACCCACTCATTGCGCTAGTATCCATTGCTAAATTAGCTATAAATAGGATATACATCCATTAAATGCTCACTTCCTCCTGGTATATCAGTGTTGAAAGCCCAATGACACTCACTCAACAGTACTAAGTAGGAGATAGGCAAAGTGCAATTTAATGAGTGTATGTTACGTTTTGGTCTAAGCATAGCCACATGGCATAGCAACGTAGCATATATCCAAATAGCATTGCCAAGTAGATTTAACAAAGTAGAATGGCCAAGTAGCATAGCCACGTAGAATAAAACCATGTAGAATAGCCATGTAGCATATAACCATGTAGCATATAACCATGTAGCATATAACCATGTAGTGTTAGCCAAGTAGAATAGTCATGTAGCATATAACCATGTAGCATATAACCAAGTAGTGTTAGCCAAGTAGAAAAGCCATGTAGCATGTAACCATGTAGCATATAACCATGTAGCATATAACCATGTAGCATATAACCAAGTAGTGTTAGCCAAGTAGAATAGCCATGTAGCATGTAACCATGTAGCATATAACCAAGTAGTGTTAGCCAAGTAGAATAGCCATGTAGCATGTAACCATGTAGCATATAACCATGTAGCATATAACCAAGTAGCATATAACCAAGTAGTGTTAGCCAAGTAGAATAGCCATGTAGCATGTAACCATGTAGCATATGCCCATGTAGCATATACCCATGTAGCATATACCCATGTAGCATATACCCATGTAGCATAGCCACATAGAATATAACTAAGTAGTGTTAGCTAGCTCCTGGTCCCTAAACAGTTTCTGCCTATAGGAGAGAGACAGACCCAGAGACTCAATGACACTCACTTAACAGTGCTCTATGGTAGACAGACATAAGACAATTAGCCAGCTGCAATTTAATTTGTTTAATGTTTTATCTTTGGGATATTTTAGCATAGCAAAGTATTAGCTCTTTTAGTATAGCCAAGTAGCTTAGCGTTAGCTCCTGATCCCTCTAAACACGTTCTGCGAGAACCTGAGACACGGCTATTTACATCTGTTCCGACCACCTGGCCAGTGGCAGAGGTCAAGTTTCCTTTGCCCTTCCGATATATGTCTCTGACCCCAACACACGACAAGATGCCATGTAAACAAACGTAAGTTCAGATGTCTGAAGATGTCTGTCAGAAGTTCCTGCCATTGGGGGTGCTCTGTCTATCTTTTTTTATCATCATGCAACACTGGCATTCCCAAACAGTCACTTGCCCTGTGCCATGGCTGTAGGCTCCTACGGAGTCAGATGCTAACCCTTCGCTCTTACGGCGTCAGATGCTAACCCTTGCTAACCCTTCGCTCCTACGGCGTCAGATGCTAACCCTTCGCTCCTACGGCGTCAGATGCTAACCCTTCGCTCCTACGGCGTCAGATGCTAACCCTTCGCTCCTACGGCGTCAGATGCTAACCCTTCGCTCCTACGGCGTCAGATGCTAACCCTTCGCTCCTACGGCGTCAGATGCTAACCCTTCGCTCCTACGGCGTCAGATGCTAACCCTTCGCTCCTACGGCGTCAGATGCTAACCCTTCGCTCCTACGGCGTCAGATGCTAACCCTTGCTAACCCTTCACGTTTTACCTCTAGCCCTAGAACTAGCACGCCCGATTTCAACAAGTCAGTTAATCATCAAGCCGCTGAGTACTTGTTAGATGGAATTGCGTGTCATGGAAGTAATCGCGGAATGGACTGGGAAACCCTTGACCTAACATAACTTTGATACACATGTACATGTAACGTAATCTAGTGCTTAAAGATAGCTACAGTACTGAACTTCAGAATATAACGTCTTCTTGGGACAAGCAATTAACAGTGCTATTGACCTTTGAAGGGCAATGATTCAAATATCAAACGTATCGCTCGATACCTAATACTGCTGTACGCTTTGTGGGGTGCGCTCCGCCCAGCCAGGGTGAAACAGGTCAAAAGTCATGACTTTTAAAGGGGAGAGGTCAGTACTGTAAACCCCAAAACCCTGGCTACCATCAATCTGGCAGCACTACATGTCAGCTAAAGACAAGAGAGGCTGGCTGACTGGAGGAGGAGGAGGAGGAGGAGGAGGAGGAGGAGGAGAGGTCACTAAAGTGCAAGAAAGAGTGTTCAGATCAGCTTACAGACTGACATTTAAATGGTACAGTGATAATGTCACAATGAGGGTGGGTGGGCTGCAGACTCACTGAAGGTTATACTAGACCTACATCCAAACTGGGCTTTATGTTCGGCTGGGTGAATGTTGCCACATGGGGGGGGGGGTGGAAATGTCACCATATTGCTTTCACCTATCCTTTCAGATCAACATGAGGGAGTAAGGGCTAGGGGTCCTTTGCCTTGGCTTCATTACTGGGGTCCTTTGCCTTGGCGGTCATTACTGGTGTAGTCTAACGTGAACTACTGACCTCATGAGTTCCGTGAGAGAAGTTCATTCTTGCAATGTTCATCCCAGATTTGATCATCTCCTTGGCCATATTCACTGATCGGGAGGCGGGTCCTGCATGTGGACAAGATGACAAGCAAAGCTTATAGAGGGATATAGGCCTACTGTGAACGTTTTGGAGGGATATAGGCCTACTGTATGCACACCTCACACAAAATACCTGTATATATATATATATATATAAATATATATGGTGTTGAGTAGTGTAGTGAGGGTGTTCAGTTGGTGAAGGAGTGAGAGGCTATGAGGGGTGAGGGAGGGTTGGGCTGTGAGGGAGGGTTGGGCTGTGAGGTAGGGTTGGGCTGTGAGGGAGGGTGCGTGAGGGAGGGGGTGAGGTAGGGTTGGGCTGTGAGGTGAGGGAGGGTGAACAGTGAAGGGAGTGAGGGGTGAGGTAGGGTTGGGCTGTGAGGTGAGGGAGGGTGAACAGTGAAGGGAGTGAGGGGTGAGGTAGGGTTGGGCTGTGAGGTGAGGGAGGGTGAACAGTGAAGGGAGTGAGGGGTGAGGTAGGGTTGGGCTGTGAGGTGAGGGAGGGGTTGGGGGCTGTGATGTAGGGTTGGGCTTGTGATGTTAGGGTTGGGCTGTGAGGTGAGTGGAGGGTGAACAGTGAAGGGAGTTGAGGGGTGAGGGTAGGGTTGGGCTGTGAGGTGAGGGAGGGTTGAGACAGTGAAGGGAGTGAGGGGTGAGGGCAGTTGAGTAATGAGGAGGGGTGTTGTTGAGTAATGGTGTTGTTGAGTAATGAGGAGGGGTGTTGTTGAGTAATGAGGAGGGGTGTTGTTGAGTAATGGTGTTGTTTGAGTAATGAGGAGGGGTGTTGTTGAGTAATGGTGTTGTTGAGTAATGAGGAGGGGTGTTGTTGAGTAATGGTGTTGTTGAGCTGTACCGATGGTGCAGATGATTCCGGTGTTGCGAGCCACAGCAGGCTCAGAGTCGATGTCCAGAAGACACATGTGCTCCAGGAAGGTGTCAGCCATGGCAGCGTGCAGCTGCTGCGTCTGGATGAAGGCAGAACCCATATCCTTTCCTTTAGACATGATTGGATCTGTGTCTGAGAAGGAGGGGAGAGTGAGAGGAGAGATGAGAAGATCCTTTGACATTGGGTTAATGTTCTGCATCCACCTCTGACAGATTGAACAAGCCTCTCTACATACTCCTGAAAGTTAGAGGTTGGATAGGTCTTCATATCATTTTTCATGCCTGTATTTATGTGTGCGTATGTGTGTGTGTGTGACACTTGGCTTGCTAAACTGCTCTGAGTCTATCCCACTGAATCAGGCTTTGAAACTAGATCTTTGCAATTCTATGCTACCTACCAACAGACATTACATAATATATTAATGCTAGGGACATAACGTAGCAATGGAAAATTGACTAGCTGAAGTGTACAGTTTACTTTATCTCACACCAGTGAAAGAGAATGAAAACCTGGAACATTTCCGAGAGGGGGGCTGGCCACATATTCAATTATCATACATTTCCATCAACTCCGCATCAACTGATATTACTGATTTATTTATTGTGAATATTGTAATGGAGGTTTAACAGACTGAGGTGGCAGGTAGAAGGTTAGAGGTACAGCAGCTCAATTCAAACACGGATCAGACTAACAGCGTCTCTGGAAGTCCAGCCTGACAGTCCGAAGGGGACAGGGACACGGCTGGCCAGCTGGCCACACACTCTGTAGCAGCACCACCAAACTGGGACCGCAACAATGAGAGCATGTGTGACTGCGTGCCTGCACACACACACACACACACACACACACAGGCTGACAGGCACAGCCACAAACACCCCCACATTCCAGTCACAAGTTATGACCAGGGGCATTAGGCTCTTGAAGAGGATCTGGCCAGTGGCCACTTTTTGTGGGAGGTGGTTTTCACAGTTGGTGGGAGACTTGAGTAGTCAAAAAGGATTCTGCAAATATCACATATTAATTCACCGTTGGGGGGATTCTTTTCAACCTAAAAAAATTAGTAATTAACTAGTCAAAGCAACATTATACCCCATTGTACTGTACATATTGTTGGCCTAAATATCATAGAGAACCAGACAGGTACCATGACACCATACACCAGCTATCATAGAGAACCAGACATGTACCATGACACCGTACACCAGCTATCATAGAGAACCAGACATGTGCCATGACAACATACACCAGCCCAGCTATCAACTGTTCCAAAAAGCCCTGCTACGGTGCTACTGGAAGATATTTTTAGAAGTGTGTGTCTCTCCCTTTTTCCACACAGATAAACCCTTAGCAGACTGTTGCCTATAGGAGGAGCTACATTATCCGAGTGTCACAGTCAATGACATGAGCAGACTTTAAGTGAGATATCGATTAATTCACAAGTTTGGAGAGAAAAAAACATCCAAGTGGGTTCCATTCTATAAGATTTTTTTTTAGATTTTACTCTATGAGGATATTGAATTATAGAGCTATGATTCCAGGATCTTATTCAAACGACATAATGCTGGTTTAGCAATGTCCACCAAGTGGTAGGGCTATTTCACCTACAGCTCTACTGACGCTGAACAGTACAGTGGTTTATTAGCACACCATATCAAAGATAATCTGCTGAAGGCAATGTCATTAAAATAGTAGAGAGCAAGTTGTTCCAGGCTCTTGACCTACAGTAAGTAAGGATGAATATGTTTCCTATAGTAGAGGAACATTGAGGATGACAGGATGTCTCAGTGCATATCAAATAGAAATTGATTATTTCATTTGGCTTTTTTACATTTTTGTCACTTAGCAGACATTCTTATCCAGCGCGACTTACAATTATATTATGTCAATAAACAAATTGTTTTGCCAAGTATTGCTCAGTTTCAGTCATGTAGGGTAGCCCACAATTTAAATTATACTTTATTAACGGAGATCATGCATTTGCATGAAACAAACCCAATTATTTCACTGTAAAAATTTGGAACACAGATCTAGGTAGTTGTCATTACTTCTAAATGTGCACAAATTGCCTATTCAGACTGAAATATAAATACCCCATATCACACCATACCATACCATAACAACTTGATTCAAAACGTTATGGAAGTAAAGTAACATTCAATAGTTAAAAGTCTATTACAACCTTTCTATAACCAAAACTGATAGAACAATGTAATTCACTCAAGACAGCTATGTCAATAATATTTAGCAAGAATTGTCCATCCAATGGTAAGTGTAAAGTTGAGGCCGCAGTGACTCACCTTCTGGGTGAACGTTGCAGGGACCAATGCGCCCATCAGCCGCGCACCGGCCGAAGATAATACCCCAACTGACCGGGACTACTTTCACAGCCGAACACTGGGTATCCCTCCGATGACACGTGGAGTGACTATAGGGCGGAACGGTAATGATGATATTCCATTTATAATCCGTTAATTGCACACCAAATGTTAAAGTATTGATACAAATATGTATTTAGTATGATATATGTTAAAGACTACGAGTATTTCGGGGGATTATAGACATAATTTTCACCAGTAGAGAGGAATGTTACTTTAAAAATACAAGCGTTCTAGGGCCTTCTCGTTGACCAATCAGAAAGCTTCCCTGCGCTACTTAAAACATGAGCTGGAGGTATGTTGGCAAACGACACCACGGACAGTGAGAGTTCAGCTCTAGGTAGTAGTTAATGTTGTCTAGACTAGACTAGAGCAGAGCAGAGCAGGGGTTGGGTCTTCCTGGTCGGTCCTATGGATTTGTAGCATAGAAAATATTTTCTGGACAGTCTAAAATTCCCCAAATTAGTCTAAGTCAAAAAGTATTATTGTAAAAATGTTTGTAGTCAAAAAGTAGTTTGAATGTGTTTTGACATTGGTTGCTTGCTTTACTTTGGCATATTTATCACAATGTAAGACGATAAAAACCAAAAAAAAACAGGTGCGCAGTCAATGAATTGCATTCATACCAAACATACTGCTACTGTATACTGCAGTGGTTCCCAATCAGTGTGCTGTGGCACATTTGTGTACCTCGAGGAAACGTGATCTGTACAATGCACATGGAATTTTGACTCGCAATCACTAGTGCTGGTCAGATAAAACATTAAATGGCACGTGGTTACATCTGTATCAGTGTTTCAGGTCCAGCACACTCAGGCTGTTGTTACATTTGTATATAGAGAATTATAGAGGCCTCTAGTGGCCAAAAGGTAATTTTAGCATGGGCAGTGCCAGAGGGCTTCCACCATTTTAAAGTAGTGAAAGTAGTCAACTGTGTGGGGATTCCTATGGGTTGTAGCCTCAATAGTGCTAACAATGCTGTCACAGATGCTATAATGGCACAGATATAAAGATCCTCTATCTATCTCTATGCATTTGTCTCATTTGAGGGGCACTCATCAAAAGTGAAGTCATTTAAAAAAAAGTTTTAATATTGTTTGTAGATTGTGGCTTCTATCAATGTAATTGTCTGCATCATTTCCAATCCCCCATATATTTTGGGGTAAATATACTGTATATTTTTAATATATTTGTATTATTTTCCTCCTAACCCTATCATCCCTCCCCTAATTGGAGTATACTAATGGACAACAATACTTAGGCTTCTACTTCCAGCTTATACATACTATATACATTTTATGGACACAGTATATTTTACCTTAGTTATCTAGTTTTTTGTTGTTGTTATTTTTAGTCCCACCCTTCAGCTCCCCTCAACTCCTCCCATCTATCTCTGAACACCATCCAGTTTTGATTTCTATTAGCCATATATATTTCAACTGTGCTGTGATGTTTCACAAAAGTTCTGAACCTTTCTATTCTCATAGTTTCTACAGATTGTAAATTAAAGATAAAATGTTGTGCTAAGAGTATTATTATATTATTGATCGATTGACTATGACTTTTCTAATCACCCAGCAGTGCTATTTGCAGAGTTAGCTCCAGGTAAATGTTGTAATTTTCCGGCCATTCCTGAACCTGTGACCAAAAACAAGCTACAAATGGACAGTGCCAAAACAAGTGATCTAATGATTCTGTCTCTTCGCAACAAAATCTGCAGAGCTGGGATGGTTGTATCCCCCATATATATAACATTCTATTGGTTGCAAGAATTGTATATAAACTGAAGAGAAACAGACGCCTCACAGGTCCTCAACTGGCAGCTTTATTAAATAGTACCCGCAAAACGCCAGTCTCAACGTCAACAATGAAGAGGCGACTCTGGGATGCTGACCTTCTAGGCAGAGTTGCAAAGAAAAAGCCATATCTCAGACTGGCCATCTTAATCTTTAAATGTTATTGGCCAGTCTGAGATATGGCTTTTTCTTTGCAACTCTGCCTAGAAGGTCAACATCGCGGAGTCGCCTCTTCACTGTTGACGTTGAGACTGGCGTTTTGCGGGTACTATTTAATGAAGCTGCCAGTTGAGGACCTGTGAGGCGTCTGTTTCTCTTCAGTTTATATACAATTCTTGCAACCAATAGAATGTTATATATATGGGGGATACAACCATCCCAGCTCTGCAGATTTTGTCAGTCAAAATCAAATCAAATCAAATGTTATTTGTCACATGCGCCGAATACAACCTTACCGTGAAATGCTTACTTACAAGCCCTTAACCAGCAATGCAGTTCAAGAAATACAGTTAAGAAAATATTTACTAAATAAACTAAAGTAAAAAATAAAATGACAATAACGAGGCTATATACAGGGGGTACCGGTACCGAGTCAATGTGTGGGGGTACAGGTTAGTCAAGATAATTTGTACATGTAGGTAGGGGTAAAGTGACTATGCATAGATAATAAACAGTGAGTAGCAGCAGTGTAAAAACAAAGGGGGGTGACTGGAGTCTTTGACAATTTTTTGGCCCTTCCTCTGACACAGCCTATATATATGTCCTGGATGGCAAGAAGCTTGGCCCCAGTGATGTACTGGGCCGTACACACTACCCTCTGTAGCGCCTTACGGTCGGATGCCGAGCAGTTGCCATACCAGGCGGTGATGCAACCGGTCAGGATGCTCTCGATGGTGCAGCTGTATAACTTTTTTAGGATCTTGGGACCCATGCCAAATCTTTTCAGTCTCCTGAGGGGGAAAAGGTGTTGTCGTGCCCTCTTCATGACTGTCTTGGTGTGTTTGGACCATGATAGTTTGTTGGTGATGTGGACACGAAGGAACTTGAAACTCCCGACCCGCTCCACTAAAGCCCCGTCGATGTGAATGGGGGCATGTTCTGCCCTCCTTTTCCTGTAGTCCACAATCAGCTCCTTTGTCTTGCTCACGTTGAGGGAGAGGTTGTTGTCCTGGCACCACACTGCCAGGTCTCTGACCTCCTCCCTATAGGCTGTCTCATCGTTGTCGGTGATCAGGCCTACCACTGTTGTGTCGTCAGCAAACTTAATGATGGTGTTGGAGTCGTGCCTGGCCACGCAGTCGTGGGTGAACAGGGAGTACAGGAGGGGACTAAGCACGCACCCCTGAGGGGCCCCCGTGTTGAGGATCAGCGTGGCAGATGTGTTGTTGCCTACCCTTATCACCTGGGGGCGGCCCGTCAGGAAGTCCAGGATCCAGTTACAGAGGGAGGTGTTTAGTTCCAGGGTCCTTAGCTTAGTGATGATCTTTGTGGGAACTATGGTGTTGAACGCTGAGCTGTAGTCAATGAACAGCATTCTCACATAAGTGTTCCTTTTGTCTAGGTGGGAAAGGGCAGTGTGGAGTGCGATTGAGATTGTGTCATCTGTGAATCTGTTGGGGCGGTATATGAATTGGAGTGGGTCTATGGTTTCCGGGAGGATGGTGTAGATGTGAGCCATGACCAGCCTTTCAAAGCACTTCATGGCTACCGACGTGAGTGCTACGGGGTGGTAGTCATTTAGGCTGGTTACCTTAGCTTTCTTGGGCACAGGGACTATGGTGGTCTGCTTGAAACATATAGGTATTCCAGACTCGGTCAGGGAGAGGTTGAAAATTTCAGTGAAGACACTTGGCAGTTGGTCCGCGCATGCTCTGAGTTCACGTCCTGGTAATCCGTCTGGCCCCGCGGCCTTGTGAATGTTGACCTGTTTAAAGGTCTTGCTCACATCGGCTACGGAGAGTGTGATCACACAGTCGTCCGGAACAGCTGGTGCTCTCATACATGCTTCAGTATTACTTGCCTCGAAGCGAGCATAAAAGGCATTTCGCTCGTCTGGTAGGCTCGCGTCACTGGGCAGCTCGCGACTGGGTTACCCTTTGTAGTCCGTAATAGTTTGCAAGCCCTGCCACATCCGACGAGCGTCAGAGCCGGTGTAGTAGGATTCAATCTTAGTCCTGTATTGACGCTTTGCCTGTTTGATGGTTCGTCTGAGGGCATAGCGGGATTTCTTCTAAGTGTCCGGATTAGTGTCCCGCTCCTTGAAAGCGGAAGCTCTTTGTCCCCTTGCCTGTCCTGTCCCCCATTTGCGGAGACTCTAAGTCAGTCCATGCCCCCCATGCCTGTCCCATTGACACAGTCACCTCAGAATAAGTTGATTTGGGCAGCCAGATTTGTGAGTGACCTGGGGCTGTCCATGACAGAGTAAGAGGGGTTTTGCTCTTGCAGCCTTTTCCCATTTTGACCAACAGCAGGACCTTAAGTGCCAGCGCTGGACAGACAACCAATCGGATGAGTGCCACTGGACTGAAAACCAAATCGGATGAGTGCCAGCACTGGACTGACATCCAATCGGATGAAGAAGAGAGCTACACCGAGGAGTTCCTATGCGAAATAATCATTTGAATACAATATCTCTCAATGGAATTGTATGGGTTGATATAGTCTGGTTATATACAATAGGAGTGCTGGAGATCCTGTTGCAAAACAAGTCCAAACACAAGCATCATTGGGGAATAAGTAGTAGAGACCCAAAACAACTTTGCTGGTACAGCGTATGTGCGCAGTGTTTATCCTATAGGCTGTGAATGGTTCCATCTACACTGTGTGGGTATTAGGGATGGTTCTATCTATGGGTTGTGGCTCACACTGTGTGGGTATTAGGAATGGCTCACGGGGAGCAAGGCAAACATACAGTTTGGCCACCGCTCCACGAGCCAGCTGATCCTACAGTACAGCCTCGTAACTCCCTGTTTGTACTCCCTGTTTGTACTCCCTGTTTGTACTCCCTGTTTGTACTCCCTGTTTGTACTCCCTGTTATTCTTGAAGGTATTGTGTCCAGTATAATCTTCTATTTAACTTCCTGTGATGGCTAACTGTTTTTGTTCCTGAGGAAAATATATTGTGTGTGGTTGTGTGACAGTGTTGTGGTGGTGAACTGGTTGTGTTGTCGCTCTCTCTGTTATTCTTGAAGGTATTGTGTCTAGTACTGTTTAATCCTGGGTTTAAGGTAGTTAACTAACTGGGTTTGTCTCTAAGGTAAATGTGTTGTTGTCGCTCTCTGTAGGAGGGCTGTGCCATTGACCTCTACAGACGTCCTCAGCTGGACACGGATATAGATTCAGTGAAGGCCATCTACGCTGACACAGCTGTCTCTGTCAGCTACAACCAGTAACATAGAAGACTAGCCTTGCTGAACTTACTGACATAGATAGTAGAAGGTGGTTTTAGTTAACAGGGTAAAATGGGAAGACATCTGCTCTCAATGAAATGCTTGTTATCAATAAACGACTCCTGACTTCCTCTCTCTCTTCTTCCTCCTCTTGGGTCCATTGACGATGTGGACGTTGACATGCTAATCAATGTCAGCTTTTTGGATGTAAGTTGACTGTAGTCCCAGTCTTTATTAAATAGAACGTTGCAGCCCCGCCTGCCTTAGGGGTAAACAACCCATGGTCACCTAGGTTATCCCATTGGCTCAGGAAAAACTTGACCTTTTTCAAACACTATTTTCTTGTTGTCTGCTTGTTTTAGTCAATTATAAAACTAAATTCAAGAAAAGTACAACATGTCTAAAGATTGCTTTTCAACATTGCCTGCTCCCAAGCGTTCTCACTACTTAGAAAAACGTAATATTGTAGAGCTTCCCTCAGGCCCCTTTTCATGACGGCGCTAGCAGCCACTTGAGAGAGCGCTAGCTAGCTAATGACAGGAACATTAAGCTAGCCTGAGTGCTAGCTAGCTACCGACCGGAACATTAAGTTAGCCAAGACCAACAACACAAACAAATGAACTATACAGCTACAAGTAGTGAATGAAGTTACAAACTGACTATAATAAACAAGTTAAATGTTTTTCCTGTGATTAAATGTTTTCCACACACATAGCTTCGTGTAGCCTACTTGGATACCGGGTCTGCACAATTTCCTACTCTCCCACGCCAAATAGCCTGAAGCCACAGGGCTCTTCTCGCAGGCTCTATTTCCCTAATTGGGAGCATTTGCGAACTGTAGGTCTTGAGTTTTGACCTGATTACGTGTACATTGAACAACACAGCAGCTTTTCGGCATATTTTGTTATTTCTGGATAACTAAAAATCGACTATGAAGTTGGCTCTTTTACACTGGGGGTCAATGGGAAAGAATGTTTGTTTTCCCCAATTTGTGGGCGAGGTCGAGGGGAATTCTTATTATTATGTGAATATCGACTCGGAGTATACTATCCACCGTGCTCATATGTATTACATACAAATATATATTTGAAGTTGTATATTATGCCCCTGAGGATCTTCCCATTTTTCTGACACCGTTTGTTGTCTCGTCTCCAGGATGAACTGGCCAGGACCTGGAAGATCATCCCAACAGAGCCTGTTGTCGTCCGGCTTCTCTCTGTCCCAATACCTGAATGGGCCAGCACCCTCTGTGGAGGTGTTCCAACCTTCTAGCAGAGAAGGGTTCAGCCTGGGACTACAGCTGCAGAAGTGAGCATGCTAAGACTCCACTCTCACTATAGACCTAGAGTTATATTGTATACTAGTTTAGTACACAGTAGAAGCTGCATTCTCTACTCAAAGCGTTCACTGGAAAGCATTATAACTACACTATTATACATACTATTATATCTGCCTGGAAGGACCATTGTCATGGCCCAAGGGAACATTTAGGCAGGGCTACCCCCTCATCACCAGACTGTGATTCCAAATCACCTCCGCTACAATAGGTTTTACTATTAGAACTATTAGAACTATGTGAAAAGAGAAATCAATGGCGGCAATGGAGTGGACAGAACAAAAAGCAATGCAATGGAGGTGAGTGATGACCTCTCTCTCCCAGGGTCCTAATGGAGGTGAGTGATGACCTCTCTCTCCCAGGGTCCTAATGGAGGTGAGTGATGACCTCTCTCTCCCAGGGTCCTAATGGAGGTGAGTGATGACCTCTCTCTCCCAGGGTCCCAATGGAGGTGAGTGATGACCTCTCTCTCCCAGGGTCCTAATGGAGGTGAGTGATGACCTCTCTCTCCCAGGGTCCTAATGGAGGTGAGTGATGACCTCTCTCTCCCAGGGTCCTAATGGAGGTGAGTGATGACCTCTCTCTCCCAGGGTCCTAATGGAGGTGAGTGATGACCTCTCTCTCCCAGGGTCCTAATGGAGGTGAGTGATGACCTCTCTCTCCCAGGGTCCTAATGGAGGTGAGTGATGACCTCTCTCTCCCAGGGTCCTAATGGAGGTGAGTGATGACCTCTCTCTCCCAGGGTCCCAATGGAGGTGAGTGATGACCTCTCTCTCCCAGGGTCCTAATGGAGGTGAGTGATGACCTCTCTCTCCCAGGGTCCTAATGGAGGTGAGTGATGACCTCTCTCTCCCAGGGTCCTAATGGAGGTGAGTGATGACCTCTCTCTCCCAGGGTCCCCATGGAGGTGAGTGATGACCTCTCTATCCCAGGGTCCTAATGGAGGTGAGTGATGACCTCTCTCTCCCAGGGTCCTAATGGAGGTGAGTGATGACCTCTCTCTCCCAGGGTCCCAATGGAGGTGAGTGATGACCTCTCTCTCCCAGGGTCCTAATTGAGGTGAGTGATGACCTCTCTCTCCCAGGGTCCCAATGGAGGTGAGTGATGACCTCTCTCTCCCAGGGTCCTAATGGAGGTGAGTGATGACCTCTCTCTCCCAGGGTCCTAATGGAGGTGAGTGATGACCTCTCTCTCCCAGGGTCCTAATGGAGGTGAGTGATGACCTCTCTCTCCCAGGGTCCTAATGGAGGTGAGTGATGACCTCTCTCTCCCAGGGTCCTAATAGAGGTGAGTGATGACCTCTCTCTCCCAGGGTCCTAATGGAGGTGAGTGATGACCTCTCTCTCCCAGGGTCCTAATGGAGGTGAGTGATGACCTCTCTCTCCCAGGGTCCTAATGGAGGTGAGTGATGACCTCTCTCTCCCAGGGTCCTAATGGAGGTGAGTGATGAACCTCTCTCTCCCAGGGTCTAATTGAGGTGAGTGATGACCTCTCTCTCCCAGGGTCCTAATGGAGGTGAGTGATGACCTCTCTCTCCCATGGTCCCAATGGAGGTGAGTGATGACCTCTATCTCCCAGGGTCCCAATGGAGGTGAGTGATGACCTCTCTCTCCCAGGGTCCTAATGGAGGTGAGAGATGACCTCTATCTCCCAGGGTCCCAATGGAGGTGAGTGATGACCTCTCTCTCCCAGGGTCCTAATGGAGGTGAGTGATGACCTCTCTCTCCCAGGGTCCTAATGGAGGTGAGTGATGACCTCTCTCTCCCAGGGTCCTAATGGAGGTAAGTGATGACCTCTCTCTCCCAGGGTCCTAATGGAGGTGAGTGATGACCTCTCTCTCCCAGGGTCCTAATGGAGGTGAGTGATGACCTCTCTCTCCCAGGGTCCCAATGGAGGTGAGTGATGACCTCTATCTCCCAGGGTCCCAATGGAGGTGAGTGATGACCTCTCTCTCCCAGGGTCCTAATGGAGGTGAGAGATGACCTCTATCTCCCATGGTCCCAATGGAGGTGAGTGATGACCTCTCTCTCCCAGGTCCTAATGGAGGTGAGTGATGACCTCTCTCTCCCAGGGTCCTAATGGAGGTGAGTGATGACCTCTCTCTCCCAGGGTCCTAATGGAGGTAAGTGATGACCTCTCTCTCCCAGGGTCCTAATGGAGGTGAGTGATGACCTCTCTCTCCCAGGGTCCTAATGGAGGTGAGTGATGACCTCTCTCTCCCAGGGTCCCAATGGAGGTGAGTGATGACCTCTCTCTCCCAGGGTCCTAATGGAGGTGAGTGATGACCTCTCTCTCCCAGTGTCCCAATGGAGGTGAGTGATGACCTCTCTCTCCCAGGGTCCTAATGGAGGTGAGTGATGACCTCTCTCTCCCAGGGGTCCTAATGGAGGTGAGTGATGACCTCTCTCTCCCAGGGTCCCAATGGAGGTGAGTGATGACCTCTCTCTCCCAGGGTCCCAATGGAGGTGAGTGATGACCTCTCTCTCCTCCTCTCTCCCAGGGTCCTCTCTAGCTTTGCGTCCCAGTAGTGGAAGTACCTGAGTAATGAAACCCTCACGGCCCAACAGAAGACCAGACCACAGCTGATTCAAAAAACCTGGGGGAACCATCAAGAGGTTCAGGGCTGGACTTGGCATCCTCTCACCCATATCCAAGCGCACCCAGTCTCAGTCCACTTCTGTATCTTTAGCTTAGTGGTGTATTCTGAATAAGTCTGAAGTAATATGGCATCAATTCCACCCAACTTATTAGGCCAAAGGTGAAGGAATGACTATATTTCATAAACCTATCTAATCCTCTCAGATATACAGGGGCGGCTAGTGGAGGGTCCAGGGGGGTTGTTTCTGCATGGGTTTCATGGATCTTTCATTCTCAGTGGCATCACAATCTCCGCTCCCTCCTTTTCCCTGTGTGACCCAGGCTCAGTGGTGTCAACAATGGCCAGGAGCAGGTTCTGAAGGTGAAGCTGATTGGACCGGAGCTGAAAGTGAATCGCCTCATGAACCGGACAATGGCTTACACCATCAAGAACCCCAGAGGAGAACTCTTCACTTATATACCTAATGGCAAGGTATGGCCAGGACCTTTCCTCACCTATCCTCAGCTACCTACCTAGTATGGCCAGGACCTATCCTCACCTATCCTCAGCTACCTACCTAGTATGGCCAGGACCTTTCCTCACCTATCCTCAGCTACCTACCGAGTATGGCCAGGACCTATCCTCACCTATCCTCAGCTACCTACCGAGTATGGCCAGGACCTATCCTCACCTATCCTCAGCTACCTACCTAGTATGGCCAGGACCTATCCTCACCTACCCTCAGCTACCTACCTAGTATGGCCAGGACCTATCCTCACCTATCCTCAACTACCTACCTAGTATGGCCAGGACCTATCCTCACCTATCCTCAACTACCTACCTAGTATGGCCAGGACCTATCCTCACCTATCCTCAGCTACCTACCTAGTATGGCCAGGACCTATCCTCACCTATCCTCAGCTACCTACCGAGTATGGCCAGGACCTTTCCTCACCTATCCTCAGCTACCTACCGAGTATGGCCAGGACCTATCCTCACCTATCCTCAGCTACCTACCGAGTATGGCCAGGACCTATCCTCACCTATCCTCAGCTACCTACCGAGTATGGCCAGGACCTATCCTCACCTATCCTCAGCTACCTACTGAGTATGGCCAGGACCTATCCTCACCTATCCTCAGCTACCTACCGAGTATGGCCAGGACCTATCCTCACCTATCCTCAGCTACCTACCGAGTATGGCCAGGACCTATCCTCACCTATCCTCAGCTACCTACCTAGTATGGCCAGGACCTATCCTCACCTATCCTCAGCTACCTACCTAGTATGGCCAGGACCTATCCTCACCTATCCTCAGCTACCTACCTAGTATGGCCAGGACCTATCCTCACCTATCCTCAGCTACCTACCTAGTATGGCCAGGACCTATCCTCACCTATCCTCAGCTACCTACCTAGTATGGCCAGGACCTATCCTCACCTATCCTCAGCTACCTACCTAGTATGGCCAGGACCTATCCTCACCTATCCTCAGCTACCTACCTAGTATGGCCAGGACCTATCCTCACCTATCCTCAGCTACCTACCTAGTATGGCCAGGACCTATCCTCACCTATCCTCAGCTACCTACCTAGTATGGCCAGGACCTATCCTCACCTATCCTCAGCTACCTACAGTACCTACTGGAAGCCCCACCTCTCACTACAGTGCGCGTTGAAGGGTTCTCCTAGCGCTGTACATCTCAATCATCTACATGGTGTGCTGCTAGTATGGCATCCAGGTCCTGGAGGTGAGTGATGACCTCTCTCTCCCAGGTCCTAATGGAGGTGAGTGATGACCTCTCTCTCCCAGGGTCCTAATGGAGGTGAGTGATGACCTCTCTCTCCCAGGGTCCATGGAGGTGAGTGATGACCTCTCTCTCCCAGGGTCCCAATGGAGGTGAGTGATGACCTCTCTCTCCCAGGGTCCTAATGGAGGTGAGTGATGACCCTCTCTCCCAGGGTCCTAATGGAGGTGAGTGATGACCTCTCTCTCCCAGGTCCTAATGGAGGTGAGTGATGACCTCTCTCTCTCCCAGGGTCCTAATGGAGGTGAGTGATGACCTCTCTCTCCCAGGGTCCTAATGGAGGTGAGTGATGACCTCTCTCTCCCAGGGTCCTAATGGAGGTGAGTGATGACCTCTCTCTCCAGGTCCTATGGAGGGATGATGACCTCTCTCCCAGGGTCCCAATGGAGGTGAGTGATGACCTCTCTCTCCCAGGGTCCTAATGGAGGTGAGTGATGACCTCTCTCTCCCAGGGTCCTAATGGAGGTGAGTGATGACCTCTCTCTCCCAGGGTCCTAATGGAGGTGAGTGATGACCTCTCTCTCCCAGGGTCCCCATGGAGGTGAGTGATGACCTCTCTATCCCAGGGTCCTAATGGAGGTGAGTGATGACCTCTCTCTCCCAGGGTCCTAATGGAGGGTGAGTGATGACCTCTCTCTCCCAGGGTCCCAATGGAGGTGAGTGATGACCTCTCTCTCCCAGGGTCCTAATTGAGGTGAGTGAGACCTCTCTCTCCCAGGGTCCCAATGGAGGTGAGTGATGACCTCTCTCTCCCAGGGTCCTAATGGAGGTGAGTGATGACCTCTCTCTCCCAGGGTCCTAATGGAGGTGAGTGATGACCTCTCTCTCCCAGGGTCCTAATGGAGGTGAGTGATGACCTCTCTCTCCCAGGGTCCTAATGGAGGTGAGTGATGACCTCTCTCTCCCAGGGTCCTAATAGAGGTGAGTGATGACCTCTCTCTCCCAGGGTCCTAATGGAGGTGAGTGATGACCTCTCTCTCCCAGGGTCCTAATGGAGGTGAGTGATGACCTCTCTCTCCCAGGGTCCTAATGGAGGTGAGTGATGACCTCTCTCTCCCAGGGTCCTAATGGAGGTGAGTGATGACCTCTCTCTCCCAGGGTCTAATTGAGGTGAGTGATGACCTCTCTCTCCCAGGGTCCTAATGGAGGTGAGTGATGACCTCTCTCTCCCATGGTCCCAATGGAGGTGAGTGATGACCTCTATCTCCCAGGGTCCCAATGGAGGTGAGTGATGACCTCTCTCTCCCAGGGTCCTAATGGAGGTGAGAGATGACCTCTATCTCCCAGGGTCCCAATGGAGGTGAGTGATGACCTCTCTCTCCCAGGGTCCTAATGGAGGTGAGTGATGACCTCTCTCTCCAGGGTCCTAATGGAGGTGAGTGATGACCTCTCTCTCCCAGGGTCCTAATGGAGGTAAGTGATGACCTCTCTCTCCCAGGGTCCTAATGGAGGTGAGTGATGACCTCTCTCTCCCAGGGTCCTAATGGAGGTGAGTGATGACCTCTCTCTCCCAGGGTCCCAATGGAGGTGAGTGATGACCTCTATCTCCCAGGGTCCCAATGGAGGTGAGTGATGACCTCTCTCTCCCAGGGTCCTAATGGAGGTGAGAGATGACCTCTATCTCCCATGGTCCCAATGGAGGTGAGTGATGACCTCTCTCTCCCAGGGTCCTAATGGAGGTGAGTGATGACCTCTCTCTCCCAGGGTCCTAATGGAGGTGAGTGATGACCTCTCTCTCCCAGGGTCCTAATGGAGGTAAGTGATGACCTCTCTCTCCCAGGGTCCTAATGGAGGTGAGTGATGACCTCTCTCTCCCAGGGTCCTAATGGAGGTGAGTGATGACCTCTCTCTCCCAGGGTCCCAATGGAGGTGAGTGATGACCTCTCTCTCCCAGGGTCCTAATGGAGGTGAGTGATGACCTCTCTCTCCCAGTGTCCCAATGGAGGTGAGTGATGACCTCTCTCTCCCAGGGTCCTAATGGAGGTGAGTGATGACCTCTCTCTCCCAGGGTCCTAATGGAGGTGAGTGATGACCTCTCTCTCCCAGGGTCCCAATGGAGGTGAGTGATGACCTCTCTCTCCCAGGGTCCCAATGGAGGTGAGTGATGACCTCTCTCTCCTCCTCTCTCCCAGGGTCCTCTCTAGCTTTGCGTCCCAGTAGTGGAAGTACCTGAGTAATGAAACCCTCACGGCCCAACAGAAGACCAGACCACAGCTGATTCAAAAACCTGGGGGAACCATCAAGAGGTTCAGGGCTGGACTTGGCATCCTCTCACCCATATCCAAGCGCACCCAGTCTCAGTCCACTTCTGTATCTTTAGCTTAGTGGTGTATTCTGAATAAGTCTGAAGTAATATGGCATCAATTCCACCCAACTTATTAGGCCAAAGGTGAAGGAATGACTATATTTCATAAACCTATCTAATCCTCTCAGATATACAGGGGCGGCTAGTGGAGGGTCCAGGGGGGTTGTTTCTGCATGGTTTCATGGATCTTTCATTCTCAGTGGCATCACAATCTCCGCTCCCTCCTTTTCCCTGTGTGACCCAGGCTCAGTGGTGTCAACAATGGCCAGGAGCAGGTTCTGAAGGTGAAGCTGATTGGACCGGAGCTGAAAGTGAATCGCCTCATGAACCGGACAATGGCTTACACCATCAAGAACCCCAGAGGAGAACTCTTCACTTATATACCTAATGGCAAGGTATGGCCAGGACCTTTCCTCACCTATCCTCAGCTACCTACCTAGTATGGCCAGGACCTATCCTCACCTATCCTCAGCTACCTACCTAGTATGGCCAGGACCTTTCCTCACCTATCCTCAGCTACCTACCGAGTATGGCCAGGACCTATCCTCACCTATCCTCAGCTACCTACCGAGTATGGCCAGGACCTATCCTCACCTATCCTCAGCTACCTACCTAGTATGGCCAGGACCTATCCTCACCTACCCTCAGCTACCTACCTAGTATGGCCAGGACCTATCCTCACCTAT
The DNA here is from genome assembly GCA_902810595.1 of Coregonus sp. 'balchen'. Taxonomy (NCBI): domain Eukaryota; kingdom Metazoa; phylum Chordata; class Actinopteri; order Salmoniformes; family Salmonidae; genus Coregonus; species Coregonus sp. 'balchen'. Next base: position 1,916,454 of record LR778271.1, read on the forward strand.
CCTCAACTACCTACCTAGTATGGCCAGGACCTATCCTCACCTATCCTCAACTACCTACCTAGTATGGCCAGGACCTATCCTCACCTATCCTCAGCTACCTACCTAGTATGGCCAGGACCTATCCTCACCTATCCTCAGCTACCTACCGAGTATGGCCAGGACCTTTCCTCACCTATCCTCAGCTACCTACCGAGTATGGCCAGGACCTATCCTCACCTATCCTCAGCTACCTACCGAGTATGGCCAGGACCTATCCTCACCTATCCTCAGCTACCTACCGAGTATGGCCAGGACCTATCCTCACCTATCCTCAGCTACCTACTGAGTATGGCCAGGACCTATCCTCACCTATCCTCAGCTACCTACCGAGTATGGCCAGGACCTATCCTCACCTATCCTCAGCTACCTACCGAGTATGGCCAGGACCTATCCTCACCTATCCTCAGCTACCTACCTAGTATGGCCAGGACCTATCCTCACCTATCCTCAGCTACCTACCTAGTATGGCCAGGACCTATCCTCACCTATCCTCAGCTACCTACCTAGTATGGCCAGGACCTATCCTCACCTATCCTCAGCTACCTACCTAGTATGGCCAGGACCTATCCTCACCTATCCTCAGCTACCTACCTAGTATGGCCAGGACCTATCCTCACCTATCCTCAGCTACCTACCTAGTATGGCCAGGACCTATCCTCACCTATCCTCAGCTACCTACCTAGTATGGCCAGGACCTATCCTCACCTATCCTCAGCTACCTACCTAGTATGGCCAGGACCTATCCTCACCTATCCTCAGCTACCTACCTAGTATGGCCAGGACCTATCCTCACCTATCCTCAGCTACCTACAGTACCTACTGGAAGCCCCACACATCTACCATCTACATGGTGCTGCGTATGGGAAGGGTATCTACCTGAGTCCTGTCTGTAGCATCTCATATGTCATCTACATGGTGCTGCGTATGGGAAGGGTATCTACCTGAGTCCTGACTGTAGCATCTCATATGTCATCTACATGGTGCTGCGTATGGGAAGGGTATCTACCTGAGTCCTGACTCTAGCATCTCATATGTCATCTACATGGTGCTGCGTATGGGAAGGGTATCTACCTGAGTCCTGACTCTAGCATCTCATATGTCATCTACATGGTGCTGCGTATGGGAAGGGTATCTACCTGAGTCCTGACTGTGGGTAAAGGACAGCACCACATGACAGGAGTTGGTCAACCGCATCAATACCATGCAACAGGTACTTTTTACACCTGAATACATTTACATACTGTACAACAAAACACACTACTGCAACATAATTACATACAGGCACATCTCAGTAAAGAATTGAATGTGTTCCAAGTTATTGAATGTGTTCCTATGTTATTGAATGTGTTCCAAGTTATTGAATGTGTTCCAAGTTATTGAATGTGTTCCAAGTTATTGAATGTGTTTTTTATAGTAACTCTTTTGTGGTTTCAGGAACGACTGGGCCCGTCCAGGTTTCTTCAGAGCAGGAATTTAAATTGCATCGCACTTTGTGAAGGTAAAGAAAACAGCCCTTTCCCTTCCAGTACATCTTATCATTATGATATCAAGATAAACAGACATCACTGTCCTGCATTTGTAGAAGAAGCTTATTTGGTTGGTCTATATCAGGGATGGGTAACTTTGATGGGGGTGGGGGGCCACAAAAAAAACCGGAAATCATCACGAGGGGCAGCAGTGGCTCACGGGTCTGCGGACCCACATACATGCAGTCAGAGCCTTTTGGGGGCACTAAAAACAGCTGATGCACAACCAAATTTCGAAATGTCACCTATTCTACTATTATAACTCTCAACAGTAAGTTGAGACCCTGATTGAGTAAACATACATACATACATATATATATATATATATATATATATATATATATATATATATATATATATATATATATATATATACACATATACACATACATACACACACACACACACACATACAGTGGGGAGAACAAGTATTTGATACACTGCCGATTTTGCAGGTTTTCCTACTTACAAAGCATGTAGAGGTCTGTAATTTTTATCATAGGTACACTTCAACTGTGAGAGACTGAATCTAAAACAAAAATCCATAAAGTCACATTATATGATTTTTAAGTAAGAATTTGCATTTTATTGCATGAAATAAGTATTTGATACATCAGAAAAGCAGAAGTTAATATTATATTCACACGCAACACCATGTGCCAGAAAATGTGGAATACATTGGCCATGCTGTCAATCCAGCATGACTTCTGCCACATTCAAAACAACTGGAAACTCGGAACTGGGAAATCTCAGACTTCAGTGAGTTCAAGACAACTGGGAACTCTGAAAAAAACGAGCTCCGACTGGGAAAATATGTTTTGAAAGTGCAGTGAGAAATCATAGAAATAGAATCAATGGGATAAATAGCCATAGTTACTTTGTAACACAGGAAGATGAAGAACAAACCATGCTTTCATTTCAATGGCATATATTTGAATTTTGTGAAAATAGCAGGCCTATGAATAATGACTTCAGGCAAATACATCAAATAACGTTACCAGTACATGACTTTAGTCATTAGAATAGGCGACTGACTTGACCAAGTCATCATCGACATTGAGATGAACTACCTCAACCGTAATTTCATCATGATCCTAATAAAAGAACACTAAGCCAGTCAATTGAATTGTCCAATTTTTTCTTTACAATGACAGGGGGTGCACCGTTCCTGGAGGTACTGCAATACCAGGTCGATGCGTGGAGTGGACGGAGCAAGCCCCTATTCCATCTCCCTATTCCAAAAATCAATTTAATATATGGTCCCCAGATAGGGGACGTATCAGATATTAAACTGATAAGAACAGAATTTATTTATTTTTTTGAAATTTTTTCATTTCACATTCAAATACAAGTACAAATTCAGTGCATAACGTTGTACATAACATGGATTTAGAAAAACAGTACCTTAACCGTATAAAAATAGCAAAATTCCTAAAAAAAAGTGCTGTTCTGAGGAACCTGACCAGCTAAAAAGCCTACATTCAAGAGAAGCATGTAAACAATTGCCTCTAACAATCTCCCAAAGCTGATCTTTCAAAGGAATAAAAACTATTATAGAAATAAAAACATACACATATACCAAAGGGAACTCTGAATAAACCTCAGTGTATATCGAATATTTACAAAGCCTACATTTCAATTTACATGACAGAATACAGTTACACATAGGCCTATATATAGGCTACAAAAAACGTTTACAAAGAAGGGTATATCCCTTTCCATCTATGTTTAACAGATGTGATGCCCCACTTATCTATTTCGAATTGTATTTTTTTCCAAATTTCTTGTTTTATAAATTTAACCAATCCCGTCGGTGACCACTTGAGGGTGTCATTGACCGCACCACATCTGGCCTCCCAAAGTTTGGTCTTGATAAGGGACACCAGAGTCACTAATTCTAATAATTGCACCTTTTCCACATTTTTTTAGTTCAAATTTGGCTACCCCTTCATAATCGATGTTTTTTAAAATATTAAAATCTATTTTAATTTTCTTCCAAACTATTTGGGCAAAAGAGCATTCCCATATAACACGGGGAATTGTTTCAATTGCGAAACAGTTGTCCCTGGGACAAAATTTTATTCAGGGTCAAATTATGATCATATAATGTTGAACGGACCGGAAGACGTCTGTGTAAAACAAGCCAATTAAAATCTTTCAGTCTGTTGTCTAAACATTTTAATTGTGTCCGTAGCCAGGTGGAAGGTGATATTGGTAATCGGTCTCTAGGACGACAATTTTCTATCAATTTCACATATAGCAGTCTGTGGTTGATTACATTTTCTTTTACTTTGCAGACAGGGTTTTTCCTTGCCCATTCAACTATTTTCTTAAAATGTAATGGGATAATTTCAGCTTTTGGCTTACTATTATCCCACTCCACCATAAACCTTAACGGTATGGACAGCCAGAATTTGATTAATATGTGACATTTGTGTACAGAAGACGACAAAAGACAACAAACGTTTGAGTAGAACAACGCATCTAGTTTGAGAGGAATATGAGGGAAATCCTTTCCACCAGCCTCTATAGTCTGGTACATCCGATCTCTCCGGATGTACTCATATCCCCCCCAAAAGAAATTAAACAGTACACGTATGAACATTTTTCTTAGAGACACCGGCATGGGAAACACATATGCAAGGTGGAGTAATGAAGGCAGAATGTCCGCCTTCAGCACTAACACCTTGCCACTAAAAGATAGTCGCCTCACTTTCCACAGTCCCAATCTTTTATTAACTCGTGTTGTCCTCCCAAATGCCTTACGCCTTTTGTCCTCTGGGGTCAAAAATGACCCCGCCTGGTTTGACTGTTTATAAAGCATACAGTATACATTTTCAATCAATTCTGTGTTACATCTTTAGTCTTACTTCTGTTCAACCCATTACTATAATTTTTTTCATTTGTTTTGGAATTTAGAGCCAATAGACCTTGTATACCCTGTTTTTAAGTAAAAATACAATGAAACTATGAATTATTTTGACCTATTATTATTTTGACTATTTGACTTATCACTGAGTGGTATTTGTAAAAGTTTAGTGAGGATGCGGTTTTTGAATCATTTTATTTTTATTAATGACAGCCCATAATCACACCTTTTGTCCTCTGGGGTCAAAAATGACCCCGCCTGGTTTGACTGTTTATAAAGCATACAGTATACATTTACAATCACTTCTCTGTTTCAACTTTTCAGTCAACTTTATTCCAACTTATTACCTGACATATAACACATGTTATAATTCATTTCCAAAACATTTTCAACTTCAAAACCTAACTTTTTAGTCTGAATGAGCCCTCAGTTGCATGCGAGGCAGGTAGTAATGGCGTGATCTTTGCAGATGTATGCGTTGCATTTTTGGCACATTTTGGATGTTTTGAAATCACTTCGGCAAGGGCAGAATTTGCACCTACTCCTTTTGGGTAATGGGCGAGGAAGGGCTGGTCGGCATGAGGGAACTGGGAGAGGGGGAGCTGCTGCAGAGGTAGAGCTGGAGGAGACCTGCTGGATCTCCTTAACCAATTTGACAGCGGCTGACGTGCGGGGAATAACCTTGCGTCGCTTGATGTGAGGTATCACCAGTTGTCGCCCAAGCTCCTCCATGAAGAGCCTTCTCTTGTTGAACTTTCCCTGATTCCAGGCTGGCTTGATTTCAGACCATAGGACAAAAGAGTTGTATGCAGACACGTCGAGAATGTTGTAGAAGACAACGAGTGGCCAACGGGCTGTCATTCTTTTGCACGTGTACACACTGGTAACTTTGTCAAGGTTATCAACACCACCTTTGTTGTGATTGTAATCTTCAATGATTTTGGGCCTTTTGTCATCCCTGTTGCTCACAGCAGCATCCCGATGCAGAGTGCTCATCAGAAGAACATTTTTCTGTTTTTTGGGGTGATATGACACTAGAGCATGGGTCTCGGTGAAGGCAAACTTCGATGAGAACCGTGCCCGGTCCTTTTTTGACACCAGAGCAGGGGGAAGCTCAGGCTTATTCCTCCGTACTGTTCCCACCATGTACAGCTTTCTTTTCAGCAGCTGCAAGCCAAGAGGATGTGAAGTAAAAAAGTTGTCACAGGTGATTGTTTTCCCCCGGAGACCTTCTGTCATGTCAAGGACAACTCTCATGCCCTGATTTTTTTCTGACTGCGCACCAGCCGGTTTGCCAGTGTATACCTGCATGTTCCATGCATAGCATCGCATGCTACCCATATTTTTATCCCATATTTCCCTGGTTTACTCGGGATGTACTGTTTGAATGGACAGCGTCCTCTGAAGGGGACCAGGCGCTCATCCACAGTCACATCAGTACCTGGATCGTACATCAACGGCAGGAGAGACACCCACTTGTCCCATACATCTCGAATGGGAGCAAGTTTGTCTCGTGCACGGCGATTTTCTCTTGTGGCTTTATCATCAAATCTAATCACTCTTGAGATTTTATGAAACATCTTGAGTGTCATGGTAGCACGGAAAATTGTCCTACCAGACTCGGCATGCCATAAACTAGATGTAGCTTCCTTACTAGATCGGTACACGCCAGCAAGAATCAACACACCCACATATGCCTGCAAATCCATTTGATCCATCTTTCTCCACTTGTTGCCATAAACGCGTTGCCCCTCCTTGTTTGTCATGCTCAGCACTGCGTCTTCAATAGGCTTTGGCAGAAACAGGTCAAAAGTGGACTTTATGTCATCAATCCGAGACCTTGCATATGCAGTTGGACCATGGTGGCTTGTATCTCTCTCTGCTGTCAACATGCGTCGTCGGTCACTGGGAGGGATGGAAGACCAGATCAATGTTTCATCCTTTGACTGGAAATATTCTTCCATCTCAGCTGGGTCCTCTTCCTCAGATTCTACCTCATCTGTTGATTCTTCGTCTTCATCATAATAGATGATGTCCTCCACTTCTGACACTTCTTCCATTTCAACTTCAGATTCTACCTCATCTGTTGATTCTTCATCATAATAGGTGCAGTGCTCCACTTCTGACACTTCTTCCATACCAGCTTCAGATTCTACGTCATCATCACGTTCATCCATCTCCTTATATTCATAATCATCTTCCATTTCTGCAGCAGGAGATGTGGGGGAATCTTCGGAGGAAGAAGTAGCATGCTGTCTGTATGTTGGATCTATCACCTCATCATTATGTTCCTCCTCTTCTGACCCTGAACCCTCTTCATCAGTTGATTCATCCTCATTATGTGCAGCATTGTCCTCCTGGTCATTATTTTCTTTTATTTCAAAAATTATCTTGCAAGCCTCCTGTGCATTATAAAACTTCTGCCTCCTCATTGTGCTGCCTGTCTCTCTCAGACTAAAATGTGAAATGCCCAAACACCTGTGAGAAAATAATTTTTTTGTTGTTGTTGTTGTCATAACCATTGCTTGACCCCACACATCAAAGAAACATGATCAAAGATGTTTTGCCAAGCAGTATGTAAACTTTGTGCTGCGGGGTCTTTTTGACCCCAGAGGACAACAGAAGTTATTACATTTAGTAAAACACCCATAATTCAATCAAATTACTTCAAATTTGTTTGAATCATAAAGAGCATAGTATTAAACAACTACCGTTATTTTCAGACCAATTGATGAATAAAAAACATATTTTGTCTGCAAAAGATTTAATTTGGGTTCAGAATGACCCCAGGACAACAGGAGGATTAAGCGATTAGTAGTTTTTCTTTCCAATTAACCATGTCATCTTTAATTTCATTTCCGAAAGATATCCCGAGCACTACCATTGGTCCTGTGCACACAGTCAAACCACATAACCGATCAGATCTCCATTTCCACTGTCCCATATATTTTATTTCTGTTTTATTCTTGTTAATCCTAGACCCGGAGGCAACAGAGAACTCATCAATGACTTTGATAACCTCTTTCAAGCTCAGGTCGTCTTGTAAATATAAAATGGTGTCGTCCGCGTATTGCAATTTTTTTTGAATATCCCCTCCAGGTAATATAATGGCTTTTGATGTTGTAATTTGTTCTAATTGCACATGCGAAAGGTTCAATATATAAAACATACAATAGCGCAGAGAGAGGGTCCCCCTGTCTGACACCTCGTAATTGCTTGATTACATTTCCAATATTCCCATTAATATTTACTCTGCTTCCCACATTACTATAAAGAATTTTTACCCATTTTCATAAAATTATTTCCAAAACCACATTTTTTCAGAACTCTAAACAAAAACTCATGGTTTACCGTGTCAAAGGCTTTTTCCTGGTCCAAATTTACAGTAATAGCTGGCAGGTGCCTTTCCTCTAAATATGCTTGAACGTCTCTGTGCAATTGCAAGTTCCAGGTTAACTTTCTCCCTACCACACCACATGTTTGGTCTAAACCAACAATATATGCCATGGCAGAAGACAGACGATTAGTTATGGCTTTACTTAATACTTTATAGTCTACACACAACATTGTTAAAGGTCTCCAATTTGCTAGTGTCTTGGGGTCTCCCTTTTTGTAAAGTAGCGAGATTACCCCCTCGCACATTGAACCTCCCATATGCTCCAAACCAAAAATAACTCTAAATACTTCCAAAAGATGACATCCAATTAAATCCCCAAAAACTATGTAAAACTCTTTAGAGAGCCCATCCACTCCTGGTACTTTGTTATCTTTCATGCTCTTTAGTGCCATATATATTTCATCTAAATTCAATTCCCCTTCTAATTGGTCTCTAATATCTAAAGGTATCTGCACATCCACACATTTTAAAAAAGTAGTCCCCTTCTCATAATTAATTGTTTGCTTTTGGAATAGCTGAGAAAAGTGCTGGGTAGCGACACCAAGCATGCCATCTCCATCCTCAACCGTCTCCCCGTCTTGATTCAATAAAGCCGAAATGGTCCTCCTCTTTCCCCGTGACTTAATTTGTTTGAAAAAATATGCAGAGCATTTCTCATCATTATCCCATTTATCTTGTTGACTTTTAAACATGAAATCTCGAGCTTTCTTTTCAAAAAAGGCCTGCTGCTTTTTCTGCAGGTTACACAATGTGTCTTTATCTAAACCACCACCATTCAAATTACCTTGGATGTGCAGATCTTCTAGTTCGTTCTGCAACTTATAAAAATCTTTGTATTTATTACGTGCTTTATCTTTGCAATAATTCTGAATAAAAATCTTGATTTGTAATTTTGTGCTCTCCCACCAGTCTATGACAGTAGAATAAAATGATTTCATGGTTACACAGCCCTGGAAAAAATACCTAAATCTAGTCTCAAATGTTTTGTCATGTAAAATACCATTATTAATTTTCCAATATCCTTTTCCAAATTCAATTGTTTTTAATTCTACTGTCACAGACAGGCAACTGTGGTCAGAATAAAAAACCGGAGTGACGCGTGCAGAGGACACACCGAGTCCACGCGGAACAAACACATAATCTATGCGGCTCCTCGCGCCCCTGCTGTTTCCCCAGGTGAAACCGGGATCATTTGCATGCGCCACTCTATAAGTATCAACCAAATTATATTTCTCTATTAGGTTTTTTACAAGATGCCCGCCCAGATTACCCCGGTCATATGATACATTACAATCTCCCCCCATAAAAACCTGTCTGTTTGTCATAAAAATAGCGTCTAGGTTGTTCAGCATTTCCCTCCTTTCCTTGGGTGTCGATGGTGCATATACATTAATTAACCGAAGACATTTGCCCCTCCAATCAATATCTACTATTAAAACCCTCCCGTGTACTGCCGAAAAACTTCCCACTATTTTTAAATCCCTATTTCCACATAGGACACCAACCCCTGTAGAATGCACCCCGCCAACACTCCACCTTGACTCTCCCTGAACCCATTCCCTCGTAAATCTCTCCACATCATTTTGATCTTTTAAATGTACTTCTTGTAAAAAACACACAGAGAAGCAAATGGAGGACAAATGGGAAAAAACAGTCGCCCTTTTAACGGGGTTCCTAAGCCCTCTAGCGTTTATGCTAGCTATGTTAAAAAGGGACGACATGGGGAAAGGTGTCAGGAGGTGATGTGTACGCGCCGAGTGAAGTCAGACGCAGGACACAGATAATCAGGTTGACTACTTTACTGAATGTTACGCTTAGTGAAACAAAATCTTAATGGAGGAGATTACTGAGTAGTTTGGTTCATCAGGCTGACCCCCAGTCTTCTCCTGAAGTTATTGAGGGATGATGATGTTTTGGCAAAGTGAAGATAAGAATTCCAGAGTTTGGTTCCTCTGTATCTGATAGAGAATTGACTATGTTAGGTGCGGCAGCGGGGAGGGTGAAGGTTATCGCAGTGTCTTGTGTTATATAGATGGATTTCAGAATTAACCTGGAAGAATCCATTGAAGGGTTTAGGTAAACTGTCTGGGAGGTGTGAGTATTTGTAGATGAAAGTGCATAATTGGTGGACATTCATGTCCTAAATAGACAAGATATTGTGTTTCTTAACCAAAGGTGCAGATGGAGCCTGGTAATTAGAGGAGGTGGCTGGTGGTGCACATTTATATTGGATGATGAGTAATTTGTGTGGGTAGGAGACATATGTACTGACCCAGACAATATTACATTAAATTAGATATTGGTAAATTAAGCTATAGTATAGAGTTAGGAAGCAAGCCTGAAGAACCAAACCACACAGATTTCATCACTTTGCTGCAGACAAATTGAATATGATCTTTCCAGGATAACTTTTAATCAATTAGAACTCAGAGGAATCTAGTGGATGTGACTTGTTCCATTTCATTCTCACCAACTGAGAGTCTGTCTCTTTTATATATCTTATTCTTGCTAGTGAATACAATAAAGTAAAAAAGAAAAAGAAAAAAAAAGATAATTTATTTATCTGGAACCATTCAGAAAATGTTGCAATGGTTGAGTTGGCTTCATTAATTAGTTAATCAAAATTATTGTGTGATAAAATCAAATTGGTATCATCAGCAAAGAGAATGGGAAGTACGGTAGGAGACACAGCAGCAAGCTCACTGATGTAGACCAGGAATAACAAAGGTCCAATTATCACCGCAGGGTATCTTGGCCCTGGTAGATGCACAGCCTATTGCATAAACACATTGTTTTCCATCGTAAACATAACTATATTGACGATTTTTAAATGTATAATCATGAAAACCATAATAATGCAATTTAGTAATATTTCATGATCAACCGTGTCAAACGCTTTGGATAAATCTAAAAAGATGCCAAGAGCGTATTCATTGTTGTTCAGGGCTGTAAATACTTTATCCACAAGTTGCAGAAGAGTAGTTTTTTATGAAAACCATATTGGTGCTCATATAGAATAGTGTTGATTTTACAGTGCATTCCGAAAGTATTCAGACCCTTTCACATTTTCCACATTTTGTTACGTTACAGCCTTATTCTAAAATTGATTAAATTGTTTTCTTTTTTTAATTACAGCTGCATAGCTAATGCACTTTTTTGGTGTACAATTTTTTAAAATATCTATATTGTAAATACACCTGATTGTAAAAATGTTGTATAGTTTGGTTTGGTCCATCGTGGGTTATCTGTACTTATTGGTTCTCTTTTGCCTGACCTTCAACTAGCAACGTATGTTGTCCTTGACTCCGTAATTTGTCAATATAAAACTGTGGTAATGTTACACAAAGTGCTGTTACGCAACTATAGGTTGTGTTACAATGTGGACAATATAAAGATTTATGTTAACAAGTTTCACCGAGCTCCCTAATTAGGGTACCTATTGTCACACCCGTCACTATGTACCTAACGCCCCCTTTCTTTATCATTAAAACATAAAAAATATAAAGAAACAATGGTGTGATTTTGTTTGATTGATGGGAATCTACACTGCAACAGCCTATCACGGCCTTAATAAAAAGAACGTTAGGCTACGTACGTGACGTAGCCTACGTCAGTGTAGCCGCTCAACAGTTACCGCGCATTTTTGAAAGCTGGATGAGTTTTCGCCGGTTTACTCGCTTCAGTTCGTCATGGATATCCGTAAGTGGTTGAAAAGCCCACCAACAGTCTTCTCTGCCAAATTGGATACGACACCGACGCCTCCTGATGTTGTAGTTGGAGAAGGAGACCCTGGACGATAGTCTGAGCCTGATGCTAGTAGCTCCGTGGGAGGCCGACCCTGGGCCTGGCAGGACCTGCAGGTCAAGTGCAACCGCGACTGGGGCAGCATTTGGGCCACAACTGCCTGTTGAATCAGTGGGTGTGAGTGACCTCGGCATGGACAAACCCAAACAGGTTGTGTTGAGGAAATATCCAGTCAAAATGTTTGGTTTAAAAAAAACGATCATTTTCCTCTAGCTGGTATTTGAACAGGGACTGGCTTGAGTACTCGGTGGAAAAGGACTCCGCAGTTTGTTATGCATGCAGGAAATTCAAATCTGTATAATCGGATTCGACCTTCTCCATTAAGGGATTTAATGATTGGAAACATGCAATTGGAACAGGCAAGGGCTTAAATAAGCATGCAGCTTCAAAATAACATTTAGCCTGTGAAGCAATGTGGAGAGATTCAGAAAAACGTAGAGAGACAGGAAAAGAGATTTCCACTCTCTTAAATTCAGAGCAACTGGCTCGCAACAGATACTACATGTCAGCTGTAATTGATATGCTGGAGTTTTTAGTGGTGAATCAATTGCCGTTACGTGGAGATAATGCTGGTTTTGCCAGTGTGCTAGATGATAATAGCTCAATGGGGCTGTTTTTGTCTCTCTTTGAGTACACCATGCGCAAAGATCCCGAACTGACACGGATTACAAAAACAATCCCACAGAATGCACGCTATACCAGCCCACAGATACAAAACGAGATTATCGAAATGATGAGCAAACTCGTGACAGAGGAGATAGCTGGTATTCAATTAAAGTGGATGGCACACGGGATCCTTTAGGCCAAGAAAAACATATCTGTAGTTGTGCGTTTTGTTGACAAAAACTATGGTCTGTGTGAGCGCCTCTTGGTAATGGCCACATCTGAGAAAGGTGATGCAGAGGCTCTGACAGGTGTCATCTTTGATGAGCTCACCAGCGCCAGACTCGGCACGGACAAAATCCTGAGTCAAGTTTATGATGGCGCATCACTCATGTCTGGCAGGCATGGTGGTGTGCAGAAATTGCTCCAAAACAAGCTGGATCGTAACATACCATATATTCACTGCTTTAATCACCAACTTCATCTGGTTGTGATTCATGCCATGTCCAGTGAAGCAGCTGTCGATGATTTTTTTTGGAGTATGCAACATGCTGTACAACTTCATCAGGAAGCCAACCGTGGCTATTCTGTACAAAGGCGATACCCTGAAACGTCTCTTGGACCAGAGATGGACTGGCCACTTGGCAACGGTCAAAGTTGTGGTGAAGAGTTTTTTCACGACATATCCACATTACTGACCGAGGTGGAAAACACACGAGGCCTTGGAGCGGATGTGGCGTCGAGGCTACGGGGCTGCTTCCTGCCGTTACGCAGCGCAGTTTTCTTTTCATTGTGCACCTTGTTATGAAACTGTTGTCACTTTTCGAGCCGCCTCGAAAAGTGATGAACGCGCGTTTTGGAGAGCGCAGTAGCGAGCTCATTTGCGCACTGGCTGCTTTGAACCCAGAGGCCGAGGATAATTTCCTGGACCCATCAAAGGTAACCCCTCTCCTGGTATTAGCTGGAACTGATGTGGTTGAATCTGAATATACTGTGGCTCGTGAGTTCCTGGTGAAGAAAATGACTGACACCCCGGTTCCCCCCGAAGATGGAAAATGGACAATAGCCAACATCCTCAGCACATTCAACTGTGCACTCCAGGCTATGCCGACTGTTCTCACAGCCTACACACTTGCCCTAACTTTAGGAGCTTCCACAGCAATGTGTGAACTCATTTTCCACGCTCAAAAGCGTCTTCTCAGAGCATCGGCGCAGTATGCTGCACAGACGCAAGGCCCAGCTGATTCAGCTTGCTTTTGAAAAGGACCTCACTCACAAGTTTAAGTCCGAGTGGAAGGATACTTTGACGAGGAGGTTCTGCTCGGAGAAACGCCGCCTCCCGCTGTACCGACAGGAGGGACCGGAGAGAGGACAGCGCTGCCTCCACTCAAAGTACCGGTAGGTTCAAAGTCTCTGTGTGTGTGTGTGTATGTGCGTGCCTGTGTGTGTCTCATGGCAATGCATATCCCTCTGTTGACTGCTTTAAAATGCAATGTTTGAGAGCTGCTTCTGGTGTTACATCTAATATGTTGTATAGTCAAGTGTTTTATGGATATTCATAACATTGCTTCTATGTAATGTGGTGTAGGCTATAGGCTACCTGGTCATATTGCTGTTGGTTATGTTTCATGTGATGATTACGTGCTGCGCAAATAGAGGATACGATTATTATAAATATACGTACTGTAGGCTAATAATAATTGTGCCCTGCCCTCCCATGCATTTCATATGCCCCACTTAAGACTGAGGTCTGGCGACGGGTCTGCCTATTGTAATATGTGAGTTTTCATGTGCTCACGCAGGTGCCCGAGAGCTGTGACTGCACCAAGGGCTAACATATTGTGTGTTGTCTCTTCGTGTGCAGGGCAAAGAAAAACAATCCAACCAGCAGACCTCCAGTTGTAGCAGTGTCCTAATTAAAAGTACACAACGCAGAACGAACCAAGCTACACTAGCTTGCTAGCTAAGATTTTGAAAGTATGATGTTGACATGATCAGTCCAATCAAACCTGGACTTTGATAACAAAGTTTCATGACAAAATTTGCCCAAGATGGACCATTTTGCCACCTTCTTTTTCAAGTGAGCACAGCACAACTGTGAGTCTGAGAATGTATTGTATGCTGCTGCATAAATGATGTAATATGCCAGGGAGATATGTATACTGTAGCTAAGAAAGTAATACTAAGTGTATGTAAGCTGTTAGTAGCCCTTGTGCCTCACCCTAATAATTTCGCCTACTGTTCTGACTTGGTGGTCCACATGTAGCCTATATCCTGTTTTAGAGAAATGTAATCATTGAATATTGTAAGAGCTTTCATTGTCTGTGTATATGTCCCCTTCATTTATCCTACGGTTCTGACTTGGTGTACAGGGAGAACACTGTAAGAACGGCCCAGGTTCTGAATTCTGTCGCTGTACATTTCAAAAGTGCTGAACAAATAGTTATATTGACTACCTCTGTCCTAGTTTGCTCATGAATGTCCTAATAAAAATTACGGATTGCCTCTTATCCGCTCGTCGTCCCCTTATGCCATAGTTTGTACATCTCAATTGTCAGTAGAAACCACATTTGTTTAAGCAAGTCAGCCATATCAGCTATGTTTTTTTAAAGGCAGTAAATGAGGCTGAATGAACTGTTTCGCTGCCAGACAAGGCTCCGCTGATAGCCAGGTGTAGCGGTGGTAAGGTGTTGGGACTCTGCTGTTGGGACTCTGCTGTTGGGACAGCTTTATGGAGGCCCTAACAGTTTGTGGGCACCGTTTGTCACCGTTATAGTGCAATTAATGTATTGTTTAGTGTTGTGTTGGATAAGAGCTAGGTAAATTAGTAATCCGTTTGGAGAAAGGGAATTGTTTTAGATGATTCTTCCTTATGATCCCTGGAGACGAATGTGAAACCAGCCATATGGAAGCAAACTGAAAATCATATCAATATGACATGTATTGGGGCTCCTTTTCCAAAGTGAAATAGGATAGAAATAGCTTTGCGGTTACTGAGATTTCTGATTGTGTGCCCTCATAATTTGCGTGGATGAAATTTGGAGACTCAAGCTCTAGGCTTCCGTAGGCTTCCGTGTGGTCCTCTGTAGCTCAGCTGGTAGAGCACGGCGCTTGTAACGCCAAGGTAGTGGGTTCGATCCCCGGGACCACCCATACACAAAAAAAAAAAAATTATGCACGCATGACTGTAAGTCGCTTTGGATAAAAGCGTCTGCTAAATGGCATATTATTATTATTATTATATTATTATTATTATTATTATTATTATTATTATTATTATCATATTATTATTAAACCTGCCGAGTTGATGTATGCTCTTTAGAATGTTTTGATGATATTCCCAGGCTTTTATTTGACCATTTGTATCATGTTAAATATTAGCCACTATCTGGAGAACCGTCAGTAATACCCACATACATTTATTTGAGCGATAATTTTGGACATTTAGTCTATTTGAATCATTATGGAACTCAGACCACATGTAGCAGGTTAAACCTAGAGCCTGGCGCACTGTTAACGACGACTGGACCCTTGTCAGTTCCATGATTAGTGCGAATTCAGGTAGGATTTATAGGATTATTGTTCAACCACTATTGTACCGTTTTTTTCACATTCCAATAGTTCATGGATTGAACTTGAATATGACAACTTTCAGGATGAATCAAACCCAGTGTATTTGTTATTCATCAATATACAGTATTTCGTGTGTAAAGGCTCTCCAATGCAATACATTTACATTTTACATTTTAGTCATTTAGCAGACGCTCTTATCCAGAGCGACTTACAGGAGCAATTAGGGTTAAGTGCCTTGCTCAAGGGCACATTAACGTCATTTAGCAGACGCTCTTAGCCAGAGCGACTCACAAATTGGTGCGTTCACCCTATAGCCAGTGGGATAACCACTTTACAATTTGGGGTGGGGGGGGGGGGGGGGGGTTAGAAGGAATACTTTATCCTATCCCAGGTATTCCTTAAAGAGGTGGGGTTTCAAATGTCTCCGGAAGGTGGTGATCAATAGGCCTTGGGATCAATAGGCCTAATGGTATTTTATGTGCATGATATGAAGTGTGTTGTATTGACTGAGTAAGCCTAATTGTAAAAGTATGCCATGTTTGCAAAAGTTTATTATGCGGATCACACATTTATGCAGCCAGGACCGCTCCGTGGGCCGCACTGTAGACCAAGCTATCATTACAGTCCAGTGCCATGGACATTGTGGAAGTTTGGCCTCTAGTAATTTAGGAGGACGACTTTATGAAGGCCTCCTCACAATGGCCATATCATACAAGGCTCTACGGACTGATTTAAAAACACATAGGCTTTTTTTTATTGTATACATTATTAGCGTTGATGATGTGCTGTATGTATTGAAGTCAAGTGGTTCAACATTCAAGTGCATTTTGATTGACCACATAGTACAGCTTGGACAAGGCGACGGTGGAACTCTGGCGCCACCAAGTGGACAATACCTCAGTTCCCTTGTGGCAGTATTGCTACCAGAGATATTTGATATAAAATCAAATGTTATGTCAATAATGTTATCTCCAAATTATTTTCCCCACCCGTATTTGATAGATTATTATTCCAATTTAGCTGTTAATCTGGTTTTAATTCGACAAGGCTTTCTCTCGTTTCCGATTGGAGGACGGATGTCCACGTGATTATGAAACCTACCAATTTGTTACATTGTAACAGTCAAAAGTGGCTATTTCCGAGGTTGATCAACTCCCAATCTATGCCACCATTTTTAAAAACCATCATCTTTGATATTTGGCGGACAGTTTACAGAGCTCATTTTGGTGTAACTGTCAATGAATTTGTCGTGTCGGAGAACGGCACCTTCCTTCCGAAAGCATTGCCGTATCGCTTCTCGGCCTTTTGGCTAAGATCAAGTGTAGTATCTGTTCTTATCAGTTTAATATCTGATACGTCCCCTATCTGGGGACCATATATTAAATTGATTTTTGGAATAGGGAGATGGAATAGGGGCTTGCTCCGTCCACTCCACGCATCGACCTGGTATTGCAGTACTTCCAGGAACGGTGCACCCCCTGTCGTTGTAAAAAAAGAAAGTAGGACAATTCAATTGACTGGTTTAGTGTTCTTTTATTAGGATCATGATGAAATTACGTTTGAGGTAGTTCATCTCAATGTCGATGATGACTTGCTAGTGGTGGTCAAGTCAGTCGCCTATTCTAATGACTAAAGTCATGTACTGGTAACGTTATTTGATGTATTTGCCTGAAGTCATTATTCATAGGCCTGCTATTTTCACAAAATTCAAATATATGCCATTGAAATGAAAGCATGGTTTGTTCTTCATCTTCCTGTGTTACAAAGTAACTATGGCTATTTATCCCATTGATTCTATTTCTATGATTTCTCACTGCACTTTTTCGAGTGTCAAACTTCATATAGTGTACCAAGACTTATTCCTTCGCTGGAGGCATATGAACATATCATATATACAATACAGTAACTGTCTTACAGCCTAGCCTCAATATGCCCGGTCTTGGAAACTAAGCAAGGTCATGCCTGGTTAGTCCTTGGATGGGAGACTGCCTGGGAAAACCAGGTGCTGGAAGCATTTTTGTCCAGCATGGTGTACTCTTGTACTATTTAACCACGATGTCCGTACTTCCCACAGTTTTTAAAACTACCGAGCGCGACATGGTTCAATGTGCCAATACATTATTTTTATTTTTTTATTTTTTTGCCGCAATCTTGGAGCTATAATTGGGATCAAGTTTACTGTGCTAATGCAGATACAAAAAAAGATGAATGGAGAGCACTGTATAATAGAGAGCACTGTATAGTAAGGTGAACTTAGTACATGGGAGCCGCCATCTTTATTCATGTCCGCCATTGAATCTCAGATTATGTCACTAATGTATAATAAGAACTAGAGACTATGTCCAAGATGTCCGATTGTTGTTTTCAACGTAATTTACTGACATTCGCATATGCGGATTCATGGGGCATCTATATCCAGGTTGCATCCGGTTGAGGTTTACAAAGGCCAACTTCACACGCGCACTAGCACGAGAGAGAGACACGCAAGGGAGCAGTGACGACGTCATCACGTCATCCAAAAACATGGCAGACGTCGGATGAATATACCATTTTGATAATCTTCCGCTGTTAGTGAAACAAAATCGGTCTCACCGACAATTATTTATAATAGTTTTATTGTGTTTTGTGCACAAAGGTTTTGACTAAAGTGTCTTAGTAGGAATTTTCAAATCTGACTTTTCTATGTGGCTGTCTATGGAAATTGTATTTCTGGGCCGGGCAGAAGCAAGACCGTGGGAGCAGTCAAAACTGTGCTTCTATAACAGAACCCTGGCCCCTTGGATTACATAGGCCTACATGTCCAAATACTCATTGTCCAATCAAATCTCACAATAAGACTGTGACCCTGTGGCTATCATTAGGCATATCCCTGGAACAAGCCGGGGTTGAACAGAGTTCAGGCTGGACCCTTTGTCTCTCCTTGGGCGTCTCTTCCTGATTTAATTACAGCATGACGGGATGGGAGTGAGTGTTTGGGCTTGGGTATGTTTGAGAGATTGCTTGTGGACCTGCCATGTCCACAATCAATCTCCAGGTCAAGCCAAGGTGGGCCAGGGTTGAACAGAGTTCAACCTGAACATTTTTATTTTTGCATGACAAAGCTTGGTTGGTCACACCACCATTGTTTCCAAACTGAATACATAGAAGGAGGAGAAGTCAGATTTCAAATTAATTTGTTCAAAACTGTTCAACTATTGTCTTTCTCTCTCTTTGAGTCAACTACTCACCACATTTTACACACTGCAGTGCTAGCTTGCTGTAGCTTGTGCTTTCAGTACTAGATTAATTATCTGATCCTTTGATTGGGTGGACAACATGTCAGTTCATGCTGCAAGAGCTCTGATAGGTTGGAGGATGTCGTCTGGAAGTTGTCATGATTACTGTTTAAGTCTATGTAAGTGGGTGAGAACCACGAGCCTCCTAGGTTTTGTATTGAAGTATTTGTATTTATTATGGATCCCCAGTAGCTGCTGCCAAGGCATCACCTATTCTTCCTAGGGTCCAGCAAAATTAAGGCAGTTATACATTTTAAAAACATTACAATACATTCATAACATATTTCACAATATATTAAGTGTGTGCCCTCAGGCCTCTACTCTACTACCACATATCTATAACACAAAATGTGTATAGTGCGTATGTTATCGTGTGTTTTGTATGCATGTGTCCATGTTTGTGTTGCTTCACAGTCCCCGCTGTTCCATAAGGTGTATTTATATCTGTTTTTTAAATCTAATTTTACTGCTGGCATGAGTTACCTGATGTGGAATAGAGTTCCATGTAGCCATGGCTCTATGTAGTACTGTGCGCCTCCCATAGTCTGTTCTGGACTCGGGGATTGTGAAGAGACCTCTGGTGGCATGTCTTGTGGGGTATGCATGGGTGTCCGAGCTGTGTGCCAGTAGTTCAAACAGACAGCTCAGTTCATTCAACATATGAATAGCTCTCACAAATACAAGTAGTGATGAAGTCAATCTCTCCTCCACTTTGAGCCAGGAGAGATTGACATATTCATGTTAGCTCTCTGTGTACATCCAAGGGCCAGCCGTGCTGCCCTGTTCTGAGCCAATTGCAATTTTCCTAAGTCCCTCTTTGTGGCACCTGACCACACGACTGAACAGTAGTCCAGGTGCGACAAAACTAGGGCCTGTAGGACCTGCCTTGTTGATAGTGGTGTTAAGAAGGCAGAGCAGTGCTTTATTATAGACAGACTTCTCCCCATCTTAGCTACTGTTGTATCAATATGTTTTGACTATGACAGTTTACAATCCAGGGTTACTCCAAGCAATTTAGTCTCCTCAACTTGCTCAATTTCCACATGATTCATTACAATATTTAGTTGAGGTTCAAGGTTTAGTGAATGATTTGTCCCAAATACAATGCGTTTAGTTTTTGAAATATTTAGGACTAACTTATTCCTTGCCACCCACTCTGAAACTAACTGCAGCTCTTTGTTAAGTGTTGCAGTCATTTCAGTCGCTGTAGTAGCTGACATGTATAGTGTTGAGTCATCCGCATACAGAGACACACTGGCTTTACTCAAAGTAAGGGGCCTTTTCATACACACACACACACACACATACAGTGGGGAGAACAAGTATTTGATACACTGCCGATTTTGCAGGTTTTCCTACTTACAAAGCATGTAGAGGTCTGTAATTGTTATCATAGGTACACTTCAACTGTGAGAGACGGAATCTAAAACAAAAATCCAGAAAATCACATTGAATGATTTTTAAGTAATTAATTTGCATTTTATTGCATGACATAAGTATTTGATCACCTACCAACCAGTAAGAATTACGGCTCTCACAGACTGTTAGTTTTTCTTTAAGAAGCCCTCCTGTTCTCCACTCATTACCTGTATTAACTGCACCTGTTTGAACTCGTTACCTGTATAAAAGACACCTGTCCACACACTCAATCAAACAGACTCCAACCTCTCCACAATGGCCAAGACCAGAGAGCTGTGTAAGGACATCAGGGATAAAATTGTAGACCTGCACAAGGCTGGGATGGGCTACAGGACAATAGGCAAGCAGCTTGGTGAGAAGGCAACATCTGTTGGCGCAATTATTAGAAAATGGAAGAAGTTCAAGATGACGTTCAATCACCCTCGGTCTGGGGCTCCATGCAAGATCTCACCTCGTCGGGCATCAATGATCATGAGGAAGGTGAGGGATCAGCCCAGAACTACACGGCAGGACCTGGTCAATGACCTGAAGAGACCTGGGACCACAGTCTCAAAGAAAACCATTAGTAACACACTACGCCGTCATGGATTAAAATCCTGCAGCGCACGCAAGGTCCCCCTGCTCAAGCCAGCGCATTTCCAGGCCCGTCTGAAGTTTGCCAATGACCATTTGGATGATCCAGAGGAGGAATGGGAGAAGGTCATGTGGTCTGATGAGACAAAAATAGAGCTTTTTGGTCTAAACTCCACTCGCCGTGTTTGGAAGAAGAAGAAGGATGAGTACAACCCCAAGAACACCATCCCAACCGTGAAGCATGGAGTTGGAAACATCATTCTTTGGGGATGCTTTTCTGCAAAGGGGACAGGACGACTGCAACGTATTGAGGGGAGGATGGATGGGGCCATGTATCGCGAGAGCTTGGCCAACAACCTCCTTCCCTCAGTAAGAGCATTGAAGATGGGTCGTGGCTGGGTCTTCCAGCATGACAATGACCCGAAACACACAGCCAGGGCAACTAAGGAGTGGCTCCGTAAGACGCATCTCAAGGTCCTGGAGTGGCCTAGCCAGTCTCCAGACTTGAACCCAATAGAAAGTCTTTGGCGGGAGCTGAAAGTCCGTATTGCCCAGCGACAGCCCCGAAACCTGAAGGATCTGGAGAAGGTCTGTATGGAGGAGTGGGCCAAAATCCCTGCTGCAGTGTGTGCAAACCTGGTCAAGACCTACAGGAAACGTATGATCTCTGTAATTGCAAAAAACGGTTTCTGTACCAAATATTAAGTTCTGCTTTTCTGATGTATCAAATACTTATGTCATGCAATAAAATGCAAATTAATTACTTAAAAATCATACAATGTGGTTTTCTGGATTTTGTTTTAGATTCCGTCTCTCACAGTTGAAGTGTACCTATGATAAAAATTACAGACATCTACATGCTTTGTAAGTAGGAAAACCTGCAAAATCGGCAGTGTATCAAATACTTGTTCTCCCCACTGTACATACTCAAAGCCAGTGGCATGTCGTTAGTACCCAGAGGAGGACGGAAACTAGCTGTCCTCCGGTCAACACAATGGTGCTACCCCAGAGAGTGCTGTTGAGGCTACTGTAGACCTTCATTGCAAAATAGTGTGTTTTAATCAATTATTTGGTGACGTGATCGGATTGAACCCCGGCCTATAACAGAGTAACCACCAACTCGATGAGAACAAAACACCGGACACCATTGTTCTAATGCGAAAACCTTTATTAATCATATTCATATATTCTTCTTTATAATAACTTTATTTATTTAATTGCAGTTACCCTTCTCTTCCATATATTTGCTTAATGTTTGGTATCTGTTATGAAATGTATATTTACATTGGTGGTACATAAACACAGGCCTTTCTACAGTATTAACAGTAAAGCTCATCGCTCCTCCTCCTCTTTCGCCTCCTCCTCGCAACTCATGATGGAGGACTAGAATAACCTCATCAGGCCTTATCAATCAATCAAGCAATCAATCAATTATTATACATGACCCTCTCCACACGTAGTACCTTGTACGTCCCCATAATGAATGATGGACACACGCTTAGAGAGAGAGAACATGAGAAAACAACAGTTTCGTGGCAAGGTCAACCCCCCTCCAACCTTTTTTAAATGGAAAAAGTATGGATTTCAGCAATCAAAGAAAGGCACGCAACTACAGAGGACAAACATAGGTGCATGGTAAGGGTTAAAGAATTTACATTTTTAGACGTATCGACTGACAGCGACTCGATGTAGTCGGAGATACTGTCCATATGCTCTCATCGCCAGTCCAAATCAATCAAATCAAAATCAAATCAAATTCTATTTGTCACATGCGCCGAATACAACAGGGGCCTCATGTACAAAGACTTGCGTTGAATTCATACTAAAACATTGCGTACTGACAAAGCCATAAATGTGCGTACGCACCAAAAAAATCTGATGTATGAATCTCTGCGTACGCAGCATTCCACATACATTCTCTTTGTACATCCCAATCAACGCGAAATTGAGCGCACATGCACGAGCACCACACCACACCCTGTCTCCTCCCTCAATTAAATCAATTTAAATATGGTAATTAGTCCAATTTGGCAAAAGAAACCTGCAAGAACATGGCTAAAGCAAGCAAGAAACGAAATTTCACTGAAAACGAATTAGAGGTGCTACTATCAGAGGTAGAAACAAGAAAAAATATTTTATTTGGAAATCTGTCCTCTGGAATTAATAACAAAAGAAAGAAAAAAGAGTGGCCGAGTTTGTCTGATGCCGTCAACGCGGTGGGATCTGAGAGTCGCACCGTAAATGAACTGAAGAAGAAATGGTCAGACATAAAGGTGGAAGTTAAGCGGAGAACTGCTGCGCACCGACAAAGTGTGGGCAGAACAGGCGGTGGTACAGGGACCGATGAACTTGCACCCTTTGATCAGAGAGTTGCCTCTATTGTAGGAGACACGTTAATCTCTGGAATCGTATCCGCTGATGTAGGAGACTCGGATATACTACAGGACTGCCAGCAAGGTGACTCAGATTTATTTCCTTAACTTTGATATACATAGCCAGCCACCGTTTAATTTTAAAATGCATGCAATATAGCAAAAGGTACACCAGAGATTTCACGTATCCACTGCTTTTATTGCAAATGCGTGTACCCATTAATAAGGAACAGACTCAAATTACTGTTAAGATGTGCCTGTGTTTAATTGGACTTAGGAACCGCAGGAACGTCCACTGGCACGCACTCAGAGTCCGCACCACCTGAGCAGCCAGAGCCCATTCAGTCCAGCGTCTCCCGTGTCTCTAATGTTCCCCCCAGTGCTGAAGCCCGTCCATCTGGCCGTGTCTTGACGCATGCTGTTCTGGAGTCACAACAACAAATTGTTAGGGCCATTGAAGAAATGAACAGTCACCTTAAAAATGTCACTGACGCACTCACAGAAATAAACCATTCATTAAAAGAATTGGTCAAAAAATGAACTTTGTGTCTGAGTACCATTTATATTGTCGCAATTACACGTTGACGGGCCTGAATGGCTTGTTGATTGTGCTGCACATATACTGGTCCTGGGTCAGGGTCATCTGGCGGTGCCCCCACCTCACCAAGGGGTATGCCATGCCTGTGCGCGACATTGTGCAGCACTCCACAGGCCAGTATGATGCGGCAAACCTTGTCAGGGCGGTATAACAGCATCCCCCCGGTCCTGTCAAGGCAGCGCCACCGACATTTCAGCTGCCCAATCGCCCGCTCCACAACTGACCGAGTGCGGGAATGGGCATCATTGTATCTGCGCTCTCGGTCAGTTTGTGGGTTGGTGAGGGGGGTTAACAGCCACGTCTTTAGTGGATAACCACTGTCTCCTGATGGGCAGTAATAATAATTACAGACACAAACATTTTACTTTTAGATAGAACCATACATTTAAATGCATAACTTACCAAGTAGCCACCCATCGCGCACCCTGCCAGCTTGGAGTCTCATCCCAACCATGCTGTTTGTAAGGATATATGAATCATGGGTTGACCCAGGCCACCTTGCCACAATATTTGTTAGGCGCATTTGTGCATCACATATAATCTGCACATTTATTGAATGGAAATGTTTCCGATTCACATATGCAAATTCGTCTTCAGATGGCGCCTTTATAGCAATATGTGTGCAGTCGATCGCTCCGATTACATTAGGAAAACCGGCTATCGCTGCAAATTGCGCTTTGATGTTTGGCTGGTCACCTGCATCGTATGGGAACATTATATACCTGGTAGACAAGCGGATGATGCCGTCCCATACAGGTGGCATTGCACGGCTCAAACACGACTGGCTTATTCCTGAGCGGTCTGCCAGTTCTCTTTGGAAAGAACCGGTTGCTAGGAAACCAAGTGTAGTAAGCACCTGTAAAGGAACGGGTAATGCGTGGCTCCTCACTGTCTCTCTTTCCAAATTCGGACCCAGCTCAGCGCAGAGCTCCAAGAGTATAGCCCTTGGAAATCTGAAACGGCTGATGAGCCAGTCATCGTCGTGGGCCAGAAAATCACCGTGGTCCCTAAAAACTCGTTCTCTCCGGATTTGTCCATTGAAAATGTCTTCTAATAAAGCCAAAGCTGCCATTGCTAGACGGGTTGTATCAATTTTCACATCCTTTATATATGTTCTTACTTAATTGCATAATTAATAGAATATTCTAATAAGACTCGTGTGACAATAATATGGCAAATCATTTATCAATTACAAATTATAAGCAATATCTGGCAGGTGCGATAGAACAGTTCATAGTGTAATGTTTGCCACTTCACTTTATTGCCTCTGAGTCGCCAACGGACAAACATCACAAAAATGTACGTACGCCAGGCCTGAAGTTTACGTGGAAGAACGCACATTCTTACGTTAATTTCACTGTTAGTACATCTGACCGTGAACGTGAAAGCTGGCGTACGCCGTGTTTTCGTGCATACGCAAGATTGATACATGAGGCCCCAGGTGTAGGCCTTACTGTGAAATGCTTACTTACAAGCCCTTAACCAACAATGCAGTTAAGACCGGTACCAAGTCAATGTGCGGGGGTACAGGTTAGTCGAGGTAATTTGTACATGTAGGTAGGGGTAAAATGACCATGCATAGATAATAAACAGCGAGTAGCAGCAGTGTAAAAACAAAGGGGTGGGGGTCAATGCAAATAGTCCGGGTGGCCATTTGATTAATTGTCCAGCAGTCTTATGGGGTAGAAACTGTTAAGGAGTCTTTTGGACTTAGACTCGGTGCTCCGGTACCGCTTGCCGTGCGATAGCAGAGAGAATAGTCTATGACTTGGGTGACTGGAGTCTTTGACCATTTTTTGGGCCTTCCTCTGACACCGCCTAGTATATAGGTCCTGGATGGCAGGAAGCTTGGCCCCAGTGATGTACTGGGCCGTACGCACTACCCTCTGAAGCGCCTTACGGTCGGATGCCGAGCATTTGCCATACCAGGCGGTGATGCAACCGGTCAGGATGCTCTCGATGGTGCAGCTGTATAACTTTTTGAGGGGGAAAAGGCTTTATAGTGCCCTCTTCACGACTTTCTTGGTGTGTTTGGACCATGATAGTTTGTTGGTGATGTGGACACGAAGGAACTTGAAACTCCCGACCCGCTCCACTAAAGCCCCGTCGATGTGAATGGGGGCATGTTCTGCCCTCCTTTTCCTGTAGTCCACAATCAGCTCCTTTGTCTTGCTCACGTTGAGGGATAGGTTGTTGTCCTGGCACGACACTGCCACCTCCTCCCTATAGGCTGTCTCATCGTTGTCGGTTGATCAGGCCTACCACTGTTGTGTCGTCAGCAACCTTAATGATGGTGTTGGAGTTGTGCTTGGCCACGCAGTCGTGGGTGAACAGGGAGTACAGCAGGGGACTAAGCACGCACCCCTGAGGGGCCCCCGTGTTGAGGATCAGCGTGGCAGATGTGTTGTTGCCTACCCTTACCACCTGGGGGCGGCCCGTCAGGAAGTCCATGATCTAGTTGCAGAGGGAGGTGTTTAGTCCCAGGGTCCTTAGCTTAGTGATGAGCTTTGTGGGCACTATGGTGTTGAACGCTGAGCTGTAGACAATGAACAGCATTCTCACATAGGTGTTCCTTTTGTCCAGGTGGGAAAGGGCAGTGTGGAGTGCGATTGAGATTGCGTCATCTGTGGATTTGTTGGGGCGGTATGCGAATTGGAGTGGGATTTCCGGGATGATGGTGTTGATGTGGGCCATGACCAGCCTTTCAAAGCACTTCATGGCTACCGACGTGAGTGCTACGTTGCGGTAGTCATTTAGGCAGGTTACCTTCGCTTTCTTGGGCACAGGGACTATGGTGGTCTGCTTGAAACATGTAGTATTACAGACTCGGCCAGGGACAGGTTGAAAATGTCAGTGAAGACACTTGCCAGTTGGTCCGCGCATGCTCTGAGTACATGTCCTGGTAATCCGTCTGGCCCCGCAGCCTTGTGAATGTTGACCTATTTAAAAGTCTTGCTCACATCGGCTACGGAGAGCATGATCACACAGTCGTCCAGAACAGCTGGTGCTCTCATGCATGCTTCAGTTTAGCTTGCCTCGAAACGAGCATAAAAAGCATTTAGCCCGTCTGGTAGGCTTGCGTCACTGGGCAGCTGGCGGCTGGGTGACTGAGGTGGTATACTCCTCAATGCCATTGGATGAATCCCGGAACATATTCCAGTCTGTGCTAGCAAAACCGTCCTGTAGCGTAGCATCCGCATCGTCCGACCACTTTCCGTATTGAGCGAGTCACTGGTACTTCCTGCTTTAATTTTTGCTTGTAAGCAGGAGGATAGAATCGTGGTCAGATTTGCGAAATGGAGGGCGAGTGAGAGCTTTGTATGCATCTCTGCATGTGGAGGAAAGGCGTTCTAGAGATTTTTTTTCCCCTCTGGTTGCACATGTGACATGCTGGTAGAAATGAGTTAAAATGGATTTAAGTTTGCCTGCATTAAAGTCCCCGTTCACTAGGAGCGCTGCTTCTGGATGAGCGTTTTCCTGTTTGCTTACGGCCTTATACAGCTCGTTGAGTGCGGTCTTAGTGCCAGCATCGGTTTGTGGTGGTAAATAGACAGCTACGAATAATATAGGTGAGAACTGTCATGGTAGATAGTGTGGTCTACAGCTTATCATAAGGTACTCTACCTCAGGCGAGCAATACCTCCAGACTTCCTTAATATTAGACATCGCGAAACCAGCAGTTATTGACAAATAGACACACACCACCACCCCTCGTCTTACCAGACGTAGCTTCTCTGTCCGGCCGATGCACGGAAAACCCAGCCAGCTCTATGTTATCCGTGTCGTCGTTCAGCCACGTCTCGGTGAAACATAAGATGTTATTGTTTTCAATGTCCCGTTGGTAGGATAGTCTTAGTCGTAGATCGTCCAGTTTGTTTTCCAATGATTGCACGTTGGCCAATAATACTGAGGGTAGTGGTGGTTTACCTACTCGTCTGCAAATTCTGACAAGGCACCAACAGAACGGTAGTGGAGGTTTACTCACTGGCCTATGAATTCTCAGAAGGCAGCCCGACCTCCGACCCCCGCCCTCCTACCCCTTCTCCTCCATCTTTTATTCACGCTGATGACGGTGGTTTGGGCCTTGTCTCGACAAAGCAGTATATCCTTCGCGTCGGACTCATTAAAGAAAAAATCTTCGTCCAGTTCGAGGTGAGTAATCGCTGTTCTGATGTCCAGAAGGTCTTTATTGTCATAAGAGACGGTAGCAGCAACATTATGTACGAAATGAGTTACAAACAATGCGAAAAAAACAAACAAAACAGCACAGTTGGTTAGGAGCCCGTAAAACGGCAGCCATCCCCTCCGGCGCCATTATGAATCTCCATTAAGTATCATCGTTATTGGACGGACTGGTGGGAATGAATGAATTAGCCATTTTCAACTCATGGCTTCAGATCAACGTCGATGCTTAATCAATCGTTAATTTGAATGAAGACGTGGGCGGGTCATTGTATTGTGGTCGGTGAATGGTTTATAAAGTCAGCCCCAATTCTGATCTTTTTCCACTAATTGGTCTTTTGACCAATCAGATCATGCTCTTTCAACAATAATTGGGCAAAAGATCTGCCACATTCACATTGATTAACAATCACATTAATTGCTAATATTATACATTTGATTGTGTTTATTCCTCAAAGAAATAACAGGATAGAGGCCAAACTAGCTAGCTAATAAGAAGAATGTAACTCATAATAGCACATTGCATAAATGATTGAACACAACATACAATCATTAATTACCAAATACATAACATCGTCCTACGCAGAGGTGTCGTGCCCATAGGGCGGGGGTCACCAACCGGTCGATATCCAACGCATTCCTAGTTGATCACCAAACATTTCTGTAAAAATCCTAACCATAAAGCCTTGCGTTCCTGTTTTTGTCATTCGGTTCGCGCCATAGACTGTAACATAGGATTTCCACCACTTCTGAAATTGCCAGACGAAGTTCCACCCCCCCCCATTCCTTTTTTTTAACGGGAGCGCCGTGGAGGGGATTGTGGGAAGATGAGCGCCGCGAACCCTGCTAGCAGAGCGATAGGAAAAAGTTTAAATTTGCTCTACTTTTATGCAAATTAACACACGGCCACCGCTGCCGTTAACCAATCAGGTGAGGAGCAGATGTTTGCTTGAAAATCTTCCGTTCATGAAACATAGTCCTGCTTGTCATTAGTCCCGGGCCAGCACAACCCAAAAAGATGGAGGAAAGCCTAATCATCGCTCTGGCTGGTTTTCCAATTCTATATGATTTCCTTTGCTAGAATACAGAGACAAAATCATAAGGCCTGAATAGAGAGATTGTTGGTGTTGATGGTGGGTGAATTGAGATTTGCACAACAACGTTTGCGTGTGCTGCTAGCTAGCTATGAACATCAAACAACCTAAACCTTAAAAATGTGATCAAAGCCACCATTTGTGAACGTGTTGAGAAAATTAAATTGTGAAATTTGCCCACCCAAAGGATAGAAATCAGCAGTAACACCCATTATAACATTATAAATGATACAGTAAGTGTGAATTTGCCATGTAATATGCTACCAATTGGATTATGGTATCTTAACATTATGATTCTTATATATTATAGTTTATGGCTCTTTCATAATACTGGTGTCATGGCATTGATGATTGTAGCTCACTTCCTGTGAGCTGTCTTCGGTCCTTTGTACAAAAACGGGGTGAGTCCTTATCAAAAAAGCCTCCTCCTGCTCTTCCTGAATCGACTCCGTACCCGTCCGTCGGGGCCCAGAGGAGACTCCTCCCCTAGGCGCATCGCCCTAGGCTCCGCAGCGCTGTCAGGCCGTGGCCGCCGGGACCTTGGGTGTTGTGGGGGACCCTTCGCCTGGGGTCGAGGCCCCCTGTCGTTCGTACCACCCCAGGGCTTCCGTGGCTACCAAAGCCACTGCCTGGGGGGTGGTCTCTACCTGTTTCCCCACCAGCAGGTTGCGGGAGGACCACAGTGCATCCTTAAGACACGTGAGGGTGGGCCAGAGTTGTGTGAAGGCCTTTGGTTGAATAGGCCTTCGGCCCACCCCATACAGCACGAGCTGGGGCGTTAGGTCCTCCCCTGCTGGCAGGCGTGGGGAGATCAGGGGGCCTGCTTCCTTCCACAGGTCCCGTGCGGCTCTGCACTCCCAGAGCAAGTGCCTCACCGACTCTTCTTGGCCGCAGCCTGGTCGGGGGCACGCGGATGTCCTCGCCATGCCCCGGGAGTGCGTAACGGCCCTGACCGGGAGGATCTCATGGGCGACCATCCAGGACAGGTCACGGTGCCAATTCAGCAGAGCAGGATGGGCCACGTTGCGCCAAACCGTTGAGGGCTCGCCTAATGCAAGCCCGCGCACTGGACACACTGGCTCCCGTTCCTGCACAAGAGAGAGAAGAGAGCGGTGTTTAGTTAAAACTGTGACAGGCTCTTTTTCCAGTTTAAAATGTCTTAAAAACGTTCTGAGCTGTACATAGTGTGTGGGGAGCAGGAAAGAGACTGGGGCTCGCAGGTCGACTGGGATCAGCCTCAGAGACCTGAGGTAAGACCCCAGCCAGAACCGTGCGAGGGCCTGGGTCTTGTTGCTGACCGGGGAGGTGGCAAGAGTGAGATGTAACGCTGTGTAGCGGCTGCCCAGGAACAAGTAGAGGTCAGGCAAGCCTTTACCCCCCCTTGAGCCTGGGCCTCTTCACCACCTCCCTCCTCAGCCTCTCCCACTTGCTTCCCCACAGAAAATAAAAAAGCATCCGGTCCAGAGCTAATAATGTTTTCCTAGGGGGGATAAAAACAGAACTGATTAATAAAAGGACAGGTAAAATCACAGCCTTGATGATTAAAACCTTGCCCTCAAAAGTCAGTCGTCTCAGTCCCCAAAAACCCATTCTCTGTCTAACAGTCGCTAAAATCCCGGTCCAATTGCCACTACCACCTCCCTCTCTGTCAAACTTTACCCCCAGAACCCTTATGTCAGTCATTTTTACTGTCAGTGGTAGTCCTGTCAAGTCTGAGTCTGCCCACGGTCCGAAAAATTGGGCCTCCGTCTTGATTCTGTTCAGTCTCGCCCCAGAGGCTCGTCCGTACCAGTCAGTCCTGTCCAGGGTCCTGTCAACGGATAAAAGGTCAGTGCATAAAATGTTAACGTCGTCCATGTAAAAAACGCACTTGGCGGTCATCCCCCCACTCCCCGGGATACCCACCCCACTGATCCGTTGGTCCCTTCTCAAGACCTGTGCCAGTGGTTCTATGCAGGCCACAAACAGGAGGGGAGATAATGGACATCCCTGACGGACGCCGCAGTGTACTCCCACTGCTCTTGACAAATGCCCATTTACAAGGATTCTGCTGGTGATGTCCCCATACAGCAATCCCACCCAAGCTAGAAACCTTTCAGGGAATCCCATTTTTTGTAGTACCTTGAAGAGGTACTGGTGCGAGACCCGATCAAAAGCTTTCTCAAAATCTAAATTTAGGACTATAAGCCGCATGTTTCTGTCTCTCGCATAACAGATGGCATCTCTGATCAGTACTAGGCTGTCCGTAATCTTCCTTCCCGGGATGGCACAGGCTTGATCCAGGTGGATCACCTCCCCTAAAACAGAAGACATTCTGAGTGTTAAAACCTTGGTAAAAAGTTTACAATCAAAGTTTAAAAGGGTGATCGGTCGCCAGTTCCTAAGGTCAGTCCTGTCATTTTTTTTGTGTAAAAGGGTCACGATTCCTGTTCTAAAACTGTCGGGTAGTCTGTCCAGTTGTTCAAAGTCAGTAAAAACAGTCAGAAGTTCGTCGGCTAAAACATCCCAAAAGGTTAGATAAAACTCCAAAGGGAGGCCGTCCTCCCCCGGTGATTTACCCCTCTTAAAATGTCTCAGTCCTTTGTCAAGTTCGGTCATCGTCAGGTCTTTTGTTAGGTCGTCTGTGTTTGGTATAGTCCTGTCGATGTATGTTAAAACCTCCTCCATTGTTTCCTCACACACATCTTTAAAACCAAACAATTCCCCATAAAAACCCTCGACTACTTTTTTAATTCCCTCTGTGTCTGTTTTTAAAAACCCATCTTTATCTTTTAAACCCGTCATAACCCTACCCTTACTGACTATCTTTTAAAAAAAGTACCTGGTACATTTTTCCCCCTCTTCTAATTCCCTTTCTTTACTTCTTAAAATAACCCCCTTGCTCTTCTGTTCTGCTAAAAATGCCATCTCTTTCTTAACGTCTTTGATTTCTTGGTTAAAATCAAAACCCTGTTGGTTTAGATAAAAATACTGTTCCAGTCGCTTCTGCAGTCCCAACATGCATCTATCTTTTTCTTTACTTTTTCTCTTTCCTATCTCTCTAAAGAAGGTCCTCGTCTTACCCTTCACCATTTCCCACCACTGTGCTCGTGTGTCGAAGAAGTCCTGTAGCGTCTGCCACTGGCTGAACTGCTCCCTGTACTGGCTAACTACTCTATCATCTTCTAAAAGGGAGCAGTTCAGTTTCCAGGGCCCTCTTCCTACAGTCACACCCGAAGTTAGTGAAAGGGTGCACGTCAGCATTACGTGATCTGAGAAGAAAGCAGGGGTTATTCTAGCATCAGTTGGCGGGCAGTCGCGGGTAAACAGATAGTCAATGCGAGAGGCTCTGGTGCCGTCACCACTGGTCCAGGTGAAGCCCTCCTCTCTTGGATGCAGGGTTTTAAAACAGTCAGTTAGCTTAAAATCCCTGCACAACCCTTGCAATAAAACACTAGACCTATCTACCTTAAAATCTTCTCCCGCTCCTCTCCTGTCTGCTCTACTTAAAACACAGTTAAAATCCCCACCCACCACTAGAGGATCCCTCCCCAGCATGTGGGACTGCAGGTCTTCTAAAAGCGCGCACCGGTCGTGTTTGTTATTAAAACCATATACATTTAGCACGTTAAAATCCCTCCCCATAAAAGTACAGTTGGCTAAAAGAGCACGTCCCCCAACCACCACTGTGCTCCCCTTCACCACCACCTGTGGGGTCTTAAATAAAATGGCAACACCATCGTTTCGGTTAAAATTGGATCAACTCCAAATGGAGGGCCCGTGCTGCCACTTCTCCTCCCATTTACTGTAAGAGGTTAAAAAGGGTAGACCACACTCCTGTAATAAAAACACATCTGAATTAAAACTTTCTAAAAAGGATAAAACAGATTGTGCTCTTAAATCGGTCTTGATACTCCTTACATTTATGGTGGTGATGTTAAAAGCCATAAAAGAGGTTAGTAAAAACAGTGCTAAAAGGAAAGAAAGAAGGCGTTAGAACAGTTTAAAAGGGGTTATTTTACAGAATCTTTCTCTCTCTCCCTACGGGGTAAGGGGGGGGCGGTAGGGAGAGGAGGTAAAAACAGGGTTTAAAAACGAGTCTTGGTTAGGAGAGTTGGATGGGAAGACCCTGGACTCATCCTCCCCCTGGGAGCTCTCCCACTCTAACTTTCCTTTTTTCTCCTCGCCCTGTTCGGGGTCGGAGAGCTCCTCGGCGTTTCTCTTCCGTAGGGGAAGGTGTTCGCCCAGGGTCTCTCCCACCTCTCCCACACTCTCCTCACTTGACAGTGTCGTTTCCGACACTGTCATCATACTGTCTGACCCACTTGGGGAGCTCTCACTCACCATCTCTCCAGAGCCGTCTTTCTCGGCCCTTTCTCCTTCAGGGGTCACATCAATCTGGGGCAGGGGGATTGGGGAGGGGGGAGGGGTTCCTCCCCTCCCACTTCTTCCACCACTGCGCCTTCCGCGCCCTCCACCTTCTCTACCACTTCCTCCATTACTGCCACCACTTCCTCAACAACCGCCACCACCTCCTCCACTACCGCCACCACCACCTCCTCCGCTACCGCCACCACCACCTCCTCTACCACCTCCTCCACTACCGCTACCTTGGCAACTGCCGCTTCCTTCTTCTGGCGCTCGGAAGCCCGGTCCGCAGCCGCCGCCTCCATCCTGCCAGCCCTGACCTTATTGGCCCAGGAGGAGGGGCAGCTGTGGATGAGGTGGGACCGCTCGCCACAGAGGTTGCACGACCTTCCGTTCGTGCAATCCTCGTAGTGGTAGCCCACCTCCCGGCACTTCATGCTGACCACCTTGTCACAGGCGTCTGCTAGGTGGCCATGTTCACCACACTTACGGCACAGCTTAGGCTGGTCCTGGTAATGAATATGGCCCCTGTTCTCTCCGAGGACTATGGTGGATGGGATGGCTTTCAACCAACCATAGCCCCCGGGATCCTCCCTCTGCTGGACAGTGACCCTCCAGGCCCCTGTCCATATCCCATTGGGATCCTTCACCTGGGTCAGGGGCCCCTTCACGTTGCAGTACCTGCCCAGCCATACTGCAACGTCCTCCGGTTGTACCATCTCATTATACATACAGACAATAACAGTTTTGATGCTATTGTCCGTCAGCTTGATCACCTCGAACATTTCTGCCAGGGATCCCTGCTTGTTCTGGGCGTTCTGGAGTTTCCCCCAGAACTCCCTCAAGAAGCTGGTGCCGGCGAAACTGACATCAAAGCCCTTCCCATACGGGAGGGTTAAAATGCAGTTCACCTGCGCAGGAATGAAACGGAGTTCCTTTTGGAGGAATTTTCTGGAGAAATCCAACCGGGATAACTCCATTATTTTTCCTCCCTTCTCCTTTAAAAGGAGGCGCACGGCGTGGTGCCTCCGCATGCCAGCCTGTGCTGCTGACATGATGGAGGCCCACTCCCTTTAACCCAACACCAGTGATAAAAAAAAAAGACACAATAAAATAGTGGGGGAGGCTGGCAGGCCCAGCTATGCTAAGCTAACAGGGCCTACCAATTCCCGGGACACAAAACAAACTACCTAGCACAGCACCCAACTAAACTGATCAACCATAGGGAAAGACTGTGGGGGGAAGGGGTTTAAACTAAACACAAAAGGACACGAGGGGAGGATGGGAAAAATTATAAAAAACACACCAAACAAATAAATTTACAGGGGCTAGGAGGCTAGCAGGCCGCACTAGCAAGTCAGACTAAACTGACAAGCTAGCAGGCCGGGTGCTAAAACCTCCCAGTTGACAAAACAAACAAACAAACAAGCAAACAAGAGGGAATCTTAAATGGGGTAAATAACTAGGGAAACAATATGGATGGAGTGAGGGGACACAGGACAAACAAACAATTACTCAAAAAAATAAATCAAAATTGAGGGGCGAGGAGGCTAGCAGGCCTCACCAGCAGGCCAGACTGAGCTAACCTGCTAGCAGGCCGGCCAGCCAACAAAATGGCCCCCCAAGTGAAAACAACAGGCAACAAACAAAAACCAAGACAAGGGAAAGTTCAGGGGATGGAAATACAATTTGAGAGGGTATGGATGGGTTACAGGGGGGATACAAGACGAACAGAAAGGAACAAACAATGCTTGCCAAGCCTAAGGGGCGAGGAGGCTAGCAGGCCAGCCAAGCTAAAAGCTAGACAGGCCGGCTAGCCAGCAAGCCAACCAAGCTAGCAAACACTAAACACAAACAGAAAACAAGGGGGTAAAACTAAAGGGAAACTAGGGCTACAAGAGGATGGGAAAACACAAAGAACAAAAAATAACAAAAGAAACAACAACGGGCAAACACAAAACAGATAATATTTTTTTGATTTTTTGAAGTAAACACAAAACACACAACAACAACAACAACAACAAGCTAACACAAAGAAAAGAAATAAATCAATAAAGAAAGAAGGACTTAACTCACCCTACAGGTGCTGGTGCACCTGTAGTCCACGAACAAAAAGGAACAAACAATGCCTAAGGGGCGAGGAGGCTAGCAGGCCAGCCAAGCTAAAGCTAAACAGGCCGGCTAGCCAGCAAGCCAACCAAGCTAGCAAACACAAACAGAAAACAAGGGGGTAGAACTAAAGGGAAACTAGGGCTACAAAAGGATGGGAAAACACAAAGAACAATAAATAAAGTAACAAAAGAAGCAACAACGAGCAAACACAGAACAATTAATGTTTTTTTTTTTTTTTTTTAAGTAAACACAAAACACACAACACCAACAACAAGCTAACACAAAGAAAAGCAAGAGATAAATAAGGAAAACAACTTAACTCACCCAACAGGTCCACCACCAAACCACCACCTAACCCGGGACAAAACAATAGTGAAACAGGAAAAATAAAAAATAAACTTTTGACAACACAAGCACAACAACAAAAGCACAAATTCTCTGCCCTCCGGCCTCCTGACCACCTCTCTGTATGCCAGCCTGGTGAATGAGTCACCAGGCTGTCCCCGAACCCACTCGCCAAGTTTCCGGGGGCTGTGGGGAAAAAGTCACAGACAGACAGACAGATGTTTTTTTTTGAAAAATTAGAAGAAAAGTGTTTAGTAAAAAATGTATAAGTAAAAGCAGGCAATAACGAAATGTACTGAATAAGACTCACATTCCTTTCCATCTTTTACCCAGATTTTAGCAGAGAAGCATATGTAGTTTCAAAAAAACAAAACACCAGTCAGGATACAGACAGCTCAAAATATATGCAGAAAAATATACATATATATATATATATATATATATATATATATATATATATTTTTTTTTTTTTACATAGAATTAAGCATAATTATTATTTCTCTAGATTGCAGGAAAAAGCTGCTCAGGTGTTTGAAAAATGCACAATTCTCCAACTTCCGGACCATACTCACGTACTTTTGTGACCCCTCAGATTTTTGGGCTGCACGAACCCCTGTTCCTATCTATAGTTTTCATTAGTCAGGCAGGAGTTTAGTAGGAATTCAACATCATCACTTCTAACATCATATTTTAATTGTTGACTTCCATTCAAATGGAATGTATATCTTTAGTCAATAAAGCGTAAGAAAAAGCCAGGTACAAGCTCTTTACCAGAGAGGAAGAACCTCAGCATTATATAGAGAGGCAGACAATTCAGCCGTCATATAATGACCTGATACCTTTGGTGAGTAGATCATGTTTTGCAGA
Organism: Coregonus sp. 'balchen'; assembly: GCA_902810595.1. NCBI lineage: Eukaryota > Metazoa > Chordata > Actinopteri > Salmoniformes > Salmonidae > Coregonus > Coregonus sp. 'balchen'. The sequence goes on from LR778271.1 coordinate 1,953,449, forward strand.
CTGAGCGTTAGTTCGCTTGCAAGTTAACGAGCTGTTTTCGCTGCCTCGTTTGCTTGAAGATTGCTACTAGCGCTAACTCTACCAACGGATTTCTTGGCTTGCGACGGCTTCCAATTATTCATTTTGTGGAAACGTAGTTAGCTAGCTACCTTTTAAACTAATGTTTTAAAGTAAATTCCCCGTTTGCAAGTTATAAACGCCAACTAACTTTGAAACGACGCATGCTAGCTAACATAGCCACCTAGCTATCACCACGTGGGTCTATAGCCAGGGCAAACCCGTCTAGGTTATTTCTGGTATATACTCAATTGCAGCATGTTTTTGGAATCGTTCAGCAGTTTTTACCTGATTACGTGCAATACCGTTGCATATTAATGTTCAGTTTATATTCCTAAAACTTGACGCTACTTCCTGTTGACAAAATATTTCTAAAAGGGCTCCCGAGTGGCGCAGCGGTCTAAGGCACTGCATCTCAGTGCTTGAGGCTTCACTACAGACCCCCTGGTCCGATTCCAGGCTGTATCACAACCGGCCGTGATTGGGAGTCCCATAGGGCGGCATTTGTTCTTAACTGACTTTTGCCTAGTTAAAGGTATAAAAAAAAAAAAGGCCCGATGTGTCAACAGTTCCAAATCCATAACCAATATTCAGAGATGTACAGTTTTTTTTGATATATTTAAGACATCATGTACAACCTACAAATGTGCAATAATAGCAGTCTTAAATCAGCACCTTGTAAGCTGCACAGGCATCTTAAACTGTTATTTTGTTAGGTGGCAATAAATCACTCGTTGATTGGGTCACCAAAACGGGAAGGGAAACGCAGCGGGATGTGGAACCACTTTGGTTTTTAGGCATCACTATCGTTTATACACTGAAATCAATAGAACGGGGCAAATGTATAGGTTGTAGTTATGGCTGGGCAATATATCTAATTAGTTTTTGCGCGATATTCCTAAGTTATTTTGGTTTAATGTTTTGTCCTCTTGTTTTCATGTCTTTTTAGTTTCGTCTCCTTGGTTCTTTACACGCTATGTACACGCGCTAAGCCCCTGCCACTCACAGCAACAAAGATGAAAGATCACTTCTTACTCTGACAAACGGGTTCCACTTGCGGTTTGAGATTTGGTCCAACAGAACTCGTTGAGACATAGTTTTTTACTGTAATAGCGGATACCCTTACATTAACTTCTGAAATTGCGCGAAGAGTAGATCCTACTAAGAGTGTCAAACATTGTTTCTGGAAGATGAATTCTGTCCCAAGCTGCATCGCGGTACCTTTAAGCCACATATTATAAATGAGCATAAACAGTTCTATGGAATTGGCAACTCGTTCTCATTCTGAGGAATAAAACAGGCCGCTTGATTTCAACATCTGAACAGGTGTGCATGCTGTTCAAACAGTTGGAGACTCGGTGTGTGTTCATAAATTCATCTGTTCTACCTTGTTAGTTAGCAAATGGGCTAGACCTAAAACGCAGAGGTCAGCTGGCTACTCACTAGCACATGAGAGTAGACTCATAGACTTGAAAGCCAGAGAAGTGATTTATTGCAAGAAAGCAATACATTATTTTGATAAAATAACGAAATTAGTGGGTCTTACGGTTGTGGGCGGCTTAGCGTAAGTATAATTTCACAAGCCCGGAGTTCATTATATTATTGCTGGCTGTTTTGAAATGAACTGTGTTCTACCTTTTTAATTGTACGATGCTTATTGGGCGAAATATATATTGCGAATCGTCCATACGTTTGGAAAAATATATATGACTTTAAGGCCCCTTAGGTGTAGCACTGTGTAAACACTATTCAAAGGCCACATGTAAACTTGGAATACCCAGGTGGGTTAGATGGGCACTTTAATTTGGAATGGTGGATGTTGATTTTGGGAGGCTGCCATCATGGCAAGGCGCGGGGGAACACTGTCTGATAGCTTAAACAGATCATGGCTGCCATAGGATATCAAGTTGAAACAGTTGGCTGCTATTTAAGGGTTTGTTTGACTGTCAAGTCCGTGTATTGGTTTGGCCAGTGACTTTTAGAGACCGTCCAAATTATTTGTTGCGTTTCGAGAAAGAAAATTATAGCACTGCCCCTCGCCCTCCAGCGTATGACAAAATTAAGAGTACAAAACCAAAGATGTTGATCTGTTTTGATGTGTTGACTACAGACTTCAATACTTTATATATTTATTCTTTAAGGTTGCTGCCACATCATCGCCAAGCCTATCTCTGACCTTTTTTAACCTGTCTCTCCTCTCTGGGGAGGTTCCCATTGCTTGGAAGGCAGCCACGGTGCGTCCTTTATTTAAAGGGGGAGATCAAGCTGATCCTAACTATTACATGCCAAATTCTATTTTGCCCTGTTTATCAAAAGTGTTGGAAGAACTTGTCAACTGACTGGCTTTCTTGACGTCTATAGTATTCTCTCTGGTATGCAATCTGGTTTCCGCTCAGGTTATGGATGTGTCACTGCAACCTTAAAGGTCCTAAATGATGTCACCATTGCCCTTGACTCTAAGCAATGTTGTGCTGCTATTTTTATTGACTTGGCCAAAGCTTTTGATACGGTAGTCCATTCTTGTTGGCCGGCTAAGGAGTATTGGTGTCTCTGAGGGGTCTTTGGCCTGGTTTGCTAACCACCTCTCTCAAAGAGTGCAGTGTATAAAGTCAGAACATCTGATGTCTCAGCCACTGCCTGTCACCAAGGGAGAACCCCAAGGCTCCATCCTAGGCCCCACGCTCTTCTCATTTTACATCAACAACACAGCTCAGGCAGTAGGAAGCTCTCTCATCCATTTATATGCAGATAGTCTTATACTCAGCTGGCCCCTTCCCGGATTTTGTGTTAAACGCTCTACAACAAAGCTCAGTGTCCAACAAGCTTTCTCTGCCCTCAACCTTGTTCTAAACCCCTCCAAAACAAAGGTCATGTGGTTTGGTAAGAATGCCCCTCTCCCCACCGGTGTGATTACTATTTATTTAAACTTTATTTAACTAGGCAAGTCAGTTAAGAACAAAATCTTATTTACAATGACTGCCAACCCCGGCCAATCTTGGGCCAATCGTGCACTGCCCTATGGGACTCCCAATCACGTCCGGATTGTGATACAGCCTGGAATTGAACCAGGGTCTGTAGTGACGCCTCAAGCACAGATGCAGTGCTCCACTCGGGAGCCCACCTCTGAGGGTTTAGAGCTTGAGGTAATCACCTCATACAAGTACTTGGGAGTACGGCTAGACGGCACACTGTCCTTCTCTCAGCACATATCAAAGCTGCAGGCTAAGGTTAAATCTAGACTTGGTTTCCTCTATCGTAATCGCTCCTCTTTCACCCCAGCTGCCAAACTAACCCTGATTCAGATGACCATCCTACCCATGCTAGATTACGGAGACGTAATTTATAGATCGGCAGGTAAGGGTGCTCTCGAGCGGCTAGATGTTCTTTACCATTCGGCCATCAGATTTGCCAACAGTGCTCCTTATCGAACACATCACTGCACACAATACTCCTCTGTAAACTGGTCGTCTCTGTATACCCGTCGCAAGACCCACTGGTTGATGCTTATTTATAAAACCCTCCCGATGAGATACCTGCTGCAGCCCTCATCCTCCACATACAACACCTGTTCTGCCAGTCCCCAAAGCACACACATCCCTGGGTCGCTCCTCGTTTCAGTTCGCTGCAGCTAGCGACTGGAACGCGCTGCAAAAAACACTCAAACTGGACAGTTTTATCTCCATCTCTTCATTCAAAGACTCAATCATGGACACTCTTACTCACAGTTGTGGCTGCTTCGCGTGATGTATTGTTGTCTCTACCTTCTTGCCCTTTGTGCTGTTGTCTGTGCCCAATAATGTTTGTACCATGTTTTGTGTTGCTACCATGTTGTCAAGGGGATGTTGCTACCATGTTGTCATGGGGATGTTGCTACCATGTTGTCTTAGGTCTCTGTTTATGTAGTGTTGTCGTGATGTGTGTTTTTGGCCGATTTTTTTATTGTTTTATTTTTAATCCCAGCCCCGGTCCCAGCAGGAGCCATTTGCATTTTGGTAGGCTGTCATTGTAAATAAGAATTTGTTCTTAACTGACTTGCCTAGTTAAATAAAGGTCATTAATATATTAACAAAATATACAGTCAAACTTTACAGCACAGTATGCAAAATACTTTACACATTTAAACTAAATACAAGAGGCGTCACAGCATGTAGGGTTTGATTAATTTTTTTATATTTATGCAGGGTTTGACAATTTCAGTTCAATTTTAATATTTATAAAATAAACTTTTATACTAACATCACCAATCCTAAGGATGTACAATTGTTTAATTCTCCCCAATTCAATGTGGTCAAAACATCAGTTTGGGTAGTAACATACTGTCCCATCGGGGAAAGTACTGTTACATACATTATTTAGATGGTGAATGACGCAAACTAGTTTAACCACTTGTAGATAAAAAAAAATGCTCCTAAGCACAATTTAACCAGGCGCTCTAGACTACAGTCCATAGGGTCTGTGCAGCAGGGCTGAACGTTTGCTAGCCAACTAACGTGAAGGTTATTCTTAACAATGCACAATGTGTTAATTAGCATCTTGGGTCTTTCAATGACGATATCTTTGTCCAGTTCTGCTACTGAATTCTAGTGATTTGGTATTTGTGACTCTGAGAAAGACCAGGGCTTTTACAATGATGTAGTTGCTAACTAGCTAGTCGCCTGGCTGATGAAACGTTAGCTGGATAATCTTGTAGAGCTGGGGGCGAAAGCCTCTTATGTAGTTAAGTATTTGTCTTATGCGGTAACTAGGTGGTTACCAAACCATCTATTTGTCGGTAACAGGTGATGTGTTCCAGGGGTTCTGATGTCACCGACCACGAGGCTGGTCTGTCTACAGAGGAGACGCTGTCCCCATGATGTCAGAGGCTGTCATAACAATAGGCCACTTAGCAGACGCTTTTATCCAAAGCGGCTTACAGTCACGTGCGCACACATTTGTACGTACAGTGGGGAGAATTTGATACACTGCTGATTTTGCAGGTTTTCCTACTTACAAAGTATGTAGAGGTCTGTAATTTGTATCATAGGTACACTTCAACTGTGAGAGACGGAATCTAAAACAAAAATCCAGAAAATCACATTGTATGATTTTTAAGTAATGAATTTGCATTTTATTGCATGACATAAGTATTTGATACATCAGAAAAGCAGAACTTAATATTTGGTACAGAAACCTTTGTTTGCAATTACAGAGATCATACGTTTCCTGTAGGTCTTCACAAGGTTTTCACACACTGTAGCAGGGATTTTGGCCCACTCCTCCATACAGACCTTCTCCAGATCCTTCAGGTTTCGGGGCTGTCGCTGGGCAATACAGACTTTCAACTCCCTCCAAAGATGTTCTATTGGGTTCAGGTCTGGAGACTGGCTAAGCCACTCCAGGACCTTGAGATGCTTCTTACGGAGCCACTCCTAAGTTGCCCTGGCTGTATGTTTCGGGTCGTTGTCATGCTGGAAGACCCAGCCACGACCCATCTTCAATGCTCTTACTGAGGGAAGGAGGTTGTTAGCCAAGCTCTCGCGATACATGGCCCCATCCATCCTCCCCTCAATACGGTGCAGTCGTCCTGTCCCCTTTGCAGAAAAGCATCCCCAAAGAATGATGTTTCCACCTCCATGCTTCACGGTTGGGATGGTGTTCTTGGGGTTGTACTCATCCTTCTTCTTCTTCCAAACACGGCGAGTGGAGTTTAGACCAAAAAGCTCTATTTTTGTCTCATCAGACCACATTACCTTCTCCCATTCCTCCTCTGGATCATCCAGATGGTCATTGGCAAACTTCAGACGGGCCTGGACATGCGCTGGCTTGAGCAGGGGGACCTTGCGTGCGCTGCAGGATTTTAATCCATGACGGCGTAGTGTGTTACTAATGGTTTTCTTTGAGACTGTGGTCCCAGCTCTCTTCAGGTCATTGACCAGGTCCTACCGTGTAGTTCTGGGCTGATCCCTCACCTTCCTCATGATCATTGATGCCCCACCAGGTGAGATCTTGCATGGAGCCCCAGACCGAGGGTGATTGACCGTCATCTTGAACTTCTTCCATTTTCTAATAATTGAGCCAACAGTTGTTGCCTTCTCACCAAGCTGCTTGCCTATTGTCCTGTAGCCCATCCCAGCCTTGTGCAGGTCTACAATGTTATCCCTGATGTCCTTACACAGCTCTCTGGTCTTGGCCATTGTGGAGAGGTTGGAGTCTGTTTGATTGAGTTTGTGGACAGGTGTCTTTTATACAGGTAACGAGTTCAAACAGGTGCAGTTAATACAGGTAATGAGTGGAGAACAGGAGGGCTTCTTAAAGAACAACTAACAGGTCTGTGAGAGCCGGAATTCTTACTGGTTGGTAGGTGATCAAATACTTATGTCATGCAATAAAATGCAAATTAATTACTTAGAAATCATACAATGTGATTTTCTGGATTTTTGTTTTAGATTCCGTCTCTCACAGTTGAAGTGTACCTATGATAAAAAATTACAGACCTCTACATGCTTTGTAAGTAGGAAAACCAGCAAAATCGGCAGTGTATCAAATACTTGTTCTCCCCACTGTATGGGTGGTCCTGGGGATCGAACCCACTACCCTGGCGTTACAAGCGCCATGCTCTACCAATTGAGCTACAGAGGAACACTTCTCAGGTGAGTCTGATGGTCCCAGTGTTAATCGTTTTAGCCTGGTAATCAATACGTTGATCAATAACCTTACAGTTGACCAGGTGTTTATGGACCATAGCCAGCGATGACTCAACTAATGAACTTTTCTGACACCTCGTATGAGTTATCTCGGTTGGATTTCTCCAGAAAATTCCTCCAAAAGGAACTCCGTTTCTTACCTGCGCAGGTAGACTGCATTTTAACTCCATTATTTTCCCTCCCTTCTCCTTTAACAGGAGGCGCATGGCGTGGTGCCTCCGCATGCCAGCCTGTGCTGCTGACATGATGGAGGCCCACTCCCTTTAACCCAACACCAGTGAAAAAATAAACACAATATAATAGGGGGTGGGGGCTGGCAGGCCCAGCTATGCTAAGCTAACAGGGCCTACCAAAACCCGGGACACAAAACAAACTATCTAGCACAGCACCCAACTAACTTATCAACAAAAATAGGAAGAGACGGTGGGGGGGAAGGGGTTTAAACTAAACACAAAAGGACACGGGGGAAGGATGGGAAATATAATACAAGAAACACACCAAACAAACAATGTACAAGGGCTAGGAGGCTAGCAGGCCGTACTAGCAAGTTAGGCTAAGCTAACAAGCTAGCAGGCCGGATGCTAAACCTCCCAGATGACAAAACAAACAAGAGGGAAAAAATGGGTATAAAACGAGGGGACTAATATGGATGGGGTGAAAGGACACAGAAAGAACAAAACAAATACTCACAAATAAGCCAAATTGAGGGGCTAGGAGGCTAGCAGGCCTCACCAGCAGGCCAGGCTAAGCTAACCAGCTAGCAGGCCAGCCAGCCAACAAAATGGCCCCCCAAGTGAAAACAAAAAGCAACAAACAAAAACTAAGACAAGGGAAAGTTCAGGGGATGGAAATACAATTTCAGGGGTATGGATGGGTTACAGGGGGGGGTGGTATAATACGAACAGAAGGGAACAAACAATGCCTGCCAAGCCTAAGGGGCGAGGAGGCTAGCAGGCCAGCCCAGCTAAAAGCTAAACAGGCCGGCCAGCCAGCAAGCCAACCAAGCTAGCAAACACTAACACAAACAGAAAACAAGGGGGTAAAAACTAAAGGGAAACTAGGGCTACAAGAGGATGGGGAAACACAAGGAACAAAAAATGAGAAAGATAAGAGTAACAAAAGAAACAACAACGAGCCAACACAGAATTTATTTTATTTTTTTGTCTCCCTTGATTAATCTTCCACCACCACATTCATTTCCAGTTCTCATTTTCCTTTAACATCCCGCGTGTGTTCAGATGTAGTCATCTGTAACCTTTTAAATAACTGAGACACCTCTTTTCCGACTGTTATTTGACCTTCCAATATGTTGATGAAATATTGCTCTACACTGGATGGTAATTTTCTAAACGACCTCCCATTCCTTGTGTGTCATTAGGTAGTGTCTTATCTGGAATTAAACATGTCATTTGCAGGCAGATCAAATTTGGTTTGGAGCCTAGTAGAATATTTGAGAACAATCCCTTCAAAAAAGCTGGTTAATTGTGATCAATTATATATATTTTTTTAATCTACCCATCTACTGAAGCCACTGTCCATTATGGATGGCAGAAAGTCTGCATTGTTAGTCATTTTCATGGCCCTTGAGAGTGAACCAAACCCACCCAAACAGAACCAAACCGACCCAAACCGAACCAAACAGACCCAAACAGACCCAAACCGACACAAACTGAACCAAACCGACCCAAACAGACCCAAACAGACCCAAACCGACCCAAAGTCTTGTTTAATCCAGGCCACCAAAGCTTTTAATTGAGCGGCCCAAAAGTACATTTATTTTATTGGGTAATCCCAGACCATCTTTATCTTTGGGTAAAAAATGACTGAGAATCACTGTAAGTCTGTAAGTCTCTTATTTTGACTGAGTATCACTGTAAGTCTGTAAGTCTCTTGTTTTGCCATATGAATTTGGAAATAAGCTTATCCAACATCTTGAAGGTAGACACAGGGACTAGAATGGGTAATACATGAAATAGAACGAGCGATCTGGGCAATAATATATATATATATATATATATATATATATATATATATATATATATATATATATATATATATATATATACATACACTGCTCAAAAAAATAAATGGAACACTTAAACAACACAATGTAACTCCAAGTCAATCACACTTCTGTGAAATCAAACTGTCCACTTAGGAAGCAACACTAATTGACAATACATTTCACATGCTGTTGTGCAAATGGAATAGACAACAGGTGGAAATTATAGGCAATTAGCAAGACACCCCCAATAAAGAAGTGGTTCTGCAGGTGGTGACCACAGACCACTTCTCAGTTCCTATGCTTCCTGGCTGATGTTTTGGTCACTTTTGAATGCTGGCGGTGCTTTCACTCTAGTGGTAGCATGAGACGGAGTCTACAACCCACACAAGTGGCTCAGGTAGTGCAGCACATCCAGGATGGCACATCAATGCGAGCTGTGGCAAGAAGGTTTGCTGTGTCTGTCAGCGTAGTGTCCAGAGCATGGAGGCGCTACCAGGAGACAGGCCAGTACATCAGGAGACGTGGAGGAGGCCGTAGGAGGGCAACAACCCAGCAGCAGGACCGCTACCTCCGCCTTTGTGCAAGGAGGAGCAGGAGGAGCACTGCCAGAGCCCTGCAAAATGACCTCCAGCAGGCCACAAATGTGCATGTGTCTGCTCAAACGGTCAGAAACAGACTCCATGAGGGTGGTATGAGGGCCCGACGTCCACAGGTGGGGGTTGTGCTTACAGCCCAATACCGTGCAAGACGTTTGGCATTTGCCAGAGAACACCAAGATTGGCAAATTCGCCACTGGCGCCCTGTGCTCTTCACAGATGAAAGCAGGTTCACACTGAGCACATGTGACAGACGTGACAGAGTCTGGAGACGCCGTGGAGAACGTTCTGCTGCCTGCAACATCCTCCAGCATGACCGGTTTGGCGGTGGGTCAGTCATGGTGTGGGGTGGCATTTCTTTGGGGGGCCGCACAGCCCTCCATGTGCTCGCCAGAGGTAGCCTGACTGCCATTAGGTACCGAGATGAGATCCTCAGACCCCTTGTGAGACCATATGCTGGTGCGGTTGGCCCTGGGTTCCTCCTAATGCAAGACAATGCTAGACTTCATGTGGCTGGAGTGTGTCAGCAGTTCCTGCAAGAGGAAGGCATTGATGCTATGGACTGGCCCGTCCGTTCCCCAGACCTGAATCCAATTGAGCACATCTGGGACATCATGTCTCGCTCCATCCACCAACACCACGTTGCACCACAGACTGTCCAGGAGTTGGCGGATGCTTTAGTCCAGGTCTGGGAGGAGATCCCTCAGGAGACCATCCGCCACCTCATCAGGAGCATGCCCAGGCGTTGTAGGGAGGTCATACAGGCACATGGAGGCCACACACACTACTGAGCCTAATTTTGACTTGTTTTAAGGACATTACATCAAAGTTGGATCAGCCTGTAGTGTGGTTTTCCACTTTAATTTTGAGGGTGACTCCAAATCCAGACCTCCATGGGTTGATACATTTGATTTCCATTGATAATTTTTGTGTGATTTTGTTGTCAGCACATTCAACTATGTAAAGAAAAAAGTATTTAATAAGATTATTTCATTCATTCAGATCTAGGATGTGTTGTTTGAGCAGTGTATATATATTAATTCTTATTAAGAGTGGCAGAACTGGAGGAGCAGGATTGGGAAACACTGTTGGGGGTACTGGAGGACCAGGGTTGGGAAACACTGTTGGGGATACTGGAGGACCAGGGTTGGGAAACACTGTTGGGGGTACTGGAGGACCAGGGTTGGGAAACACTGTTGGGGATACTGGAGGACCAGGGTTGGGAAACACTGTTGGGGATACTGGAGGACCAGGGTTGGGAAACACTGTTGGGGATACTGGAGGACCAGGGTTGGGAAACACTGTTGGGGATACTGGAGGACCAGGGTTGGGAAACACTGTTGGGGATACTGGAGGACCAGGGTTGGGAAACACTGTTGGGGATACTGGAGGACCAGGGTTGGGAAACGCTGTTGGGGGTACTCACATTCTCCTCACTGCTGAATCCTCCCCCCTCCCCCTCCTCCCTCTCTGTGGATGACTTTGTCAACCACTTTGAAAAGAAGGTTGACGACATCCGATCCTCGTTTGTTAAGTCTAATGACACTGCTGGTCCTGCTCACACCCGCCCTACCCT
>LR778271.1:1964465-2017926 GCA_902810595.1 Coregonus sp. 'balchen'
TAGGCTTTTTATTGTCTTTCAATCGGAGAATGTGAAAAAGGGGCTAAAACGGGCATGATCTTCGTCTGAGGGGAAATCATTGATACATTCAGAAAGGTTTTTTTGCAACAAGTAAGAGATGTTATGTTATGTAAAGTAGGCTAGGTTATAATATAAACTCAGCAAAAAAGAAACGTCCCTTTTTCAGGACCCTGTCTTTCAAAGATAATTCGTAAAAATACAAATAACTTCACAGATATTAATTGTAAAGGGTTTAAAAACACTGTTTCCCACACTTGTTCAATGAACCATAAACAATTAATGAACATGCAACCTGTGGGAACGGTCGTTAAGGATACTAACAGCTTACAGATGGTAGGCAATTAAGGTCACTGTTATGAAAACTTAGGACACTTAAAGACGGCCTTTCTTACTGACTCTGAAAAACACCAAAAGAAAGATGGCCAGTGTCCCTGCTCATCTGCGTGAACGTGCTTAGGCATGCTGCAAGGAGGCATGAGGACTGCAGATGTGGCCAGGGCAATAAATTGCAATGTCCGTACTGTGAGACGCCTAAGACAGCGCTACAGGGAGACAGGACGGACAGCTGATCGTCCTCGCAGTGGCAGACCACGTGTAACAGCACCTGCCACAAGACCGGTACATCCGAACATCACACCTGCGGGACAGGTACAGGATGGCAACAACAACTGCCATAGTTACACCAGGAACGCACAATCCCTCCATCAGTGCTCAGACTGTCCGCAATAGGCTGAGAGAGGCTGGACTGAGGGCTTGTAGGCCTGTTGGAAGGCAGGTCCTCACCAGACATCACCGGCAACAACGTCGCATATGGGCACAAACCCACCGTTACTGGACCAGACAGGACTGGCAAAAAGTGCTCTTCCACTGACGAGTCACGGTTTTGTCTCACCAGGGGTGATGGTCGGATTCGCGTTTATCGTACAAGGAATGAGCGTTACACCAAGGCCTGTACTCAGGAGCGGGATCGATTAGGAGGTGGAGGGTCCGTCATGGTCTGGGGCGGTGTGTCACAGCATCATCGGACTGAGCTTGCAGGCACTCTCAACGCTGTGCGTTACAGGGAAGACATCCTCCTCCCTCATGTAAATAAAAAATAAATAGGTCATTTAGCAGACGCTCTTATCCAGAGCGACTTACAGGAGCAATTAGGGTTAAGTGCCTTGCTCAAGGGCACAGACAGATTTTTCACCTAGTCGGCTCGGGGATTAGAACCAGCGACCTTTCGGTTACTGGCACAACGCTCTTAACCACTAAGCTACCTGCCGCCCCATGTGGTACCCTTCCTGCAGGCTCATCCTGACATGACTCTCCAGCATGACAATGCCACCAGCCATACTGCTCGTTCTGTGCGTGATTTCCTGCAAGACAGGAATGTCAGTGTTCTGTCATGGCCAGCGAAGAGCCCGGATCTCAATTCCATTGAGCACGTCTGGGACCTGTTGGATCGGAGGGTGAGGGCTAGGGCCATTCCCCCAAGAAATGTCCGGGAACTTGAAGGTGCCTTAGTGGAAGGGTTGCATAACATCTCACAGCAAGAACTGGCAAATCTGGTGCAGTCCATGAGGAGGAGATGCACTGCAGTACTTAATGCAGCTGGTGGCCACACTAGATACTGACTGTTACTTTTGATTTTGACCCCCCCCTTTATTCTGGGACACATTATTCCATTTCTGTTAGTCACATGTCTGTGGAACTTCAGTTTATGTCTCAGTTGTTGAATCTTGTTATGTCCATACAAATAATAGCCAGTCAAAAGTCTGGACACCTTCTCATTCAAGGGTTTTTCTTTATTTTTACTATTTTCTACATTGTAGAATAATAGTGAAGACATCAAAACTATGAAATAACACATATGGAATCATGTAGTAACCAAAAAAGTGTTAAACAAATCAAAATATATTTTATATTTGAGATTCTTCAAAGTAGCCACCCTTTGCCTTTGCACACTGTTGGCATTCTCTCAACCAGCTTCATGAGGTAGTCACCTGGAATGCATTTCAATTAACAGGTGTGCCTTGTTAAAAGTTAATTTGTGGAATTTCTTTCCTTAATGCGTTTGTGCCAATCAGCTGTGTTGTGACAAGGTAGGGGGGTATACAGAAGATAGCCCTATCTGGTAAAAGACCAAGTCCATATTATGGCAAGAATAGCTCAAATAAGCAAAGAGAAACGACAATCCATCATTATTTTAAGACATGAAGGTCAGTGAATCCGGAAAATGTCAAAATTAATCAGGCCTTCATGGTTGAATTGCTGCAAAGAAACCACTACTAAAGGACACCAATAAGAAGAAGAGACTTGCTTTGTCCAAGAAACATGAGCAATGGACATTAGACCGGTGGAAATCTGTCCTTTGGTCTGGAGTCCAAATTGGAGATGTTTGGTTCCAACCGCCGTGTCTTTGTGAGATGCAGAGTAGGTGAACGGATGATCTCTGCATGTGTGGTTCCCACCGTGAAGCATGGAGGAGGAGGTGGTGATGGTGTGGGGGGTGCTTTGCTGGTGACACTGTCTGTGAATTATTTAGAATTCAAGGCACACTTAACCAGCATGGCTACCACAGCATTCTGCAGCGATATGCCATCCCATCTGGTTTGCGCTTATTGGGACTATCATTTGTTTTTCAACAGGACAATGACCCAACACAACTCCAGGCTGTGTACGGGCTATTTTACCAAGAAGGAGAGTGATCGAGTGCTGCATCAGATGACCTGGCCTCCACAATCACCCGACCTCAACCCAATTGAGATGGTTTGGGATGAGTTTGAATGCAGAATGAAGAAAAAGCAGCCAACAAGTGCTCAGCATATGTGGGAACTCTTTCAAGATGGTTGGAAAAGCATTCCAGGTGAAGCTGGTTGAGAGAACGCCAAGAGTGTGCAAAGCTGTCATCAAGGCAAAGGGTGGCTACTTTGAAGAATCTAAAATCTAAAACATATTTGTATTTGTTTAACACTTTTTTAGTTACTACATGATTCCTTATGTAGAAAATAGTAAAAATAAAGAAAAACCCTTGAATGAGTAGGTGTGTCCAAACTGTTGACTGATACTGTATATGCAAATAGACCATTGCTATATATGGATTTGGACCATCCACTTGGAACTGGACTGTTTTTACAGCATGAGCGGTCGGGAGTCGATGCGCTTGTTTTGAGATTAAACCAAGAGTTACATGTAGCGACGTTTGGACATTTGTTCATATCCTTTGCTAGTTAGTGAGTTATTATCCCAGTTATAGATCATTGTTCATATCCTTTGCTAGTTAGTGAGTTATTATCCCAGTTATAGATCATTTGTTCATATCCTTTGCTAGTTAGTGAGTTATTATCCCAGTTATAGATCATTTGTTCATATCCTTCGCTAGTTAGTGAGTTATTATCCCAGTTATAGATCATTTGTTCATATCCTTTGCTAGTTAGTGAGTTATTAGCCCAGTTATAGATCATCTGTAGTCAGCAATAGGGGAGTGATTGCTTCCTACAACAGCACAAAACGTGTACATTTCTAGACATCATTGAAAAGCGAGTCAGGTAAAGAGATTTTTTTTGTCTTAAAGGGGCAGTGTTGTATTTTGAGACATGCTTGAATAAACTAAGTAGCCAATAGGCAGAGGGTAGCATAATTTGTCTGATTCTCTGTAATAATGGTATGGGAATAATAATGCATTTTATTTTGTAAAGTGGTTTCTTGCGTCAAACAACACAACATTTTAAGTCACCTCCTTATCTGAAGGACAAGTGGATAAAACAGGTTAATGACAAGCCCTGCATGTCTTGTTCAAAAGTCTCAAGGAATGTAGGCTTACATTGAACACCACCCATTGGCTGCTACTTTAGACTGAATGATAGAACAGCTATTTCCATGTTAAATGTTATTGGAGGCCTTTTTTACATTATGATTAAATAGCCTACACTGTTAAAACTGTAACTTAAAGTGGGTACAGCCTCAGTGTTCACAGTAAACTCACGCCAGAAGTTGCACAGATCGCTACACTATAGTAGAACTATGATACAATTACATTTATCATACGAAATGTGAAATGTAGAACTATGATGAATGAATATTGATATATTGAATTCACAGGAGGTTGGTGGCACAAAATTGGGGAGGACGGTCTTGTGGTAATGGCTGGAGCGGAATAGGTGGAATGGGATCATTAATATGAGCCGTCCTCCCCTCAGCAACCTCCACTGATTGAATTTGACTTGCCCACGTCCAGTTAGCGCCATTTTGCATGATTTTAAACTGTCAAGTCATTATATATTTTCCGTTCTGCTGAGAGCACCTTCCTGATGACTAGCACTCTGTACATTCCTATGGAAGAGGCCTGAGCTGGAATGTGAAGCTAACTGAAGCTAGCTAGCTTTAGAAAACCAGTATATCTAGCTTGCATCATAGTCCACCCCTCAGGCTACGTTCAGGTTTCAGCATGAGGCAGACATCAACAGCCGAGTTGTAGGCTACTACCTGGGTCGTATTCATTAGTTTACTCCGCAGCCAACAGTTTTGCAACAATGCATAAACGGTTTGCTCCAAACGCTGTACAAGGTGACCTAAACGGTTTCCGTTGCCAAACGTTTTTTGCTACGGTGGGCACTAATGAACAAACACAACCTTGTTTTGAGGAAGTGTAAGTTGTTGTTAGTCTTTCCACAGTATTTATTAGTCTCTCTTTCACACAACAGACCTTCCTGAGTGAAAAGAGTTAACAGTAGATTAGAAAGAGAAAATGTTTGTTAGTTGCTTGTTGTGTTTTAAGCCTGTTTTGAGAAGACAAGTCTATAGGTCTATGATACAGTAGGAGATCACCCTGGGGAACACAGTCTATAGGTCTATGATACAGCAGGAGATCACCCTGGGGAACACAGTCTATAGGTATATGATACAGTAGGAGATCACCCTGGGGAACACAGTCTATAGGTCTATGATACAGTAGGAGATCACCCTGGGGAACACAGTCTATAGGTCTATGATACAGTAGGAGATCACCCTGGGGAACACAGTCTATAGGTCTATGATACAGTAGGAGATCACCCTGGGGAACACAGTCTATAGGTCTATGATACAGTAGGAGATCACCCTGGGGAACACAGTCTATAGGTCTATGATACAGTAGGAGATCACCCTAGGGAACACAGTCTATAGGTCTATGATACAGTAGGAGATCACCCTGGGGAACACAGTCTATAGGTCTATGATACAGTAGGAGATCACCCTAGGGGAACACAGTCTATAGGTCTATGATACAGTAGGAGATCACCCTAGGGAACACAGTCTATAGGTCTATGATACAGCAGGAGATCACCCTGGGGAACACAGTCTATAGGTATATGATACAGCAGGAGATCACCCTGGGGAACACAGTCTATAGGTCTATGATACAGTAGGAGATCACCCTGGGGAACACAGTCTATAGGTCTATGATACAGTAGGAGATCACCCTGGGGAACACAGTCTATAGGTCTATGATACAGTAGGAGATCACCCTGGGGAACACAGTCTATAGGTCTATGATACAGTAGGAGATCACCCTGGGGAACACAGTATATAGGTCTATGATACAGTAGGAATCACCTGGGGAACACAGTCATAGGTCTATGATACAGTAGGAGATCACCCTGGGGGAACACAGTTCTAAGGTCTATGATCAGTAGGAGATCACCCTGGGGAACACAGTCTATAGGTCTATGATACAGTAGGAGATCACCCTGGGGACACAGTCATAGGTCTATGATACAGTAGGAGATCACCCGGGGAACACAGTCTATAGGTCTATGATACAGTAGGAGATCACCCCGGGGAAACACAGTCTATAGGTCTATGATACAGTAGGAGATCACCCTGGGGAACACAGTCTATAGGTCTATGATACAGTAGGAGATCACCCTGGGGAACACAGTCTATAGGTCTATGATACAGTAGGAGATCACCCTGGGGAACACAGTCTATAGGTCTATGATACAGTAGGAGATCACCCTGGGGAACACAGTCTATAGGTCTATGATACAGTAGGAGATCACCCTGGGGAACACAGTCTATAGGTCTATGATACAGTAGAAGATCACCCTGGGGAACACAGTCTATAGGTCTATGATACAGTAGGAGATCACCCTGGGGAAACACAGTCTATAGGTCTATGATACAGTAGGAGATCACCCTGGGGAACACAGTCTATATGTCTATGATACAGTAGGAGATCATCCTGGGGAACACAGTCTATAGGTCTATGATACAGTAGGAGATCACCCTGGGGAACACAGTCTATAGGTCTATGATACAGTAGGAGATCACCCTGGGGAACACAGTCTATAGGTCTATGATACAGTAGGAGATCACCCTGGGGAACACAGTCTATAGGTCTATGATACAGTAGGAGATCACCCTGGGGAACACAGTCTATAGGTCTATGATACAGTAGGAGATCACCCTGGGGAACACAGTCTATAGGTCTATGATACAGTAGGAGATCACCCTGGGGAACACAGTCTATAGGTCATGATACAGTAGGAGATCACCCTGGGGAACACCAGTCTATAGGTCTATGATACAGTAGGAGATCACCCTGGGGAACACAGTCTATAGGTCTATGATACAGTAGGAGATCACCCTGGGGAACACAGGTCTATAGGGTCTATGATACAGCAGGAGATCACCCTGGGGGAACACAGTCTATAGGTATATGATACAGTAGGAGATCACCCTGGGGAACACAGTCTATAGGTCTATGATACAGTAGGAGATCACCCTGGGGAACACAGTCTATAGGTCTATGATACAGTAGGAGATCACCCTGGGGAACACAGTCTATAGGTCTATGATACAGTAGGAGATCACCCTGGGGAACACAGTCTATAGGTCTATGATACAGTAGGAGATCACCCTGGGGAACACAGTCTATAGGTCTATGATACAGTAGGAGATCACCCTAGGGAACACAGTCTATAGGTCGATGATACAGTAGGAGATCACCCTGGGGAACACAGTCTATAGGTCTATGATACAGTAGGAGATCACCCTGGGGAACACAGTCTATAGGTCTATGATACAGTAGGAGATCACCCTAGGGAACACAGTCTATAGGTCTATGATACAGCAGGAGATCACCCTGGGGAACACAGTCTATAGGTATATGATACAGCAGGAGATCACCCTGGGGAACACAGTCTATAGGTCTATGATACAGTAGGAGATCACCCTGGGGAACACAGTCTATAGGTCTATGATACAGTAGGAGATCACCCTGGGGAACACAGTCTATAGGTCTATGATACAGTAGGAGATCACCCTGGGGAACACAGTCTATAGGTCTATGATACAGTAGGAGATCACCCTGGGGAACACAGTCTATAGGTCTATGATACAGTAGGGGATCACCCTGGGGAACACAGTCTATAGGTCTATGATACAGTAGGAGATCACCCTGGGGAACACAGTCTATAGGTCTATGATACAGTAGGAGATCACCCTGGGGAACACAGTCTATAGGTCTATGATACAGTAGGAGATCACCCTGGGGAACACAGTCTATAGGTCTATGATACAGTAGGAGATCACCCTGGGGAACACAGTCTATAGGTCTATGATACAGTAGGAGATCACCCTGGGGAACACAGTCTATAGGTCTATGATACAGTAGGAGATCACCCCGGGGAACACAGTCTATAGGTCTATGATACAGTAGGAGATCACCCCTGGGGAACACAGTCTATAGGTCTATGATACAGTAGGAGATCACCCTGGGGAACACAGTGTATAGGTTCTATGATACAGTAGGAGATCACCCTGGGGAAACACAGTCTATAGGTCTATGATACAGTAGGAGATCACCCTGGGGAACACAGTCTATAGGTCTATGATACAGTAGGAGATCACCCTGGGGAACACAGTCTATAGGTCTATGATACAGTAGGAGATCACCCTGGGGAACACAGTCTATAGGTCTATGATACAGTAGGAGATCACCCTGGGGAACACAGTCTAAGGTCTATGATACAGTGGAGTCACCCTAGGGAACACCAAATCTATAGGTCTATGATCAGTAGGAGGGTCCCCTGGGGAACACAGTCTATTGGTCTATGATACGTAGGAGATCACCCGGGGGGAACACAGTCTATAGGTCTATGATACAGTAGGAGATCACCCTGGGGGAACCCCCAGTCTATAGGTCTTGATCAACAGGAGATCACCCGGGGAACACAGTCTAAGGTCTATGATACCCGTAGGAGATCACCCTGGGGAACAAAAGGAGGGCACGGAACGAATCCCCCCATCCCACATCAAAGGGGCCAAATACATTAAGGAGAGGAGGCCATTATAACAGTCACCAAAAACACAGCAAGAGAATACACAGAACAAACATCAACAAAAAACACAGAAAAACAAAACGAGAGGAGACACAAACAAAGCACAACGAAGAGACACAAACAAGATCATAACGGAATTACAAGAACAAGACACAAACGATATTATTAAACATAACAATATCATCAACTATAGTATTACACATAACAATATCATCAACTATATTATTACCACATAACAAATATCATCAACTATATTAATACACATAACAATATCATCAACTATATTTAAACACATAACAATATCATCAACTATATTATTACACATAACAATATCATCAACTATATTAAAACACATAACAATCGTCGTCTTACCTTTTATTTCTCTCTCAACAGAAGCAGAGTCTAGAATAATCATTCGGTCGTCGAAAGTTACTGTTGGTTCCTCAACTCATTTCCATATCAGGTTCTACCTGTTCTCCACTCCCTGTCTCCTTATAGTTCTTACAATGTGCCTCAGCGAATAAAGGTGATTTCCCAACTCTCTCTCTCTCTCTCTCTCTCTCTCTCTCTCTCTCTCTCTCTCTCTCTCTCTCTCTCTCTCTCTCTCTCTCTCTCTCTCACAAACACACAAACACACACACACAGCCAACCAATGGAACAAATAACAAATTGACTAAATAAAACAGACCTGTACAGAAACATATCGTTGGCTCAAAAGTTCCAAGAAATATTATATTTGATTACTAACTGAATTATCAATTCAACTTTCATTTGAGGCATTAGAATGTATGTAAGAGACATGATTGTGTGAAATCTACGTCAATGTAGACCAGCATAAAGTACAAGAACAGATGGATTACAGTGATGAGTGACATACACCTACAGGTAATTGCCAAAATAAAGGAAATACCAACATAGTGTCTTAACAGGGCGTTTTGCCTCCACGAGCCGCCAGAACAATGCTCCTTGGTGTAGATGTGTCTTGGCATACATTCTACAAGTGTCTGGAACTCTATCGGAGGGATGTGACATCATTCCTCCTCAAGAAATTCCATAATTTGGTGTTTTGTTGATGGTGGTGGAAAACACTGTCTCAGGCACCGCTCCAGAATCTCCCATAAGTGTTTTCATCACTGAAGCTCCTGCCAAACATTCCCCAACAATCACCAATTGTGTTGTGTGACAAAACTGCACATTTTAGAGTGGCCTTTAATTGTCCCCAGCACAAGGTGTACCTGTGTAATGATCATGCTGTTTAATCAGCTTGTTGATATGCCACACCTGTCTGGTGGATGGATTATCTTGGCAACGGAGAAATGCTCACTAACAGGGATGTTAACAAATTTGTGCACAAAATTGGAGAGAAACATGCTTTTTGTGCGTATGGAACATTTCTGGGATATTTTATTTCAGCTCATGAAACATGGGACCAACACATTACATGTTGCGTTTATATTTTTGTTCAGTATAGATAAAAACACAAAGCTTCCAGCAGAGGGCAGTGCTCTTCTGACAGCTGTCAGATGGTAGTGTGATGTCCGAAGCTTCGGCTTTCATCATCACGTAGTATTGTTACTTTGATACAAGCATTGATACATTGTGTAAAATCAGTAGTGCTTTGAAAACTGCAACGGCGCATCGGAGCTCCGGTATTAATCGTCCAATCCCTAGTGTCCACTGAATGTTGACTAGCAACAACAAAGTGGTACCTAAAAGACACCCACCATTGAAGTGGCTCCAGATGAGAAAATCTGAAATAAAAACCCTCCAACTTACAATATGGAGTAAAAAAAACTAGTGGAGCAAACCAAACCAAACCAGACCAAACCAGACCAAACCGGACCAAACCAGACCAAACCAGACCAAACCAAACCAAACCAGACCAAACCAAACCAGACCAAACCAGACCAAACCAGACCAAACCAAACCAAACCAGACCAAACCAAACCAGACCAAACCAAACCAAACCAGACCAAACCAGACCAAACCAGACCAAACCAAACCAGACCAAACCAGACCAAAACGTGGGAGATACAAGACAGAAAGACTTTGTTCATCAACTTAAAGAAGCAGAGCTGCAAAGAGGTGCCAGTCTTCTAACATCTCTAAGGCCAACCAGAACACTGGGCCAGCTGCTCTTCAATATCACATAACAGATGGAAACCTTCTGACTAAAGAGATGACGAGCCAGCACAGGCATAAGCATACTGTCTATTGAGGTGGCGCCAAGAGGTGCGGCCAACATGCTAACGTCCAACCTCAAAATATAAATGGAAATACCAAAGCCTGTGACAACATGTAGTCGTGACTGATATCTTTCACCTCATCTCCCTGTTACTGTTTGTTTAGGTAGTTATAGACAGTGCAGCAACACAAGGCCACATTCCTCTCAGCCCTTCCACTCTCTCAGGCTAATGTGTATTTATTAAAAGTAGACTATTTCTTTCAATCTGTTCTTTTCTAAACGTATCTGAGAATGTAGACAGAAGGGCTAAAATGGGCATGATTGATCTGAGGGGGATCAGTGATCCGTACAGAAAGGTTTTTTGCAACAAGTAAGAGATTTTATATTATGTAAAGTAGGCTAGGTTTTACTGTATAATAGCAGTTTGTTAGTGATATGCAGATCAAGGTCTATACCTCAGCTATAGCCTACATATCCTAGATGACCAGCCTAAACCTGTTCAGATCAGTTCACACAGGTTATCAGTAGCAGGATTGATCACCTACAAATCGGTTTCCAGTCCAAATAACAGGGCCTATAGCCTAGGCCAAATATTTTCAAAACATTTCCTAAAGAGACCATCTGGGCCCGGTTTCCCTAAAGCATCTGAAGGCTAAGTTAATCGTTAGAACCTTTGTAGGAGTATTGTTAAATCTCCAAGCTGTTTCCCAAAACCATTGTTTCTTTATTTTTATTATTTTCTACATTGTAGAATAATAGTGAAGACATCAAAACTATGAAATAACACATATGGAATCATGTAGTAACCAAAAAAGTGTTAAACAAATCAAAATATATGTTATATTTGAGATTCTTTAAATAGCCACCCTTTGCCTTGATGACAGCTTTGCACACTCTTGGCATTCTCTCAACCAGCTTCACCGGGAATGCTTTTCCAACAGTCTTGAAGGAGTTCCCACATATACTGAGCACTTGTTGGCTGCTTTTCCTTCACTCTGCGGTCCGACTCATCCCAAACCATCTCAATTCGGTTGAGGTCGGGGGATTGTTGAGGCCAGGTCATCTGTTGCAGCACTCCATCACTCTCCTTCTTGGTAAAATAGCCCTTACACAGCCTGGAGGTGTGTTGGGTCATTGTCCTGCTGAAAAACCAATGATTGTCCCACTTAGCCCAAACCAGATGGGATGGTGTATCGCTGCAGAATGCTGTGGTAGCCATGCTGGTTAAGTGTGCCTTGAATTCTAAATAAATCATAGACAATGTCACAAGCAAAGCACCCCCACACCATCACACCTCCTCCTCCATGCTTTACTGTGGGAAATACACATGCGGAGATCATCCGTTCACCCACACCGCGTCTCACAAAGACACTGCGGTTGGAACAATAAATCTCAAATTTGGACTATAGACCAAAGGACAAATTTGCACCGTTCTAAAGTCCATTGCGCGTGTTTCTTGGCCCAAGCAAGTCTCTTCTTCTTATTGGTGTCCTTTAGTAGTGGTTTCTTTGCAGCAATTCGACCATGAAGGCCTGATTCACACAGTCTCCTCTGAGCAGTTGATGTTGAGATGTGTCTGTGACTTGAACTCTGTGAAGCATTTATTTGGGCTGCAATTTCTGAGGCTGGTAACTCTAATGAACGTATCCTCTGCAGCAGAGGTAAATCTGGGTCTTCCATTCCTGTGGCGGACCTAATGAGAGCCAGTTTCATCATAGCGCTTGATGGTTTTTGCGACTGCACTTGAAGAAACTCTCAAAGTTCTTGACATTTTCCGTATTGACTGACCTTCATGTCTTAAAATAATGATGGACTGTCGTTTCTCTTTGCTTATTTGAGCTGTTCTTGCCATAATATGGATTTGGTCTTTTACCAAATAGGGTTATCTTCTGTATACCACCCCTACATTGTCACAACACAACTGATTGGCTCTAACACATTAAGAAGGAATGAAATTCCACAAATTAACTTTTAAGAAGGCACACCTGTTAATTGAAATGCATTCCAGGTGACAACCTCATGAAGCTGGTTGAGAGAATGCCAAGAGTGTGCAAAGCTGTCATCAAGACAAAGGGTGGCTATTTGAAGAATCTCAAATATGAAATATATTTTGATTTGTTTAACACACTTTTTTGGTTACTACATGATTCCATATGTGTTATTTCATAGTTTTGATGTCTTCACTATTATTCTACAATGTAGAAAATAGTAAATATAAAGAAAAACCCTGGAATGAGTAGGTGTTTCCAAACGTTTGACTGGTAGTGAATGTGTAAATGTACTTGGTGAATAAAGGAGATTCTGATTCTGCTCCCGAGTGGCTCAGCGTTTAAGGCACTGCATCTCAGTGCTTGAGGAGTCACTACAGACCCTGGTTCAATTCCAGGCTGTATCACAACCGGCTGTGATTGGGAGTCCCATAGGGCTGTGCACAATTGCCCCAGCGTCATCCGGGTTTGGCCGGTGTAGGCCGTCATTGTAAATAAGAATTTGTTCTTAACTGACTTGTCTACTTAAATAAAGGTTAAATTAAAAAAGGTTGAGTCTCTAGATTCCCTTGCTGTGCTGGGGAAATAATGAAATGGATCGATTTAAACTGGGACTGGTTATCTACAAACTCTGAGGCCATGTCTTGATTTTTCAAATAAAAGGAGAGGGAAAAAACCCAAGACAACTCTAAACAACATTATATTAATCCAAACCTTTTTTTTTGTTCCTTTTTTTGGTTGGGGGTTTGAGTAAAGGGGCCAGGGGAGGGGTAAAACACCTGTCAAAAAAAAAAACCCCCTAAATTAATTACCCATTAAAACAACGCAATAAAAAACCACCAACACAAACAAACACAACAAAAAACAAAAAAACACAAAAAAAAAAAAAAAAAACACAAACAAACCAAAAAAAAAACAAACAACCAAAAAAAAACCAAAAAAAAACAAAAGAAACAAAAAAACACAAAAAAAAAACAAAAACACAACGGAAAAACAAAAAAACACAAAAAAAACCAAACAAAAAAAAAAAAACAAAACAAAAGCAAAAAAAAAAAAAAACCCAAAAAAAAAAAACAAAACAAACAGCAACAAAAACCAAAAAAAACACAAAAAGGGGAAAAAAAAACAACACAACAAAAACAAAAAAAACAAAAACACAAACAAACAAAAAAAACACAAAAAAACACAAAAAAACAAAAAAAAACAAAAAAAAAACAAAAAAAAACAAAAAAACACAAAACCCAAAAAAAACAAACCAAAAAAAAAAACAAAACAAACACAAAAAAAACAAAAAAAAACAGGGAAAACAAAACAAACACAAAAAAACCAAACCAAACCAAAAAAACACCAAAAACAAACCAAAAAAACCCAAAAAAAACCCAAAAAAAAAAACAAACAAAAACCCCCAAAAAAAAAAAACAAACCAACAAAAACACAAAAAACCAAAAAAAAAAAACAAAAAACCCAACAAAAAAAAAAAACCCAAAGAAGAAGAAAAAAAAAAACACCAAATTTTTTAACCAAACAAAAATCAAATTTAAATTTTTCTTTTTCAAAATTTTTCTAAAATTTGGCAAAGGGAATAAACGGTGTGAAACCAAAAACACCTGAAAACAAAACCACATCACAAGCATTAAGGTTAACCCTATATCAATACTATATGCTGCAATGGAATACAACCTGGATAACATAACAATATCATCAACTATATTAAACACATAACAAATCATCAACTATATTAATACAAACATAAACTCAACTATAATACACATAACAATATCATAACATATTATTACACAAACAATATCATCAACGATTATAAATAACACAACATATATCCAAACAATCAATACCAACAATGAAGAACTATTAATACACATAACAATCTCACATTAATACACATGAACATATCATCAACTATATGAACCATAACAATTCATCAACTATATTAAACACATAACAATATCATCAACTATATTAATACACATAACAATTCATCAACTATATAGTACACAACAAACCAAATGTAACACTAACAATATCATCAACATATTAATACACATAACAATCACACTATATAAAACAATACACAAATATAGATTCACGTAACAACATCACTATATTAATACACATAACAATATCATCAACTATATTAAAACACATAACAATATCATCAACTATATTAATACACATAACAATATCATCAACTATATTAATACACATAACAATATCATCAACTATATTAAAACACATAACAATATCATCAACTATATTAATACACATAACAATATCATCAACTATATTATTACACATAACAATATCATCAACTATATTAATACACATAACATATCTTCAACTATATTAAAACACATAACAATATCATCACTATATTAATACACATAACAATATCATCAACTATATTAAAACACATAACAATATCATCAACTATATTAATACACATAACAATATCTTCAACTATATTAAAACACATAACAATATCATCAACTATATTAAAACACATAACAATATCATCAACTATATTAAAACACATAACAATATCATCAACTATATTAAAACACATAACAATATCATCAACTATATTAATACACATAACAATATCATCAACTATATTAAAACACATAACAATATCATCAACTATATTAATACACATAACAATTGTCGTCTTACCTTTTATTTCTCTCTCAACAGAAGCAGAGTCTAGAATAATAATTCAGTCGTCAAAAGTTACTTTTGGTTGCTCAACTCATTTCCATATCAGGTTCTACCTGTTCTCTCTCTCTCTCCTGTTCTCCACTCCCTGTCTCTTTATAGCTCTTACAATGTGCCTCGGCGAATAAAGGTGATTTCCCAACTCTCAATGTGCCTTGGAAATACCAACATAGTGTCTTAACAGGGCGTTTTGCCTCCACGAGCCGCCAGAACAATGCTCCTTGGTGTATATGTGCCTTGGCATAGATTCTACAAGTGTCTGGAACTCTATTGGAGGGATGTGACATCATTTGGTGTTTTGTTGATGGTGGTGGAAAACATTGTTTCAGGCGCCGCTCCAGAATCTCCCATAAGTATTCAATTGGGTTGGGACCTGGTGACTGAGACGGCCATGGCACATCGTGAAACATCGGCAAGTTGAGCAGTCTTCATCACTGAAGCTCCTGCCAAACGTTCCCCAACAATCACCAATCGTTAAGCTCTTCCCGAGCAGGGTCGCAGTCTCTCCTGGTAGCAGCTCCTCTCTCCCCAGGGGTAACATGCGGAGATCATCCGTTCACCCACACCGCGTCTCACAAAGACACTGCGGTTGGAACAATAAATCTCAAATTTGGACTATAGACCAAAGGACAAATTTGCACCGTTCTAAAGTCCATTGCGCGTGTTTCTTGGCCCAAGCAAGTCTCTTCTTCTTATTGGTGTCCTTTAGTAGTGGTTTCTTTGCAGCAATTCGACCATGAAGGCCTGATTCACACAGTCTCCTCTGAGCAGTTGATGTTGAGATGTGTCTGTGACTTGAACTCTGTGAAGCATTTATTTGGGCTGCAATTTCTGAGGCTGGTAACTCTAATGAACGTATCCTCTGCAGCAGAGGTAAATCTGGGTCTTCCATTCCTGTGGCGGACCTAATGAGAGCCAGTTTCATCATAGCGCTTGATGGTTTTTGCGACTGCACTTGAAGAAACTCTCAAAGTTCTTGACATTTTCCGTATTGACTGACCTTCATGTCTTAAAATAATGATGGACTGTCGTTTCTCTTTGCTTATTTGAGCTGTTCTTGCCATAATATGGATTTGGTCTTTTACCAAATAGGGTTATCTTCTGTATACCACCCCTACATTGTCACAACACAACTGATTGGCTCTAACACATTAAGAAGGAATGAAATTCCACAAATTAACTTTTAAGAAGGCACACCTGTTAATTGAAATGCATTCCAGGTGACAACCTCATGAAGCTGGTTGAGAGAATGCCAAGAGTGTGCAAAGCTGTCATCAAGACAAAGGGTGGCTATTTGAAGAATCTCAAATATGAAATATATTTTGATTTGTTTAACACACTTTTTTGGTTACTACATGATTCCATATGTGTTATTTCATAGTTTTGATGTCTTCACTATTATTCTACAATGTAGAAAATAGTAAATATAAAGAAAAACCCTGGAATGAGTAGGTGTTTCCAAACGTTTGACTGGTAGTGAATGTGTAAATGTACTTGGTGAATAAAGGAGATTCTGATTCTGCTCCCGAGTGGCTCAGCGGTTTAAGGCACTGCATCTCAGTGCTTGAGGAGTCACTACAGACCCTGGTTCAATTCCAGGCTGTATCACAACCGGCTGTGATTGGGAGTCCCATAGGGCTGTGCACAATTGCCCCAGCGTCATCCGGGTTTGGCCGGTGTAGGCCGTCATTGTAAATAAGAATTTGTTCTTAACTGACTTGTCTACTTAAATAAAGGTTAAATTAAAAAAGGTTGAGTCTCTAGATTCCCTTGCTGTGCTGGGGAAATAATGAAATGGATCGATTTAAACTGGGACTGGTTATCTACAAACTCTGAGGCCATGTCATTTGATACATTTCACCCAATTGATAAAGGCAGCTAGAAGGCTAAACCCAGAAGACAACTCTAAATCAACACTTACTGATATTATCCTGAAATCCTTTCACTCATATTATTGTGTCTCTTTGTTCAACGGATGTGGGGCAGCTTATGATATCAGTAGTGTAGCAAACAGCGGGCAGGGAGGTAAACCAGGTCGCTGTCGAAAAAGGCAAACACCCTACGCATCACAGCATTAAGGTTAACCCTATTATCAATACTATTGCTGCAATGGGAATTACAACCTGGATACACATAACAATATCATCAACTATATTAATACACATAACAATATCATCAACTATATTAATACACATAACAATATCATCAACTATATTAATACACATAACAATATCATAAACTATATTATTACACCATAACAATATCATCAACTATATTATACACATAACAATATCATCAACTATATTAATACACATAACAATATCATCAACTATATTATTACACAAACAATATCATCAACTATATTAATACACATAACAATATCATCAACTATATTAATACACATCACAATATCACACATATTAAACCCTAACAATATCATCACATATTACAACACATAACATATCATCAACCTATATGATTAACACAAACTATAGTATTACACAAACAATAGCACAACTATGTAAAACACATAACAAGACATCAACTATATTAGACAAACAAATCACAACTATATAATACACATAACATATCATCAATATTTTAACGACGAGAACATCAACTAATTAAACATAACAATCATCAACTAGAGAAAACACAAACAATATCATCAACTAATAATACACAAACAATCATCACTATTTAACACAAACAACAAACTATAAAACACAAACAAACACAACGATATTAATACACATAACAAAGCATCAACTAAGTATACACATAACAATAGCATCAACATATGAATACACAAACAATATCTGCAACTATATTAAAACACATGAACAATTCATCAACTAGATAGAACACATAACAATATCATCAACATATAAACACATAACAATACATCAACTAATTAATACACATAACAATATCTTCAACTATATTAAAACACATAACAATATCATCAACTATATTAAAACACATAACAATATCATCAACTATATTAAAACACATAACAATATCATCAACTATATTAAAACACATAACAATATCATCAACTATATTAAAACACATAACAATATCATCAACTATATTAATACACATAACAATATCATCAACTATATTAAAACACATAACAATATCATCAACTATATTAATACACATAACAATTGTCGTCTTACCTTTTATTTCTCTCTCAACAGAAGCAGAGTCTAGAATAATAATTCAGTCGTCAAAAGTTACTTTTGGTTGCTCAACTCATTTCCATATCAGGTTCTACCTGTTCTCTCTCTCTCTCCTGTTCTCCACTCCCTGTCTCTTTATAGCTCTTACAATGTGCCTCGGCGAATAAAGGTGATTTCCCAACTCTCAATGTGCCTTGGAAATACCAACATAGTGTCTTAACAGGGCGTTTTGCCTCCACGAGCCGCCAGAACAATGCTCCTTGGTGTATATGTGCCTTGGCATAGATTCTACAAGTGTCTGGAACTCTATTGGAGGGATGTGACATCATTTGGTGTTTTGTTGATGGTGGTGGAAAACATTGTTTCAGGCGCCGCTCCAGAATCTCCCATAAGTATTCAATTGGGTTGGGACCTGGTGACTGAGACGGCCATGGCACATCGTGAAACATCGGCAAGTTGAGCAGTCTTCATCACTGAAGCTCCTGCCAAACGTTCCCCAACAATCACCAATCGTTAAGCTCTTCCCGAGCAGGGTCGCAGTCTCTCCTGGTAGCAGCTCCTCTCTCCCCAGGGGTAGCAACTCCGCTCTCCCCAGGGTAGCAACTCCTCTCTCCCCAGGGGTAGCAACTCCTCTCTCCCCAAGGGTAGCAACTCCTCTCTCCCCAGGGGTAGCAACTCCTCTCTCCCCAGGGGGTAGCAACTCCTCTCTCCCCAGGGGGTATCAGCTCCTCTCTACCCTAGGATTTGAAGACATTGGTGGCTTAGCCCATAGCAGTAGAGGGGTCCGGGAAGGAATTTCAACAGCTAAACCAATGTCCCACAGGCATTACGACCGGGTCGCGTGCAGCTGCACCCCGAACTGATGATTACTTGTGTTCTGCCAGCTGTCGGCATGTGGGCAACCTTCATTTACGCTGTGATGCAGTCACGACCAGAAGTCGAAACAAAAAAAATCTAAACAAAACGCATGTCCCTGTCCTCTTTTTCAAGATGTGGCCGATTTAAACAGCCAGAAGACATTTTTAAATTAAGAAATAACCCTATTTTTTACGACTTGTTTCGAAATGGCTGCTGGGTAATTTGATATGTATCTAAATGGTGGTCCTCTGTAGCTCAGCTGGTAGAGCACGGCGCTTGTAACGCCAAGGTAGTGGGTTCAATTCCCGGGACCACCCATACACAAAAAAAAATTATGCACGCATGACTGTAAGTCGCTTTGGATAAAAGCGTCTGCTAAACGGCATATTATTATTATAAGTCTCACAAAACTCCGTTTTGGACGAGACTGAATTTATGACCAAAATTATCCTATTTACACTTCGTAGTCAATTTTGACAGTAGAACAAATGTTTCTGACTCATATCGATGCCACATAGGCTGTTTGCTAAATGAGAAGTGGTTTTTAGGTGCAGTTGCTCTTTAAAGTTACTGTGTACTGACCAGGGAAACACAACTGTAAAGACAAATTCAAGTGTCCGCATAACAGATCAACACAACTCCAAACATGACAGATAAGAAGCTGCATGGCCCCATACAGGGTATATGAATATAAACATGAGACAAAAAAAATACCTGTAGAATGGAATTAGTTATAAGACCTCTATGATTCATTTCATTTTGTCAGTTCTACCAGCCAATGTGAGATTTTTAGATTACATAACATTTGAGCACACATAATTTAAGGGCCTATGTATTTTCTATGTTTTGTTCACCTACAATCTAACCACAAATCTGGCCATCTTTTCCCCTCCCTTTCTGGCTGAACTCCCCCTTCTCAGTCCAAGTTCAAAACGTGTTTATTTGTCATATACTCATGATATACATTATGGGTGGTTTAGCTGACACAGATTAAGCCTAATCTAAATTGCACTTTTAAAATGGACTAACTGAAATGGCATTACTCAGACATGGCTAAAAATTGTCTCAGATTTGCCTTAGTCTAGATTGAAAAAGTCTGATGTCCAGAAGGACGATTAAAGTTAATCTAGATCTAAGTGAAGGTTTAAATTAAACCTGGTCAGAGGTAGGTATAACTTCAGATTAATGGATGTTGGCTCCCAGGTTGACCTTGGCAATGGAGGGAAATGGATTAGCTGGACTATATCAATGATGATCACAGAGCATCACCAAGACCTGACAGAAGGGCAGTTATAGACAAGAGCATCCACTGAAGGATTTGGATTAAATCTCAATTTCTGTGACCGTTTCCGTATTTACGAAGAAAATGCAGCTGACATCATTTGTTTGCTTGAGCCAAGCATCCCTCCTTCCCTACAGGTACTGATCACCATGAGGTTTTTGGCATCTGGAACCTTCCATTGGGAAACAGGAGATATGAGTGTTGTAAGTGAACCGACTGTATGCAGAATAGTCCACGAAGTCTGCAATGCTACAGTTGAAGTCGGAAGTTTACGTACACTTAGGTTGGTGTCATTAAAACTTGTTTTTCAACCACTCCACAAGTTTCTTGTTAACAAACTATAGTTTTGGCAAATCGGTTAGGAGATCTACTTTGTGCATGACACAAGTAATTTTTCCAACAATTGTTTACAGACAGCTTATTTCACTTATAATTCACTGTATCACAATTCCAGTGGGTCAGAATTTTACATACACTAAGTTGACTGTGCCTTTAAACAGCTTGGAAAATTCCAGAAAATGACGTCATGGCTTTAGAAGCTTCTGATAGACTAATTTACATCATTTGAGTCAATTGGAGGTGTACCTGTGGATGTATTTCAAGGCCTACCTTCAAACTCAGTGCCTCTTTGCTTGACATCATGGGGAAATCAAAAGAAATCGGCCAATTTTTTGGGGGGGACCTCCACAAGTCTGGTTCATCCTTGGGAGCAATTTCCAAATGCCTGAAGGTACCACGTTCATCTGTACAAACAATAGTACACAAGTATAAACACCATGGGACAACGCAGCCGTCACACCGCTCAGGAAGGAGACGCATTCTGTCTCCTAGAGATGAACGTACTTTGGTGCGAAAAGTGAAAATCAATCCCAGAACAACAGCAAAGGACCTTGTGAAGATGCTGGAGGAAACAGGTACGAAAGTATCTATATCCACAGTAAAACGAGTCCTATATCGACATAACCTGAAAGGCCGCTCAGAAAGAAAGAAGCCACTGCTCCAAAACTGCCATAAAAAAGCCAGACTACTGTTTGCAACTGCACATGGGGACAAATATCGTACTTTTTGGAGAAATGTCCTCTGGTCTGATGAAACAAAAATAGAACTGTTTGGCCATAATGACCATCGTTATGTTTGGAGGAAAAGGGGGTGCTTGCAAGCCGAAGAACACCATCCCAACCGTGAAGCACGGGGTGGCAGCATCATGCTGTGGGGGTGCTTTGCTGTAGGAGGGATTGGTGCACTTCACAAAATAGATGGCATCATGAGGAAGGAAAATGATGTGGATATATTGAAGCAACATCTCAAGACATCAGTCAGGAAGTTAAAGCTTGGTCGCAAATGGGTCTTCCAAATGGACAATGACCCCAAGCATACTTCCAAAGTTGTGGCAAAATGGCTTAAGGACAACAAAGTCAAGGTATTGGAGTGGCCATCACAAAGCCCTGACCTCAATCCTATAGAAAATGTGTGGGCAGAACTGAAAAAGTGTGTGCGAGCAAGGAGGCCAACAAACCTGACTCAGTTACACCTGCTCTGTTAGGAGGAATGGGCCAAAATTCACCCAACTTATTGTGGGACGCTTGTGGAAGGCTACCCGAAACGTTTGACCCAAGTTAAACAATTTAAAGGCAATGCTACCAAATACTAATTGAGTGTATGTAAACTTCTGACCCACTGGGAATGTAATTAAATAAATAAAAGCTGAAATAAATCATTCTCACCCAACTGTCACGGATTCTGCCCTTCCTCCTTCGTCGTCACCGGAGTACTAGCTGCTGCCGATCTACAGTGAGGGGGAAAAGTATTTGATCCCCTGCTGATTTTGTACGTTTGCCCACTGACAAGAAATGATCAGTCTATAATTTTAATGGTAGGTTTATTTGAACAGTGAGAGACAGAATAACAACAAAAAAATCCAGAAAAACGCATGTCAAAAATGTTATAAATTGATTTGCATTTTAATTAGGGAGGACACGGAGGAGAGTTCCGTGGAGCCCACTCCCATACTTCCGGCGTCGTATCTGGTGGCACCGGTGGTGTGGGAGGTTGACGCGGAGATCGAGCGGGCGTTGCGTAACGAACCCACTCCTCCCCAGTGTCCAGAGGGTCGTATGTACGTACCGCTGGATGTCCGCGATCGTTTGATCTATTGGGCTCACACGTCACCCTCCTCTGGTCATCCTGGCATAGGTCGGACAGTGCACTGCCTTAGTGGGAAGTACTGTTGGCCCACCTTAGCTAAGGACGTGAGGGTTTATGTTTCCTCCTGCTCGGTGTGCGCCCAGTGTAAGGCTCCTAGACACCTGCCCAGAGGGAAATTGCAACCCCTACCCGTTCCACAACGACCGTGGTCCCACCTATCGGTGGACTTCGTGACGGATCTTCCCCCCTCACAAGGGAACACCACGATCCTGGTCGTTGTGGATCGGTTTTCTAAGTCCTGCCGCCTCATTCCTCTGCCCGGTCTCCCTACGGCCCTACAGACGGCCGAGGCCCTGTTTACACACGTCTTCCGGCACTATGGGATACCTGAGGATATAGTGTCTGATCGGGGTTCCCAGTTCACCTCTAGGGTTTGGAGGGCGTTCATGGAACGTCTGGGAGTCTCGGTCAGTCTGACCTCAGGATTTCACCCCGAGAGTAACGGGCAGGTGGAGAGAGTCAACCAGGAGGTGGGTAGGTTTCACCCCGAGAGTAACGGGCAGGTGGAGAGAGTCAACCAGGAGGTGGGTAGGTTTCACCCCGAGAGTAACGGGCAGGTGGAGAGAGTCAACCAGGAGGTGGGTAGGTTTCACCCCGAGAGTAACGGGCAGGTGGAGAGAGTCAACCAGGAGGTGGGTAGGTTTCACCCCGAGAGTAACGGGCAGGTGGAGAGAGTCAACCAGGAGGTGGGTAGGTTTCACCCCGAGAGTAACAGGCAGGTGGAGAGAGTCAACCAGGAGGTGGGTAGGTTTCACCCCGAGAGTAACGGGCAGGTGGAGAGAGTCAACCAGGAGGTGGGTAGGTTTCACCCCGAGAGTAACGGGCAGGTGGAGAGAGTCAACCAGGAGGTGGGTAGGTTTCACCCCGAGAGTAACGGGCAGGTGGAGAGAGTCAACCAGGAGGTGGGTAGGTTTCACCCCGAGAGTAACGGGCAGGTGGAGAGAGTCAACCAGGAGGTGGGTAGGTTTCACCCCGAGAGTAACGGGCAGGTGGAGAGAGTCAACCAGGAGGTGGGTAGGTTTCACCCCGAGAGTAACGGGCAGGTGGAGAGAGTCAACCAGGAGGTGGGTAGGTTTCACCCCGAGAGTAACGGGCAGGTGGAGAGAGTCAACCAGGAGGTGGGTAGGTTTCACCCCGAGAGTAACGGGCAGGTGGAGAGAGTCAACCAGGAGGTGGGTAGGTTTCACCCCGAGAGTAACGGGCAGGTGGAGAGAGTCAACCAGGAGGTGGGTAGGTTTCACCCCTAGAGTAACGGGCAGGTGGAGAGAGTCAACCAGGAGGTGGGTAGGTTTCACCCCGAGAGTAACGGGCAGGTGGAGAGAGTCAACCAGGAGGTGGGTAGGTTTCACCCCGAGAGTAACGGGCAGGTGGAGAGAGTCAACCAGGAGGTGGGTAGGTTTCACCCCGAGAGTAACGGGCAGGTGGAGAGAGTCAACCAGGAGGTGGGTAGGTTTCACCCCGAGAGTAACGGGCAGGTGGAGAGAGTCAACCAGGAGGTGGGTAGGTTTCACCCCGAGAGTAACGGGCAGGTGGAGAGAGTCAACCAGGAGGTGGGTAGGTTTCACCCCGAGAGTAACGGGCAGGTGGAGAGAGTCAACCAGGAGGTGGGTAGGTTTCACCCCGAGAGTAACGGGCAGGTGGAGAGAGTCAACCAGGAGGTGGGTAGGTTTCACCCCGAGAGTAACGGGCAGGTGGAGAGAGTCAACCAGGAGGTGGGTAGGTTTCACCCCGAGAGTAACGGGCAGGTGG
Organism: Coregonus sp. 'balchen'; assembly: GCA_902810595.1. Classification (NCBI taxonomy): domain Eukaryota; kingdom Metazoa; phylum Chordata; class Actinopteri; order Salmoniformes; family Salmonidae; genus Coregonus; species Coregonus sp. 'balchen'. The sequence goes on from LR778271.1 coordinate 1,988,975, forward strand.
AGAGAGTCAACCAGGAGGTGGGTAGGTTTCACCCCGAGAGTAACGGGCAGGTGGAGAGAGTCAACCAGGAGGTGGGTAGGTTTCACCCCGAGAGTAACGGGCAGGTGGAGAGAGTCAACCAGGAGGTGGGTAGGTTTCACCCCGAGAGTAACGGGCAGGTGGAGAGAGTCAACCAGGAGGTGGGTAGGTTTCACCCCGAGAGTAACGGGCAGGTGGAGAGAGTCAACCAGGAGGTGGGTAGGTTTCACCCCGAGAGTAACGGGCAGGTGGAGAGAGTCAACCAGGAGGTGGGTAGGTTTCACCCCGAGAGTAACGGGCAGGTGGAGAGAGTCAACCAGGAGGTGGGTAGGTTTCACCCCGAGAGTAACGGGCAGGTGGAGAGAGTCAACCAGGAGGTGGGTAGGTTTCACCCCGAGAGTAACGGGCAGGTGGAGAGAGTCAACCAGGAGGTGGGTAGGTTTCACCCCGAGAGTAACGGAAACTGGGTCGGCGGTTTGTGGGGCCATTCAAAGTCCTGAGGAGATTGAACAAGGTATGTTATAGGTTACAACTTCCTCCTAATTATCGTATTAACCCCTCGTTCCATGTGTCTCTCCTCAGGCCGGTGGTAGCTGGTCCACTCCAGGAGTCTGAGATACAGGAGGTTCCTCCGCCCCCACTGGACATCGAGGGGGCACCGGCGTACTCGGTTCGTTCCATCTTGGATTCGAGGCGTCGGGTGGGGGGTCTGCAGTATCTCGTGGAGTGGGAGGGGTACGGTCCGGAGGAACGGTGCTGGGTCCCTAGGAGGGACATCCTCGATCCCTCCATGTTGATGGATTTCCACTGCAATCATCCGACTCGCCCCGCGCCGCGTCCTCCTGGCCGTCCTCGAGGCCGGTGTCGACGCACGGCTGGAGCCGCGCGTCGGGGGGGGGGGGGGGGGGGGTACTGTCACGGATTCTGCCGAGGCTGCCCTTCCTCCTTGCTCGGGCAGGCTTCGGCGTTCGTCGTCACCAGAGTACTAGCTGCTGCCGATCTATGTTCTATGTTTCTATGTTCTACCTGTTGTCTGTTTGTTTCACACCTGTTGCCCATCTTGTAATTACTCCGTCCCTATTTAACCCTGTGGCTCCCATTGTGCTCTGTGCGTGTTTGCTTATTGTTTCGTTTGTCGTTGGTGAGCAGGTTTGTTCCTTCCTGCGTGGAGGTTTACTTGTTTCTTTACGTGTTCAGTAAAGTTACGTTTTCATTTAGTTCTGTGTCCTGCGCCTGACTTCGTCTACCGCATTCCACTGACACCGTGACACCAACTTATTGTGGGAAGCTTGTGGAAGGCTACCCGAAACGTTTGACCCAAGTTAAACAATTTAAAGGCAATGCTACCAAATACTAATTGAGTGTATGTAAACTTCTGACCCACTGGGAATGTGATGAAATAAATAAAAGCTGAAATAAATCATTCTCTCTACTATTATTCTGACATTTCACATTCTTAAAATAAAGTGGTGATCCTAACTGACCTAAACAGGGAATTTTTACTAGGATTAAATGTCAGGAATTGTGAAAAACTGAGTTTAAATGTATTTGGCTAATGTGTATGTAAACTTCTGACTTCAACTGTATATGTGAACTGAAAGACAATTCCATAAAGTTCCCTGATGCTGCTGCCCAAGCCAGCTACAAGGTAGAGTTCTATGAATATGGGATCTTCCCTGGAGTCATTGATTGTATAGATGGATGTCATATTCCCATCAAGTATCCCTCTACAGCAGAGTACAGGAATCGTAAAAACTGGTTCTCAATAAATGCTCAAAGTGTGTGTACTCCCAATGTGCTGTTCTCCAACATTGTTGCATGTTGAAAAGGTGCAACTCATGACTCAAGGATTATCCAAAATTCTTATTTGTCTACTCATTACATTTACATTTTAGTCATTTAGCAGACGCTCTTATCCAGAGCGACTTACAGTTAGTGAATACATATCTTTTTTTTATTTTTTTTTTATTTTTTTTTATACTGGTCCCCCGTGGGAATCGAACCCACAACCCTGGCGTTGCAAACGCCATGCTCTATCAACTGAGCTACATCCCTGCCGGCCATTCCCTCCCCTACCCTGGACAACGCTAGGCCAATTGTGCGCCGCCCATGAGTCTCCCGGTCGCGGCCGGCTGCGACAGAGCCTGGATTCGAACCAGGATCTCTAGTGGCACAGCTAGCACTGTGATGCAGTGCCTTAGACCACTGCGCCACTCAGGAGACGGAGGACAACATAGTGGAATCATACTTGGTGACAGTGGGTATGTACAGACTAACTTCTTGTTCACTCCCTATCTTCATGCAATAGGACCTGAGCAATAACGGTACAACCAAGTTCATATCCACACCAAATGTTTGGTGTATGGAGAGTTGTTTCCAGTGTCTCAGAAACACATTGCACTTTCAACCAACAAGATGCTGCATTGTCATAATTGCAACAGCAGTGCTTCACAATGACCTCAAACAGCATGACTGCCCAGATCAAACAGCATGACTTCCCAGATCAATGACCTCAAACAGCATGACTGCCCAGATCAATGACCTCAAACAGAAAAGAAAGGAGATGGAGTCAACAAGAAAGGAGATGGAGTCAACAAGAAAGGACCACCTTTTCAAACTGTAGACACCACCTGGTGATACTGGAGACACCACCTGGTGATACTGGAGACACCACCTGGTCATACTGGAGACACCACCTGGTGATACTGGAGACACCACCTGGTGATACTGGAGACACCACCTGGTGATACTGGAGACACCACCTGGTCATACTGGAGACACCACCTGGTCATACTGGAGACACCACCTGGTGATACTGGAGACACCACCTGGTGATACTGGAGACACCACCTGGTCATACTGGAGACACCACCTGGTGATACTGGAGACACCACCTGGTGATACTGGAGACACCACCTGGTGATACTGGAGACACCACCTGGTGATACTGGAGACACCACCTGGTCATACTGGAGACACCACCTGGTGATACTGGAGACACCACCTGGTCTCACTGGAGACACCACCTGGTGATACTGGAGACACCACCTGGTGATACTGGAGACACCACCTGGTCAAACTGGAGACACCACCTGGTGATACTGGAGACACCACCTGGTCATACTGGAGACACCACCTGGTGATACTGGAGACACCACCTGGTGATACTGGAGACACCACCTGGTGATACTGGAGACACCACCTGGTCTCACTGGAGACACCACCAGGTGATACTGGAGACACCACCTGGTGATACTGGAGACACCACCTGGTGATACTGGAGACACCACCTGGTGATACTGGAGACACCACCTGGTCATACTGGAGACACCACCTGGTGATACTGGAGACACCACCTGGTCTCACTGGAGACACCACCTGGTGATACTGGAGACACCACCTGGTCTCACTGGAGACACCACCTGGTCTCACTGGAGACACCACCTGGTGTCACTGGAGACACCACCTGGTGATACTGGAGACACCACCTGGTGATACTGGAGACACCACCTGGTCTCACTGGAGACACCTCCTGGTCATACTGGGGTCGGTGACAGTCACACACACTCCAAGGTTAAAACCTCAAACGTAAAACAGTTGTTCACACACACTTTTCATCATGCAGGAAGCTCTGAGAGGTTTTGTGCAGAAGCTTTGAAGAAGTCATTGAACACTGGAGGAACAAGGATCCTATCAGCTCCCAAAATGCTCATTTTAGAGGAATGTGAAAAATCCTCCATTGCACAAGCAAGGAAAAGTTCAGTGGATGACAGTAAAAGAGACTAGAAGCTGACCACAAAGCCTATGAGGCATTCTAGAGACCGTATGTGCCAAACTCTCCTCCAACATCACAAGCAATGGGTGGCAAAAGAAACTCGACCGAACTTGACCACGACCCCTCTGAGGCATTCATGCAAATTATGGCACAAAACCCAACACCAACATCACAAGGTTTACCTCCTATTGAGTACAGGATCCCAACAGGGAGACCAAACCATGGTGCACCAAGGCTGCATTCTGCAAGCAACATCATACAACCACAGCAACAGCCACTAACACCCACAGATGGCGCTAATGTGCAAGCAAGTCAAAGTGCAGGTTCCCACCAGGCTAATGCTACCAGCTACCATGCTAATGCTACTAGCAATCAAGATTCTCTGACCAATGCTATCCAAAGACAGAATGACATCGCTGAATTTCTGATAAAACAGCAACAGCTCTCTACTGAATGTATCTCACCAGAGAAAGCATTCGAGCGAGCGAAACAGCGCCCCCTCTGTCTCTGTATGTGTAGGCCATCTATCTGATGCTTTCTGGTCCAAAAGAGTATGACATTGTTGCCGCCCGTAGCATTGAATGCAAGGGAAGCCAGCGAGCATTTGGCCTCCCTTCATTAAAAAAAAGTATAAAATAATAGCCAATCTGCGTTGAGCTAAACTGAGTGGGCTCAACTGTGAATGGTCTTGGCGCACCAAAAAAAAGTGTCAAGGGAAGCCAGTTTGGATTTGGCGTCAATCCGATCAAATCGCATTGAGAGCATACATCATTGACAGAAACAACTTGAATTGTTGCATCTCGTTGTGTTGTTGTCCTCCGGTGGCTAGCTAGCTAGCTAAAATTGTCCCTTTCCTAAATTAGCCATGGATGGAGATGGGGATTTGGACTGGTGGTTTTACTTAATTCTCTGTACTGGCCAATGATTATAACAACTATTCTGATCCAACCATAAATTCATACCCCTGGCCTGAGAGGATGGAAGTTCAACATGTAGCTAGATGTAGTATGCTAATGTTAACTAGCTGGACTGGCGTATTGTTGCCCATGAAAGGAAGTTAGGCTAGAGAGCAAGCATTTTAGGCAGGTAGCCTTGGACAACAAAAACTAAAAGCGTGTACTGTATGACAGAGTTAAAGACAGTTTAGGCAACATGAAAGAGGAGGATGGCGTTGGCGTTTCTCTACAAGTAGGGTGAGTCAACATATTTTTCTACTTGCGCGCGCACACACACACACACACACACACACACACACACACACACACACACACACACACACACAAATCTGAACGATGGCCAGCCACATCATAATTAGCTTACGTTGATTGGACTAAATTCTTTTTGGTATCTTTTAGTTGTCACTGTATTAGACTAAGCGTAGGTGACTTGATGATGTTGAAATGTTGAAGTTGAAATGGTGCTGGAATAGTGGAGGCAGCTCCTGTTTTCTTTGCGACTTGCGGTAACTCTCTGTGGTTCTAAATCAATAGTTGGTCCGAAAATGTCAGAAACATGAACTTGACAATGCTGTAGGTAGGCCAGGGCTCTCCAACCCTGTTCCTGGTAGTGATGGTTATTCGAATAATTAAATATCTGAACAGACATTAGTATTGGATAACTTGGGAGATATGAAATAAAACTCTGTGACATTGCTACATAGCCTACAAGACAATTACAGTTGAAGTCGGACGTTTACATACACCTTAGCCAAATACATTTAAACTCAGTTTTTCACAATTCCTGACATTTAATTTCCCTGTCTTCGGTCAGTTAGGATCACTACTTTATTTTAAGAATGTCAAATGTCAGAATAATAGTAGAGAGAATGATTTATATATGCTTTTATTTCTTTCATCACATTCCCAGTGGGTCAGAAGTTTGCATACACTCAATTAGTATTTGGTAGCATTGCCTTTGTAACAGCGTGGCTTCCGTCCCTCTCCTCGTCCCTACCTGGGCTTGAACCATGGACCCTCTGCACACATCGACAACAGTCACCCTCGAAGCACCGTTAAGGTCTCAGAGCAACTACTTCAAGGTCTCAGAGCGAGTGACGTCACCGATTGAAACGCTACTAGTGCGCACCGCTAACTAGCTAGCCTTTTCACACCGGTTACATCTTTAAATTGTTTAACTTGGGTCAAATATTTCGGGTAGCCTTCCACAAGCTTCCCACAATAAGTTGGGTGAATTTTGGCCCATTCCTCCTGACAGAGCTGGTATAACTGAGTCAGGTTTGTAGGCCTCCTTGCTCGCACACGCCTTTTCAGTTCTGCCCACAAATGTTCTATAGGATTGAGGTCAGGGCTTTGTGATGGCCGATCCAATACCTTGACTTTGTTGTCCTTAAGCCATTTTGCCACAACTTTGGAAGTATGCTTGGGGTCATTGTCCATTTGGAAGACCCATTTGCGACCAAGCTTTAACTTCCTGACTGATGTCTTGAGATGTGGCTTCAATGTATGAAAAATGTATGCACTCACTAACTGTAAGTAGCTCTGGATAAGAGTGTCTGCAAAAAATGACTAAAATGTTTAAAAAATATATATATCCACATAATTTTCCTTCCTCATGATGCCATCTATTTTGTGAAGAGCACCAGTCCCTCCTACAGCAAAGCACCCCCACAGCATGATGCTGCCACCCCCGTGCTTCACGGTTGGGACGGTGTTCTTCGGCTTGCAAGCAACCCCAGGTTATGTCGATATAGGACTTGCTTTACTGTGGATATAGATACTTTTGTACCTGTTTCCTCCAGCATCTTCACAAGGTCCTTTGCTGTTGTTCTGGAATTGATTTGCACTTTTCGCACCAAAGTACGTTCATCTCTAGGAGACAGAACATGTCTCCTTCCTGAGCGGTATGACGGCTGCGTGGTCCTATGGTGATAATAATTGCGTACTATTGTTTGTACAGATGAACGTGGTACCTTCAGGCGTTTGGAAATTGCTCCCAAGGATGAACCTGTCAAGTTGCGTCAATTCAAATCTGGTATTTGGGACAAAAGAGGTCAATACACGTCTTCTAAATAGACTAGTATTTTAATTAATGCAAAACCTTCAATGGTAAATATGATGTTCGTATATACGGGTCCACTGAAATACCACGCAGGGCACTCAGAGAACTGATCCATTGTTATGAGTTCTCCTTAAAATACTCTGACAGAGATAGTTCCTGCTCCCTGCTGGGCCAATCAGAGTAGAGACTGAGCGTGGTTTAGACTTACTCAGCCAATCCGTTGGTGCACAGGCTGGTCCCAGTCCCTTGGCGCTCCACCGTTGCACACTGTTGCCAGGCATAAGTTCTTATCATAACAACCTGTAGAGCCAGCTCCCATAGACACCATTCCTACGTCCAAGGACGGTTCACAGATCACAAAGAAGCAGTGTAGTCTAGTATTTGGAGACACAAATTCTTATCTTCCCCTACTCCCTAAAACAGCTCCTCACATTAATCACAGCATGTTAGGTGAAACAATTTATATCAGTACAGTACAGACATTTTATGCTTTAATCATTAATGCATTCTTTCTAAGTTAGTCATCCCATCCATTTATGAGAATAATAAATCCCCACAAACCAGACTTGTGGAGGGCTACAATTTGTTTTCTGAGGTCTTGGCTGATTTCTTTTCATTTTCCCATGATGTCAAGCAAAGAGGCACTGAGTTTGAAGGTAGGCCTTGAAATACATCCATTGGTACACCTCCAATTGACTCAAATGATGTCAATTAGCCTATCAGAATCTTCTAAAGCCATGACATCATTTTCTGGAATTTTCCAAGCTGTTTAAAGGCACAGTCAACTTAGTGTATGTAAACTTCTGACCCACTGGAATTGTGATACAGTGAATTATAAGTGAAATAATCTGTCTGTAAACAATTGTTGAAAAAATTACTTGTCATGCACAAAGTAGATGTCCTAACCGACTTGCCAAAACTATAGTTTGTTAACAAGACATTTGTGGAGTGATTGAAAAACGAGTTTGAATGACTTCAACCTAAGTGTATGTAAACTTCCGACTTCAACTGTACATTTAACATTTTTATAAAAAAAAAATTATGAGTGCGTCCCATAAAAAAAGACACCCGTTTCACACATGTAGCTGGTTGTTATTGTCAGTCAAAGCTGCGTTACAGTCAGAGGCTCCTTTTGTATGTATCCCGAGTGGCGCAGTGGTCTAAGGCACTGCATTGCAGTGCTAGCTGTGCCACTAGAGATCCTGGTTCGAATCCAGGCTCTGTCGTAGCCGGCCGTGACCGGGAGACCCATGGGGCGGCGCACAAGTCGTCCAGGGTAGGGGAGGGAATGGCCGGCAGGGATGTAGCTCAGTTGGTAGAGCATGGCGTTTGCAATGCCAGGGTTGTGGGTTCGTTTCCCACGGGGGGCCAGTATAAATAAATAATGTATGCACTCACTAACTGTAAGTCGCTCTGGATAAGAACGTCTGCTAAATGACTGTAAATGTAAAAAGTGGGAGATTTCTAATCAATGCAAAATGTAATTAAAATTACTGAATTAAGTTAGCTAAATGAGAAGGGTAGACTACAACGATCAACCAACCAGGTAGGCTGTTGTTTCATATGAATGGAGTTGTCATAGACAAGGACGCCTCAAAATATCCTCAATTATCCTCCACTTCAGCTGGGCTACTGTAGCTAGCTAGCTTCTTTACAAGGATTTGATGCAGTCAAAACAGGCACTACCAGATGGTTTGATAGATAACCTATGGCAGAGAAAAAGTCAAAAACAGGCACTACCAGATGGTTTGATAGATAACCTATGGCAGAAACAAGTCAAACCAGGCACTACCAGATGGGTTTGGATAGATAAACCTATGGCAGAAACAAGTCAAACCAGGCCCTACCAGATGGTTGATAGATAACCTATGGCAGAAACAAAAGTCAAAACAGGCCCTACCAGATGGTTTGATAGATAACCTATGGCAGAAGAAACAAGTCAAACCAGGCCCTACCAGATGGTTTGATAGATAACCTATGGCAGAAACAAGTCAAAACGGCCCCTACCAGATGGTTTTGATAGATAACCTATGGCAGAAGAAGAAAAGAAACAAGTCAAAACAGGCCCTACCAGATGGTTTGATAGATAACCTATGGCAGAGAAAAGAAAAAGGCTAAGAAGAAGAAAAGGCAGAAACAGTCAAAACAGGCCTACCAGATGGTTTGATAGATAACCTATGGCAGAAAACAAGTCAAAAACAGGCCCTACCAGATGGTTTGATAGATACCTATGGCAAAAAAAAACAAGTCAAAAAACAGGCCCTACCAGATGGTTTTGATAGATAACCTATGGCAGAAACAAGTCAAACCAGGCCCCTACCAGATGGTTTGATAGATAACCTATGGCAGAAACAAGCAAAACAAAGTCCACTACCAGATGGTTTGATAGATAACCTATGGCAGAAACAAGTCAAAACAGGCCCTACCAGATGGTTTGATAGATAACCTATGCAGACAGAAACAAGTCAAACAGGCCCTACCAGATGGTTTGATAGATAACCTATGGCAGAAAACAAGTCAACCAGGCCCTACCAGATGGTTTGATAGATAACCTATGGCAGAAGAAACAAGTCAAAAACAGGCCCTACCAGATGGTTTGATAGATAACCTATGGCAGAAACAAGTCAAAACAGGCACTACCAGATGGTTTGATAGATAACCTATGGCAGAAACAAGTCAAAACAGGCCTACCAGATGGTTTGATAGATAACCTTGGCAGAAACAAGTCAAACAGCAGCACTACCAGATGGTTTGATAGATAACCTATGGCAAGAAACAAGTCAAACCAGGCCCTACCAGATGGTTTGATAGATAACCTATGGCAGAAACAAGTCAAACCAGGCCCTACCAGATGGTTTGATAGATAACCTGTGCAAAGAAGAAAAGAAAAGAAGACAAGAAAACAAGTCAAACCAGGCCCTACCAATGGTTTGATAGATAACCTATGGCAAAGGACCAAGACAAGTCAAACCAGGCCCTACCAGATGGTTTGATAGATAACCTGTGGCAGAAAACAAGTCAAACCAGGCCCTACCAGATGGTTTGATAGATAACCTATGGCAGAAACGAAACAAGTCAAAACCAGGCCCTACCAGATGGTTTTGATAGATAACCTATGGCAGCAGAAGAACAAGTCAAACCAGGCCCTACCAGATGGTTTGATAGATAACCTTGGCAGAAAAACAAGTCAAACCAGGCCCTACCAGATGGTTGATAGATAACCTATGGCAGAAGAAGAAAAAAGTCAAACCAGGCCCTACCAGATGGTTTGATAGATAACCTAGTGGCAGAAACAAAGTCAAACAGGCCCTACCAGATGGTTTTGATAGATAACCTATGGCAGAAACAAGTCAAACCAGGCCCTACCAGATGGTTTGATAGATAAACCTGTGGAGAAGAAGAAAAAACAAGTCAAACCAGGCCCTACCAGATGGTTTGATAGATAACCTATGGCAAGAAACAAGTCAAACCAGGCCCTACCAGATGTTTGATAGATAACCTATGGCAGAAACAAGTCAACAGGCCCTACCAGATGGTTTGATAGATAACCTATGGCAGAAAACAAGTCAAACCAGGCCCTACCAGATGGTTTGATAGATAACCTGGCAGAAACAAGTCAAAACCAGGCCCTACCAGATGGTTTGATAGATACCCTGGCAGAAACAAGTCAAAACCAGCCCTACCAGATGGTTTGATAGATAACCTATGGCAGACAGACGAAACAAGTCAAACCAGGCCCCTACCAAGATGGTTTGATAGATAACCATGGCAGAAAAACAAGTCAAACCAGGCCCCTACCAGATGGTTTGATAGATACCTATGGCAGAAGAACACGTCAAACCAGGCCCTACCAGATGGTTGATAGATAACCTGGCAGAAGAAACAAGTCAAACCAGGCCCTACCAGATGGTTGATAGATAACCTATGGCAGAAACAAGTCAAACCAGGCCCTACCAGATGGTTTGATAGATAACCTATGGCAGAAACAAGTCAAACCAGGCCCTACCAGATGGTTTGATAGATAACCTATGGCAGAAACAGAAAAAGTCAAACCAGGCCCTACCAGATGGTTTGATAGATAACCTGGCAAGAAACAAGTCAAACCAGGCCCTACCAGATGGTTTGATAGATAACCTATGGCAGAAGAAACAAGTCAAACCAGGCCCTACCAGATGGTTTGATAGATAACCTATGGCAGAAACAAGTCAAACCAGGCCCTACCAGATGGTTTGATAGATAACCTATGGCAGAAACACAGTCAAACCAGGCACTACCAGATGGTTTGATAGATAACCTATGCAGAAACAAGTCAAAACAGGCCCTACCAGATGGTTTGATAGATAACCGGCGAGAAACAAGTCAAACCAGGCCCTACCAGATGGTTGATAGATAACTGGAGAAACACGTTGTCTTAACAGCGCAAGTCGGTCTGGCTACTTTCTCCCTCCGTGCCACACACACACCGGCCCCTGCTCCTCTCTCCCCCCTCAAGAGCGCAAATTAAACTTGAGCGCTTTCAAGTCTGACTTTGAGTGAGCCGAACATCATTGTCACAGATCAAAAAATAAAAATTTCTTAAACAGTACATGTAGAATTGTAAGCAAAGAAATGTGTAAAAATATGTATTTGAACATATTCAATTGTCCACCAGCAATAGTCACTTGTCATGTTTTTTCGCTCTCAATTTCTCAAATTGCTCTCTCAAGTCCTGAAACCTTTGGGTTTGGATTTTAGGCTGATGGGGGCCGGGTGTACAGGCGGGTACGTGTCTAGAAACCTTACAACTAACAACTACCTGCCACTGGCCAGTCCAGTGTTGTGATTGGCTATTATGAGCCTTCTGTTTGCGATGCACTGCAAGAGCCGTCTGTTTAGCTAGCAAGCCGGGTTGAGCTGTACGCGTCGAATGACTTGGGAAACCCCCGTTACAAATAAGTCAATTAAAAATAAATTCATTAGGCCCTAATCTATGGATTTCACATGACTGGTTAGGGTCGCAGCCATGGCTGGGCATAGGCCCACCCACTGTGGAGCCAGGCCCAGACAGTCAGAATGAGTCCCCCCCCCCCCCCCACACACAAAAGGGCTTTATTACAGACAGAAATACTCAGTTTCATCAGCTGTCCTGGTGGCTGGTCTCAGACGATCCCACAGGGGAAGAAGCTGGATGTGGAGGTCCTGGGCTGGCGTGGTTACATGTGGTCTGCGGTTCTGAGGCCGGTTGGACGTACTGCCAAATTCTCTAACTACGTTGGAGGCGGCTTATGGTAGAGAAATTAACATTAAATTCTCTGGCAACAGCTCTGGTGGACACAATGGTGTAAAGTACTTATGTAAAAATACTTGAAAGTAGTACTTAAGTAGTTTTTTGGGGTATCTGTACTTTATTTACTATTTATATGGTTTGACAACTTTTACTTCACTATTCCTAAAGAAAATGATGTACTTTTTACTCCATACATTTTCCCTGATACCCAAAAGTACTCATTACATTTTGAATGCTTAGCAGGACAGGAAAATGGTCTAAGTCACACACTTATCAAGAGAACATCCCTGGTCATCTCTACTGCCTCTGATATGGCAGAATCACTAAACACATGCTTCGTTTGTAAATTATGTCTGAGTGTTGGAGAATGCCCCTGGCTATCCGTAAACTGTCAAATAAGAAAATGGTGCTGCCTGGTTTGCTTTATAAAAGGAATTTTTTAAATATTTATACTTTTGATACTTAAGTATATTTAAAACCAAATACGTTAAGACTTTTACTCAAGTAGTATTTTACTGGGTGACTCACTTTTACTCGAGTCATTTTCTATTAAAATGTACTTTTTCCACCACTGGGTGGACATTCCTGCAGTCAGCGTGCCTCAAAACTTAAGACATCTGTGGCATTGTGTTGTGACAGAACTGCACATTTTAGAGTGGCCTTTTATTGTCCCCAGCACAAGGTGCACCTGTGTAATGATCACGCTGTTTAATCAGCTTATTGATATGCCACACCTGTCAGGTGGATGGATTATCTTGGCAAAGGAGAAATGCTCACTAACAGGGACGTAAACACATTTGTTCACAAATTTGAGAGAAATAAGCTTTTTGTGCGTATGGAACATTTCTGAGATCTTTTATTTCAGCTCATGAAACATGGGACCAACACTTCACATGTTGCGTTTATATTTCTGTTCAGTATATGAAGACATAAAGGGGAGAATCTGCTACAGTTCATAACCAGTCCCAAAAAATACAATGGAAACTGATATGATAAACCAGCTCAACTCAGGTTAACATGTCAGAATCAGATTTATTCACTAAATACATTCAGATTTAGAATTTCCACAGATCCACATACAGTGCATTCGGAAAGTATTCAGACCCCTTGACTTCCTCCACATTTTGTTACGTTACAGCCTTACTCTAATATGGATTAAATTAATTTGATGAATAACGCCAAGTCCGATGGCACGCAGGAAGAAACTGTTCAGGTGGTGGAAGGTTTTGGTCGTGATTGACCTCTACCGTTTGACAGAGGGGAGTCTTTGGAAGAGGGGGTGGAAGGGGGTCAGCGATGATCTTTCCTGCCCGCTTCCTTGCCCTGGAGTCGTGCAGGACCTCGATGGAGGGCAGGTGGCAGCCAATTACCCTCTTGGTGGGTTTTGCCATCTACTACAAGTGGTGTATGTTCTATTTTTATTGGCAAATGTAACTTGCAACATGGCCTTTAACAGTTTTTAAATGAAGCCAGTAACACAAATAATTCATCTCAGTGATTGACAATATACAGTGTTGCATGTTAACTCATTCAAGCTCCTTGGGTGCTGCCATAGAGTTACATTAGAAGTGCCCATCCAAGAAGGCTCAAGGTCATTGGCCACAGAAAATGACGTCCAATCACGTTATATCTACAGTAGCTTTGATTGGACTGATCATGTCAACATCATACTTTCCAAATTCTTAGCTAGCAGTCATTAACATGAATCAAGTAGACAATTTACTGGCAAATCCTTTTCAATCCTTGTCATATGTAGAGAAATTATAGATAAAATGTATTGGTGCTCATCGGCCATTGGACATAAACATTACACAACAAATTTGAAAATCGCATATTCAACAATGAGTGATTTGGAAGGAATCAGTGGCTAACTGCAAGCACTGCAAAGCAATCACTAGCCTGCTATTCAGTGGAGTGGATGTGTGGTCCAAGTCTGGGTTCAAGGGTCTCTTGTCCAAACCTAAAAGGATAAACATTCAACATTGGCCGTGCTGTCAATCCAGCATGACTTCTGCCGCGGTAAAAACAACTGGAAACTCAGAAGTCTCAGACTTCACTGAGTTCAAAACTGGGAACTCTGGAAAAAACGAGCTCCGACTGGGAAAATACGTTTTGAATGGTCATCCAACTTGGAATTCCACGTCGGGAACTCGGGCCTCTTTCTAAAGCTCTGACCTGAAGATCACTGACGTAATTTGCCCTCAAGAAGGACCGCCACGCCTCCTTCTTCTTCAAGTGAGCACAGCACAAGGTGAGTCCAGAAATGTATTGTATGCTGCTGCATAAATGATGTAATATGCCAGGGAGATATGTATACTGTAGCTAAGAAAGTAATACTAAGTGTATGTTGTGTAGTAAGCTGTTAGTCGCCCATGTGCCTCACCCTAGCTCATCACCCTAGCTCATCAACGGAGCTCATCCAGTTTATTCTATTTGAGAATGAGAACAAAAACAGGGCAGGAGAAGGTAGATGGTCATACATGTAGACAGACAGGGGCAGGAGAGGAGGCGTGTTTCGGAAGGAGAGGAGGCAAGGTTCGGAAGGAGAGGAGGCAAGGAGAGGAGGCATGGTTCGGAAGGAGAGGAGGCAAGGTTCGGAAGGAGAGGAGGCAAGGTTCGGAAGGAGAGGAGGCATGGTTCGGAAGGAGAGGAGGCAAGGTTCGGAAGGAGAGGAGGCAAGGAGAGGAGGCATGGTTCGGAAGGAGAGGAGGCAAGGTTCGGAAGGAGAGGAGGCATGGAGAGGAGGCATGGTTCGGAAGGAGAGGAGGCAAGGTTCGGAAGGAGAGGAGGCATGGTTCGGAAGGAGAGGAGGCAATGTTTGGAAGGAGAGGAGGCATGGTTCGGAAGGAGAGGAGGCAAGGTTTGGAAGGAGAGGAGGCATGGTTCGGAAGGAGAGGAGGCAAGGTTTGGAAGGAGAGGAGGCATGGTTCGGAAGGAGAGGAGGCATGGTTCGGAAGGAGAGGAGGCAAGGTTCGGAAGGAGAGGAGGCATGGTTCGGACTGGCTCTACCAGCTAACCTAAGGGATGTGTGAAGAGAATTACTAGTTACAATTGAGTTATTTTAGAGAGAGCTGCAGGCTGGGAGGTTTCTCATGTGGTGATGGGGGTATTGTTTTTCCCGCCAGAACATTCTTAGTTCCTTTAGTGGGAAGAGAACAGCTGATCCTTTACTCTACAGTAAATTACAGTCATCCATATAATATCCAGTCCAGTTCCGCCATCTACTGTTCATTCATTGTAATTAACACTTTTTACATTTTAGCCACTTAACAGATCCAAAAGGGACTTAGTTAGTGAGTGCATACATTTTCTTACTTGTCCCCCGTAGGAATCGAACCCACAGACCTGGCGTTGCAAGTGCCACGCTCTACCAACTGAGCTACAGGAGACTATTATAACCAGCCTTTAGAATCGTGTCCCATAACTTAGTCTGTCAGCTGTTTATCACTTTACACCATAACTAATTGCTTTTTACATTGCAAAACTCATTCCATTGTTACCATAAAAACAAACACACAAAAAGTTGCTTTGAAAGGAATTTAATTCCTAAACGTGTTTTACAATGAAAGCTGTGCAGATCAATTTAGTCCAACCAGGAAGAAAATACCTTTACAAAATGAGTAGAGAAATATGTAAATATAATCTACCAGCTGATACAAAAATAAACTGAACACGAATGAAGGCTTGAACTTCATCGTTTCAAACAAGAGAGAAAAACAGCAGAGAAAATATTTAACTGAACAAAATGTATCCCAATATTAGCCTGGTCCCAGATCTGTGTCGTCTTGCCAGCTCCTATGGTCAGTCACACCACAATAACTATAGTATTAAGCAACACAACACAAACAGATCTGAGACCAGGCTACTTTTCACTGACTGCCTCTATGTGCCAGGTAACAAAACAGAACTGTCCTAAAATCACAGAAAATACTAAAGTAAATCTGAAAACATTTAACTATTCTTATATATTGTCAACAGGCCCAGTTAGTTATGAACCACAACACAGCAGTCCATCTTTGGCTGAATCATGATGCATGCATTCAGTTAATACTGCCTTTATATGTGATCACACGACACACCAAAATATAAAATATTTTACAAAATAAGCTTGGGTGAAGTGTATATATATAAATTTATTTAAAAAAGCAATAGGAAATGTTTAAATAGATTATACTAAAGCTAAAGATGTAAAAAAAAAAAAAGTTGTTTCCAGAGTGTTAGATATTGCACACCAGCCGCGAGGGGGGGAGAGGAGGGGAGGGGGGAGGAGGGAGGGAGGGGGGGGGAGGGGCGGGAGGGGGGGAGGGAGGGGGTGAGGATTGTGGAGGGAGGGGGGTTATGGAGGGAGGGGGTGAGGGTTGAGGAACAGGAGGGAGGGAGGGGGTGAGGAGGCGGGGGTTGAGGATGAGGAAGGCGGGAGGGGGGGGTTGAAGGTTACAGGAGAGAGGGAAGGTTATGGAAGAGGAGGGGTGGAGAAGGGTTGGGAGGAGAGGGGGGATGAGTTAGGCGAGTGAGGGGAGAAGTGGGGAAGAGTTGGGGAGAGTTGAGGAGAGTGGGGGGGAGGTTGAGGAGAGTGGGGGGAGAGTTGAGGAGAGGGGGGGTGAGAGTTTAGGGAGGAGGGGGGAGAAGAGTTGGAGGAGTGAGAGTTGGGGAGAGAGTGGGGGAGGTTGAGGAGAGAGGGGGGGAGAGAGGGGGTGTATGGAGCAGCCCAGACAGGACAGGACCTTCTCAGGGCTTTCTGCGCCCTAAAACACAATCAACAACACATTACAAGAGTTACACTCACTTCAGAAATACACTGAGTATACAAACAGCAGGAACAGCTTCCTAATATTGTGTCCTTTGGGTGGTGGACCATTCTTGATACACACGGGAAACTGTTGAGCGTGAAAAACCCAGCAGCCTTGCAGTTCTTGACACTCAAACCGGTGCGCCTGGCACCTACTACCATACCCGTTCAAAGGCACTTAAATCTTTTGTCTTTCCCATTCACCCTCTGAATGGCACACATACACAATCCATGTCTCAATTGTCTCAAGGATTTAAAAAATCCTTCATTAACCTCTCTCCTCCCCTTCATCTACACTGATTGAAGTGGATTTAACAGGTGACATCAATAAGGGATAATAGCTTTCACCTGGATTCACCTGGTAAGTCTGTCATGGAAAGAGCAGGTTGTTCCTAATGTTTTGTACACTCAGTGTATATTAATTTAGAAAAACTTTCGGCGGACCACTATTGACGGTATCACACAGACACATTTGTCCAATAAAACCCTACAGAATAAATGATACTTACTTCTGATGTCCATGGTGCTGGTAGCCTGGACCCATGTTCGACCCAGCCCTCATCTCTATAGCCATAGAGCACTGGAACACACAACACACACAATGTGGAAGCTTCTGAATGGTTGACGACAAGCAACTGCTTCTTTGTTTTTACATCAACATAAGTATCTTAACAGGGTGTTGGGTCACCACGAGACAGAACAGCTTCAAGTGCACCTGGCATAGATTGGATGATTCAGGTTCCAGACCAGTTAACTGACTCGGACCCCTAGACATAATGATTCAGGTTCCAGACCAAGTTAACCATAGCTCAGGTACCACTAGACCATAATGGATTCAGGTTCCCAGACCAGTTAACTAGACTCAGGACCCCCAAAATAAGATTCAGGTTCCAACCAGTTAATAGCTCAGGACCCCTAGACTAATGATTTAGGTTCCGACCAGTTAAAATAGGGCCCAAAACCCCTAAAATAATGATTCCGGTTCCCGACCCGTTAAATAGACTAAGGGCCCCCAGAAAAAATGATTCAGGTTCCAACCAGTTAACTAGATCAGGGCCCCCCAGCATAATGATTTAAGGGTTTCCCGCCCCGTTAAATAGACTCAAGGGGGCCCCTAACATAATATTCAGTTCCAGACCAAATTAAATAGACTCAGGACCCCTAGAAATAAATTCAGGTTCCAACCATTAAATTTGACTCAGGACCCCTAGACATAATGATTTTAGGGTTTCCCGACCATTAAAAATAGGCCAAACCCCTAGAATAAATTTATTCCCCGGTTTCCCCCCCAGTTAACTAACTCAGGACCCTAGACCTAATATTCAGGGTTTCCCGACCAGTTTTAATAGACTCAGGACCCCCCGACATTTAAAAGGGTTCAGGGCCAGACCAGTTAAAATAGGGCCCAAAAGCCCTAGCATAATTATTCCCCCGGTTTTCCCGACCATTAACTAGACTCAGGACCCCTTTGACATAAGATTAGGGTTTCCCAAACCCGTTTTAAATAGGGCTCAGGAAACCCCCCGACCAATGATTCAGGTTCCAGACCCGTTAAGGGCCAAACCCCCAGACAAAAGATTCAGGCCAACCCAAAATAGCTCAGGGCCCTAGAATAATGATTCAGGGTTTCCCCCCCAGTTAACTAGGGGCCAGGACCCCTAGGCAATGAATTTTAGGTTTTTCCCGACCAGTTAACTAGACTCAGGACCCCTAACATAAAGATTCCGGTTTCCCGAAACCCGTTTTTTAGGGCTTTAGGGCCCCTAACATAATGATTCCGGTTCCAGAAACCCGTTAAATAACTCAGGAAACCCCCAGACAAAAGATTTAGGGTTTCCCGACCAGTTAACCCAACCTCAGGAAACCCCAGACAAAAATGATTTAGGGTTTCCCGACCAGTTAACTAACTCAAAGGCCCCCAGACATAAGGGGTTTAGGGTTTCCCGGGCCCGTTAACTAGACTCAGGACCCCGGGCATAATGATTTCCCGGTTCCCGACCAGTTTTCCCAGACTCAAACCCCTAGACAGAATGATTCCCGGGTTTGACCGTTAACTAGACTCAGGACCCTAGACATAAGATTCAGGTTCCCAAACCCGTTAACTAGACTCAGGACCCCTAAACATAATGATTCCGGGTTCCCGACCAGTTTAAATAACTCAGGACCCCCAGACCAAAAGATTAAAGGGGGCCGACCAGTTAACTAGGGTTTAAAACCCCCAGAATAATGAAATTTAGGTTAAAAACCAGTTAACTAGACTAAGGGGCCCCTGACATAATGATTCGGTTCCCCGACCCCTTTTAAAAAAAACTCGGGCCCCCCCAGACATAAGATTCAGGTTCCAGACCAGTTAAAATGGCCTAAGGCCCCCCCGACATAAAAGATTTAGGGTTTCCCCCCCCAGTTAACTAGATCAGGCCCCCCAACTAATGATTCAGGTTCCAGACCAGTTAAAATAGACTAGGACCCCTAGACATAAAATTCAGGGTTCCCGAACCCGTTAAAGGCCTAAGACCCCTAGACATAATGATTCAGGTTTCCGACCAGTTAACTTAAATCGGACCCCCAGACATAATGATTTTAGGTTCCGACCCGTTAATGACCCCGGACCCCCCAAAACATAAATGATTTAGGTTTTCCGACCCCGTTAAAATAGACCCGGAAACCCCAACTAATGATTAAAGGGTTTCCCCAAGATTTTTAAATAGGGCCCCCGGGCCCCCAGACATAATGGGGTTCAGGGTTTCCCGGGCCAGTTTAAAATAGACCAGGACCCCTAGCTAATGATTCAGGTTCCAGACCAGTTAACTAGACCAGGAAACCCCCAGAATAAAATTTCAGGTTCCAGAAACCCGTTAAAAACCCAGACTCAGGGGCCCTGACTAATGATTCCCGGTTTTCCCGGGCCTTTTAACTTTAGCTCAGGACCCCCAACCCTTTAAAGATTCGGTTCCAGAACCCGTTAAAATAATTTGGACCCCCAGAAAAATAATGATTCCCCCTTCCAGGGCCATTTAAATGACTCAGGACCCCTTTGAATAATGATTTTAGGTTCCAGACCCGTTACTAGGCCTAAAACCCCTAACATTTAAAGATTCAGGGTTCCCGACCAGTTTAAATGCTCAGGGCCCCTAGACATAATGATTCAAGGTTTCCCAAACCCGTTAAATAGACTCAGGACCCCCAAAATAATTTATTCAGGTTTTCCCGACCAGTTAACTAACTCAGACCCCAGACATAAAGATTCCCGGTTTCCCGACCAGTTAAAATAGGCCTAAGAACCCCAACATAATGATTCAGGTTTTCCCGACCAAATTAATAACTCAGGGCCCCTAGACCTAATGAATTTAGGTTCCAGACCCGTTAACTAGCTCAGGAAACCCCCAGAAAATTAAAGATTCAGGTTCCCCCGACCCGTTAAAATAGATCAGGACCCCTAGACATAATGATTCAAAGGTTTTCCCGACCATTAACTGACTCAGGACCCCTGACATAATGATTCAGGTTCCGACCAAATTAACTAGAAATCGGACCCCCAGACCTAATGATTCAGGTTCCCCGCCCGTTTAAAAGACCAGGACCCCTAACCTAATGATTTAGGGTTTCCCGACCAGTTAAAATAGACTCAGGGCCCCTAGAAAATAAAGATTTAGGTTCCGGAAAACCGTTAACAGACCCGGGGCCCCTAGAATAATGACAGGTTCCAGACCAGTTAAATAGACTCGGACCCCTAACCCTAATGATTTAGGTTCCAGACCAGTTTTAAATAGACTCAGGGCCCCTAGACAAAAATGATTCAGGTTTCCCGACCGTTTAAATAGACTCAGGACCCCCCTTTCATTAAAATTCAGGTTCCAGACCAGTTAACTAGGCCTAAGACCCCAGGGCAAAAATGATTAGGTTCGAGAAAGTTAACTTAAATCCCGGACCCCTAGAAAATAAAAGATTAAAGGGTTTCCCGACCCGGGGGGTTTAAACTAACTCAGGGCCCCTAGACCTAAAGATTCAGGTTTCCCGACCCGTTTAAATAACTCCGGGCCCTTTGACATAATGGGTTCAGGTTCCGACCGTTAACAAATCAGGACCCCTTGAAATAATATTCAGGTTCCAGACCAGTTTTAAATAGAAAAAGGACCCCTAGACATAATGATTCAGGTTCCAGACCCGTTAATGGGGAAAAACCCCCCAGACATAAAGTTTCAGGGTTTCCCCGAAAAAAATTAAAATGACTCAGGGCCCCCAGACCTAATGATTTAGGTTCCGACCCGTTAACCCAGAATCAGGACCCTAAAAACATTAAAGATTCAGGTTCCAGACCCGTTTAAATAGACTCCGGGCCCTAGACCCAAAATTCAGGTTCAGACCATTTTAAATAGACCAGGAACCCCAGACATAATGATTAAAGGGTTCCCCGACCCCGGTTTCCCCGATCCGGACCCCCAGACCAAATGATTTAGGTTCCCGACCAGTTAACCCAGAAATCAGGAAACCCCCAGGGCATAATGAAATTTAGGTTTCCCGACCCGTTTTAATAGGCCTAAAACCCCTAGACATAAAGATTCAGGTTCCCCGACCAGTTAACAGACTCAGGCCCCAACATTAAAGATCCGGTTTCCCGACCAGTTAACTGACTCCGGACCCCTAGACATAAAGATTCAGGTTCCCCGACCAGGGTTAAAATAGACTTTGGACCCCTAGGAAAATAAAGATTCAGGTTCCAGACCAGTTAACTAAACCCGGACCCCAGACCTAAGGGTTTTGGTTCCCGGGCCAGTTAACTAACTCAGGACCCCTAGACATAATGATTTAGGTTCCCGACCCGTTTTAAATAGACTCAGCCCCTTTTGACAAATGATTCAGGTTCCAGACCCGTTAAAATAGACTCAGGGGGCCCCCAGACATAATGATTCAGGTTTTCCCAACCCCAGGGTTTAAATAGGCCCAAAAAACCCCTAAATTTGTTCGGGTTTCCAAAACCCGTTAAATAGGCCTTTAAACCCCTAGACATAAGGGTTCAGGGTTCAGACCATTTAAAATAGCTCAGGGGCCCCAACATAAAGATTCAGGTTTTCCCGACCAGTTTAAATAGGGGTCAGGACCCCGCCCTAATGATTCAGGTTCCCCCAACCCGTTTAAAATAGGCCTAAGACCCCTAGGGCATAATGATTGGGTTTCCCGACCCCGTTAACTAGACTCAGGGCCCCCAGACATAATGTTTAGGTTTTCCCGGGCCAGTTAAATAACTCAGGACCCCCAGACATAAGATTCCGGTTCCCGACCAGTTTAAATAGACTCCCGGACCCCTAAACATAATGAAATTTAGGTTCCAGACCAGTTAACTAGACTCAGGACCCCGACATAATTTATTTAGGGGTTCCCGACCCGTTAAACAGAAAATTAAAAGGGCCCCAGACTAATGATTTAGGTTTTTGACCAGTTTTTAAAAGACCAGGAACCCCCCAGACATAATGTTCAGGTTCCAGACCCCCTTTAAATAAAAAACCCCAGGCCCCTAGACCAAAAGATTCAGGTTTCCCGAACCCGTTTTCCCAGATCAGGGGCCCCCAGACATAATGATTCAGGTTCCAGACCAGTTTTAAAAGGGCTCAGGACCCCTAAAACTAATGATATTCCCGGGTTTCCCGACCAGTTAAAATGATCAGGGCCCCTAGACATAATGTTCAGGGTTTCCCGACCCCTTAACTACCTAAGACCCCTAGACAAATGATTTGGTTCGAGACCCGTTAACTAGAATCAGGACCCCTAGACATAAGATTCAGGTTCGAGACCAGTTTAATAGACCGGACCCCAGACTAATTATTCAGGTTTCCCGAAACCCTTTTAAATAGACCCCAGGGCCCCCAGCCCTAAAAATTTGGTTTTCCCGACCCGTTAAATAGACTCAGGGCCCCTAACATTTAAAGATTTGGTTTCCAAAACCAGTTAACTAGACTCAGGACCCCTAGACATAATTTTTTCCCGGTTCCAGACCAGTTAACTAGACTCGGGCCCCTAACATAAAAATTTAGGGTTTCCCAAACCCGTTAACTAGACTCAGGAAACCCCTAGAAAATAATGATTCGGTTCCGACCATTTTAAAAGACTCAGGGCCCCTAGACATAAATAAAGGGTTTCCCGAAACCCGTTAACTAGGCCTAAACCCCTTTGACTAATGATCAGGGTTTCCCAAACCCGTTAAAATAGACTCAGGACCCCCCAGACATAATATCAGGTTTCCCAAACCCGTTAAATAGGCCTAAAACCCCTAGACATAATGATTTTAAATTTCCCGGGCCAGTTAATGGCCTAAGACCCCCAACAAATGATTCAGGTTTTTCCCGGGCCATTTTAATAGATCAGGCCCCCAGAAATAATGAAATTTATTTCCCGAACCCGTTTTTAAAAAAAACTCAGGACCCCCAGACATAATTATTTCAGGTTCCCGGGCCATTTTAACTAGATCAAAGGGCCCCCAACAAAAATTATTCAGGTTTTCCCGACCAGTTATTAAAATCAGGACCCTAGGAAAATAATGATTCAGGTTCCCGACCCGGGTTTAAATAGGCCCAAGACCCCCGGGAATTTAAAGATTCAAAGGGTTCCCAAACCCGTTAAACCCAGGCCAAGACCCCTTTGACATAATTATTCAGGGTTCCCCGGGCCAGTTAACTAACTTTGGGCCCCTAAATAATGTTCAGGTTCCAGCCCCCTTAAATAACTCAGGGAACCCCCAGACATAAGATTCGGTTTTCCCGACCCTTTAAATAGAAATCAGGCCCCCCAGACATAATGATTCAGGTTTCCCAAACCCGTTTTTGAAATAGGAAACAAAAAGGGCCCCAAAATAATGATTCAGGTTCCCGACCAGTTAACTGGCCTAAGACCCCCGACAAAGGGTTCAGGTTCCAGAACCCTTTAAATGACTCAGGACCCCTAGACTAAGAATTTTAGGGGTTCCCGACCATTAACAGACTCAGGCCCCCCAGACATAAAGATTTTAGGTTCCAACCCGTTTTAAATGGCCCAAGACCCCCAGACAAAGATTTTAGGTTTCCCGACCAAATTTTAAATAGACTCGGACCCCTAGACATAATGATTTAGGGTTTTCCCGACCCCCGTTAACTAACTCAGGACCCCTTAAAATAATGATTAGGTTTTAAAACCAGTTTTAAATAGATCAAAGGGCCCCTAGACATTGAAACAGGTTTCCCGCCCCGTTTAAATAGGGCCAAGACCCCCCAGACATAATGATTCAGGGGGTTCCCGACCATTTAAATAGACTTTAGGACCCCTATACTAAGATTTAGGGTTTGAAACCCTTTAAATAATCGGACCCCTAGACCTAATTATTCAGGTTCCAACCAGTTAAATAACTCAGGACCCCTAGACATAAAGATTCCCGGTTCCCAAAAATTTAAATGACTCAAAGGGCCCCTAGAAATAAAGATTCAGGGTTCCCCGACCAGTTAAAATAGAATAGGGCCCCCAAACATAATGATTCAGGTTCCCAAACCCGTTAACTGACTCCCGGCCCCAGACCCAAAGATTCAGGTTCCAGCCCCGTTAAAATACCCCCAAAACCCCAGACATAATGATTTGGTTTTCCGCCAGTTAACTAGACTCGGACCCTAGCATAATGATTCAGGTCCAGACCAAATTTAACTAGACTCAGGACCCCCAAAACATAATTTATTCAGGTTTCCCGGGCCAGTTAACTAGACCAGGACCCCTAACATTTAAAATTCAGGGTTTCCCGACCCCTTTAAAAAAAGGGCCCAAGACCCCCCAAAATAATGATTCAAGGGTTTCCCGACCAGTTTTAAATAGACTCAGGACCCCTAGACATTTAAAGGTTTAGGGTTTCCCGGGCCCCGGTAACTGATCAGGACCCCGGGCATTTTGATTCCCGGTTCCGCCAGTTAAATAGACCGGAAACCCCCCGAAAATAATGATTCAGGTTCCAGACCCGTTAAAATAGACTCAGGACCCCCAGACATAATGATTCAGGGGGGCCAGGGCCAGTTAATAGACCCCAGGACCCCTAGCATAATGATTCAGGTTCCCGACCGTTTAAAAGACTCAGGACCCCTAGACATAAATTATTTCCCGGCCAGACCGTTAACTAGGGGCCAAGACCCCAACCTAAGATTCAGGTTCCAGACCGGGTTAAAATAACTCAGGGGCCCCCAACATAATTATTTAGGTTCCCGGGCCAGTTAACTAGACTCAGGACCCCTAGACAAAGGTTCAGGTTCCGACCAGTTAATAGGCCTAAAAAACCCCCAGACAAAAATGATTCAGGTTTTCCGGGCCAGTTAACTAACTCAGGACCCCCAGAAAAATTTTATTTAGGTTTCCCCCGACCAGTTTTAAATGACTCAGGAACCCCCAGACATAATTCAGGGGTTTCCCAACCCTTTAAAATTTTTACCAGGAAACCCCCAGACCTAATGATTTTTAGGGTTTCCCGACCCGTTAACTAGGCCTAAGACCCCTAGGGAATTAAAAGAAAATTTAGGGTTTCCCAACCCTTTTAAATAGACTCAGGAACCCCCCAGACATAATGATTTGGTTTCCCGACCAGTTTTAAAAAAAACTCCCCCACCCTAGACATAAGATTCAGGTTCCACCAGTTTAAAAGGCCTAAACCCCTAGGGCAAATGATTTTAGGTTCCAGACCCGTTAAATAGGGCTCAGGGCCCCAGACATAAGGGTTCAGGTTTTTCCCGAAACCCGTTTAAATAACTCGGACCCCTAGACTAATGATTTTAGGTTTCCCGAAACCCGTTTAAATAACTCAGGGACCCCTGGACATAATTTTTCAGGTTTTCCCGACCAGAAAATAACTCCGGACCCCTAGACCCTTTAAAGATTTAGGTTCCAGACCAGTTTAAATAGGGAAACCCCCAGACATAAGATTCAGGTTTCCCGACCAGTTAACTAGACTCAGGACCCCTAAACATAAAAATTTCGGTTCCAGACCAGGGAAATAGACTCAGGACCCCTAGACTAAAGATTCAGGTTTCCCGACCCGTTAAAATAGAATCAGGAAACCCCAAAATAATGATTCAGGTTCCAACCCTTAACTGACTCAGGACCCCTAGACATTAAAAGGGTTCAGGGGTTCCCGACCATTTTTAAATAGACTCAGGGGCCCCCGCATAATGATTCAGGGTTTCCCAAACCCGGTTTAAAAAAGGCCCTAAACCCCAGGGGCATAAGAATTTTAGGTTCCAGCCCTTTTAAATAGGCCTAAGAAACCCCCAGACATAAAGATTCAGGTTCCAGACCAGTTAACTAGACCCCAGGACCCCTAGGGCATAATGATTTAGGTTCCAGACCAGTTAACTAGAATCAGGGCCCCTAACATAATGATTCAAAATTCCAGACCAGTTACAGGGCCCAAGACCCCTAGACAAAATTTATTCAGGTTTCCCGACCAGTTAACTAGGCCTAAGACCCCTAGACTAATTTATTCAGGTTCCCGAAACCCCCTTAAATAGGCCTAAACCCCAGACATAAAATTTAGGGTTTCCAAAACCAGTTAACTTTGACTCAGGCCCCAGACATAATGATTTAAAGGTTCCCGACCCGTTAACTAGGGCCTTTAAAAACCCCCAACATAAGGGTTCAGGTTTTCCCGAACCCCCTTTTAAATAGGGCCCAAGACCCCCAGACATAATGATTCAGGTTCCCGAAACCGTTAAAAGGGCCCAAAAACCCCCAGATAAGTTTTAGGTTCCAGATCATTAACTAACTCCCGGACAATCAGTAGGCTTGGGTTTTGGGTTTGTTAACCCCTGGGAGTTGGCCCAAAGGGGGCACAAACCGACCAGGGACCAGGAAATAACCAGGGCCCAAAAACCAGTGGGAGGGTGAACCCTGCCTTTTTACCCTTTCCCCCAATCTGTCCCGTCTCCCTCCTCGGGGCCCCCCCTGGGCAGCGTTGCCCCTGAAAAGGCCCCCTCTTTACGGCTTGGGAAGGAGGGAACCCACAGTGAGTTTTTTTACTCAAAAAAAATCAGGGGAATACACAAATGCTGATCTTCACCTTTTCGTTCGGATTACAGTGAGGGAAAAAAAGATTTGAAACCCCTGCTGAAATTTTTTTTCGTTTGCCCACTGACAAAGAAATGATCAGTCTATCATTTTAATGGTAGGTTTATTGAACAGTGGAGACAGAATAACAACAAAAAAATCCAGAAACGCATGTCAAAATGTTATAAATTGATTTGCATTTTAATGAGGGAAATAAGTATTTGACCCCCTCTCAATCAGAAAGATTTCTGGCTCCCAGGTGTCTTTTATACAGGTAACGAGCTGAGATTAGGAGCACACTCTTAAAGCGAGTGCTCCTAATCTCAGTTTGTTACCTGTATAAAGACACCTGTCCACAGAAGCAATCAATCAATCAGATTCCAAACTCTCCACCATGGCCAAGACCAAAGAGCTCTCCAAAGGGTGTCAGGGACAAGATTGTAGACCTACACAAGGCTGGAATGGGCTACAAGACCATCGCCAAGCAGCTTGGTGAGAAGTGACAACAGTTGGTGCGATTATTCGCAAATGGAAGAAACACAAAATAACTGTCAATCTCCCTCGGCCTGGGGCTCCATGCAAGATCTCACCTCGTTGAGTTGCAATGATCATGAGAATGGTGAGGAATCAGCCCAGAACTACACGGGAGGATCTTGTCAATGACTCAAGGCAGCTGGGACCATAGTCACCAAGAAAACAATTGGTAACACACTAAAGCCGTGAAGGACTGAAATCCTGCAGCGCCCGCAAGGTCCCCCTGCTCAAGAAAGCACATATACAGGCCCGTCTGAAGTTTGCCAATGAACATCTGAATGATTCAGAGGAGAACTGGGTGAAAGTGTTGTGGTCAGATGAGACCAAAATCGAGCTCTTTGGCATCAACTCAACTCGCCGTGTTTGGAGGAGGAGGAATGCTGCCTATGACCCCAAGAACACCATCTCCACCGTCAAACATGGAGGTGGAAACATTATGCTTTGGGGATGTTTTTTCTGCTAAGGGGACAGGACAACTTCACCGCATCAAAGGGACGATGGACGGGGCCATGTACCGTCAAATCTTGGGTGAGAACCTCCTTCCCTCAGCCAGGGCATTGAAAATGGGTCGTGGATGGGTATTCCAGCATGACAATGACCCAAAACACACGGCCAAGGCAACAAGGAGTGGCTCAAGAAGAAGCACATTAAGGTCCTGGAGTGGCCTAGCCAGTCTCCAGACCTTAATCCCATAGAAAATCTGTGGTGGAGCTGAAGGTTCGAGTTGCCAAACGTCAGCCTCGAAACCTTAATGACTTGGAGAAGATCTGCAAAGAGGAGTGGGACAAAATCCCTCCTGAGATGTGTGCAAACCTGGTGGCCAAATACAAGAAACGTCTGACCTCTGTGATTGCCAACAAGGGTTTTGCCACCAAGTACTAAGTCATGTTTTGCAGAGGGGTCAAATACTTATTTCCCTCATTAAAATGCAAATCAATTTTAAAATTTTTGACATGTGTTTTTCTGGATTTTGTTGTTGTTATTCTGTCTCTCACTGTTCAAATAACCTACCATTAAAATTATAGACTGATCATGTCTTTGTCAGTGGGCAAACGTACAGAAATCAGCAGGGGATCAAATACTTTTTCCCCCTCACGTATGCATCACAAAACTATTATGTGATCAAGACTAGCCATTTTGCACCTCTTTGCCTTGATCAAACTGATACCCTCAGACATGTTAACTCTCATACAGTACCCACAGTCAACGAGCACATTTACAGTACAGAAACAAAAATGAGTTTAGTGTTTAGCACAGTGAGTGGACAACTACGTTGGTCCAGTGGTGACCTCCTGTCTCATCTCGATGCAAGTACAGTGCATTCGGGAAAGTATTCAGATCCCTTGACTTTTTCCACATTTTGTTACGTTACTGCCTTGTTCTAAAATATATTAAATTGTTTTTTCCACTCAATCTACACACAATACCGCACCCATAATGACGAAGCAAAACAGGTTTTTTAGAAACTGAAATATCAATTTAATAAGGTATTCAGACCTTTACTCAGTACTTTG
>LR778271.1:2018026-2044774 GCA_902810595.1 Coregonus sp. 'balchen'
TGGGGAAAAATGATAGGGGGGCTGTCCCTGGAAGAGGAACTGCCCCCCCCGGGAAGAGGAGTTGCACCCTGGGGGAAGATTCCCCTCCCTGGGGGAGGGGAGTTGCTACCCCTGGGGAGAGAGTACTGCTTCCCCTGGGAGAGGAGTTGCTCCCCCGGGGAAGAGGAGTTGCTCCCCCGGGGGAAGAGTCTGCTTCCCCGGGGGGAAGAGTTCTACCCCGGGGGGAGAGGGGAACCTACCCCTGGGGAAAGGGGTTCCTCCCCCTGGGAGGAGAAGCTACCCCTGGGGAAAGGGGAGTTGCTCCCCCCTGGGAGGGGACCTGCCCCGGGAACTGCACCCTCCCTCGGAAGGCTTAACCTTTGGTGATTTTGGGGGAACTTTGGGGCAGGTTTCAGGGAAAAAAACTGCCCCAATTGCCGATTTTTCACGATGTGCCATGGCCGTCTCATCACCATCCCACCCAAATTAATCTTAGGGAGTTCGGGAGCGGCGCCTGAAACAATTTTTTCCACCACCTCAAAAAACCCAAATAACCCCCTCCCCCCATAAGTTCCAGACCTTGTAAATCTATCCCAAGGCACATAACACCAAGGAGCATTGTTCTGGCGGCTCGGGGGGAAAAAAACCCCTGTTAAGCACAAAATTTTGGGTATTTCCAAGGCACTTGAGAGTTGGAAACACCTTTATTTTCCCCAGCACATTGTAAGCTAAAAAGACGGGGTGAAAAAGGGGGAAAGAAGAGAAGACAGTTAAACCCTGTTTGGGAAAATGATTTTGAGAAACCAAAGAACTTTTGAGCTGAATTATTATTCTAACTCTGTTTCTTTTAAAGGGGAAAAATAAAGGTAAGAAAAATTTTATGTTTTAAAATATGGTTGTGAATTGTTTTGTTTTAATATGTTATTATTGTTTTTTGTATTAATATAGTTTGATATTTTTTGTTTTTTAAATTGTTGGGGATTGTTATGTTTTTAATTGTTGTGTTTTTTTGTTTTTATTTGTGTTTGTTATGTGTTTTTTGTTGCCGTTTGTTCTGTGTTTCCCTTTTTCTTTTTGTGTTTTCTTGTTTGTTTTTTTGTTCCCTTCTTGTGTTTGTTTGTTTTCTTTTTGTGTTTGTTTTTGTTTCCTTTTGCTGTTTTGTTCTTGTCCCTTTTGTTTTTGTTTGTTCTGTTTTTTCCCCCTTTTTGCTTTTGTTTGTGTTTCCCTTTTTTGCTGCTTTTTTTGTGTTTTCTTTTGCTGTTTTGTTTGTGTCTTCCTCTTTTTCTGTTTTTCTGTTTTCCTTGTTTTTTGTTCTGTTCTTTTTTTGTGCTTTTTTTGTGTTTCCCTTTTGTTTTGTTTGTGTCCCCCTCTCTTTTTTCTCTTGTTCTGTGTTTTCTCTTTTTTGTTTGTTTTTGTCTTCCTCTTTGCTCTCTTTTTGTGTCCCTCTTTTTGTGTTTGTTTTTTTTTCCCCTTCTTTGTGTCTTTTTTTGTTTTCCCCTTTTTGGGGTTTTTTTGTGTTTTTCTTGGTTTTTTTGGGGTTTCCAGGGCTTTCCCCTTGCCTTTTGTTGGGGCCCTTTGCGCTGCGTGGTTTGTTTTTTTTCCCCCGCGCCGGTTTCCCCCCCCGCCCGCGTTTGCTCCTCTATTCTGCTTTCCCCCTCCTTTGAACAAGACACAATATGAGTGAAAGGGTTTTTAGGATAATATCATAATTTTGATTTGAGTTGTCTTCTGGGTTCAGCCTTCTAGCTCCCTTTTTCAATTGGGGAAATGTTAAAATACAGGGCCCTAAAGTTTGTAGATACCATCCCATTTAAATCGTCCTTTTCATTTTTTTCCCCAGCACAGCAGGGAATCTAGAGCCCAAACCTTTTTAATTTAACCTTTTTTTAATAACAAGTCAGTTAAGAACAAATTCTTTTTTAAAGAGGGCCTACCCGGGCCCAAAACCCCGATGACCTGGGCAATGTGCCACCCCCATGGACTCCCAATCACGCCGGTTTTGTACGCCGGGAATTTTAAAACCAGGGTCTGTAGTGACTCCTCAAGCACTGAGATGCAGTGCCTTAAACCGCTGAGCCACTCGGGAGCAGAATCAGAATCTCCTTTATTCACCAGTACATTTACACATTCACTACCAGTCAAACGTTTGGAAACACCTACTCATTCCAGGGTTTTTCTTTATATTTACTATTTTCTACATTGTAGAATAATAGTGAAGACATCAAAACTATGAAATAACACATATGGAATCATGTAGTTAACCAAAAAAGTGTGTTAAACAAATCAAAATATTTCATATTTGAGATTCTTCAAATAGCCACCCTTTGTCTTGATGACAGCTTTGCACACTCTTGGCATTCTCTCAACCAGCTTCATGAGGTTGTCACCTGGAATGCATTTCAATTAACAGGTGTGCCTTCTTAAAAGGTTAATTTGTGGAATTTCATTCCTTCTTAATGTGTTAGAGCCAATCAGTTGTGTTGTGACAATGTAGGGGTGGTATACAGAAGATACCCTATTTGGTAAAAGACCAAATCCATATTATGGCAAGAACAGCTCAAATAAGCAAAGAGAAACGACAGTCCATCATTATTTTAAGACATGAAGGTCAGTCAATACGGAAAATGTCAAGAACTTTGAGAGTTTTCTTCAAGTGCAGTCGCAAAAAACCATCAAGCGCTATGATGAAACTGGCTCTCATTAGGTCCGCCACAGGAATGGAAGACCCAGATTTACCTCTGCTGCAGAGGATACGTTCATTAGAGTTACCAGCCTCAGAAATTGCAGCCCCAAATAAATGCTTCACAGAGTTCAAGTCACAGACACATCTCAACATCAACTGCTCAGAGGAGACTGTGTGAATCAGGCCTTCATGGTCGAATTGCTGCAAAGAAACCACTACTAAAGGACACCAATAAGAAGAAGAGACTTGCTTGGGCCAAGAAACACGCGCAATGGACTTTAGAACGGTGCAAATTTGTCCTTTGGTCATAGTCCAAATTTGAGATTTAATTGTTCCAACCGCAGTGTCTTTTGTGAGACGCGTGGTGGGTGAACGGATGATCTCCGCATGTGTATTTCCCACAGTAAAGCATGGAGGAGGAGGTGTGATGGTGTTGGGGGTGCTTTGCTTGTGACATTGTCTATGATTTTATTTAGAATTCAAGGCACCTTAACCAGCATGGCTACCACAGCATTCTGCAGCGATACACCATCCCATCTGGTTTTGGGCTAAGTGGGACAATCATTGTTTTTTCAGCAGGACAATGACCCAACACACCTCCAGGCTGTGTAAGGGCTATTTTACCAGAAGGAGAGTGATGGAGTGCTGCAACAGATGACCTGGCCTCAACAATCCCCCGACCTCAACCGAATTGAGATGGTTTTGGGATGAGTCGGACCGCAGAGTGAAGGAAAAGCAGCCAACAAGTGCTCAGTATATGTGGGAACTCCTTCAGACTGTTGGAAAAAGCATTCCCGGTGAAGCTGGTTGAGAGAATGCCAGAGTGTGCAAAGCTGTCATCAAGGCAAAGGGTGGCTATTTAAAGAATCTCAAATATAACATATATTTTGATTTGTTTAAACACTTTTTTGGTTACTACATGATTCCATATGTGTTATTTCATAGTTTTTGATGTCTTCACTATTATTCTACAATGTAGAAAATAATAAAAATAAAGAAACAATGGTTTTGGGAAACAGCTTGGAGATTTAACAATACTCCTACAAAGGTTCTAACGATTAACTTAGGCCTTCAGATGCTTTAGGGAAACCGGGCCCAGATGGTCTCTTTAGGAAATGTTTTGAAAATATTTTGGCCTAGGCTATAGGCCCTGTTATTTGGACTGGAAGCCGATTTGTAGGTGATCAATCCTGCTACTGATAACCTGTGTGAACTGATCTGAACAGGTTTAGGCTGGTCATCTAGGATATGTAGGCTATAGCTGAGGTATAGACCTTGATCTGCATATCACTAACAAACTGCTATTATACAGTAAAACCTAGCCTACTTACATAATATAAAATCTCTTACTTGCTGCAAAAAACCTTTCTGTACGGATCACTGATCCCCCTCAGATCAATCATGCCCATTTTAAGCCCTTCTGTCTACATTCTCAGATACGTTTAGAAAAGAACAGATTGAAAGAAATAGTCTACTTTTAATAAATACACATTAGCCTGAGAGAGTGGAAGGGGTGAGAGGAATGTGGCCTTGTGTTGCTGCACTGTCTATAACTACCTAAACAAACAGTAACAGGGGAATGAGGTGAAAGATATCAGTCACAACTACATGTTGTTACAGGCTTTTGGTATTTCCATTTATATTTTGAGGTTGGACGTTAGCATGTTGGCCGCACCTCTTGGCGCCACCTCAATAGACAGTATGCTTATGCCTGTGCCTGGCTCGTCATCTCTTTAGTCAGAAGGTTCCATCTGTTATGTGATATTGAAGAGCAGCTGGTCCAGTGTTCTGGTTGGCCTTAGAGATGTTAGAAGACTGGCACCTCTTTGCAGCTCTGCTTCTTTACGTTGATGAACAAAGTCTTTCTGTCTTGTATCTCCCACGTTTTGGTCTGGTTTGGTCTGGTCTGGTTTGGTCTGGTTTGGTTTGGTTTGGTTTGGTTTGGTCTGGTTTAGTCTGGTTTGGTCTGGTTGGTGGTCTGGTTTGGTCTGGTTTGGTCTGGTCTGGTTTGGTCTGGTTTGGTTTGGTCTGGTTTGGTCTGGTTTGGTCTGGTTTTGGTTTGGTTTGGTCTGGTTTGGTCTGGTTTGGTCTGGTTTGGTCTGGTCTGGTTTGGTCTGGTTTGGTTTGGTTTGGTTTGGTTTGGTCTGGTTTGGTCTGGTTTTGTCTGGTCTGGTTTGGTCTGGTCTGGTTTGGTTTGGTTTACTCCACTAGTTTTTTTTTACTCCATATTGTAAGTTGGAGGGTTTTTATTTCAGATTTTCTCGTCTGGAGCCACTTCAATGGTGGGTGTCTTTTAGGTACCACTTTGCTGTTGCTAGTCAACATTCAGTGGACACTAGGGATTGGACGATTAATACCGGAGCTCCGATGCGCCGTTGCAGTTTTCAAAGCACTACTGATTTGACACAATGTATCAATGCTTGTATCAATGTAACAATACTACGTGATGATGACGGTCGAAGCTTCGGACATCACACACCATCTGACAGCTGTCAGAAGAGCACTGACCTCTGCTGGAAGCTTTGTGTTTTTTATCTATACTGAACAAAAATATAAACGCAACATGTAATGTGTTTGGTCCCATGTTTCATGAGCTGAAATAAAATATCCCAGAAATGTTCCATACGCACAAAAAGCATGTTTCTCCTCTCCAATTTTGTGCACAAATTTGTTAACATCCCTGTTAGTGAGCATTTTCTCTCCGTTGCCAAGATAATCCATCCACCAGACAGGGGTGGAATATAAACAAGCTGATTAAACAGCATTATCATTACACAGGTACAAACCTTGTGCTGGGGACAATAAAAGGCCACTCTAAAATGTGCAGTTTTGTCACACAACACAATTGGGGGATTGTTGGGGGAATGTTTTGGCCGGAGCTTCAGTGATGAAAACACTTATGGGAGATTCTGGAGCGGCGCCTGAGACAGTGTTTTCCACCACCATCAACAAAACACAAAATTATGGAATTTCTTGAGGAGGAATGATGTCACATCCCTCCGATAGAGTTCCAGACACTTGTAGAATGTATGCCAAGACACATCTACACCAAGGAGCATTGTTCTGGCGGCTCAATGGAGGCAAAACGCCCTTTTTTTACAAGGGCACATTTTAGATTTAAAACAGTTTACATAACTAATGGAAAGAAAATTTTTTGATAACCGAGTATCCTTTAAAATTTTGAATTTTTCCAAGTTTTTTCTTCTCTTTTTTTTTTCTTGTTTTTTTTATTTTTGGTTTGGTTGTTTTTGTTTTAAAAAAAGAGGGAAAAAGAAAGGAAGGGGAAACAGGAAAAATACAAAAAAATATAGGAAGAAGCACGAAGAAGGGAAAAGAAAGGAGAGGGGGTGGGGGGGGAGAGAGGAGGAAAGAGAGAGCTTCGGGGAAGAAGGGTTTGGGGTTTAGGTGGGGAAAAAGGTGAGGGAAGGGGAAAAAATTGGGGAAAAAAGAGAGGGCCCCCGGGGGGAGGGGAGGAAGAGTTGGGAATAAGCGAGGAAAGAAGAAAAAAGGAGAGGGAAGGAAGAAAATAGAAAATGAGGGCCCAAAAAACTTTTGACCCCGATTAAAGACCCTTTTTGGGGGGGAAAAAAAAGGGCGCATTGTTTTAAATGTTTTTTTAATTTTAAAATTGTTAGTATTGTTTGTTTTTCTCTTTGTGTCGGTTTAATTTTGTTTTAAATATTTTTTATGTTTTTTGTGTTTTTTTTGTGATTTGTTTGTGAATTTGTTGATGATATTGTTTTGTGTTTTCATTGTTATCTGCTATTTTCTGTGTTTTAATTGTTATGTTTGTTTTGTTTCTCTGTTGATGTTTTGTTTTGTGTCTCCTCTTTTTGCCTTGTTTTTGTTTTTCTCTCGTTGCTGCTCTTGTTCTGTGTTTATCTCTCGTTTTCTGCTCTTGTTCTGTGTCCCTCCCCTTTGTTTTTGCTTGTTTCTGTGTTTCTCTTGCTGCTTTTTTGGTGCCCGCTTGTTCCTCCTTGCCTCCCCTCTTCCCCGTTTTGGTCCCTTTGCTGCGGGTGGGGTGCTTCGTTCCGTCCCTCCTGTGTTCCCCGGGTGTCTCCTACTGTCTGCCTTGCTGTGTTCCCTCTGGGTGTTTCCGAAGGGGGGTGACCTCCACTGTATCTAGACCTTAGACTGGTGTTCCCCCAGTGTGATCTCCTACTGTATCATAGACCTATAGACTGTGTTCCCCAGGGTTATCTCCTACTGTATCATAGACCTATAGACTGTGTTTCCCCAGGGTGATCTCCTACTGTATCATAGACCTATAGACTGTGTTCCCCAGGGTTATCTCCTACTGTATCATAGACCTATAGACTGTGTTCCCCAGGGTGATCTCCTACTGTATCATAGACCTATAGACTGTGTTCCCCAGGGTGATCTCCTACTGTATCATAGACCTATAGACTGTGTTCCCCAGGGTGATCTCCTACTGTATCATAGACCTATAGACTGTGATCCCCAGGGTGATCTCCTACTGTATCATAGACCTATAGACTTGTCTTCTCAAAACAGGCTTAAAACACAACAAGCAACTAACAAACATTTTCTCTTTCTAATCTACTGTTAACTCTTTTCACTCAGGAAGGTATGTTGTGTGAAAGAGAGACTAATAAATACTGTGGAACGACTAACAACAACTTACACTTCCTCAAAACAGGTTGGGTTTGTTCATTAGTGCCCACCGTAGCAAAAACGTTTGGCAACGGAAACCGTTTAGGTCACCTTGTACAGCGTTTGGAGCAAACCGTTTATGCATTGTTGCAAAACTGTTGGCTGCGGAGTAAACTAATGAATACGACCCAGGTAGTAGCCTACAACTCGGCTGTTGATGTCTGCCTCATGCTGAAACATGAACGTAGCCTGAGGGGTGGACTATGATGCTAGCTAGATATACTGGTTTTCTAAAGGTAGCTAGCTGCAAGGAGCTTCACATTCCAGCTCAGGCCTCATCCATAGGAATGTACAGAGTGCTAGTCATCAGGAAGGTGCTCTCAGTAGAACGGAGAATATATAATGACTTGACAGTTTGAAATCATACAAAATGGCGTTAACTGGACGTGGGGAAGTCAAATTCAATCAGTGGAGTTTGCTGAGGGGAGGACGGCTCATATTAATGATCCCATTCCACCTATTCCGCTCCAGCCATTACCACAAGACCGTCCTCCCCAATCAAGGTGCCACCAACCTCCTGTGAATTCAATATATCAATATTCATTCATCATAGTTCTACATTTCCCATTTTGTATGATAAATGTAATTGTATCATAGTTCTACTATAGTGTAGCGATCTGTGCAACTTCCGGCGTGAGTTTACTGTGAACACTGAGGCTGTACCCACTTTAAGTTACAGTTTTAACAGTGTAGGCTATTTGATCATAATGTAAAAAAGGCCTCCAATAACATTTAACATGGAAATAGCTGTTCTATCATTCAGCCTACAGTAGCAGCCAATGTGTGGTGTTCAATGTAAGCCTACATTCCATGAGACTTTTGAACAAAACATGCAGGGCTTGGCATTAACCTGTTTATCCACTTGTCCTTCAGATAAGGAGGTGACTTAAAATGTTGTGTTGTTTGATGCAAGAAACCACTTTACTAAATAAAATGCATCATTATTCCCATACCATTATTACAGAGAATCAGACAAATTATGCTATCCTCTGCCTATTGGCTACTTAGTTTATTCAAGCCTGTCTCAAAATACAACACAATACAACCTTTAATTCAAAAACATCTCTTTACCTGACTCGCTTTTCAATGATGTCTAGAAATGTACATGTTTTGTGCTGTTGTAGGAAGCAATCACTCCCCTATTGCTGACTACAAATGATCTATAACTGGGATAATAACTCACTAACTAGCAAAGGATATGAACAAATGATCTATAACTGGGATAATAACTCACTAACTAGCAAAGGATATGAACAAATGATCTCTAACTGGGATAATAACTCACTAACTAGCAAAGGATGTGAACAAATGATCTATAACTGGGATAATAACTCACTAACTAGCAAGGATATGAACAAATGATCTATAACTGGGGATAATAACTCACTAACTAGCAAAGGATATGAACAAATGATCTCTAACTTGGGATAATAAACTCACTAACTAAGCAAAGGATATGAACAAATGATCTATAACTGGGATAATAACTCACTAACTAGCACAGGATATGAACAAATGATCTATAACTGGGATAATAACTCACTAACTAGCAAAGGATATGAACAATGATCCTAACTGGGATAATAACTCACTAACTAGCAAAGGGATATGAACAAATTATTATAACTGGGATAATAACTCACTAACTAGCAAAGGATATGAACAAATGATCTAGAACTGGGATAATAACTCACTAACTAGCAAAGGATATGAACAAATGATCTCTAACTGGGATATAACTCACTAACTAGCAAAGGATATGAACAAATGATCTATAACTGGGATAATAACTCACTAACTAGCAAAGGATATGAACAAATGATCTATAACTGGGATAATAACTCACTAACTAGCAAAGGATATGAACAAATGTCCACACGTCGCTACATGTAACTCTTGGTTTAATCTCAAAACAAGCGCATCGACTCACGACCGCTCATGCTGTAAAAACAGTCCAGTTCCAAGTGGATGGTCCAAATCCATATATAGCAATGGTCTATTTGCATATACAGTATCAGTTAACAGTTTGGACACACCTACTCATTCAAGGGTTTTTCTTTCTTTTTACTATTTTCTACATAAGGAATCATGTAGTAACCAAAAAAGTGTTAAACAAATACAAATATATTTTAGATTTTAGATTCTTCAAAGTAGCCACCCTTTGCCTTGATGACAGCTTTGCACACTCTTGGCGTTCTCTTAACCAGCTTCACCTGGAATGCTTTTCCAACCGTCTTGAAAGAGTTCCCACATATGCTGAGCACTTGTTGGCTGCTTTTCCTTCACTCTGCGTTCAAACTCATCCCAAACCATCTCAATTGGGTTGAGGTCGGGTGATTGTGGAGGCCAGGTCATCTGATGCAGCACTCCATCACTCTCCTTCTTGGTAAAATAGCCCTTACACAGCCTGGAGGTGTGTTGGGTCATTGTCCTGTTGAAAAACAAATGATAGTCCCAATAAGCGCAAACCAGATGGGATGGCGTATCGCTGCAGAATGCTGTGGTAGCCATGCTGGTTAAGTGTGCCTTGAATTCTAAATAATTCACAGACAGTGTCACAAGCAAAGCACCCCCACACCATCACACCTCTTCCTCCATGCTTCACGGTGGGAACCACACATGCGGAGATCATCCGTTCACCTACTCTGTGTCTCACAAAGACACGGCGGTTGGAACCAAAAATCTCCAATTTGGACTCCAGACCAAAGGACAGATTTCCACCGGTCTAATGTCCATTGCTCATGTTTCTTGGCCAAAGCAAGTCTCTTCTTATTATTGGTGTCCTTTAGTAGTGGTTTCTTTGCAGCAATTCAACCATGAAGGCCTGATTAATTTTGACATTTTCCGGATTCACTGACCTTCATGTCTTAAAATAATGATGGACTGTCGTTCTCTTTGCTTATTTGAGCTGTTCTTGCCATAATATGGACTTGGTCTTTTACCAGATAGGGCTATCTTCTGTATACCACCCCTACCTTGTCACAACACAGCTGATTAGCACAAATGCATTAAGGAAAGAAATTCCACAAATTAACTTTTAACAAGGCACACCTCTTAATTGAAATGCATTCCAGGTGACTACCTCATGAAGCTGGTTGAGAGAATGCCAACAGTGTGCAAGTTCCACAGACATGTGACTTACAGAAATTGAATAATGTGTCCCTGAATAAAGGTGGGGTCAAAATCAAAAGTAACAGTCAGTATCTAGTGTGGCCACCAGCTGCATTAAGTACTGCAGTGCATCTCTTCCTCATGGACTGCACCAGATTTGCCAGTTCTTGCTGTGAGATGTTATGCCACCCTTCCACTAAGGCACCTTCAAGTTCCCAGACATTTCTTGGGGGAATGGCCCTAGCCCTCACCCTCCGATCCAACAGGTCCCAGACGTGCTCAATGGAATTGAGATTCGGGCTCTTCGCTGGCCATGACAGAACACTGACGTTCTTGTCTTGCAGGAAATCATGCACAGAACGAGCAGTATGGCTGGTGGCATTGTCATGCTGGAGGGTCATGTCAGGATGAGCCTGCAGGAAGGGTATCACATGAGGGAGGAGGATGTCTTCCCTGTAATGCACAGCATTGAGATTGCCTGCAATGACAACAAGCTCAGTCCGATGATGCTGTGACACACCGCCCCAGACCCTGACGGACCCTCCACCTCCAAATCGATCCCGCTCCAGAGTACAGGCCTTGGTGTAATGCTCATTCCTTCTACGATAAACGCGAATTTGACCATCACCCCTGGTGAGACAAAACCGCGACTCGTCAGTGAAGAGCACTTTTTGCCAGTCCTGTCTGGTCCAGAGACGGTGGGTTTGTGCCCATAGGCGACGTTGTTGCCGGTGATGTCTGGTGAGGACCTGCCTTACAACAGGCCTACAAGCCCTCAGTCCAGCCTCTCTCAGCCTATTGCGGACAGTCTGAGCACTGATGGAGGGATTGTGCGTTCCTGGTGTAACTCGGGCAGTTGTTGTTGCCATCCTGTACCTGTCCCGCAGGTGTGATGTTCGGATTTGTGGTCCTCTGTAGCTCAGCTGGTAGAGCACGGCGCTTGTAATGCCAAGGTAGTGGGTTCGATCCCCGGGACCACCCATACACACAAAAAAATGTATGCACGCATGACTGTAAGTCGCTTTGGATAAAAGCGTCTGCTAAATGGCATATTATTATATTATTATGTACCGGTCTTGTACAGGTGTTGTTACACGTGGTCTGCCACTGCGAGGACGATCAGCTGTCCGTCCTGTCTCCCTGTAGCGCTGTCTTAGGCGTCTCACAGTACGGACATTGCAATTTATTGCCCTGGCCACATCTGCAGTCCTCATGCCTCCTTGCAGCATGCCTAAGGCACGTTCACACAGATGAGCAGGGACACTGGCCATCTTTCTTTTGATGTTTTTCAGAGTCAGTAGAAAGGCCTCTTTAGTGTCCTAAGTTGTCATAACAGTGACCTTAATTGCCTACCGTCTGTA
This sequence comes from Coregonus sp. 'balchen', assembly GCA_902810595.1. Classification (NCBI taxonomy): domain Eukaryota; kingdom Metazoa; phylum Chordata; class Actinopteri; order Salmoniformes; family Salmonidae; genus Coregonus; species Coregonus sp. 'balchen'. The sequence goes on from LR778271.1 coordinate 2,029,835, forward strand.
AGCTGTTAGTGTCTTAACGACCGTTCCACAGGTGCATGTTCATTAGTTGTTTATGGTTCATTGAACAAGCGTGGGAAACAGTGTTTAAACCCTTTACAATTAATATCTGTGAAGTTATTTGGATTTTTACGAATTATCTTTGAAAGACAGGGTCCTGAAAAAGGGACGTTTCTTTTTTTGCTGAGTTTATATTATAACCTAGCCTACTTTACATAACATAACATCTCTTACATGTTGCAAAAAAACTTTCTGAATGTATCAATTATTTCCCCTCAGATCAATCATGCCCGTTTTAGCCCTTCTGTCTACATTCTCAGATTGAAAGACAATAAATAGCCTACTTTTAATGAATACAAATAAGTGTGAGACATGGCCTTGTGTTGCTGCACTGTCTAGAACTACCTTAACAAACAGTGACTTATTATTATTATTATTGACAGTTACCATGGAGATGAGATGTCACAACCAGATGTTCATGTGATTGCATTAAATAGCCTGACTGTTTGGAGGTGTCTGTTAGTAAATGTTTTATTTCTAAGAGATAATGAATAAAAGAGAACAATGGACATTCTAGAATGAGTTGTCACTGTGTTAACCACAACCAACATGCTGCATCTCTGTTTAGGGCTCAGTGCTCTAAAATGAGTCTCTCTGGGGAGAGAGAGGAGGGGGGCCCTGCCTCTAAAATGAGTCTCTCTGGGGAACATGACACCAAAACTAAGAGGTGAGTTTACAGTTTTGTTTAAGAATTATTAATTACATTTCCAAAACTATATGTCCACAATTTTGTCACATTACTTTTTTCATCAGAAATTATTGCTTATGGGTACCTTCAATATTATGCTTTGAACACACCGACTGCGTAATTGATAAAATAGTAGCAGCATCATCTAAATATGTGTGCAACAAAAGTTCAACATTCACCTTCTGCTACCATTTCTGTCAAGCCGTCTACGCAGATAGTTTGACGCATACGTTCGATAAATCCAAGGTATGCACCACACATTGGAAATGAATGTACTTCTGGTGACCAAAATGCAATGACGCAGTCGGTGTGTTCAAGGCGTTACTGATCTCAGATTTTTTATTAATCGATTTTAGAGGTGTATGAAAAAGTGTTTTTTTTGCAAAACACTATATATCCAATGTTTAGCTGGAATGGGATGTTCGTATCCTGTATATTTGACTGTGATATGTGGTTGTCTCACTTAGCTATCTTAAGATAAATGCACTGTCGCGTTCGTTGAGTACAGGATTGGACCAAGGTGCAGTGTGGAATGCATACATGTATATTCACTAAGTTAACACACGACAAAACAACAAAAGCAACATAACGTGAAGCTCACAATGGCTACACACAAACAAGCCAAACAAGAGTCAAGATCCCACAACATAGGTAGGCAAAATGGCTAACCCCCTGCCATGATTAGATAGTGAGAAAACACAACCATTTATTTGATAATTTCTTTAAACAATAGAAGTTAATTTACGAACATTTCTGAAAATGGATATATAGCGTTTTGGAATGAAACTCTTCCTCTGTTTCCCCATCTGAACTCAGAGTAGATGAGAGATGTAATGTTTGTCTCTGTTGTGTTGAAGTCCAATCAAGCAGGAGAGACCAGCCTCCCCTGTACCCAGCTGTGTGTCCATGAAGAGTGACCAGTCTATGCAACTTCCTATATGGTTTAGAGAGGGAGACTTTTCTACTGAACAAAGGTAAGAAGAACTCATGGGTCATGGTCAGTGAGTTAAACAACACTGTCTCTAGTCATTTCTCCTCTCCCATTTTCCCATTTATTTTTGATGTTTTCATAATCCATTGGTGAATCCTTTTTTCCATTTTCATAGTCCTAAAACAATATTAAACAAACACTACATTCCCTCCCTGTGTGTGTGTGTGTTGGTGCTTGTGTGTGTGTGTGTGTGTGTGTGTGTGTGTGTGTGTGTGTGTGTCTGTCAGTGAGTGAGTGTGTGTGTGTGTGTGTGTGTGTGTGTGTGTGTGTGTGTGTGTGTGTGTGTGTGTGTGTGTGTGTGTGTGTGTGTGTCTGTCAGTGTGTGTGTGTGCACTCCCTGGATGAGGAGATGTAATCTCTATCCTGATTGGCTAGTCACTTTTACCCCTACCTACATGTACATATTACCTCAACTACCAACACTGCTGCTACTCTGTTTATTATCTATCCTGATTGGCTAGTCTCTTTTACCCCTACCTACATGTACATATTACCTCAACTACCTGGTACCCTGCACGTTGACTCAGTACTGGTACTCCTTATAGCCTCATTATTGTTATTTTAATGTGTTACTATTTCCTTTTTTTATTTAGCTAATTTTGTTACTTTTTAACTGCATTGTTGGGAAATGGCTCGTAAGCAAGCATTTCACGGTAAAGTATTTTGTATTCTGCGCATGTGACAAATACAATTTAATTTGATTTAATTTGAAGCTCTTTCGTAAAAACATGTTATCAGGTCGAACGGTCGTCTCACGCCGTACTGCAAATTTTTACATCCGCAGTTGTCACAAAGTGCTTATACAGAAACCCAGCCTAAAACCCCAAACAGCAGCAATGCAGGTGTAGAAGCACAGTGGCTAGGAAAAACTCCCTAGAAAGGCAGAAACCTAGGAAGAAATCTAGAGAGGAACCAGGCTCTGAGGGGTGGCCAGTCCTCTTCTGGCTGTGCCGGGTGGAGATTATAAGAGTATATGGCCATTAAGGACAGATCGTTCTTCAAGATTTTAAAATGTTCATAGATGACCAGCAGGGTCAAATAATAATCACTGTGGTTATAGAGGGTGCAACACGTCAGCACCTCAGGAGTAAATGTCAGTTGGCTTTTCATAGCTGAGCATTCAGAGGTCGAGACAGCAGGTGTGGTAGGGAGAGAGAGAGAGGGTCGAAACAGCAGGTTCGGGACAAGGTCGCACGTCCGGTGAACAGGTCAGAGTTCCATATCCGCAGGCAGACCAGCAGAAACTGGATCAGAGCACGGCAAGGTATCACGTCCGGTGGAGCATGTATCGATACTGATAGGATCGCAAGAAGGGGAGCGCTGCTCTCGGATCAGTTTTCTCCATTAAAATCTTTCCTTAACATTATAATTATTTCACAATACTGACCACGGATCAGCTTCTAGAAAGATATTACTACCTACGGCTGTAAATATTGAGGTAGTTTATTCTAATGCTTACACAATAATAATGCTCTAAATCACAGATTCGGTGTGGATTTTTCCTTGTTTAGTTTTCTAGGTTTGTCGTTCTAGATCGTGTATTTCTATGTTGGCCAGGGTGGTTCCCAATCAGAGGCAGCTGTAGCTCGTTGTCTCTGATTGGGGACCATACTTAGGCAGCCTGTTGGCATGTTACGTTGTGGGATCTTGTTCCGAAAGGTTTGTGTTGTAACCTAGGACTTCACGTATCGTTTGTTTATTGTTTTGGTTCGTGTGTGTACTCAATAAAGTATGTACGCTTATCACGCTGCGCCTTGGTCCGCTTCATCTATCGACGATCGTGACACCTACGAAGATTCTAATGATGAACTTGGCCTTAAAATGATTTTGGGAATCCAGACCCTGGATAAAATACATCTGCTAAATGACTAAAAAGTCAAATGTAAATGTTTTACATACAGATCTCATATTACTGTATTGAATTATTTTAAAAAAATATTTAAATATTGATGTCACAAGTGTATCATTTGTACAGTTCTTTATTAAAAATGTAGTTATTTGTTACATTTAACTGTGTAAAATCTATCAGTACTACTTGTTTCTCTGAGAGTGAGGCAGATATATAGCATTTTGCAAAAAAAACATTTGTCTCTCTGAAATGAAGCCATTAAGTGATCGATTTTAAACAAACACATGTCTGTCATTGAAAACCCCCTGCCATGATTAGATAGTGAAAAAACACAACCATTTATTTGATAATTTCTTTAAACAATAGAAGTTAATTTACGAACATTTCTGAAAATGGATATATAGCGTTTTGGAATGAAACTCTTCCTCTGTTTCCCCATCTGAACTCAGAGTAGATGAGAGATGTAATGTTTGTCTCTGTTGTGTTGAAGTCCAATCAAGCAGGAGAGACCAGCCTCCCCTGTACCCAGCTGTGTGTCCATGAAGAGTGACCAGTCTATGCAACTTCCTATATGGTTTAGAGAGGGAGACTTTTCTACTGAACAAAGGTAAGAAGAACTCATGGGTCATGGTCAGTGAGTTAAACAACACTGTCTCTAGTCATTTCTCCTCTCCCATTTTCCCATTTATTTTTGATGTTTTCATAATCCATTGGTGAATCCTTTTTTCCATTTTCATAGTCCTAAAACAATATTAAACAAACACTACATTCCCTCCCTGTGTGTGTGTGTGTGTGTGTGTGTGTGTTAGTGCTCGTGTGTGTGTGTGTGTGTGTGGTGTGTGTGTGTGTGTGTGTGTGTGTGTGTGTGTGTGTGTGTGTGTGTGTATGTGTGTGTGTTAGTGCTCGTGTGTGGTGTGTGTGTGTGTGTGTGTGTGTGTGTGTGTGTGTGTGTGTGTGTGTGTGTGTGTGTGAGTGTGTGTGCACTCCCTGGATGAGGAGATGTAATCTCTATCCTGATTGACTAGTCTCTTTTACCCCTACCTACATGTACATATTACCTCAACTACCTGGTACCCTGCACATTGACTCAGTACTGGTACTCCTTATAGCCTCATTATTGTTATTTTAATGTGTTACTATTTCCTTTTTTTATTTAGCTAATTTTGTTACTTTTTAACTGCATTGTTGGGAAATGGCTCGTAAGTAAGCATTTCACGTTGAAGTGTACCCCTTTTGTATTCGGCGCATGTGACAAATACAATTTAATTTGATTTAATTTGAAGCTCATGCGTAAAAACATGTCATCATGTCGAACGGTCGTCTCACGCCGTACTGCGCATTTTTACATCCGCAGTTGTCACAAAGTGCTTATACAGAAACCCAGCCTAAAACCCCAAACAGCAGCAATGCAGATGTAGAAGCACAGTGGCTAGGAAAAACTCCCTAGAAAGGCAGAAACCTAGGAAGAAACCTAGAGAGGAACCAGGCTCTGAGGGGTGGCCAGTCCTCTTCTGGCTGTGCTGGGGGGAAATTATAAGAGTATATGGCCATTAAGGACAGATCGTTCTTCAAGATTTAAAATGTTCATAGATGACCAGCAGGGTCAAATAATAATCACTGTGGTTATAGAGGGTGCAACACGTCAGCACCTCAGGAGTAAATGTCAGTTGGCTTTTCATAGCTGAGCATTCAGAGGTCGAGACAGCAGGTGTGGTAGGGAGAGAGAGAGAGGGTCGAAACAGCAGGTTCGGGACAAGGTCGCACGTCCGGTGAACAGGTCAGAGTTCCATATCCGCAGGCAGACCAGCAGAAACTGGATCAGAGCACGGCAAGGTATCACGTCCGGTTGGAGCATGTATCGATACTGATAGGATCGAAAGAAGGTGGGCGCTGCTCTCGGATCAGTTTTCTCCATTAAAATCTTTCCTTAACATTATAATTATTTAACAAATACTGACCACGGATCAGCTTCTAGAAAGATATTACTACCTACGGCTGCAAATATTGAGGTAGTTTATTCTAAAAATGCACTAAATCACAGATTCGGCACATCATTGTTCACATGTTAGGCTACATATCATGAAATATATTGAGACAAATTACAGACAGTAGCCTACAAGTAGCAAAATAAAACGAAATATATTGAACATTGAATACATTTCAATATGATTGAAATAGGCCTATAGCCTACTGTTTATATTTTAATGCAGTCATCTCAGTTTTAATTTGAAGCAAATTCGTGTACTTCCCTTGTTTGAATCAATTGCAAAGACATTGTCAACTTTGTATTTGTAGTCAACTTTGTTCTGAAACTATCGGCATCACAGAGAGACGGATAAACCATGTGATTCTATGTTTAGCAGAGATCTTCTGTGTATAAAGTCACGCGGAAGGGCAAAAAAGCATCTAACGTCTCACTCAGCTGTTCTACGAGTGGTCTGAGGCAGGTGTTAGATTACGACCGTTTTCAAGTGCAACGTTAATAACGATGTTTTTTTGGAAACAGCTCAGAGATTTAACAATGCTCCTACTGTCACACCCTGGCTCTGGGGACTCTTAAATGTTGAGCCAGGGTGTGGATTTTTCCTTCTTTCGTTTTCTAGGTTTGTCGTTCTAGATCGTGTATTTCTATGTTGGCCAGGGTGGTTCCCAATCAGAGACAGCTGTAGCTCGTTGTCTCTGATTGGGGGACCATACTTAGGCAGCCTGTTGGCATGTTACGTTGTGGGATCTTGTTCCGAAAGGTTTGTGTTGTAACCTAGGACTTCACGTATCGTTTGTTTATTGTTTTGGTTCGTGTGTGTACTCAATAAAGTATGTACGCTTATCACGCTGCGCCTTGGTCCGCTTCATCTATCGACGATCGTGACAGAAGATCCCACCACGACTGGATCAAGCAGCGTGAAGAGGAGAGAGGATGGACTTGGGAGGAGAAGAGTGAGAGTCTGGTGAGAGCCATGTAGGCCATGTTCACGGGGGATAGACAAGCCCAAAAAAATGTTAGGGGGGGGCTCACGCCGTGGACGACGAGGCAGCAGGAGGCCGCGATAGAGCAGTTCAGCAGGTTAACAGAGGAGGCCGCCAGGTTACGGGGGCCACTGGTCACGAGGGAGAAGGAGAGTGTAGAGGCACGGCGAGAGGAGCTGGTTAGGCAGCAGAGGGAGCGGAGGTTTATGAGGAAACCCAGTCCCGCTCCTCGCACGAAGCAAGTGGTGTGTGTCACCAGTCCGGTCCGGCCCGTTCCTGATTCCCGCACAAGGCCAGTGGTGTGTGTTCCCAGTATGGTCATGCCCGTTCCTGCTCCCCGCACTAAGCCTGTGGTGCGCGTCGTCAGCCCGGTCCGGCCCGTTCTTGCTCCCCGCACCAAGCCAGTGGTGCGCGTCGCCAGCCCGGTCCGGCCTGTTCCTGCTCCCCGCACCAAGCCAGTGGTGCGCGTCGTCAGCCCGGTCCGGCCCGTTCCTGCTCCCCGCACCAAGCCAGTGGTGCGCGTCGTCAGCCCGGTCCGGCCCGTTCCTGCTCCCCGCACCAAGCCAGTGGTGCGCGTCGTCAGCCCGGTCCGGCCCGTTCCTGCTCCCCGCACCAAGCCAGTGGTGTGCGTCGTCAGTCCGGCACGGTCCGGCCTGTTCCACCGGTGCCTGGTCCGGCACCGGTCAGCTGCTCCACGCCGGAGCCAGAGCAATCCGCTCCACCGGTGTTCAGTCCAGCTCCGGCCAGCGGGGCCAGACCAGACCAGGGGCGCAACAGGGGGGGTAGAGAGAGTGTGGTGGTCACGCCCGGAGCCGGATCCGCCGCCGAGGCGGAATGCCCATCCGGCCCCTACCCTCTTGTGTTTGGTTGGCGCGGTCGCAGTCCGCGCCTTTGGGGGGGGGGGGGGTACTGTCACGCCCTGGCTCTGGGGACTATTAAATGTTGAGCCAGGGTGTGGATTTTTCCTTGTTTAGTTTTCTAGGTTTGTCGTTCTAGATCGTGTATTTCTATGTTGGCCAGGGTGGTTCCCAATCAGAGACAGCTGTAGCTCATTGTCTCTGATTGGGGACCATACTTAGGCAGCCTGTTGGCATGTTACGTTGTGGGATCTTGTTCCGAAAGGTTTGTGTTGTAACCTAGGACTTCACGTATCGTTTGTTTATTGTTTTGGTTCGTGTGTGTACTCAATAAAGTATATACGCTTATCACGCTGCGCCTTGGTCCGCTTCATCTATCAACGATCGTGACACCTACGAAGATTCTAATGATGAACTTGGCCTTAAAATGATTTTGGGAATCCAGACCCTGGATAAAATACATCTGCTAAATGACTAAAAAGTCAAATGTAAATGTTTTACATACAGATCTCATATTACTGTATTGAATTATTTTTTAAAAATATTTAAATATTGATGTCACAAGTGTATCATTTGTACAGTTCTTTATTAAAAATGTAGTTATTTGTTACATTTAACTGTGTAAAATATATCAGTACTACTTGTTTCTCTGAGAGTGAGGCAGATATATAGCATTTTGCAAAAAAAACATTTGTCTCTCTGAAATGAAGCCATTAAGTGATCGATTTTAAACAAACACATGTCTGTCATTGAAAACCCCCTGCCATGATTAGATAGTGAAAAAACACAACCATTTATTTGATAATTTCTTTAAACAATAGAAGTTAAATTACGAACATTTCTGAAAATGGATATATAGCGTTTTGGAATGAAACTCTTCCTCTGTTTCCCCATTTGAACTCAGAGTAGATGAGAGATGTAATGTTTTGTCTCTGTTGTGTTGAAGTCCAATCAAGCAGGAGAGACCAGCCTCCCCTGTACCCAGCTGTGTGTCCATGAAGAGTGACCAGTCTATGCAACTTCCTATATGGTTTAGAGAGGGAGACTTTTCTACTGAACAAAGGTAAGAAGAAACTCATGGGTCATGGTCAGTGAGTTAAACAACACCGTCTCTAGTCATTTCTCCTCTCCCATTTTCCCATTTATTTTTGATGTTTTCATAATCCATTGGTGAATCCTTTTTTCCATTTTCATAGTCCTAAAACAATATTAAACAAACACTACATTCATATCCCAGAGCCGACCGGGGGGTCTATGAACAGGGGTAGTGAGAGAGAGAGCTTTCAATTTTGTGTAGATGAGGGATATACATTTTTAAATATAGTATACATCTAATCTAATTACTCATTGTCCTATCATGATGGAAAGATCCTTAACCCTATAACCTGGACACCCACCTGAGCGACCCATACACCAAAGAGAAGTTCCCATCTATTTTATGGACCTGCTGTGAATATGCAGCCTAAACAGAGAAATAAATGCGGTCAGAGACCTACTAGAGCAGCACTGCCCCCTCAAGATTCTGAGCCTGCCTGGCAGGGTTGGTCCTACAAAGCCAGAGCCCCCTGATGGAGAGCATTATACAAGGACATTCTCAAAGCTGCTAATGAGAACCTTGACAACCTTTTACCTAGCCGGTGGGGATTCCGGTGGGGTACGCCCACCCAGGTAGTGGCAGTGCTGGCAACACTGGCTGCAGTAAACCCATGGGGAGGGGGTCACACTCGGACAATCAGAGAGGGGGTTTATCATTGTGGCCCAGGTGGCACAAAATAATCAAAGGTCTGACCGCATGGAGATGCTTGGGAAAATGGTTACAACAGGGGATCAGAGTGTTTGTGTCTCAGGTGAAGAGGGTGGATCTGATCTCCATCACCTAGGACTTGACATAGATTAAGTAGATTAATAAAATCTCACATTGTTATCAATTTCTGCTCAATCTGCATGCTTTCTCAATCAACTTTAACTGTATGTGCACTCGTAGATCAAGTTATTTCTCGAGTTGGGCTCTGGGATATAACAGCCGTTGAGTATCGGATTTTATGGTGGATTGTGGAGGAGGGGGGTTGAGTGTGTTGGAGTATGTGAGTATGTGCGTGTGTGCTTGTCTGGCATCTGTTGTGGGGGGGTGGGGATGTTGGGGGGGGGGGGTATGGGATGGACCGCGGGAATTATTTGCTAGGATAATAATTGCTTGTCAATGAATTAAATGTAATACAATGGCAATCCTGGTTATATGTTAGAATCCTATGCGTGAACTGCCGACATTATTACGCATATTAATTGATAATGATGGAAAATAGGATATGCATAATAAAAATAAAAAAATAGTTATATAGATATATATATATAGAGGTGAAAGCATTGGAAATGCTTTTGGCGGTTTAACCTGCTTCTGTTTTGTGGGTGGCACTGTGTGCTGTTTTCGATGGATGGGTCCTGGCCTCTCGGGGCCTTAGGGATCCGGAGGGACGTGGGGGGGATGCTGATCACTGGGATGACGGCCCAACTTGGGATGGGGAGGGGCTTTAGCGGGGGAATTAGTGGAGAACAATTGAAGGGTTACTCCGTAGCAATGCAAATATCACGGTACAGCTATATGGACACTCAATCATTACGCTATTTTTTATTGGTAAATTTACAAACATATATAATGATAAATAGACTTGAAACTTGTATCTCATTATGGTGTATGGTGAAATAAGTATAGCCAGTTATAATTGTAATGGCTTAGCTGATAATAACAAAAGAAGAACAATATTTACATGGCTCAAAGAGAAGGAATATAATATCTATTGTATACAGGAAACTCATTCAACAATTCGAGATGAAGTAGCGTGGAAAAAAGAATGGGGGGGGGGGGGAAATATACTTCTCCCATGGGCAAAGAAATTCAAAAGGGGGTGATGATATTAATTAATAGTAATTTCGATCCGAATGTGCAAATTGTCCAAATAGATACGCAAGGTAGATGGATTATTTTAAATATGGTATTGGACCATAAACAGATATGGCTCATTAACCTTTACGGACCAAATAATGATGATCCACAATTCTTTGACAATATATATAATAAATTATCAAGCCTGCAAGCAACTCAAGACAATATTATTATGGTGGGGGATTATAATACTGTTTTAAATAGCTCAATGGACCGAAAAGGAAATCACACCATAAACAATCACCCACATGCTCTTAAGGAAATTGAGAATGTCATGGATACATTAGAACTAGTAGATATATGGAGGCTTAAATATGCTGATCTAGTGAGATATACATGGCGGTGACTGAATCAAGCTAGTCGTCTTGACTTCTTTCTTATCTCATTCTCGTTGGCACCAAAAGTAAAAAAAGTGTTGATAGGGGACAGAATGCGGTCGGACCATCATATAATAGGCATATACATTACTCTGACTGAATTTCCACGTGGGCGAGGATATTGGAAATTTAATCAAAGCCTATTAGATGATAATTTATTTATAATTAGAACAAAGGAATTTATACTGACTTTTTCCAACTAACATAGGTACAGCGAATCCCCTTATTGTATGGGACACCTTTAAATGTGCCTTTAGAGGCAATGCAATTCAGTACTCATCTCGAAAACAAAAGCAATTTAGGTCAAAAGAGTTTATACTAAGAAAGGAAATAGAAAGTCTAACAGAACAGATAGATGGCAATAAAAACTGTAACATAGAGGCTCAGAATAAATTAGAGGAAAAACAAAAGAAATGGAAAAAACTTATTCAAGAAAGATCTAGTGTAATATATTATAAAAAATAAAGCAAACTGGATGGAATATGGGGAAAAATGCACAAAATTCTTTTTTAATCTTCAACATAGGAATGCTACCAAAAAGAACTTAATGAAACTGGTTACAATTGACGGAGTCACCCATAATTCACCTAATGATATTTTGAAGGAAGAAACAAAGTATTTTAAGCATATGTTTTCTTTTCAGTCGCCTCCATCTCCTCTAACTGAAGCTAATTGTAGAGATTTTTTTTCTATTGATAATGTCAAATTAACAGCCACACAGAAAGACTCATGTGAAGGTGAAATTACAGAGGAGGAACTTCTGGATGCAATTAAAGACTTTAAGTCCGGGAAAAACTCCAGGGTTGGATGGCATACCAATCGAGGTATACCAAACCTTTTTTGATATACTAAGAGGACCGTTATTAGCATGTTTTAACCACTCCTATGTAAATGGTAGATTATCTGACACTCAAGAAGAAGGTCTGATCCTCATTATTACTGAAACAGGATACAAGTGGAAAATATAAAGATCCAGTCCATTTACAAAATTGGAGGCCCCTTACACTTCAGTGTTGTGATGCAAAAATCCTAGCAAAATGTATAGCGCATAGAATTAAAAAGGTATGGTCGGATATTATTCATTCTAATCAGACAGGTTTTTTACATGGAAGATACATTGGAGATAATATAAGGCAAGTATTGGAAACAATAGAACACTATGGAAAATATGGGGAAACCAGGCCTGCTATTCATAGCAGACTTCGAAAAGGCATTTGATAAAGTTCGACTGGAATTTATATATAAATGCCTGGAGCATTTCAATTTTGGAGAATCTCTTATAAAATGGGTCAAAATCATGTATAGTAACCCTATGTGTAAAATAGTAAATAATGGCTATTTCTCAGAAAGTTTTAAACTGTCAAGAGGAGTGAAACAAGGTTGTCCACTATCGGCATATCTATTTATTGTGGCCATCGAGATGTTAGCTATTAAAATCAGATCCAATAATAATGTAAGCATACTGTGTCCAGTGCTCGTGTGTGTGTGTGTGGTGTGTGTGTGTGTGTGTGTGTGTGTTGTGTGTGTGTGTGTGTGTTGTGTGGTGTGTGTGTGTGTGTGTGTGTTGCACTCCCTGGATGAGGAGATGTAATCTCTATCCTGATTGACTAGTCACTTTTACCCCTACTACATGTACATATTACCTCAACTACCTGGTACCCTGCACATTGACTCAGTATTGGTACTCCTTATAGCCTCATTATTGATATTTTAATGTGTTACTATTTCCTTTTTTTATTTAACTAATTTTGTTACTTTTTAACTGCATTGTTGGGAAATGGCTCGTAAGTAAGCATTTCACGGTAAAGTGTACCCCTTTTGTATTCGGCGCATGTGACCAAATACAATTTAATTTGATTTAATTTGAAGCTCATGTGTAAAAACATGTCATCAGGTCAAACGGTCGTCTCACGCCGTACTGCGCAGTGCAGGCCGTCAAATCAAAGGCACTCCTTCCATATAAAGTTGTTTTTGACTAACATGAAAACGTGTCAGTTTGTCACTTTCACGAGGTTGGAGTAATAATGTGTTCAACTACTGAAGACAGAACATTTAGAAAATGAACAAATCAATCAAACCAAATGTGATTTGTCACATGCGCCGAATACAGCATGCATTCAACCTTACAGTGAATGCTTACTGACGAGCCCTTAACCAACAATGCAGAGTTTTTTAAAAAGTAATTAAGAAACATTTTTTTGCTAAATAAACCAACAACTAAGGAAGTCATTTTTACTTCTTTGACTTCTCAAACCCTAAACCCTAGCCTGGTCTGCTAATAGGAGTACCCAATTATAATTTTTTACATCCGCAGTTGTCACAAAGTGCTTATATAGAAACCCAGCCTAAAACCCCAAACAGCAAGCAATGCAGATGTAGAAGCACGGTGGCTAGGAAAAACTCCCTAGAAAGGCAAGAACCTAGGAAGAAACCTAGAGAGGAACCAGGCTCTGAAGGGTGGCCAGTCATCTTCTGGCTGTGCCGGGTGGGAGATTATAAGAGTATATGGCCATTAAGGACAGATCGTTCTTCAAGATTTTAAAATGTTCATAGATGACCAGCAGGGTCAAATAATAATCACTGTGGTTATAGAGGGTGCAAACAGGTCAGCACCTCAGGAGTAAATGTCAGTTGGCTTTCATAGCTGAGCATTCAGAGGTCGAGACAGCAGGTGTGGGTAGGGAGAGAGAGAGAGGGTCGAAACAGCAGGTTCGGGACAAGGTCGCACGTCCGGTGAACAGGTCAGAGTTCCATATCCGCAGGCAGACCAGTAGAAACTGGATCAGAGCACGGCAAGGTATCACGTCCGGTGGAGCATGGTATCGATACTGATAGGATCGAAAGAAGGGGAGCGCTGCTCTCGGATCAGTTTTCTCCATTAAAATCTTTCCTTAACATTATATTATTTCACAATGCTGACCATGGATCAGCTTCTAGAAAGATATTACTACCTACGGCTGCAAATATTGAGGTAGTTTATTCTAAAAATGCACTAAATCACAGATTCGGAACATCAGTGCGCACATTGTTAGGCTACATATCATGAAATAATTGAGACAGATTTACAGACAGTAGCCTACAAGTAGCAAAATAGAACGAATATATTGAACATTGAATATATTTCAATATGATTGGAATAGGCCTATAGCCTAACTGTTTATCTTTTAATGCAGTCATCTCAGTTTTCATTTGAAGCAAATTTGTGTACTTCCCTTGTTTGAATCAATTGCAAAGACATTGTCAACTTTGTATTTGTACTCAACTTTGTTCTGAATCTATCGGCATCACAGAGAGACGGATAAAGCCATGTGATTCTATGTTTTAGCAGATCTTCTGTGGTAAAGTCACGCGGAAGGGCAAAAAAGCATCTAACGACTCACTCAGCTGTTCTACGAGTGGTCTGAGGCAGGTGTTAGATTACGAGCGTTTTCAAGTGCACGTTAATAACGATTGATTTTTTGGAAACAGCTCAGAGATTAACAATGCTCCTAGAAGATTCTAATGATGAACTTGGCCTTAAAATGATTTTGGGAATCCGGACCCTGGATAAAATACATCTGCTAAATGTCAAATGTAAATGTTTTACATACAGATCTCATATACTGTATTGAATTACTTTTTTAAATTATTTAAATATTGATGTCACAAGTGTATCATTTGTACTTTATTAAAAATGTAGTTATTTGTTACATTTCATTTGTTACATTTAACAGTGTAAAATCTATCAGTACTACTTGTTTCTCTGAGAGGGAGGGAGGTATATAGCATAATGCAAAAACAACATTTGTCTCTCTGAAATGAAGCCATTAAGTGATCGATTTTAAACAAACACATGTCTGTCTTTGAGAACCCCCCCTGCCATGATTAGATAGTGAGAAAACACAACCATTTATTTGATAATTTCTTTAAACAATAGAAGTGTAATTTACGAACATTTCTGAAAATGGATATATAGCGTTTTGGAATGAAACTCTTCCTCTGTTTCCCCATCTGAACTCAGGTAGAGATGAGAGATGTAATGTTTGTCTCTGGTTGTGTTGAAGTCCAATCAAGCATGGAGAGACCAGCCTCCCCTGTACCCAAGCTGTGTGTCCATGAAGAGTGACCAGTCTATGCAAACTTCCTATATGGTTTAGAGAGGGAGACTTTCTACTGAACAAAAAAAATATTCATGTCCATTAAAACCCAAATTTTTCCCCCCTTTTTTTTTTAT
>LR778271.1:2044874-2109874 GCA_902810595.1 Coregonus sp. 'balchen'
TGTGGAATCAAATGCCGAAGTTAACACTGCTTCATAAAAATACAAGCACATCATCAGAGCTAATAATGTATACAATAAAAAAAAGCCTATGTGTTTTTAAATCAGTCTGTAGAGCCTTGTATGATATGGCCATTGTGAGGAGGCCTTCATAAAGTCGTCCTCCTAAATTACTAGAGGCCAAACTTCCACGATGTCCATGGCACTGGACTGTAATGATAGCTTGGTCTACAGTGCGGCCTACGCTAGCTAGGACCTGCCATGTCCACAATCAATCTCCAGGTCAAGCCAAGGTGAGCCAGGGTTGAACAGAGTTCAACCTGAACATTTTTATTTTTGCATGACAAAGCTTGGTTGGTCACACCACCATTGTTTCCAAACTGAATACATAGAAGGAGGAGAAGTCAGATTTCAAATTAATTTGTTCAAAACTGTTCAACTATTGTCTTTCTCTCTCTTTGAGTCAACTACTCACCACATTTTACACACTGCAGTGCTAGCTTGCTGTAGCTTGTGCTTTCAGTACTAGATTAATTTTCTGATCCTTTGATTGGGTGCACAACATGTCAGTTCATGCTGCAAGAGCTCTGATAGGTTGGAGGATGTCGTCCGGAAGTTGTCATGATTACTGTTTAAGTCTATGTAAGTGGGTGAGAACCACGAGCCTCCTAGGTTTTGTATTGAAGTATTTGTATTTGTATTTATTATGGATCCCCATTAGCTGCTGCCAAGGCATCAGCTATTCTTCCTAGGGTCCAGCAAAATTAAGGCAGTTATACATTTTAAAAACATTACAATACATTCATAACATATTTCACAATATATTAAGTGTGTGCCCTCAGGCCTCTACTCTACTACCACATATCTATAACACAAAATGTGTATAGTGCGTATGTTATCGTGTGTTTGTATGCATGTGTCCATGTTTGTGTTGCTTCACAGTCCCCGCTGTTCCATAAGGTGTATTTATATCTGTTTTTTAAATCTATTTTTACTGCTGGCATGAGTTACCTGATGTGGAATAGAGTTCCATGTAGTCATGGCTCTATGTAGTACTGTGTGCCTCCCATAGTCTGTTCCTGACTTGGGGACTGTGAAGAGACCTCTGGTGGCATGTCTTGTGGGGTATGTATGGGTGTCCGAGCTGTGTGCCAGTAGTTCAAACAGACAGCTCAGTTCATTCAACATATGAATAGCTCTCACAAATACAAGTAGTGATGAAGTCAATCTCTCCTCCACTTTGAGCCAGGAGAGATTGACATATTAATGTTAGCTCTCTGTGTACATCCAAGGGCCAGCCGTGCTGCCCTGTTCTGAGCCAATTGCAATTTTCCTAAGTCCCTCTTTGTGGCACCTGACCACACGACTGAACAGTAGTCCAGGTGCAACAAAACTAGGGCCTGTAGGACCTGCCTTGTTGATAGTGCTGTTAAGAATGCAGAGCAGCGCTTTATTATGGACAGACTTCTCCCCATCCTAGCTACTGTTGTATCAATATGTTTTGACTATGACAGTTTACAATCCAGGGTTACTCCAAGCAATTTAGTCTCCTCAACTTGCTCAATTTTCACATGATTCATTACAAGATTTAGTTGAGGTTCAAGGTTTAGTGAATGATTTTTCCCAAATACAATGCGTTTAGTTTTTGAAATATTTAGGACTAACTTATTCCTTGCCACCCACTCTGAAACGAACTGCAGCTCTTTGTTAAGTGTTGCAGTCATTTCAGTCGCTGTAGTAGCTGACATGTATAGTGTTGAGTCATCCACATACATACTCAAAGCCAGTGGCATGTCGTTAGTACCCAGAGGAGGACGGAAACTAGCTGTCCTCCGGTCAACACAATGGTTCTACCCCAGAGAGTGCTGTTGAGGCTACTGTAGACCTTCATTGCAAAATAGTGTGTTTTAATCAATTATTTGGTGACGTGATCGGATTGAACCCCGGCCTATAACAGAGTAACCACCAACTCGATGAGAACAAAACACCGGACACCATTGTTCTAATGCGAAAACCTTTATTAATCATATCATTATATATTCTTCTTTATAATAACTTTATTTATTTAATTGCAGTTATCCTTCTCTTCCATATATTTGCTTAATGTTTGGTATCTGTTATGAAATGTATATTTACATTGGTGGTACATCAACACAGGCCTTTCTACAGTATTAACACTAAAGCTCATCGCACCTCCTCCTCTTTCGCCTCCTCCTCTCAACTCATAATGGAGGACTAGAACAACCTCATCAGGCCTTATCAATCAATCAACCAATCAATTAAGCAATCAATCAATTATTATACATGACCCTCTCCACACGTAGTACCTTGTACGTCCCCATAATGAATGATGGACACACGCTGAGAGAGAGAGAACATGAGAAAACAACAGTTTCGTGGCAAGGTCAACCCCCCTCCAACCTTTTTTAAATTAAAAAGTATGGATTTCAGCAATCAAAGAAAGGCACGCAACTACAGAGGACAAACATAGGTACATGGTAAGGGTTAAAGAATTTACATTTTTAGACGTATCGACTGACAGCGACTCGATGTAGTCGGAGATACTGTCCATATGCTCTCATCGCCAGTCCAAATCAAATCAATCAAATCAAAATCAAATCAAATTCTATTTGTCACATGCGCCGAATACAACAGGTGTAGACCTTACTGTGAAATGCTTACTCACAAGCCCTTAACCAACAATGCAGTTAAGACCGGTACCAAGTCAATGTGCGGGGGTACAGGTTAGTCGAGGTAATTTGTACATGTAGGTAGGGGTAAAGTGACCATGCATAGATAATAAACAGCGAGTAGCAGCAGTGTAAAAACAAAGGGGGGGGGGGTCAATACAAATAGTCCGGGTGGCCATTTGATTAATTGTCCAGCACTCTTATGGCTTGGGGGGTAGAAACTGTTAAGGAGTCTTTTGGACCTAGACTTGGTGCTCCGGTACCGCTTGCCGTGCGGTAGCAGAGAGAATAGTCTATGACTTGGGTGACTGGAGTCTTTGACCATTTTTTGGGCCTTCCTCTGACACCGCCTAGTATATAGGTCCTGGATGGCAGGAAGCTTGGCCCCAGTGATGTACTGGGCCGTACGCACTACCCTCTGAAGCGCCTTACCGTCGAATGCCGAGCATTTGCCTCACCAGGTGGTGATGCAACCGGTCAGGATGCTCTCGATGGTGCAGCTGTATAACTTTTTGAGGGGGAAAAGGCTTTATAGTGCCCTCTTCACGACTTTCTTGGTGTGTTTGGACCATGATAGTTTGTTGGTGATGTCGACACCAAGGAACTTGAAACTCTCGACCCGCTCTACTACAGTCTCGTTGATGTGAATGGGGGCGTGCTCGGCCATCCTTTTCCTGTAGTCCACAATCATCTCCTTTGTCTTGCTCACGTTGAGGGAGAGGTTGTTGTCCTGGCACGACACTGCCACCTCCTCCCTATAGGCTGTCTCATCGTTGTCGGTTGATCAGGCCTACCACTTGTGTCGTCAGCAGCCTTAATGATGGTGTTGGAGTTGTGCTTGGCCACGCAGTCGTGGGTGAACAGGGAGTACAGCAGGGGACTAAGCACGCACCCCTGAGGGGCCCCCGTGTTGAGGATCAGCGTGGCAGATGTGTTGTTGCCTACCCTTACCACCTGGGGGCGGCCCGTCAGGAAGTCCAGGATCTAGTTGCAGAGGGAGGTGTTTAGTCCCAGGGTCCTTAGCTTAGTGATGAGCTTTGTGGGCACTATGGTGTTGAACGCTGAGCTGTAGTCAATGAACAGCATTCTCACATAAGTGTTCCTTTTGTCCAGGTGGGAAAGGGCAGTGTGGAGTGCGATTGAGATTGCGTCATCTGTGGATTTGTTGGGGCGGTATGCGAATTGGAGTGGGATTTCCGGGATGATGGTGTTGATGTGGGCCATGACCAGCCTTTCAAAGCACTTCATGGCTACCGACGTGAGTGCTACGTTGCGGTAGTCATTTAGGCAGGTTACCTTCGCTTTCTTGGGCACAGGGACTATGGTGGTCTGCTTGAAACATGTAGTATTACAGACTCGGCCAGGGACAGGTTGAAAATGTCAGTGAAGACACTTGCCAGTTGGTCCGCGCATGCTCTGAGTACACGTCCTGGTAATCCGTCTGGCCCCGCAGCCTTGTGAATGTTGACCTATTTAAAAGTCTTGCTCACATCGGCTACGGAGAGCATGATCACACAGTCGTCCAGAACAGCTGGTGCTCTCATGCATGCTTCAGTTTAGCTTGCCTCGAAACGAGCATAAAAAGCATTTAGCCCGTCTGGTAGGCTTGCGTCACTGGGCAGCTCGCGGCTGGGTGACTGAGGTGGTATGCTCCTTAATGCCATTGGATGAATCCCGGAACATATTCCAGTCTGTGCTAGCAAAACAGTCCTGTAGCGTAGCATCCGCATCGTCCGACCACTTTCCGTATTGAGCGAGTCACTGGTACTTCCTGCTTTAATTTTTGCTTGTAAGCAGGAGGATAGAATCATGGTCAGATTTGCGAAATGGAGGGCGAGTGAGAGCTTTGTATGCATCTCTGCATGTGGAGGAAAGGCGTTCTAGAGTTTTTTTTCCCCCTCTGGTTGCACATGTGACATGCTGGTAGAAATGAGTTAAAATGGATTTAAGTTTGCCTGCATTAAAGTCCCCGGCCACTAGGAGCGCTGCTTCTGGATGAGCGTTTTCCTGTTTGCTTACGGCCTTATACAGCTCGTTGAGTGCGGTCTTAGCGCCAGCATCGGTTTGTGGTGGTAAATAGACGGCTACGAATAATATACAGTGGGGAAAAAAAGTATTTAGTCAGTCACCAATTGTGCAAGTTCTCCCACTTAAAAAGATGAGAGGCCTGTAATTTTCATCATAGGTACACGTCAACTATGACAGACAAAATGAGAAAAAAATATCCAGAAAATCACATTGTAGGATTTTTAATGATTTTTTTGCAAATTATGGTGGAAAATAAGTATTTGGTCAATAACAAAAGTTTCTCAATACTTTGTTATATACCCTTTGTTGGCAATGACACAGGTCAAACGTTTTCTGTAAGTCTTCACAAGGTTTTCACACACTGTTGCTGGTATTTTGGCCCATTCCTCCATGCAGATCTCCTCTAGAGCAGTGATGTTTTGGGGCTGTCGCTGGGCAACACGGACTTTCAACTCCCTCCAAAGATTTTCTATGGGGTTGAGATCTGGAGACTGGCTAGGCCACTCCAGGACCTTGAAATGCTTCTTACGAAGCCACTCCTTCGTTGCCCGGGCAGTGTGTTTGGGATCATTGTCATGCTGAAAGACCCAGCCACGTTTCATCTTCAATGCCCTTGCTGATGGAAGGAGGTTTTCACTCAAACTCTCACGATACATGGCCCCATTCATTCTTTCCTTTACACGGATCAGTCGTCCTGGTCCCTTTGCAGAAAAACAGCCCCAAAGCATGATGTTTCCACCCCCATGCTTCACAGTAGGTATGGTGTTCTTTGGATGCAACTCAGCATTCTTTGTCCTCCAAACACGACGAGTTGAGTTTTTACCAAAAAGTTATATTTTGGTTTCATCTGACCATATGACATTCTCCCAATCCTCTTCTGGATCATCCAAATGCACTCTAGCAAACTTCAGACGGGCCTGGACATGTACTGGCTTAAGCAGGGGGACACGTCTGGCACTGCAGGATTTGAATCCCTGGCGGCGTAGTGTGTTACTGATGGTAGGCTTTGTTACTTTGGTCCCAACTCTCTGCAGGTCATTCACTAGGTCCCCCCGTGTGGTTCTGGGATTTTTGCTCACCGTTCTTGTGATCATTTTGACCTCACGGGGTGAGATCTTGCGTGGAGCCCCAGATCGAGGGAGATTATCAGTGGTCTTGTATGTCTTCCATTTCCTAATAATTGCTCCCACAGTTGATTTCTTCAAACCAAGCTGCTTACCTATTGAAGATTCAGTCTTCCCAGCCTGGTGCAGGTCTACAATTTTGTTTCTGGTGTCCTTTGACAGCTCTTTGGTCTTGGCCATAGTGGAGTTTGGAGTGTGACTGTTTGAGGTTGTGGACAGGTGTCTTTTATACTGATAACAAGTTCAAACAGGTGCCATTTAATACAGGTAACGAGTGGAGGACAGAGGAGCCTCTTCAAGAAGAAGTTACAGGTCTGTGAGAGCCAGAAATCCTGCTTGTTTGTAGGTGACCAAATACTTATTTTCCACCATAATTTGCAAATAAATTCATTAAAAATCCTACAATGTGATTTTCTGGATTTTTTTTCTCAATTTGTCTGTCATAGTTGACGTGTACCTATGATGAAAATTACAGGCCTCTCTCATCTTTTTAAGTGGGAGAACTTGCACAATTGGTGGCTGACTAAATACTTTTTTACCCCACTGTAGGTGAGAACTCTTGGTAGATAGTGGGTCTACAGCTTATCATGAGGTACTCTACCTCAGGCGAGCAATACCTTGAGACTTCCTTAATATTAGACATCGGGGATTGGAGGGACGCCATGTGCGACTGACGTGTTTTCCGTTTGCTCCCGTGGTATTTTTAAAGTTTATGTGAATTTTGCAGCAAAACCGTATTTATTTTCATATATTATTTTGGTGATCCCTTCCCGTAAAAACCAAGACTACTTTACTTCCAAATATCAGCATGTCGACGAAACATAAGGCCAAAAGCATGACTTTGAGAAAACCCGGCCTACAAGACACACTCTCATCACCGCCCTCCCCTGAGCCTGACGACCCGGGGACTGATACACTACCCGGGGGGGCGGCTTGGCCTGGCGGCGCTGAAGTGAACATTCTCGAGGCCATCAAACTACTACGCTCTGAGATAGTTGAAATGAAAACGGAGGTGGTTGCTACGATTGAGGCCCGAATAAAGGAGGTTTCTGATACTTTAAAAGCAGATCTAACCATCCTGCGGAACGAGACGGTGCCGGCAATCGCATCACTCAAAACAACAATGGAGTCGCACACTACAACGATTGCAGCACTGGAGACCTTCGCTACAAATGTCTCCGACTTAACTACATCCCTGGAGGCTGACGTGAAACGCCTAGCTGCGGACTTGAAAAAGGTGAAGGAGAGCTGTGTAAGTTTGGAGGGATTCTCTCGCCGCAATAACCTGAGACTTGTATCAGTCCCAGAGTCAGCGGAAATGCCTCGCGCCACGGATTTCGTTTCTGGGCTGCTGAAGGATGTTCTAGCCTTGGATGAAAAGCCCCTGATTGATCGTGCCCACCGGTCGCTGCGCCCAAAGCCCCGGGATGGGGAGAGGCCCCGTGACATAATTCTTCGAGTGCACTTTTTCCATGAGAAGATGGAGATTCTCCGACGAGCCCGCAATACCACTCTGAGCTTTCAAGGACAGAGCTTCTCCATCTACCAGGACTACTCCCCCACTGTTTCCAGGCAGCGCGCAGCTTTCGGACAGGCCAAACGTCTACTTCGGGACCATCCAGGTGTGAAGTACGGACTGCGATTCCCGGCCCGTTTATGGCTATCTCATGATGGTAAAGACTACACATTTGAATCTCCGGATGAGGCTCTCTCTCACATTCAACGTCACATCAAGAAGTCTTGAACTTGCTCATAGTTCAGCAACTGTTGCTAGCGAACTGTGGATAGTAAGTAACCCACCTGTGGTACAACTAGGTTTAGCTACAACATGCTAATTTTGTATAGTTGGGGGGTTGGCGTACCCATTCAGGCTTATTTGATGTGATCTAATGTTTTGATCATCTAGTGTGCTTACCTTACAAGCATTCAGTCATTTTAATCTCATTGTATTGCGGTTTTACTATACTCCTGTGTTTTCTAGGCTGTCTTGCTCACCTACTCAGTTTGTTTACATAGTGTCTCAGTGACTCAAAATATTCTTGGTTATTTGCTTACTGCATCGTTTGCATTGACCCAGTAAACAGTAAATGCTTCCCGAGGCGACACGTTTTTTTGGGGTCTTCACTTAAATTTTAAGGCTCAGAGCGTCATTTATGCCCAGCAAGCGTTAAACGTTGCGCACACGTAGTTTTTTGGTCTTGGTTGTAAGCTGTCTCAGCATTCAACTAGACAACTATTATAATAATAATAATTATTATCATTTTTGATTGTCTTACTACGATTTCCTTACTTCAAATTAGGTTTTCGGCTGAGAGCCGTTACACATTCTATTTATTTTCTTTATTTTCTCTCTCAAATGCCTGTTATAAGACTGGGAATATAATTATATACATCTACAAGTGGTGCTTTTGTAATTTCGTCTGCACAAGGGATTCACCTTAATTTCTTTTATTTAAAAAATGATTATCTCTTTTTGCTGTTTGATCCACTAACAAAACACGACTTTAAAGAGCGGGACTGTGGGTTTAGGTTTAAGACCGCACTCTCACAGACATACTGTGCGAAGAGAACATGCTCTATTTAGGCTTGTACCTCGTTTGGGGAGGTACTGTCTGGGATGGGGGGAGGGGGTGGGGGGGAGGGGTTGAATTGTTCAGTTCTAATGTTGTCATTCTGTCTTTTTTTTTTTTTTTTTCGGTACTTTTTCTCAACATCTACCACCGTACATTATTACTCTGAGACAAGTTATTCTGGGGTTTCTGGGCGCTCATTGCTTTTCCATTCTATGCTCTAATGACGGGGTTATATAACGGGAATGCCCAGAGGGGCCGAAACAATGCGATCAAATACATTTCGTGGAACACCAAAGGGGTTAATAACCCAGTGAAACGTAAGAGGGTGTTGACACACTTAAAGGGTTTGAATGCAAATGTTGCATTTCTACAAGAGACTCACTTGAGGACTGGTGAGCACTTTAGGATGCGTAGGGACTGGGTTGGTCAAGTGTTCCACTCTAACTTTCATAGTAAATCAAGAGGGGCTGCCATTTTGGTTGATAAAGTCACTCCCTTTGTAGCTTCTGAGGTTATCGCTGATCCTAAGGGACGATTGTAGGATTATTTTATGTATCATTATGACATGTAGGGAGATGCCAAAGGTAAAGTGTAATAAACATGTTTGATATTGTATAATTAAGAAATATGTTTAAATAAGAAATGTAGACATTAAGTGTATGCTATGTTTTAAATGAATGCATGTGTTCTTTCACAGAGGCTTTCAACAGTGTGCATTGCATTAGTTCTGTTTTAAGAAGGGGGCCTGCGCTACGCAGCCAATAGAATGATAGAATGAAAAGGCTTCATATAGAAAAAGCATTCATGACCTTTTGGAGTGGACATTATGTGACAGCTGGATGTTGAAAAAGAAGGACGGTGCAGAACTAAAATAAGTTAGGAATGTGCGCATGTTTGTTTATTTGTGTGTATAAAAGAGATCTCTAAGTCAGAGAGAGACAGTTTATCCATGGAGAAAAAACTCAGGCTTTTTGTTATGCAATAAAGAGTCTAAATTCTTGAATTCACAGGCTTCCGTGTCTATAGAGATATTTTGTTTGAGTTGATTATCTCTTAGTCAAATGTTTCTACGACATATTTGGCACCCCAGACGGGACCTGATAGGGATCAGAGACGGTGTACATCTGCGGTTGTGAAACGGCTTGGACGGACCATACAAACAAAAGCGGCCGCTTTTAAAAGGTAAGCCAAGTTCTTACTAATATAGTACAAACGTTTGTGTGGTCCGATCCGGGGCTCGGCAACATCTAAAGAAATACCAAGTAGGTCTCTCCAAATTTAAGAACCAGAAAGTTGGACACTAGGAGCTTTTGAATTTAAGAATACATGTCGCTGTTGTTTGTCAGAACCGTCTGTTCAATTGATTTGATTCATTTGATTCAGTTGATTCAGCTGATTCATCTTGCTGATTGCTCTGTCCGGGTCATTTCGACACGGGCGGCTGTCCAGCTGGTTGAGTGATCAGGAATAACATGTTAAGTCCTTCGAATACCGCTATGAACGTGTAGCGAAAGTATATCGTTTATAGGCTGCTTAGGAAGGCATAAATCCTGCGGATAGACGCTTTGGAAAGCTAAAATTCCAGAGGTCTGAACGGGCAGGTCATCATCCTGTGTGTGGTGATGCCAATAAATCCTGCGGATAAACGCTTTGGAAAGCTAAAATTCCAGAGGTCTGAACGGGCAGGTCATCATCCTGTGTGTGGTGATGCCAATAAATCCTGCGGATAAACGCTTTGGAAAGCTAAAATTCCAGAGGTCTGAACGGGCAGGTCATCATCCTGTGTGTGGTGATGCCAATAAATCCTGCGGATAAACGCTTTGGAAAGCTAAAATTCCAGAGGTCTGAACGGGCAGGTCATCATCCTGTGTGTGGTGATGCCAATAAATCCTGTGGATAAACGCTTTGGAAAGCTAAAATTCCAGAGGACTGAACGGGCAGGTCATCATCCTGTGTGTGGTGATGCCAAACTTAGGTCTTGAGAAAGCTTAAGACCTAGGGGGCTAATAAATATAAATCCTGTGGATAAACGCTTTGGAAAGCTAAAATTCCAGAGGACTGAACGGGCAGGTCATCATCCTGTGTGTGGTGATGCCAAACTTAGGTCTTGAGAAAGCTTAAGACCTAGGGGGCTAATAAATATAAATCCTGTGAATAGACGCTTTGGAAAGCTAAAATTCCAGAGGACTGAACGGGCAGGTCATCATCCTGTGTGTGGTGATGCCAAACTTAGGTCTTGAGAAAGCTTAAGACCTAGGGGGCTAATAAATATAAATCCTGTGAATAGACGCTTTGGAAAGCTAAAATTCCAGAGGACTGAACGGGCAGGTCATCATCCTGTGTGTGGTGATGCCAAACTTAGGTCTTGAGAAAGCTTAAGACCTAGGGGGCTAATAAATATAAATCCTGTGAATAGACGCTTTGGAAAGCTAAAATTCCAGAGGACTGAACGGGCAGGTCATCATCCTGTGTGTGGTGATGCCAAACTTAGGTCTTGAGAAAGCTTAAGACCTAGGGGGCTAATAAATATAAATCCTGTGGATAAACGCTTTGGAAAGCTAAAATTCCAGAGGACTGAACGGGCAGGTCATCATCCTGTGTGTGGTGATGCCAAACTTAGGTCTTGAGAAAGCTTAAGACCTAGGGGGCTAATAAATATAAATCCTGTGGATAAACGCTTTGGAAAGCTAAAATTCCAGAGGACTGAACGGGCAGGTCATCATCCTGTGTGTGGTGATGCCAAAATTAGGTAGGGTCTGACAGGTAAAAAAGTTGGGTCATCCTGAGTAGGTGAACGGGTTAAATAATCACAGGGGCTCAAACTTTTTGATAAAGTGTAAACCAAGACTAGGTCTGCTCATCTGCTCATGAGTGGTTTACCTTGGTGGCTGTGAGTCATTCAACTGTCTGATTCATTTGGGCACAAGTGGCTACTCATCTGTGTGAGTGAGAATAATATGAAATCCTGCAAGTAAATAGCCTTTCTGTAAGGAAAGGAAATCTATTTGAGGTTGTTTGAAGCTTCTGTCTGATGGACAAAGGGTGTGCCCAATCTCACATTAGGAAAGAGAAGAATAAATGGTGCGTGGATATTCATTGACCAACTGAGTGTAGAAAATTCACGTTACCAGGAGGGGTAGAATAAATCCTGTTGGAGGAACAGGTCACATTTATTGGTGTGGTCATACGACGTCTATGCATTGTAATTTGATAAATCTGTTAGGGTATGTGTCTGACATTATATTTAGAAACTTTAGAGGTAATGCAGTATTATGATAAATTGACTACGTAAAATAATAACTAGAATAGGGTTAACACTTCAAATTTGGGCCTTTTGATAGAATAAAATATTCCTGTAGGTTATACAAAGTAATTAAGGGCGTTTAAGAACAACATAAATATGGAATAAGAGTGGTATAATGATGTAAATTGGTCACACTCTGAAGTTTGAATGATGAGATATAGAGGTGTGTTTGATAATTATATATACATTGAAATAATAAGCTTTTCTTGTATATGATATCTTGGAGTTTCGTACAACAATGCCTGTCATAGAATTTTGTAAGATCGGGGAATAGTGACCAGCCTATATGATTCTAGGAGGATTCTATGACTAAGGGAAAGGATTTGAGTAATTTGTTGTTTGTTCTGCTGAGACTAGATGGTGATTAACAGATTGTGGCAATAAAGAATAATTAGAAACATGAAGGGTTTGGTAGATATGAATAAATTGGAGTATAATGAATTTTATGTGGGTATGGTAAATACGAGGGATTGGATAAAATTATAGGTGTTGACTTGCTCAAACACGTAGACAGACGTGGAAATGGGAGAGAGTACATAGGACATGTGGTAGAATTAAGCAATATAATAAACTATCTATTATTTCAGAAGCATATATATAATTCATTTGGTTAGGTTGTTAGATCTGTTTCCAAATCAATGAATGTGGGGTTTGACTTGTTGACTGCTAAGTTGAGTACGTTGAGCGTGTGAGATCTGTGTCCTTCAAAGCTATTTTCTGATAAAGTGTGGTATGTGTTAGATACTAAAATTACTGACCATTATCATTGGAATAACAGAGGATTAACTTGTCATTTCGATAAAGCATAGATTCTGCATCGCTGAACAGAGTCTAGGGTTTCTAAGTATAGTTTAGCTATAGTTGTGGGGTGTTTAGATTGAAGGAACAGTCAGGATAAGATTGGAAGATCTAGTAGCCTGCGTCTTTTCAGACTGAAGGACTCACTTATTCAACGGGAAAGGAGGAGTGTCTATAGTCTAAATCAGAAAGGACAGTTACATTTGAATAGCGGACTGGCAATTTGGATAAGAGATTTGGCCATAATTTGAATTGTTTAGGTAGACTGGAATGAAAGTAAGGTAGTTTAATATATGAATATACATATATTATTAGTTATTGTTGGGATGTGAATAGATTTTACTAATGCCATGAATTAGTTTCCGGTTAAAAGAGAGTCATACTTGTTTGACTGTATCGAGCTGAAATAGTTATTTAAAGAAAGTTTGAATAGCTGGATGGAAAACATTTATTTGACAAAATTCTAATTGTTATTACTTTATTCTATGGTTTGCGTGACATCAGTAATGTATGCGAATATTTGGTGAATTTTAGAATGATAATGTATTTTCATTACGTGAACTAGGGGATGCAAGGAGCTTTGGCTTTTTTGCTGAGGGAATAGCATCAATTTATAGTGGGTTCTGGATTTGTTGAATAAACAAATTTATATTTTAAACTAAAGTAATGCAATAGGCTACAATTATAACATTATCAGAAAAAGGCACTATATGCTCATCTGTGGTCCGCTGTAGCTCAGTTGGTAGAGCACGGTGCTTGCAACGCCAGGGTTGGGTGTTCGATTCCCAAGGGGGGCTAGTATAAGTATAGAAAGGTATGAGCTCATGAATGGAGTGTTGTTTGGAAAAAGAGCATCTGCTAAAATGATAATGGGTATGGAGAGGAGAGTACGTGGTAGTCATTGAATAAGGTTTTGTTAGATTAAACAAATGACAATAGTGGAAGGTGTAGTTAACTTAATAAAATGGGTTATTATCTAGTGTCTTCTAAGTGGGAGTTTTCTTTTAAGGATTGATGGGAGTCTCCTATATTATTAGGTTAGGGGTAAAGTAGGGCGACGTATCAAACAATTTTAAATGGATGCTGGGGTTAATGATTGTTGATGAGATAGGACTGGGGATATATGTATGATGTTTTGTGTGTAATTACTATCTTTGGATTGTTGATTATATGTTAACGACATGTATACTTTCTCTTCCAGGAACATGGGGATTTCTTTAGTGGGAGGTTTAAAAAGTCTGTAGGCTAGTGTGGAACTAGATAGTAAAATTAAGTAGTTTTATTTTTAGGTTGTCATAGGGAGCTACAAAAATAAATAAGGCCTGGCCATTTTTGTTTGTTTATTGTTTTACTGTATGGTGTTCAAATAACCACAAACAAACTACTTAGTATGAAAAGTTAGTTGTATAGGATTTTTATTTCTATTTGGTTTTTTTTGACAGGATGGAAGTGAAATATCTTAAAGGGGCATACACATGTAATTTGGGTTATTTACTGAGGGATAAGTAAATATGTATGATTTATTTTGAAAAGAGCTGTACTAAGGAATTACAACATCTATGAAAGGTTTTGATGGTTGTTAGAAGTAGTAGACTATAGGATGAAACAATTCATTGAATGATTTCAATGACCTCTGAAATCTGTCCTGGCTTCATAGTGTGACCTGATCACCCGCACTATGAATTCTAGAGGCATGCTGAATTAAGGGGTTAGATAAAATAAGGATAATTGTGAAGAAGTTTACAAATTGGAAAAATCCTATATATAAATAAGTCTAAACAGGACAAGGATGAAGTGAGAGAGTTAGTCCTGAAGGAGAAGTATTCCTTGAATAGTGTTATAGAATACAGTTAAGTAAAGATATGCTCAAGGGTTGTCATTTTAAGGTTAGTTATTATGTTAGGTTTGATAGGCAACATTGTTTTGTTTTGTTTTTTGTACACATGAATCACGATGTGATGTATGTGTCCAAGGGGGGAAGTATGCAAGGAGTATTAAGGATGTGAGCAGTAGTAATAATGTGTTATGGGTTAGGTTAAATCATTTTTGTTTTTGTAATAGGAGGCATGGTGTAGAGGTGGTCTGTCTATGAAATAAGTGGATGACAACAAGCTGGAAGCAGGTGTGCTTCATAATCTCAAGGCTTCTCTTGACGGATGAGAGGACAGGAGTAGCATACTGTGTCTCACCTAACATAACAATGTTCTTAAGATTTTATTTTCATGAGTGAAGATAACTCTGCCCAACTGAGTAGGATAATCTGAGTATTTTCTGTGCCCTGGAGACTATGTGATGGCAAAAGACTACAGAAGAAAGAGCTGGAAAGACCCTATGTGGAGGGGCCTGCACCAGGGTTGTAGGCTACCTTAATGATGGTAAAAGTGGTGGAGACAGATACTAAGATCCATGTTCCCCACTATAGGAGTGTTCCAACCTCAGCCATTGGGTAGCATTGTTGTCTTTTGTGTGTGTCTGTGCTTGTGTCTTTGCAGCAGTAACTCTGAGCTTCCCTATGGAAAGGCTGAAAGAAGGACACTTTTCACAGACCGATGTCTATAGATTGAGAGGGACTTTGGCTGATCCGGAGACCCTAGTGACGGGGGAAGGTTAACAACAGAAGTGACCTACATATCGTTGTCCAGGTTATACCAACGATGGTACTGATAGAGGGGAGTATTGGGTATAATCTTAACCATTGTACCAGAGTGAGGGAACTGATGATTGAGAGATCCCAGACCTCCAAGACGCACCAGATATCCTTATCATTGATTAATATGTACTAGACTAGTTACCTGAGAATAAGGGGAATGGAGTACTGATAATAAAATAAAGAGCAGAAGAACAAGACATAGAAGGGATATAGGCAGGAGTAGAATGTAGATTCTTGCACAGGCAGGAACCATAACTAAAAATACAGGAAGGGATCACTATTAAAATACAAGGGTTAAATAGTATTGGTGTGTGAGAAACCAGCACAAAGAGTATGGGGAAGTCACATGGGGTAGTGTGACCTTAGGGTAATGAAAGAAAGAGACAGGTGAATCATAGACATAAGGAAAACAGTCCAATACTTAGATAAACAATTTGATGTAGTATTTGGTGTTAGATTTCCAGGGGAAAGTGTTATTAGAAGAGAGAAGTGTAAGCAATTGTTATGAGCAAAAATATAGGAATGTTACAATAAAACAATTGGGTTATATAATTTGGAAGAATTCAAGGGAGAATGTGAAACATAATGATTTGTCATGTAGACAATGTTAATAGGGATGTTTTGGATTGGAAATTAACTCAACTGAACTGTTATGATCTGTCCTTTCCTGAGGTTACAACGGATGGTGTCGTAATGCATTGCAGAGATCAATTGGCTCAGAACGGTGTAAACCTCAATAAAAACCAAAAATCCTCTACTCGGCTGAAGAGGAACAACAAAGGCGTTGAAGATGTTCCTGTCTGACCCACCTCTGACCTGAATCCAACATCAAATCAAAGCAATCAAATGCTTTCTCTTTTGTGCTTTTTCTTTCAAGAATGTGAGGAAAGATGTCTATGCAAATGCAACATTCTTCCTAGTTTGGGTATACTGGTTTGCACAGGGACAAAACAGGATGATGGTGGAGGTGTGGTGGTTCAGGTGTGACATTGGAATATGAACTATGAAGAACTATGAAGGACATAATGAAGACGCCAGGAGATTGAGTGCCGGTAGAGGAAGGGAGTGTTTGTTGATTAAGGAGGTATTATACACTACTAAATTTATAGTAATTGGGACAATGCATTAGGGTACTGATCTGATGTAATTCTTGGTATGAGGAAGTTAATGCTAGAATTATTATAATATAAATGTACATTCGGCCAGTATCGATATGTGCCAAGGTGGAGTTTGTGTTATGTTTGGAGATGAATGTTGTACTTTTATCCCCAATAATACTGCCCCGGATGGTTCTTTCACGGAAGCAATGACTAAACTCAAGGGACTACGAAAAGAGGTTAAGGATAATGCTGGGTATGATGTTCATGTTTGGGACTGGATGGAATTAACTTTGGGAAAATGGGGTGCAATGTTTACAAAAATGGGAATAATGATAGGAATATCACTTGTAGTAATGGGAGTAGTGTTTTGTTGTATACTACCTCTGTTAAAATAACTTTTGATTCAAACCACAGTAAAACAAATGACTGTACAGACAAATGTTAC
Source organism: Coregonus sp. 'balchen' (assembly GCA_902810595.1). Taxonomy (NCBI): domain Eukaryota; kingdom Metazoa; phylum Chordata; class Actinopteri; order Salmoniformes; family Salmonidae; genus Coregonus; species Coregonus sp. 'balchen'. The sequence continues at coordinate 2,061,584 of LR778271.1, forward strand.
TATTTCAGCCAAAGAAATACACCCAGTTCAGGGAGCTCCAGGACAGTATGTTAATGAATTTGGGAAATCTTGTAATGTTAAAGGAGGACCAATGGACTGTCCATTTGGGAATCCTGAATGTCTGTATGGAGTTGTCCCTGGGGGTGGATGGGTCTGTCATGGTTACAAAGCCCAACAGGAAAATGTGGAGGTTAATTTAGAGGAAAACCTTCCGGACTTGTATCCAATACCTGACTGGGCTCTGGGTCCTCATCAGGATGGGTCAAGTAATGAGGAAGATATATTGGGTTGAATATGTGTGTGAAGTGAAACCAAATGTGGCAAGGCTAAGAATAAGTAACTGCATATGCTTACATATATTTGGTAATTAATCTTTGTATTATTTGGGACAATATTGGAATGTCCCATAGGGGGGATATGTAGGATTATTTTATGTATCATTATGACATGTAGGGAGATGCCAAAGGTAAAGTGTAATAAACATGTTTGATATTGTATAATTAAGAAATATGTTTAAATAAGAAATGTAGACATTAAGTGTATGCTATGTTTTAAATGAATGCATGTGTTCTTTCACAGAGGCTTTCAACAGTGTGCATTGCATTAGTTCTGTTTTAAGAAGGGGGCCTGCGCTACGCAGCCAATAGAATGATAGAATGAAAAGGCTTCATATAGAAAAAGCATTCATGACCTTTTGGAGTGGACATTATGTGACAGCTGGATGTTGAAAAAGAAGGACGGTGCAGAACTAAAATAAGTTAGGAATGTGCGCATGTTTGTTTATTTGTGTGTATAAAAGAGATCTCTAAGTCAGAGAGAGACAGTTTATCCATGGAGAAAAAACTCAGGCTTTTTGTTATGCAATAAAGAGTCTAAATTCTTGAATTCACAGGCTTCCGTGTCTATAGAGATATTTTGTTTGAGTTGATTATCTCTTAGTCAAATGTTTCTACGACACGATACGTCATAGTAACCGGTAAACTGTTTTCTACCCCTCTTGTTTTGGCTAGTGTTTATGCTCCCAATTGGGATGACACAAGTTTCATTTCTTCCTTTTTGTCTGCTATACCCAATTTAGATTCTCATTTATTGATTTTAGGGGGGGATTTCAACTGCAAAATGTCCCCAGTTCTTGACAAGTCCTCACGAACAACTACAGGCCCATCTAAATGTGCCCTACTTATTCAAGCCTTTCTTCAGAAATATGCCATGTTTGAGGCCTGGCGTTTCCTACATCCTACAGATAGACAGTATTCCTTTTATTCTCATGTTCATCAAACATACTCCCGGATTGATTACTTCTTTTTGGACAAAAAACTTTTGCCTAACCTTCGGCAGTGTACTTACAAGAGTATTGTTATTTCGGACCATTCACCATTAGTGCTTGAACTAGAGTTTCCCCAGCGACCTCCTATGTGTTATCAATGGCGTCTTAACCCCATTTTACTCTCAGATAAGGAGTTTGTCAATTTCATTTCTTCTGAAATCACCTTATTCCTAGAAACTAATTCAACACCAGGTATGTCCTGCTCTACCATATGGGAGTCTCTCAAAGCATACCTACGTGGCCAAATTATTTCTTATACAGCCAACCAAAACAGAGTTCGCTCTCAGCGACTTCGGGACCTGAGCGAATCCATAGCCACATTGGATGAGAAGTATGCCACGGTTCCTTCCTCTGATCTGCATAAAGAGCGCCAACTACTCCAATCTGAATTTGATGAGCTTTCTACCAGGCAAGCTGAACAGCTACTCTTGCGAGCTCGGTACAGAGTGTATGAACAAGGCGACAAGGCCAGTAAACTTCTTGCACATCAGATCCGTAAATCTGAGGCCTCACGTTTAATCCCACAAATAAGGACCCCATCTGGTGCCACCACAGTTATACATAAAGAGATCAATGATCAATTCAAACAATTTTATTCTGCGCTATACACCTCTGAATCCCCTCAAGACCCTTTGCTGATTGATTCCTTCTTTAATGGCCTGAATATGCCTTCAATTGATACAGACACCCATGACTATCTAGAAGAAGAATTTACACCTGAGGAGATTGCAACAGCAGTGTCCGCAATGAAAAGAGGTAAATCACCGGGTCCGGATGGTTTTCCAACCGAATTTTACAGGACGTTTTCTGGTCTGCTTTGCCCATTCTTGTCTCGACTATTTGCAGAGTGCCTTAATACCTCAAAGCTACCGCCTAGTCTTTATCAAGCTTCAATTTCATTACTATTAAAGAAAAACAAAGACCCTCTGGAATGTGGATCCTTTCGCCCAATCTCGCTTTTAAACTGTGATTACAAAATCCTAGCCAAGCTTTTAGCCATCCGTATGGAAGGCTCGCTGCATCAAGTAATACACTCTGACCAGACTGGCTTTGTGAGAAATAGGCATTTGTTTTTCAATATTAGGCGCCTTATGAATATACTGAACTCCCCTGCGTCGGAGGACCCAGAGGTGGTGGTCTCACTTGATGCAGAAAAAGCGTTTGACCGCATTGAGTGGGATTACCTAACAGCCACCCTTTATAGATTTGGCTTTGGCCCCAAATTCATTGCGTGGATAAAGATTATTTTATTTTTCCCCCATGGCTTCGGTACGGACTAACAACTTGTCCTCTGACTATTTTCCCTTGCACCGCGGATCCAGACAGGGCTGTCCACTCTCCCCCTTGTTGTTTGCTTTGGCAATCGAACCTCTCGCCATTGCATTACGCTCTAATGATGCCATTCAAGGAATAATCCGGACGGGCTCAGAGCAGAAAGTCTCGCTATATGCGGATGACCTCCTTTTGTTTATCTCTAACCCTGATACCTCATTGCCACGCGCCTTATCTGTTCTTAAAAGGTTTGGATCAATCTCAGGGTACAAGCTGAATCTAGGCAAGAGTGAGCTTTTTCCTGTAAACAAGGCTGCTTTAAAGTGCTCTTTTACAAGCTCTCAGTTTAGGATTGTCCGGGATCAATTCACCTACTTGGGAGTTAAAGTGACAAGGAAATATTCAAATCTGTTTCAGGAAAACTTGGTTGCTCTAGCAGACAGTTTGAAACAATCTTTTGCTTTTTGGAATGCGCTACCTCTTTCTCTTATCGGAAGGATTAATGTCATTAAAATGAGTGTGTTGCCCAAATTTCTATATTTATTTCAATGTCTACCCATTTTTATTCCAAAATCTTTTTTTATTTCACTGGATCAAACATTCATGCATTTTATTTGGGATGGCAAGGTACCACGGATTGGTAGAAAACATTTACAGAAGCCTAAGTCATTGGGGGGTTTAGCTCTACCAAATTTTCAGACATACTATTGGGCTGCAAATTTCAGAGCCCTTCTGTACTGGCTGCAGACTGATCCTACTGGCCCTAGACCAATCTGGGTCCAGATGGAGTCTGAATCGTGTAAACCTGCTGCACTTTCTTCTGTGTTGTGCTCGTCTCTCCCAGTGTCCCTAGGCAAAAGGTGTGTCAACCCAATTGTAAAGCAGTCTCTTAAAATTTGGAATCAGTTCCGCTTAGCCTTTGGCCTCCGAGGCTTTTCTCTATCAGGCCCAATCAATCAGAACATTTTATTTCCTCCATCTTTGAATGATGGGGCTTTTGACATCTGGCACTCACTAGGCCTCTCCTCACTAGCCCAATTATTCTTTGATGATACATTTGCCTCTTTTGCTCAGCTACAGGAAAGGTTCAACCTCCCCCAATCCCACTTTTTCCGCTATCTCCAGACTAGGAACTTTGTCAGAGCTAACACACCTGAATTTCCCCATAGGCCTGTGAATACAGCTATAGAGAGCATCCTGGAGCTGAACAAGCTTCCTAGGGGCGCAATTTCAGATGTATATGCAATCATTCATGACTTACAGAACCCTTCTTTGGTGCCTTTAAAGACTCGATGGGAAAAGGATTTGGGGGAGGAACTTGGGGAAGACACCTGGGAATCTGTGCTGCGCAGGGTGCATTCGTCCTCTTTTAGCACTAGACACAGCCTCATTCAATTCAAGGTGGTTCACCGTATCCACTGGTCTGGGGCCAGACTTGGAAGAATATTCTCTGATTTTGATCCTACCTGTGTCAGATGTAAAATTGAACCGGCCACACTGTTGCATATGTTCTGGGGCTGTCATAAACTGTCAGGTTTCTGGGAATTAATATTTAAATGTTTCTCTGATATATATAACACTGTTATAGATCCCTCTCCCCTTACAGCCCTTTTTGGAGTACTGCCCATAAGCACCCCCCTGTCAAGAATCCAGTCGGACACCGTTGCTTATACAACTCTTTTAGCTAGACGGCTAATACTACAGAACTGGAAGATGGCAGCTCCCCCATCTTATAAATATTGGGTGAGAGACGTGTTGTGCTCTCTGAAACTAGAAAAAATTAAATTCAATTCACGTGGGAACCCCAAACTGTTTAATGAGGCTTGGTCTCCATTCCGGTCTTACTTTAAACAGTCCATCCTCTGATAGCATTCCTATTAAAACCAAAATAAGTCTGTATTTGACCCCCCTGTGACTTAGGGGTTGGATGAGCATTTCTCTGTGGTTTTTTTTCTGGGGTGGGGGTGGGGGGCATTAAGGTTGATGTGCTTATTGATTGTGACCTGCGGATGCCTTGTTCATCTCGCCCGGGCAGAGACTAAGGTGTGAGCTTGTTTTTCCCAGTTATTTTTATTTTTTAAATTCTGTTCACGCCTACATAAAATTATCAATATTCATTTTTTATTTTAAAGCATTGTAACTTTTTATTTTTGGTCCAGTGGATGATTGGTCTGTGGCCTTGACTGTCTGTGAGTGGTTGCATTTCTCCACCCCATCCCTTAACTGTTTACAGGAACAATGGTGAGGTGTTTGCTCTGTCCCTATACTATAGATTGCCCTTTAACCTTTTGTAGCCTTCTGCCTGGTGTGTTTAACTTGTCTAAAGTATGGTATCTTTAAAGTTATTATTATTTTTTATTATTTTTTATTATTATTATTATTATTTTTTTTTTTATATGTATTATTTGTATTTTTGTCTAGTTGAGTATATTATTTATATTGCTTTGTCTTGTCTGTGTGTGTGTAAAACTTAATAAACAGAGTTCTCAAAAAAAAAAAATATTAGACATCGCGCACCAGCAGTTATTGACAAATAGACACACACCCCCACCCCTCGTCTTACCAGATATAGCTGCTCTGTCCTGCCGACGCACGGAAAACCCAGCCAGCTCTATATTATCCGTGTCGTCGTTCAGCCACGACTCGGTGAATCATAAGATGTTTATTGTTTTCAATGGTAGGATAGTCTTAATCGTATATCGTGCAGTTTGTTTTCCAATGATTGCACGTTGGCCAATAATACCGAGGGTAGTGGTGGTTTACCTACTCGTCTGCAAATTCTTACAAGGCACCAATAGAACGATAGTGGAGGTTTACTTACTGGCCTATGAATTCTCAGAAGGCAGCCCGAACCTCCGACCCCCGCCCTCCTCCCCCTTCTCCATCTTTTCTTCACGCTGATGACGGGGGTTTGGGCCTTGTCTCGACAAAGCAGTATATCCTTCGCGTCGGACTCATTAAAGAAAAAATCTTCGTCCAGTTCGAGGTGAGTAATCGCTGTTCTGATGTCCAGAAGCTCTTTACGGTCATAAGAGACGGTAGCAGCAACATTATGTACGAAATGAGTTACAAACAATGCGAAAAAAACTAACAAAACAGCACAGTTGGTTAGGAGCCCGTAAAACGGCAGCCATCCCCTCCGGCGCCATTATGAATCTCCATTAAGTATCATCGTTATTGGAGGGACTGGTGGGAGTGAATGAATTAGCCATTTTCAACTCATGGCTTCAGATCAACGTCGATGCTTAATCAATCGGTAATTTGAATGAAGACGTGGGCGGGTCATTGTATTGTGGTCGGTGAATGGTTTATAAAGTCAGCCCAATTCTGATCTTTTTCCACTAATTGGTCTTTTGACCAATCAGATCATGCTCTTTTAACAATAATTGGGCAAAAGATCTGCCACATTCACATTGATTAACATCACATTAATTGCTAATATTATACATTTGATTGTGTTTATTCCTCAAAAAAGAAATAACAGGATAGAGCCCAAACTAGCTAGCTAATAAGAAGAATGTAACTCATAATAGCACATTGCATAAATGATTGAACACAACATACAATCATTAATTACCAAATACATAACATCGTCCTACGCAGAGGTGTCATGCCCATAGGGCGGGGGTCACCAACAGGTCGATATCCAACGCATTCCTAGTTGATCACCAAACATTTCTGTAAAAATCCTAACCATAAAGCCTTGCGTTCCTGTTTTTGTCATTCGGTTCGCGCCATAGACTGTAACATAGGATTTCCACCACTTCTGAAATTGCCAGACGAAGTTCCACCCCCCCCATTCCTTTTTTTTAACGGGAGCGCCGTGGAGGGGATTGTGGGAAGATGAGTGGCGCGAACCCTGCTAGCAGAGCGATAGGAAAAAGTTTAACTTTGCTCTACTTTTATGCAAATTAACACACAGCCACCGCTGCCGTTAACCAATCAGGTGAGGAGCAGATGTTTGCTTGAAAATCTTCCGTTCATGAAACAATACAGATAAAAACATATTTTTTTAATAGTGTGCAGGTAGGCTTATATGAAAACCACACCACAAAAAAACAATATACAATACATAAGTACACAAATAAAGGGTTGTTAAAACAGATAACAAAACCTACTAATTATAAATGTAGAAATTAATTGATCAGTAATAAAAAAATATATAAAAAATGATTTGTTTAAATGTGTGTGTGCATGTGAGTGTGTTAGAGTTAGGCTACATGGAGGAGATTACTGAGTAGTTTGGTTCATCAGGCTGACCCCCCCAGTCTACATGGAGGAGATTACTGAGTAGTTTGGTTCATCAGGCTGACCCCCAGTCTCCATGGAGGAGATTACTGAGTAGTTTGGTTCATCAGGCTGACCCCCAGTCTTCATGGAGGAGATTACTGAGTAGTTTGGTTCATCAGGCTGACCCCCAGTCTTCATGGAGGAGATTACTGAGTAGTTTGGTTCATCAGGCTGACCCCCAGTCTTCATGGAGGAGATTACTGAGTAGTTTGGTTCATCAGGCTGACCCCCAGTCTTCATGGAGGAGATTACTGAGTAGTTTGGTTCATCAGGCTGATCCCCAGTCTTCATGGAGGAGATTACTGAGTAGTTTGGTTCATCAGGCTGACCCCCAGTCTTCATGGAGGAGATTACTGAGTAGTTTGGTTCATCAGGCTGACCCCCAGTCTTCATGGAGGAGATTACTGAGTAGTTTGGTTCATCAGGCTGACCCCCAGTCTTAATGGAGGAGATTACTGAGTAGTTTGGTTCATCAGGCTGACCCCCAGTCTTCATGGAGGAGATTACTGAGTAGTTTGGTTCATCAGGCTGATCCCCAGTCTTCATGGAGGAGATTACTGAGTAGTTTGGTTCATCAGGCTGACCCCCAGTCTTCATGGAGGAGATTACTGAGTAGTTTGGTTCATCAGGCTGACCCCCAGTCTTCATGGAGGAGATTACTGAGTAGTTTGGTTCATCAGGCTGACCCCCAGTCTTCATGGAGGAGATTACTGAGTAGTTTGGTTCATCAGGCTGACCCCCAGTCTTCATGGAGGAGATTATTGATGCTAATGTCCGTCAGCTTGATCACCTCGAACATTGCTGCCAGGGATCCCTGCTTGTTCTGGGTGTTCTGGAGTTTCCCCCAGAACTCCCTCAGGAAGCTGGCGCCGGCGAAACTGACAGGGGGGGCTACCAAAACCCCAGGACACAAAACAAACTACCTAGCACAGCACCCAACTAAACTTATCAACAATGGGGAGAGACGGTAGGTGGAAGGGGTTTAAACTAAACACGAAAGGACACGAGGGGAGGATGGGAAATATAATAGAAAACACACCAAACAAACAGATTTACAAAGGCTAGGAGGCTAGCAGGCCGCACTAGCAAGTCAGGCTAAGCTAACAAGCTAGCAGGCAGGATACTAAAACCTCCCAGCAGACAAAACAAACAAGAGGGAGTTTAAAACGGGGGTAGAAAACTAGGGAACAATATGGATTGGTGGGGGGACAGGAAAGAACTAACAATTACTCACAAAATAAGCCAAAATTGAGGGGCGAGGAGGCTAGCCGGCCTCACCAGCAGGCCAGGCTATGCTAACCAGCTAGCAGGCCGGCCAGCCAGCAAAAAGGCCCCCCAAGTGACAACACAAAGCAACAAACAAAAAACCAAGACAAGGGAAAATTCAGGGGATGGATGCTAGGCCAGGCTATGCTAACCAGCTAGCAGGCTGTCCAGCCAGCAAAAGGGCCCCCCAAGTGACAACACAAAGCAACAAACAAAAAACCAAGACAAGGGAAAATTCAGGGCATGGAAATACAATTTAAGGGATGGATGGGTTAAAGGGGGCTACAAAACGAAGAAAAAAGGAACAAACAATGCCTGCCAAGCCTAAGGGGCGAGGAGGCTAGCAGGCCAGTCAAGCTAAAAGCTAAACAGGCCGGCTAGCCAGCAAGCCAACCCAGCTAGCAAACACTACACAAAACAAAAAACAAGGGGGGGTAAAACTAAAGGGAAACTAGGGCTACAAGAGGATGGGTAAACACAAAGAACAAAATAAGAAAAAATTAATGTAAAAAGACACACAACAACAACAAGCAAACACAAAGAACTCAAACAAATACGATTTTTTGTTTTTGAAGGTTAAGTGAAAACAAAACACACAACAAGCTAACACAAAGAAAAGCAAGAAATAAATAAAGAAAACCACTTAACTCACCCTACAGGTACTGGTGTAGTCCACGAACAAAAAGGAACAAACAATGCCTAAGGGGAGAGGAGGCTAGCAGGCCAGTCAAGCTAAAAGCTGAACAGGCCGGCTAGCCAACCCAGCTAGAAAACACTACACAAAACAAAAACCAAGGGGTAAAACTAAGGTGAAACTAGGGCTACAAGAGGATGGGGAAACACAAAGAACAAACAAATACGATATTTTTTTGTTTTTAAAGGTAAAGTGAAAAAAACACACAAAACACACAACAACAACAAGCTAACACAAAGAAAAGCAAGAGATAAATAAGGAAAACAACTTAACTCACCCTACAGGTCCACCACCAAACCACCACCTAACCCGGGACAAAACAATAGTGAAACAGGAAAAATAAAAAATAAACTTTTGACAACAAAAGCACAAATTCTCTGCCCTCCGGCCTCCTGACCACCTCTCCGTATGCCAGCCTGTGGGGGAAAAGTCACAGACAGACAGACAGCTCCCTTTTAGAAGATGATAGAGTAGTTAGCCAGTACAGGGAGCAGTTCAGCCAGTGGCAGACGTTACAGGACTTCTTCGACACACGAGCACAGTGGTGGGAAATGGTGAAGGATAAGACGAGGACCTTCTTTAGAGAGTTAGGAAAGAGAAAGATAGATGCATGTTGGGACTGCAGAAGCGACTGGAACGGTATTTTAATCTAAGCCAACAGGGTTTTGATTTTAACCAAGAAATCAAAGTAAAGAAAGAAATGCCATTTTTAGCAGAACAGAAGAGCAAGGGGGTTATTTTAAGAAGCAAGGAAAGGGAATTAGAAGAGGGGGAGAAGTGCACTAGGTACTTTTTTAAGAAGATAGTTAGCAAGGGTAGGATAATGACAGGGTTAAAAGACAAAGATGTGTTTTTAAAAACAGACACAGAGGGAATAAAATAAGTAGTTGAGGATTTTTATGGGGAACTGTTTGGGGAAAAGACGTGTGCGAGGAAACCATGGGGGACGTTTTAACATACATTGACAACATTTTACCCAATACAGACGACCTAACTAAAGACTTGACAATGACCGAACTCGACAAAGGACTGAGACATTTTAAGAGGGTCTACAACTGTTGTATTCGGCTCATGTGACAATTTAAATTTGATTGAATGGGTGACTGACTTGACCACCACTATCTAGCCATCATTGACATTGAGATGAACTTGCTCATAGTAATATCCACCATTAATCCAATAAAAATAAAAATAAATCATTTTGCTGACTTCCCCTGCTTTTTCTTTACAACGACAGGGGGTGCACCGTTCCTGGAGGTACTGCAATACCAGGTCGATGCGTGGAGTGGACGGAGCAAGCCCCTATTCCATCTCCCTATTCCAAAAATCAATTTAATAAATGGTCCCTGTTAACATATAGACTAATATGTTATAAATTGTGTTCTTACACTGGTACAGTTATGCCCTATGAGAGATGTACAACTGCGCATGTGCGAAAATAAAGAAAGGGCATTTTCCCGCGTTCTGGTTAAAACACCAACGATGAACATGTGTGTTTATTCCTCCGTTAAGTAAGCCGGTATTCCTGTCCTGAAGATGACAGCACCAACAGGTTATGGGCCCAGGAGGGAACATGTAAGCCGATGGAATAGATTATGTTTCGACGGAGATGAAAAAAACTACGAGTTATGGGAGACGAAGTTTTTGGGACACGTGCGTTTGCTAGGGCTAAAGGCCACCATATTGAGCGTGGATGAAGATGAAGAAGACGGAGAGAAAAATGAAGAAGCCTACGCCGAATTGATACAGGTTTTGGATGATAAAAGTCTTTCCCTGATAATGAGAGAAGCAGCAGATGATGGGAGAAAAGCGTTGAAGATATTGAGGGAACATTATGCAGGTAAAGGGAAGCCACGTGTGATTAGCCTCTACACTGAGCTAACTTCTCTTCAGAAAGCCAGTGACGAAAGTGTTACGGATTATATAATTTGTGCTGAGACGGCTATTACAGCACTGAGGAATGCTGAAGAGACTTTAAGTGACGGGCTGTTGATTGCAATGATTCTGAAAGGTTTACCCGAATCATTTAAGCCGTTTGCCATCCACATAACGCAGAGTGACGAGCCGACAACTTATGGCAAGTTCAAAACCAAGTTGAGGAGCTATGAAAGCACCGAGAAGTTTAGCGCCATTTCCACTGACAACAACGTGATGAAGGCAAGTAACATTAAAGTTAGCTGGCCAAGAGGAAGAGATAAAGGGACCGAGATAACCTGCTTCAACTGTGGCCAGAAAGGGCACAAGGCCCGGGAATGTAGTGTTACTGGAGAGCACAGAGAACGGAGACAGTGGTGTAGTTTTTGCAAGCGCTCCACTCATACTGACGCAAATTGCAGACGAAAAAGAAGAGACAATGTGAAACAAGCAACAGATGCTGAAGGCCACACATTTGCATTCAAAATAAGTGACTGTCAGGTTCGTGGACTGAAACAAAAAGGGCTGATGGTTGATACGGGAGCAACGTCACATATAGTCACGGACATCGGGAAGTTTAAGGAGTTTGACGAGACTTTCAAACCGGAAAAACATTCAGTGGAGCTGGCTGACGGAACAAGAGCGAATGGTGTCGCGGAGAGGAGAGGTGCAGCGGAGGTTTACCTGAGAGACAACACGGGTCGTCGGGTGAAAACAACGCTGACGAAGGCGCTGTACGTGCCGTCGTTTCCACAGGACATTTTCTCTGTTAAAGCAGCGACAGCCAACGGAGCTTCAGTCAACTTTCGACAGGGGTGTAACAAGCTCATCCACAAGAACGGTACCACTTTTGACATCGAGGAGTACGATAGACTTTACTATCTTAACACTGTAAGTGATGAAAATGATGATGGATGTCATGGGTGCTATGATATTCACACATGGCACAAAATTCTTGGCCACTGTAATTTTGAGGATGTGTCAAAGTTAGAAAATGTGACAGAGGGAATGAAAATCACAGGTAAGATTGACAAATCTACCCTCAACTGTGAAATCTGCACACAGGGAAAATTTGTTCAGAGCAGAAACAGAGAGCCTGATGAAAAGGCAAAAACAGCTCTTGAGCTTGTGCACACTGATTTGGCTGGCCCTATTGAGCCAGAGGCGAAAGATGGGTTCAGATATACTCTAGCATTTACGGATGATTATTCAGGGGCAGTTTTTGTGTATTTCCTAAAAGCAAAAAGTGATACTGTAAAAGCTACTGAGAAGTTTATTGCTGATGTGGCCCCTTATGGAAAAATAAAGTGTGTCAGGTCAGATAATGGCACAGAGTTCACAGCCAAAGAGTTCCAGTCACTGCTCAGTAAGAATGCCATAAGACATGAAACTTCAGCCCCTTACTCACCCCATCAAAATGGGACCGCTGAGAGAAATTGGAGAACACTGTTTGAAATGGCAAGATGCATGCTACTTGAGAGCAACCTACCAAAGAAATTGTGGATATATGCTGTAATGACTGCTGCAGTAATTCGCAATAGGTGTTACAATAAGCGTGTAGGACAGACTCCACACTACATGTTTACTGGGAGAAAGCCTGATCTTTCAAAGATGAAAGAATTTGGATCTGTTTGCTATGCATACAGACAGAACAAGAAAAAGTTGGACTCAAAATGTGAAAAGGGTATTTTTGTCGGGTATGATAAAAATAGTCCAGCATACCTAGTCTACTACCCAGACACTGGAAAAGTTCTTAAAAACAGATTAGTCAAGTTCGTTACAAAAGGTGTAGTCGAACGCCAAACTCAGACAGATTTGGAAATGAGTGATGATCTTCATGGGGAGAGATTTCAATCCCCCATGCCAAAAGCCAAGATGGCAGATCAAAATTCCGAAGAGACACAAGATGTGCAAATGGAGACTTCAGATAGTCAGAGTCCACGCTATCCAGACAGAGAGAGGAAGAAGCCCCAGTACTTAAAAGACTATGAGTGTAAAGTGAAGTGTGATGACCAGATACCACCTAGTGTTGACTACTGCTACAGAGTAATGTGCAATGCACCACAAACCTTCAAAGAAGCAATGATTTCACCAAAATCAGAGATTTGGGCTACTGCTATGAAGGAGGAGATGGATTCCCTTAGGGGAAAATGATACATTCACATTGACCACACTGCCAGAGGGTAAAAATGCAGTGGTGGGCAGGTGGGTCTATGCGGTCAAAAACAATTCGGATGAGACTGAGACATACAAGGCAAGATATGTTGCAAAGGGATATAGTCAAGTGGCAGGAATAGACTATAAGGATACTTTTTCTCCAACTGCAAATATGACATCAGTACGTTGTTTGATGCAGCTAGCAGCTCAGTATGACTTAGAGTTACATCAGATGGATGTCAAAACAGCATATCTACATGCTCCTATTGACTGTGAAGTGTACATGGAGCAACCAGAGGGTTTCGAAGTCAGGTCAGATACAGGTGAGCAACTAGTCTGCAAACTGAACAAGTCACTGTACGGCCTGAAACAGTCAGGAAGGAACTGGAACAAAATGTTGCATGATCACCTTAGTGAAAATGGTTTTACACAGAACCCAGCTGATCACTGTGTTTACAACAAACAAACTGCAACAGAAAGGATCATTTTGATAATTTGGGTCGATGATCTAATTATCGCTGCTAGTGATAGTGACTCACTCACAAGTGTAAAAGAAATGTTAAGTGAAAAATTTAAGATGAAAGATCTTGGGAGGCTTAGACATTTCCTAGGCATTGATTTTACACAAAGTGAAGGGAAAATAAAGATGAGCCAAACAAGGTACATAACCAAGATACTGGAAAAGTTTGGTATGTCAGACTGTAAAACAAGGTCAACACCATGTGAACAAAAAAACAAACTTTGATGGTGATGGTGAACCTATTGATTCAAAAAGGTATCGTGAAGTGATAGGCAGCTTGATATATGTTATGACATGTACAAGACCGGATATCAGCTGGATTGTCAGCAAGCTGTCACAATACCTATCAGAACCAAAAGAACAACACTGGATAACAGCTAAACATGTGTTGAGGTACTTGAAGGGGACAATGAATCAGGAGTTGTGTTACAAAAAGGGGGGTGGAAAAACTCAACCTCGTAGCATATAGTGATGCTGATTGGGCAGCAGATCAAAGTGACAGATGAAGCATAACAGGGTATTGTTTTAGTTTAACTAAATGTGGACCTGTTATTTCATGGAGGTCTAAGAAGCAGCCAACAGTAGCTTTATCTACATGTGAAGCAGAGTACATGGCACTGGCTGCTACTACACAAGAAAGTTTGTACCTTGTACAGTTATTGGGCCAGATGGATAGTGAGTGCCAATATGCACCAGTAACAATCTTTGAAGATAAAACCAAGGTGCAATTGCTCTGTCAAAGAACCCAGTATGTCGTCAGAGATGTAAACATGTTGACATCAGATATCATTTCATTCGATCTGCGCTCAGTGATGGCAAAATAAGTATTGAATATTGTCCAACGGCAGACATGGTTGCAGATGTTTTGACTAAACCTGTAACGAAGTTCAAAAATGAAAAATTCTTGGGTTATATGTTTGGAATGTAAACTGACATTTGTGAGATGTATAACTGTAAGCTAAATGTGTTGATAGTTAGGTTGAATACGACTTGTACAGTATAAGAGCAAGTGGGGGTGTTAACATATAGACTAATATGTTATAAATTGTGTTCTTACACTGGTACAGTTATGCCCTATGAGAGATGTACAACTGCGCATGTGCGAAAATAAAGAAAGGGCATTTTCCCCGCGTTCTGGTTGAAACACCAACGATGAACATGTGTGTTTATTCCTCCGTTAAGTAAGCCGGTATTCCTGTCCTGAAGATGTCAGCACCAACATGATGAATAAAAAATACACTGGTTTGATTCATCCTGAAAGTTGTCATATTCAAGTTCAATCCATGAACTATTGGAATGTGGAAAAAACGGTACAATAGTGGTTGAACAATAATCCTATAAATCCTACCTGAATTCTCACTAATCATGGAACTGACAAGGGTCCAGTCGTCGTTAACGGTGCGCCAGGCTCCAGGTTTAACCTGCTACATGTGGTTAAACCTGGGGGGCCAGTATGAAAAAATTTATGCACTCACTAACTGTAAGTCGCTCTGGATAAGAGCGTCTGCTAAATGACTAAAATGTAAATGGTCTGAGTTCTATAATGATTCAAATAGGCTACATGTCCAAAATTATCGCAAAAAATACATGTATGTGGGTATTACTGACGGTTCTCCAGATAGTGGCTAATATTTAACATGATACAAATGGTCAAATAAAAGCCTGGGAATATCATCAAAACATTCTAAAGCCCATACATCAACTCGGCAGGTTTAGCCCTACGGAAGCCTACAGTGAGGGAAAAAAGTATTTGATCCCCTGCTGATTTTGTACGTTTGCCCACTGACAAAGAAATGATCAGTCTATAATTTTAATGGTAGGGTTATTTGAACAGTGAGAGACAGAATAACAACAAAAAATCCAGAAAAACACATGTCAAAAATGTTATAAATTGATTTGCATTTTAATGAGGGAAATAAGTAATTGACCCTCTCTCAATCAGAAAAATTTCTGGCTCACAGGTGTCTTTTATACAGATAACGAGCTGAGATTAGGAGTACACTCTTAAAGGGAGTGCTCCCAATCTCAGCTTGTTACCTGTATAAAAGACACCTGTCCACAGAAGCAATCAATCAATCAGATTCCAAACTCTCCACCATGGCCAAGACCAAAAAGCTCTCCAAGGAAGTCAGGGACAAGATTGTAGACCTACACAAAGCTGGAATGGGCTACAAGACCATCGCCAAGCAGCTTGGTGAGAAGGTGATAACAGTTGGTGCGATTATTCGCAAATGGAAGAAACACAACAGAACTGTCAATCTCCCTCGGCCTGGGGCTCCATGCATAATCGCACCTCGTGAAGTTGCAATGATCATGAGAATTGTGAGGAATCAGCCCAGAACTACACTGGAGGATCTTCTCAATGATCTCAAGGCAGCTGGGACCATAGTCACCAAGAAAACAATTGGTAACACACTACGCCGTGAAGGACTGAAATCCTGCAGCGCCCGCAAGGTCCCCCTGCTCAAGAAAGCACATATACAGTCCCGTCTGAAGTTTGCCAATGAACATCTGAATGATTCAGAGGAGAACTGGGTGAAAGAGTTGTGGTCAGATGAGACCAAAATCGAGCTCTTTGGCATCAACTCAACTCGCCGTGTTTGGAGGAGGAGGAATGCTGCCTATGACCCCAAGAACACCATCCCCACCATCAAACATGGAGGTGGAAACATTATGCTTTGGGGGTGTTTTTTTGCTAAGGGGACAGGACAACTTCACCACATCAAAGGGACGATGGACGGGGCCATGTACCGTCAAATCTTGGGTGAGAACCTCCTTCCCTCAGCCAGGGCATTGAAAATGGGTCGTGGATGGGTATTCCAGCATGACAATGACCCAAAATACACAGCCAAGGCAACAAAGGAGTGGCTCAAGAAGAAGCACATTAAGGTCCTGGAGTGGCCTAGCCAGTCTCCAGACCTTAATCCCAAAGAAAATCTGTGGAGGGAGCTGAAGGTTCGAGTTGCCAAACATCAGCCTCAAAACCTTAATGACTTGGAGAAGATCTGCAAAGAGGAGTGGGACATAATCCCTCCTGAGATGTGTGCAAACCTGGTGGCCAACTACAAGAAATGTCTGACCTCTGTGATTGCCAACAAGGGTTTTGCCACCAAGTACTAAGTCATGTTTTGCAGAGGGGTCAAATACTTATTTCCCTCATTAAAATGCAAATCAATTTATAACATTTTTGACATGCGTTTTTCTGGATTTTTTTGTTGTTATTCAGTCTCTCACTGTTCAAATAAACCTACCATTAAAATGATAGACTGATCATGTCTTTGTCAGTGGGCAAACGTACAAAATCAGCAGGGGATCAAATACTTTTTTCCCTCACTGTATAGCTTGGGTCTCCAAATTTCATACACGCAAATTATGAGGACACACAATCAGAATTCTCAGTAACCGCAAAGCTATTTCTATCCTATTTCACTTTGGAAAAGGGGCCCCAATACATGTCATGTTGATATGATTTTCAGTTTGCTTCCATATGGCTGGTTTCACATTCGTCTCCAGGGATCATAAGGAAGAATCATCTAAAACAATTCCCTTTCTCCAAACAGATTACTAATTTACCTAGCTCTTATCCAACACAACACTAAACAATACATTAATTGCACTATAACGGTGACAAACGGTGCCCACAAACTGTTAGGGCCTACATAAAGCTGTCCCAACACCTTACCACCGCTACACCTGGCTATCAGCGGAGCCTTGTCTGGCAGCGAAACAGTTCATTCAGCCTCATTTACTGCCTTTAAAAAAACATAGCTGATATGGCTGACTTACTTAAACAAATGTGGTTTCTACTGACAATTGAGATGTACAAACTATGGCATAAGGGGACGACGAGCGGATAAGAGGCAATCCGTATTTTGATGAGCTAGGACGGAGGTAGTCAATATAACTATGTGTTCAGCACTTTTGAAATGTACAGCGACAGAATTCAGAACCTGGGCCGTTGTTACAGTGTTCTCCCTGTACACCAAGTCAGAACCGTAGGATAAATGAAGGGGACATATAAGTAGACAACGAAAGCTCTTACAATATTCAATGATTACATTTCTCTAAAACAGGCTATAGGCTACATGTGCACCACCACATTTCTGAGTTCCCAGTTGTCTTGAACTCACTGAAGTCAGATTTCCCAGGTCTGAGTTTCCAGTTGTTTTGAGCGCTGCAGAAGTCATGCTGTATTGACATCATGGCCAATGTTGAATGTTTATCTTTTTAAACTTGGAAAAGAGATCCTTAAATCCAGACTTGGGACCACACACCCACTCCACTGAATAGCAGGCTAGTGATTGCTTTGCAATGCTTGCAGTTAGCCACTGATTCCTTCCAAACCACTCATTGTTGAATTTGCGATTTACAACTTGTTGTGTAATGTATATGTCCAATGGCCGATGAGCACCGATACGTTTTATCTATAATTTCTCTTCATTATTTCTCTTCATATGACAAGGATTAATATGGTTAATGTGGTCCTCTGTAGCTCAGCTGGTAGAGCACCGCGCTTGTAACGCCAGGGTAGTGGGTTCGATCCCCAGGACCACCCATACACAAAAATTTATGCATGCATGACTGTAAGTCGCTTCGGACAAAAGCGTCTGCTAAATGGCATGTTATTAAAAAGCATTTGCCAGTAGATTGTTGAATTGATTCGTGATGTTGTTCCCCTAGATTATGCACACAAGTTCAACTAGGTCAGTAGGGGGTTAATAATTCAATGTGTTTTCTATATTTAATTACAGCTGCATAGCTAATGTACTTTTTTGGTGTACAATTTTTTAAATATATCTATATTGTAAATACACCTGATTGTAAAAGTTTTGTATATTTTGGTTTGGTCCATCGAGGGTTATCTGTACTTACGTACCCTCTTAGTGTTCTCTTTAGCCTGACCTTCAACTAGCAAGGTATGTTGTCCTTGACTCCGTAATTTGTCAATATAAAACTGTGGTAATGTTACACAAAGTGCTGTTACGCAACTATAGGTTGTGTTACAATGTGGACAATATAAAGATTTATGTCAACAAGTTTCACCGAGCTCGCTAATTAGGGTATCTATTGTCACCCCCGTTGCTATGTACCTAACGCCCCCTATGGCCCGCCCCCAAAATGCTTGTGCCCCCCCACTTGAGGCACAGATCTCTTAAAAAAATTACTTTAATTTTATATTATAATAGTTTCTAATTTTGTATTGCAATCTTTATCATTAAAACATAAAAAATATAAAAAAAAAGGTTGTTTTTTGGGATGGGGAACTCCCTGACACCCCTCCCGGGGCGCAAGTTAAAAGCGTTTGAGTAAAAATCGGGGTTTAAATCCCAAGTGGTAAAAAACTGGTTCCCAACCAACACTTCCCAAATTGTCCGACCGTCAAAGGTTTGAAGACTTTAATTTATTTTATTTAATCAGGCCAAAAAAAAGAACTTTGGGAGGATCCCATCAGTACCCGCTAACATTTACCGCTTTTTGAAAGTGGTTTTTTCCCTTTTTTAACCCCATTGGTTGTATCCAAAGTTTGAAAAACCAAATTTCTCGGCCTTTTAAAACCCCCGGCCCCTGATTTGGGTTGGAAAGGGAACCCTCAAATTTTTGCCTGGGATATCTTTACCGACCCGGGGCCCTTCGGGATATAAATAACCCGCAGGGGGCAGCAGGGCCCAAAAATGCGTTAACGGGGGGTGTGAGGATGGAGAAAAACCAAAAACTTTTGGGAAAATTCCCCAAAAATTTTTAAAAAACAAATTTTTCCCAAGGGGTTTGAACGGGTTTGCTTGATACTTTTTTTAAAAGGGGACCCAATTTTTTTTGTGGGAAATTCTTTTTCATGGCCGGATTCCAAATGGGGTTTTGTTGGGCTGAATGAAAAGGGAAAGGTTTTTAAAATAAAATGCGTTCAAAAAACAAGGGGAACCAAGGGAAGTTTCAAAAAAATTTAGAGGAAAAAAGAAGCACTCCTTAAATTCAAAAAAGGTGCAACGACCCCACAGAATTTGGGTATGGGGGTTTTTTTGGGTGAAAAAACCTTAGGGGGGGGGAGTTTTGGGTTTTCCCATTGAAAATGATAACCCCAAGGGGTTTTTTTGCTCAAAAACCTGGGAAAACCCAAAAACAGGTTAAAAAAAAATCCCACGAATGCACATTAAAAACCGGCCCAATCCCAAACCCGGTTTAAATTCCCAAATTGGGAAAATCTTAAAAGGAGAAGGGGAAAAATGGGATGCTGTATTCAAAAGGGGAGGGCAAGGGATTTTTAGCCGGAAAAATTCTTAAAGTGGGGGGGGTTTTTTACAAAAAATTTTCTTTACCCCCTTGGAAGGCCCTTGGAAAGGTGGCGGGGGGTCTACGGGGTCTTTTTGGGGTGACCCCCGGGGGCCCCAGGCCGGAAAAACCGGGGAAAATTTTGAGGGGAAACAATATCGGCCAGGAATGGGGGTTGGGGGAAATTGGAAAACCCCTCCCGGATGTAAAAAACCCAAAAACTGTTTTCCCCCTTCTTGGGTTTTTAACCCAGGGCCAAAAAGCTTTTCGTGGGGGAAGAAAAGGGAAATTTTTAAAGGAAGCCCCGGGTATTGGAAAAAGGCGCCCCTGAAAGTTTGGCCAGAGTTGTCCCATGGAAACGGTAAAGGTTAAAGGGTTTTTTTTAAACTACCACTTATGCGGGGTTTTAAAAACCCAGGGGGCCGGAGGGGATCCTACGGGGGGGCCTTCTCCGTTAGCAGGGGTTTTTTTTATTTTTTCCCCTTGGGGGTTATGGGGGTTTGTAAAACTTTTCCCCCGAAGGGGTACAATCACACCGGGAATCCTTTTACCGGTACGCTTTGAAAACCCCCTTTGGGGTGGGGGGGCACCCCACAAAACCCAAACTAGTTTTCTCCGGGGGAGTCGCGGGCTTTTCCAAAATGCCACCCGCGGGGGGAAAAAACCCCCTCCCCGGGTCCAAGAAAAAAAGAGAAAAATTTGCCCCTCCTTTTTCAGGAAGGCTTTGGTCACCAAAAAGGTGGGGAAAAAAGCTGGTTCTGGGTTGTTTACGGTTTGGGGTCAGGGAAATGTCCCCGTTTTAAAAAAAGGAAGGGGGGGACTATTGGGGCCTGGTGTTTAACCCCGGGGGGCCAAGATAGGTATTTTTTGGATAAAAGTAATCCCCTGGATAGGGAACTATGTAAATTAGAGAATAAATTTGGCCTGATTCCCTTGGGGGGAAAAAGACTGACCCCCCCGGGCCCCCCCCCGGGAGAAAATGCAAAGGCCAAAATTACCAAAATAACTAAATTTTTTCCCTTTTTCCTCAACACCCCACAACCCCTTTTGGGCCCTAATTAAAGTCCAAACAAAAAAGGGGAAACTCATTTAACATAAAAGGGTTTTTCTCGAAAACCGGCCCAAAAGTTTCAACCCAAAGCCCACTTGACCATTTGGGCCCTTTTTAAAAGGACCCACCCAAATTTTAAGGGTGGAAGGGATCCTTGGCGAGGGGGTTCTCTGGGGAAACCCCCCCGTTCCCTGTCCACCCAAAAGGGACTGGGGGGACGGTGCCCACCCAAATCCCTAGGTTCAAAGGTCGTGGGGATGTTTTATATTTTGCGGGGGGGGGGGGTTGGTGGTTTTGGGGGGATTTGCCGTTCTTGGGGGGATGTTATGGCAATCCCCCTGTTTGCTTAATAAATTCAATTTAGAGCCTTCGCTTTTCATCAAAATTGTTTTTTAAAAAAATTTTTTTAAAAGGAATTCATAACTTTTTTAGGAATGGGGGGTAATGCCCCCCCCCCGCTTTTGGGGGTTTGGGGGGGTAAATTTTTGGGAAATTTCTGCGGGGAGGTAAAGGGGGGATTTTATTATAAATAGTATTTTGTTTTAAAATTTGGGCCCCTAGTTTATTTTTCCCCTTTAGAGGGAGGTTGGGGGTTCTCCTTTTGAATTGGGAAAATTTTATTCCCTGGGGGCCCGAACTTACTGAAAACCAAGGGTTTACAATTTGTTTTTTTCCCCCCCCCCCCCAAAAAAAAAAAAACCCCCCCCCCCCCCCCCCCCCCCCCCCCTTTTTTCCCCCCCCCCCCCCCCCCCCCCCAACCCCCCCCCCCCCCCGGGGGGAACCCCCGTCCCCCCCCCCCCCCGGGCCCCCCCCCCCCCCCCCCCCAAAAGCCATTTGCCATTTCTTTTTGTGGCCACCCAAAAACCTTTAGGTTTGTTTTTTTTGTGTTTTTTGGGGAATTCCCCCGGGTTTTACGTGTAAAAGTTTTGTTTTTAAAATTTGTGATTGTTTATAATAATTTTAGGGCTGATTTTGGGTTTTGGAAGTGATTTTTTAAAAATGAAATTTTTTATTTAAATTTTTGTTGATTGGCCCCTTTTTTTAAAATACGGCTATTGGTTCCGGGGGCTGTGGGCCGTTCCCCCCTTGGGGGTTTTTTTGGGTGTGTTTGGGGGGTTTTTTTGTTTTTGTTTTTGGTTGTTTTGTGGTCCCTTTGTTTTTTCCTTTTTTTTCTTGAAAACTTTTTTGGAGTAATTTTCCTTTTTTTTAAAAGGATTTTGGGGAAAATGTTTTTTTAAAAGGGGGTGCTGTCCCATTCGTGGTTTTTTGGGTTTTTGGGGTTTACAGTTTTTTTTTTTAAAAATTTTTTTGGGCCCTTTTTGGTACCGTTTTGTAATTATTTTTTAGGTTTTTGGAAAAAAAAAATGGGGTTTAAATTAGTTTTGTTGGAGAAAAAAAATTGTTTAATTTTTTTTTTTGCCCCCTAAAAAAGTCCCCAAAAACCCCCCAAAAAAAACCCCCCCAACCCCCCCCCCCCCCCCCCGGGGGACGGACGGGGCCCCCCAAAACAGAAAGGGCCCAAACCCCCCCTAAAAACCCCGGTGTTTTAGGGGGAAATTTTTTGAGTACCCCGGTTTTATTTCTTTGATGTTAAAATTACCCCACTTTAAGCCCTTTTCAGAAATTTTCCCACATACTTTAGTACAAATTTTGGGACAAAATTTTGGGAATCTTTAAAATGACCCAGACATTTAAAACCTACCGGGCGGCCGCGACGACGGACCCTTGTCAGTTCCTGATTAGTGAGAATTCAGGTAGGATTTATAGGATTATTGTTCAACCACTATTGTACCGTTTTTTCCACATTCCAATAGTTCATGGATTGAACTTGATTATGACAACTTTCAGGATGAATCAAACCAGTGTATTTTTTATTCATCAATATACAGTATTTCGTGTGTAAAGGCTCTCCAATGCAATAGGCCTAATGGTATTTTATGTGCATGATATGAAGTTTGTTGTATTGACTGAGTAAGCCTAATTGTAAAAGTATGCCACCAAAGTGCCATGTTTGCAAAAGTTTATTATGCAGAGCACACATTTATGCAGCCAGGACGCTCCGTGGGCCGCACTGTAGACCAAGCTATCATTACAGTCCAGTGCCATGGACATTGTGGAAGTTTGGCCTCTAGTAATTTAGGAGGACGACTTTATGAAGGCCTCCTCACAATGGCCATATCATACAAGGCTCTACGGACTGATTTAAAAACACATAGGCTTTTTTTTATTGTATACATTATTAGCTCTGATGATGTGCTGTATGTATTGAAGTCAAGTGGTTCAACATTCAAGTGCATTTTGATTGACCACATAGTACTGCTTGGACAAGGCGACGGTGGAACTCTGGCGCCACCAAGTGGACAATACCTCAGTTCCCTTGTGGCAGTATTGCTACCAGAGATATTTGATATAAAATCAAATGTTATGTCAATAGTGTTATCTCCAAATTATTTTCCCCACCCGTATTTGATAGATTATTATTCCAATTTAGCTGTTAATCTGGTTTTAATTCGACAAGGCTTTCTCTCGTTTCCGATTGGAGGGCGGATGTCCACGTGACTATGAAACCTACCAATTTGTTACATTGTAACAGTCAAAAGTGGCTATTTCCGAGGTTGATCAACTCCCAATCTATTCCACCATTTTTTAAAACCATCATCTTTGATATTTGGCGGAAAGTTTACAGCGCTCATTTTGGTGAATCCGTCAATGAATTTGTCCTGTCGGAGAACGGCACCTTCCTTCCGAAAGCATTGCGGTATCGCTTCTCGGCCTTTTGGCTAAGATCAAGTGTAGTATCTGTTCTTATCAGTTTAATATCTGATACGTCCCCTATCTGGGGACCATATATTAAATTGATTTTTGGAATAGGGAGATGGAATAGGGGCTTGCTCCGTCCACTCCACGCATCGACCTGGTATTGCAGTACCTCCAGGAACGGTGCACCCCCTGTCGTTGTAAAAAAAAAAGTAGGACAATTCAATTGACTGGTTTAGTGTTCTTTTATTAGGTTCATGATGAAATTACGTTTGAGGTAGTTCATCTCAATGTCGATGATGACTTGCTAGTGGTGGTCAAGTCAGTCGCCTATTCTAATGACTAAAGTCATGTACTGGTAACGTTATTTGATCTATTTGCCTGAAGTCATTATTCATAGGCCTGCTATTTTCACAAAATTCAAATATATGCCATTGAAATGAAAGCATGGTTTGTTCTTCATCTTCCTGTGTTACAAAGTAACTATGGCTATTTATCCCATTGATTCTATTTCTATGATTTCTCACTGCACTTTTTCGAGTGTCAAACTTCATATAGTGTACCAAGACTTATTCCTTCGCTGGAGGCATATGTACATATCATATATACAATACAGTAACTGTCTTACAGCCTAGCCTCAATATGCTTCCTGTGTTACAAAGTACGAGCTAGCGAGATCCTATTGGTGCGATCTAGCAACATCTGCATATTTCCGTTAGGATACGCCTCCTCTGTGCAGTGTGCGTGTGCAATAACTCAATTCGCCTTTGCACTCCTTCTAAACAACGCGATTTTTAAAAACTTTTGCAAAGGGTAAAGAGTACAACATTTTGTCCACTCTGTTCATAACATTTTCTAGTTTTAGGAACAGAAAGCAATATTGAGATCAAATGTTTAATCGATGAGAACATTTTACAGAATGTCGGCCAAAACCATCTCGTTCCATCTTCTCCCACTGCCGGCCAGTGAGCTTCCTCTCTCTACCATATTTGGTAGTGAGCTGAAACGCCAAGCGGATGCTTCACATTTATACATCCGGTGAAATATCTGTCTCATTGTTCTATCTGTGGCTATAGTATGTAAAGTTGGCTAACAAGCAGCTCATTAGCCTACACACAGTGGCCTGCTGTAGCGAGCTAACTTTAGCTAGCTAATAATACATCGTTCTTTTACATTTTGAAAATGTATTTACTTACTTGCATAGGTTCACGCCTACACCCAAGCCCACGAAGCGGCCAATCTTTTGGAACGAAGAGTTGTCAAGCGGAGGCACCGCTTCTGGTCGAAACGTACCTTCAGATTTGTCCTGTAGGTGGGGGGCTTGTCTAACTATCTTAGCTGGCAAAGTTGGTAGACTTGAGAAATCAAACCAGATCAAATTTTATTTGTCAATTTTATTTACCACCTTACAGTGAAATGCTTACTTACAAGCCCTTAACCAACAATGCAGTTTTTTAGAAAAATTAGAAGAAAAGTGTTTAGTAAAAAATGTATAAGTAAAAGCAGGCAATAACGAAATGTACTGAATAAGACTCACATTCCTTTCCATCTTTTACCCAGATTTTAGCAGAGAAGCAGAGAAGCATATGTAGTTTCAAAAAAACAAAACACCAGTCAGGATACAGACAGCTCAAAAGATATGCAGAAAAAAATAATAATATATTTTTACATAGAATTAAGCATAATTATTATTTCTCTAGATTGCAGGAAAAAGCTGCTCAGGTGTTTGAAAAATGCACAATTCTCCAACTTCCGGACCATACTCACGTACTTTTGTGCCCCCTCAGATTTTTGGGCTGCACAAACCCCTGTTCCTATCTATAGTTTTCATTAGTCAGGCAGGAGTTTAGTAGGAATTCAACATCATCACTTCAAACATCATATTTTAATTGTTGACTTCCATTCAAATGGAATGTATGTCTTTAGTCAATAAAGCGTCAGAAAAAGCCAGGTACAAGCTCTTTACCAGAGAGGAAGAACCTCAGCATTATATAGAGATGCAGACAATTCAGCCGTCATATAATGACCTGATACCTTTTGGTGAGTAGATCATGTTTTGCAGACTGAGCGTTAGTTCGCTTGCAAGTTAACGAACTGTTTTCGCTGCCTCGTTTGCTTGAAGATTGCTACTAGCGCTAACTCTACCAACGGATTTCTTGGCTTGCGACGGCTTCCAATTATTCATTTTGTGGAAACGTAGTTAGCTAGCTACCTTTTTAACTAATGTTTTAAAGTAAATTCCCTGTTTGCAAGTTATAAACGCCAACTAACTTTGAAACGACGCATGCTAGCTAACATAGCCACCTAGCTAGCACCACGTGGGTCTATAGCCAGGGCAAACCCGTCTAGGTTATTTCTGGTATATACTCAATTGCAGCATGTTTTTGGAATCGTTCAGCAGTTTTTACCTGATTACGTGCAATACCGTTGCATATTAATGTTCAGTTTATATTCCTAAAACTTGACGCTACTTCCTGTTGACAAAATATTTCTAAAAGGGCTCCCGAGTGGCGCAGCGGTCTAAGGCACTGCATCTCGGTGCTTGAGGCGTCACTACAGACCCCCTGGTTCGATTCCAGGCTGTATCACAACCGGCCGTGATTGGGAGTCCCATTGGGCGGCGCACAATTGGCCCAGCGTCGTCCGGGTTTGGCCGGTGTAGGGCCTCATTGTAAATAAGAATTTGTTCTTAACTGACTTGCCTAGTAAAATAAAGGTATTAAAAAAGGCCCGATGTGTCAACAGTTTGTCCAAATCCATAACCAATATTCAGAGATGTACAGTTTTTTATATATTTAAGACATAATGTACAACCTACAAATGTGCAATAATAGCAGTCTTAAATCAGCACCTTGTAAGCTGCACAGGCATCTTAAACTGTTATTTTGTTAGGTGGCAATAAATCACTCGTTGATTGGGTCACCAAAACGGGAAGGGAAACGCAGCGGGATGTGGAACCACTTTTAGGCATCACTATCGTTTTATAAGCTGAAGGGGGCAAATGTATAGGTTGTAGTTATGGCTGGGCAATATATCTAATTAGTTTTTGCGCGATATTCCTAATGTCTGCATCGCAAGAAACAAGTTATTTTGGTTTAATGTTTTGTCCGCTTGTTTTCATGTCTTTTTAGTTTCGTCTCCTTGGTTCTTTACACGGGGGCTGTGGGGAAAAAGTCACAGACAATGCACAATGTGTTAATTAGCATCTTGGGTCTTTCAATGACGATATCTTTGTCCAGTTCTGCTACTGAATTCTAGTGATTTGGTATTTGTGACTCTGAGAAAGACCAGGGCTTTTACAATGATGTAGTTGCTAACTAGCTAGTCGCCTGGCTGATGAAACGTTAGCTGGGTAATCTTGTAGAGCTGGGGGCGAAAGCCTCTTATGTAGTTAAGTATTTGTCTTATGCGGTAACTAGGTGGTTACCAAACCATCTATTTGTCGGTAACAGGTGATGTGTTCCAGGGGTTCTGATGTCACCGACCACGAGGCTGGTCTGTCTACAGAGGAGACGCTGTCCCCATGATGTCAGAGGCTGTCATAACAATAGGCCATTTAGCAGACGCTTTTATCCAAAGCGACTTACAGTCACGTGCGCACACATTTGTACGTATGGGTGGTCCTGGGGATCGAACCCACTACCCTGGCGTTACAAGCGCCGTGCTCTACCAATTGAGCTACAGAGGACCACTTCTCAGGTGAGTCTGATGGTCCCAGTGTTAATCGTTTTAGCCTGGTAATCAATACGTTGATCAATAACCTTACAGTTGACCAGGTGTTAATGGACCAGAGCCAGTGATGACTCAACTAATTAACTTTTCTGACACCTCGTATGAGGGCTGGTAACAGCCGCTGATTCTAACTCGACTCTGAGGCTACGGTGGTGACAGTGTAGATGTGGGTATATATTTATAGGTGTGACTGGAGGGTGTTTTATGTGTGACACTGTTACAGTAGCATGTTACTGGTGAGGTAATCATATCTCTCTCTTAACACACGAGGTGCTGCAGTCTGGTTGGTCAGTCTGAGATCATGTGACCTGGAGCCTACAGCCAAGACTCCTCCCATCACACAGCCCTCAGGTAAACCACCCCTCACACCCTGCTCTGACCCTGCTTCCCCGTCTAGTGGTAGTTAGTGTGTGGTAGCAGTGAGCCAGTGACGACACAACTAATTAACTTTTCTGACACCTCGTATGAGGGCTGGTAACAGCCGCTGATTCTAACTCGACTCTGAGGCTCACTACTGAAGCTACAATCGGACCCAATAAATGCTCTGTGAAATGATGACCAACGTTCTGACTGGCGTTCTCCCTCTAGGCAGGCTGCTGCGACACTGGGTGACGCTGTCGCTGCTGCGGGCCTTGGTCCAGACCCGGCGACAGTCCTGCTCAGCCTGTTGTAAGTGTGATGGTGGTTGCAGGTTTACCAGAGCCATTGATACAAAACTAAAACTTTTCTGACACCTCGTATGAAGGCTGGTAACAGCCCCTGACACCTCGTATGAAGGCTGGTAACAGCCCCTGATTTGAACTGTGCTGAGGCTCTGGTGTACAGTGGGGGGAAAAAGTATTTAGTCAGCCACCAATTGTGCAAGTTCTCCCACTTAAAAAGATGAGAGAGGCCTGTAATTTTCATCATAGGTACACGTCAACTATGACAGACAAAATGAGAAAAATCCAGAAAATCACATTGTAGGATTTTTTATGAATTTATTTGCAAATTATGGTGGAAAATAAGTTTTTGGTCAATAACAAAAGTTTCTTAATACTTTGTTATATACCCTTTGTTGGCAATGACACAGGTCAAACGTTTTCTGTAAGTCTTCACAAGGTTTTCACACACTGTTGCTGGTATTTTGGCCCATTCCTCCATGCAGATCTCCTCTAGAGCAGTGATGTTTTGGGGCTGTCGCTGGGCAACACGGACTTTCAACTCCCTCCAAAGATCTTCTATGGGATTGAGATCTGGAGACTGGCTAGGCCACTCCAGGACCTTGAAATGCTTCTTACGAAGCCACTCCTTCGTTGCCCGGGCGGTGTGTTTGGGATCATTGTCATGCTGAAAGACCCAGCCACGTTTCATCTTCAATGCCCTTGCTGATGGAAGGAGGTTTTCACTCAAAATCTCACGATACATGGCCCCATTCATTCTTTCCTTTACACGGATCAGTCGTCCTGGTCCCTTTGCAGAAAAACAGCCCCAAAGCATGATGTTTCCACCCCCATGCTTCACAGTAGGTATGGTGTTCTTTGGATGCAACTCAGCATTCTTTGTCCTCCAAACACGACGAGTTGAGTTTTTACCAAAAAGTTCTATTTTGGTTTCATCTGACCATATGACATTCTCCCAATCCTCTTCTGGATCATCCAAATGCACTCTAGCAAACTTCAGACGGGCCTGGACATGTACTGGCTTAAGCAGGGGGACACGTCTGGCACTGCAGGATTTGAGTCCCTGGCGGCGTAGTGTGTTACTGATGGTAGGCTTTGTTACTTTGGTCCCAGCTCTCTGCAGGTCATTCACTAGGTCCCCCCGTGTGGTTCTGGGATTTTTGCTCACCGTTCTTGTGATCATTTTGACCCCACGGGGTGAGATCTTGCGTGGAGCCCCAGATCAAGGGAGATTATCAGTGGTCTTGTATGTCTTCCATTTCCTAATAATTGCTCCCACAGTTGATTTCTTCAAACCAAGCTGCTTACCTATTGCATATTCAGTCTTCCCAGCCTGGTGCAGGTGTACAATTTTGTTTCTGGTGTCCTTTGACAGCTCTTTGGTCTTGGCCATAGTGGAGTTTGGAGTGTGACTGTTTGAGGTTGTGGACAAGTGTCTTTTATACTGATAACAAGTTCAAACAGGTGCCATTAATACAGGTAACGAGTGGAGGACAGAGGAGCCTCTTAAAGAAGAAGTTACAGGTCTGTGAGAGCCAGAAATCTTGCTTGTTTGTAGGTGACCAAATACTTATTTTCCACCATAATTTGCAAATAAATTCATTAAAAATCCTACAATGTGAATTTCTGGATTTTTTCCCCTCATTTTGTCTGTCATAGTTGATGTGTACCTATGATGAAAATTACAGGCCTCTCTCATCTTGTTAAGTGGGAGAACTTGCACAATTGGTGGCTGACTAAATACTTTTTTCCCCCACTGTATAATATTATATAGAATATTACAAGTGACTATTGACTCTTGAGACTGGCCTAGTTTGTGGAAAGGTTTTTGTTCTATACTGATCTCTAAAGGTTTTCTGTTTCAGGTTCCATGGAGAGGGAGGGGCTTCCCACTGTAATGGCTGCCCATCCTGCATGCTTTCTCTGAAGTGTTCCATGGAGAGGGAGGGGCTCCCACTGTAATGGCTGCCCATCCTGCATGCTTTCTCTGAAGTGTTGGGCTCCACTATCACAGGAGTGTATTAACTACTGAGGGTTGTTGTATTGCTTCCTGTGTCAATCCCCTGATCAACAGTGATTCAGATTCTGTTCTATTTTTCTCCTCAGCCCTCTAATAAACTGACCCTGACCCTGACCCTACAGCACTATGACCCTGACCCTACAGCACTATGACCCTGACCTATGACCCTGACCCTACAGCACTATGACCCTGACCTATGACCCTAACCCTACAGCACTATGACCCTGACCCTACAGCACTATGACCCTGACCTATGACCCTGACCCTACAGCACTATGACCCTGACCCTACAGCACTATGACCCTGACCTATGACCCTGACCCTGACCCTACAGCACTATGACCCTGACCCTGACCCTACAGCACTATGACCCTGACCCTACAGCACCCTGACCCTACAGCACTATGACCCTGACCCTACAGCACTATGACCCTGACCCTACAGCACCCTGACCCTACAGCACTATGACCCTACAGCACTATGACCCTGACCCTACAGCACTATGACCCTGACCCTACAGCACTATGACCCTACAGCACTATGACCCTACAGCACTATGACCCTACAGCACTATGACCCTGACCCTACAGCACTATGACCCTGACCCTACAGCACTATGACCCTGACCCTGACCCTACAGCACTATGACCCTACAGCACTATGACCCTGACCCTACAGCACTATGACCCTGACCCTACAGCACTATGACCCTGACCCTACAGCACTATGACCCTGACCCTGACCCTACAGCACTATGACCCTGACCCTGACCCTACAGCACTATGACCCTGACCCTGACCCTACAGCACTATGACCCTACAGCACTATGGCCCTGACCCTGACCCTACAGCACTATGACCCTGACCCTACAGCACTATGACCCTGACCCTACAGCACTATGACCCTGACCCTACAGCACTATGACCCTGACCCTACAGCACTATGACCCTGACCCTACAGCACTATGACCCTGACCCTGACCCTACAGCACTATGACCCTGACCCTGACCCTACAGCACTATGACCTCTCCTGTGAATTCCCTGATCAATATTTTAGTTCCGTTTCAATTGTTCTAGTTGCTAAACTGTCCCAATGTTCTATTTTTCATCCATTTTTATGTATTATTTTCTCAACCCTCCTTCACGCCTCACCCACTGCAACAAAACCCTGTCATTTATTTTGGTAAAGGCCCCTGATTTGGATTAACTCTTTTAGTCCCAATCACAGGGTGTGATTTTTAGCACTTCTAACTCCTCTAAACATTGTTTGAGCTACATATTTCAGGGTTTGTACCTTTTTTGGATTTGTCTTCTGCATCCATTGAGTACGGTTACACGGGTCATTCTACAGATTCGGTGACATTTCAGTATTGTCAGTGTCCCAAGATGTACTAGTGTTATAACTTGTCAGAACATTTATCAAACTACACTTAAATTACAACATTTCAAAGTTTTACATGTTTTTAATATGGAGTAGAGAATATGATTTTAAACAGAGATGAATTTCAATACTTATATGTTTGCTTTTCTTAGGAGTATTAAGAATTTCGCCTGTCCCTATTGACCATCATGCAAATGGCGTGACTCATTTTGAGTACACAGTGTTAAATAATAATGCTTTTTTTTTGTTAAATTAATTGTATATGCCCCCTTATTATGCATAATCCATTTTCTCAGCATAAGACATTTTATTTTCTGAGAAATTCAGGCTTTTACCCCTGTCCTTGTATTTCTTTCAACCCCGTAACGCAACAATACCCCCACTCACAATTAAATAATGGTTTGATCCTGTGGACATCATTTATGAGGAAGTGACATCATACAAGTCTTCAGAGAAGCCTGGTGTGACAAGTGGTAAGCTGCTCTCTCACTTTTTATAAATATTTCATGTTTTTTAAGCACATATGGGCTTTGTCAATCTCAGGTATTCAACTCTGTTGGGGGGGGGGGGGGGGGGAATTCATAGTTAAGATTTTACCAATAATTGTTTTTATAGCTATGAAGTATAACAATGTATTTTGTTAAATAAGGCCATGTGGCACACTGCTAGCTGCTAGCATCCCGAATTAGCAACAGATTAGCACAAAATCTTCAACCCTGTCACATTCAACCCCATCACATTTTTCAATGTTACGGGGTTGAATGGCTGTTACAGGGTTGAATAGCTGTTAAATCTTAGCAATATTTAATGTATATTGCTTAATACCAATCATATTTTCTTGTTGAATGTTTGTTGTTTACGGTTTTACAGTATCAACTAAAAGTACGAGGATTTTTTGAAAATAATAACTTTAAAAAAGTGACAATTAATTTGTTCTCTCTCCTATATACATTGACATATTTAGGAGTATTATCTGCAAGTTCATGTTCATTTTACTACATAGTGATTAAAAGGATACAATATTTAGTCTTGAAGAGTAAGCAGGTCATTGACTTGACCTTGACCTACAATTTCAGATTCAACGATGGAAAAAACAGCAGCAGAAAGGAAACACACATAGAGAGGAAGGTGAGGGACATCCGCGCGCCGGTGGTCAGGTAATTCTCCTGGACATGGGAAGGGAGCACCAGATGGTGTTGGTGCAACCCTAAAAAGAACCGCAGACAGGCTGATAAGTCAAGGATGTGACATCCCAAATGCTCATACTCTGTACAGGGTCTTAGAGGAGAACAACACTGCCATCAAGCTTTACTTCATTGAAGACGAGGCCATCGAGAAAGCCGTCCAAGGTATGCCAGCCAATTTGCCAGTAGTTCCATCCACAATGCGGATCCACCAAGTTGTTTGTGTGGCTGCAAGGCAAATTGCCTACCGTGATGTAAGCTGTATGTGCACAGTCCACAACAAGAAACTGGAATGCCAGTGTTTCAATACACAACATTTCACATTTACCCCTAAAGTTACATCAGTCGTGTCACAGAGGGAGGTTGATTGGGCAAATCCAGACATATGCGGGAAATGGTGCGTGGCCAAATATGATGACGATTTCTATCCCGGAATAATTCTAGCCACAGATGAATCCCATGTGCAGGTCAAATGCATGTGCTGTGCTGGACCAAATAGGTACTTCTGGCCACTTCTTGATGATATCCTGTGGTATCCATTTGAGGACATCTTGGAACACATTGATCCCCCTAAACCGGTGACTTCTAGGCACATGGAAATACAGAAGGAAGTGTGGGCTAGGCTCTCTCAGTAAAAATGGTGAACAAACTGTAGGCTTACCTATAGGTTATTAATGTTAAGATGTTTGCTTAATGTTCAAACATTCAAACAACACAGACATTCCTGCCATTACTCTGGATATTTCTATGAAATCAATGAAAATGTTGTAACTGTTGTTAGTTTATTAATGTGTTTTAATCTGTCTAGATTTCATCTTGATTGTTTAAACTTTAAAAGCTATGTTGACAGTAGTTTAAAATGTTAAAAAATGGCAACATGTGACCTATATAGGTTATCAATGTTAAGATGTTTGCTCAATGTTCAAACAGACTCCTGCCATTATCAGATGGATATTTTTATGAAATCAATTAAATGTTGTTACTGTTATTAGTTCATTAATGTGTTTTACTCTGTCTAGCTTTCATCTAGATTCTTTAGATTTTAAAAGCTATGTTGACAGTAGGTTTAAAAATGTTTAAAATGTTTAAAAAATGGCAACATGTTAGTGATCTCAAAAGATAAAACATATGACACGTGATGCTTTTCACTCAACCCTGTACATGATTTTCAACCCTGTTGCGGTGCATTCATCCCTGTTACGAGATTATTATTTTTTAATTTTTGTATTAAATACACAAAATATAACATCAATAGTGTTTTTATTGTGTGTATTAAATCAGGGTAAATAAGGCTATTTCAATTTTGTCAGGAATTACGCAGCATTCTTGCACATTTCTTGCGAAAATGTGGAGTTAGATTAGAAATTTCTTCATCGTAAACTGGAAAGGATGGTGCTGGTCAGTTTTTCTTGATTTTCTCTTTAATTACAATATGCCATTATTTACAAGGGACATCTAAACTGTGAGATTATGCCAGAAGCTGATCTCAAGCTTATTGGAAAAATGAATAGTTGAATAACAAAATGACTGTGACGGGGTTGAATTAAATTGGGACTTGTTTGAGAAAATAATACAGAATAATAACTTAATACTCTACATTGAGATGGGAAAAGGTATTTTCTATCAAGTACACACATTACTTTGTCACATCAAATAAAAAAAAAGCTTAAGATTTTAATGTTCATTGTTTCATCCTCCTCAATCACAAAAGGCACCGAATCTGTAGAATGACCCACATGCACACAATGTGACTATTGTGGGTAGTCGAATTAATATAATAGTTTGATTAAAACATTGACATGCTTTGCCTAATCCTGTTTATGCGGACAACTGAAATCAGGCTCCCTGATGGTACTGGTAAATGCAGGAAATCAAATCAAAATAAATGTTCTACCACAACGACCATGTTATTTTGGAGGAAGTATATTTGATTTCTAAAACTTGTACATTGCCGTCCAAACTCACTTCAATCGCGCTAAACAGGCGTGCGTTACCGGTGCTCACTTCAATCGCGCTAAACAGGCGTGCGTTACCGGTGCTCACTTCAGTCGCGCTAAACAGGCGTGCGTTACCGGTGCTCACTTCAGTCGCGCTAAACAGGCGTGCGTTACCGGTAAATTTTTAAGATAATCAGAATAAGGTGTTTTTACATGACTATTGCATAATCTGCCTACTGCCACAATCAGTTTAACGTGGAATTATTCCTGTGAACGTACTCTGTGATAACCATTAGTCTGTGGTTAACGGGGACTGAGCTAGAGCGGCGTTTGAGATAAGAGTGGATACTTAAGGGGTCCGGAGCCGGGTCTGTAGAGTCCGAGTGGTTTGAGTTTTACTATTTAAAAAAAAAACAAAACAGCTATGAGAAGCTGAGACAATCATGAACACGCACATGTAACCTGTTTTTGACTTATGATGATCACAAGTCGTTCGGCGGAAAGGGGTAGGGTGTGTGCTGACCTGGCCGTACTCTGAATCGTATCTGTAGATTGTCAGTTGACGGACTGATTGCGCAACATGGAAGTGTTTTAAATATGCTTGAGGCTAGATTTTTTTTAAATCGTAAAATATTTTAGCAGACGATTTTATCCAAAGCGACTTACAGTCATGCGTGCATACATTATTTTTTGTGTATGGGTGGTCCCGGGGATCGAACCCCACTACCTTGGCGTTACAAGCGCCGTGCTCTACCAGCCGAGCTACAGAGGACCAAGATGTTTGTAATATACTCATCTACATGTATAGACCCAAAAAAAATAACATGGAGCCGTGTGTGTTCTCAACTTGAAGTGGGCGGAAGAGTTCAACACCCAGTCAGGAAGGATGTGCGTCTGTCTTTCATATTTTTTCCCCTACCCTCCTCCCTCTTGTTAGATACCATAATCCTATCGGAACAATTGCCCATATCCATCGATACTCATTTTGTCTGAGTACTCTGCACACCCCAGTAAAGGGCTTCTTCTACAGAAGATCGTAGGAAATCCCAGGACAGGGTCTATAATACTACTCTCCCCTCACTTCTCCTACAGTGAAGACTCCCTCACCCTACAGTTGGTGTCGGCAGCAGTGTGTTTTATCTCCTGTGTGAACGACCTGGTGTCTTCTACACTGAACAGGGCTATAAACGCAACGTGTAAAAGTGTTGGTTTCGTGAGCTGAAATAAAAAGATCCCGGAAATGTTCCATACGCACTTAAAGCGTATTTCTCAATTTTGTGCACAAATTTGTTTACATCCCTGTTAGTGAGCATTTCTCCTTTGCCAAGATCATCCACCCGCATGACAGGTGTGGCATATCAAGAAGCTGATTAAACAGCACGATCATTACACAGGTGCACCTTGTGCTGGGGTCAATAAAAGGCCACTCTAAAATGTGCAGTTTTGTCACACAACGCAATGCCACAGATGTCTCAGGTTTTGAGGGAGCGTGCAATTGGCATGCTGACTGCAGGAATGTCCACCAGAGCTGTTGCCAGATAATTTAATGTTAGTTTCTCTACCGTAAGCCGCCTCCAACGTTTTAAGAGAATTAGGCTGTACGTCCAACCGCAGACCATGTGTAACCACGCCAGCCCAGGACCTCCACATCCAGCTTCACCTGCGGGATCGTCTTGAGACCAGCCATCCGGACAGCAGATGAAACAGGAGTATTTCTGTCTTTTAATAAAGCCCTTTTGTGGGGGAAAAACTCATTCTGATTGTCTGGGCTATGCCCACCCATGGCTGCGCCACTGCCCAGTCGTGAAGGCCATAGATTAGGGCCTAATGAATTATTTCAATGAACTGATTTCCTTATATGAACTGTAACTCAGTAAAGTTGTTGCATGTTTCGTTTGTTTGTTCAGTATAGTTGAATGGTCTGTTCTGGGCCCAGTTTCCTTCATGTTTTAATGACACATATTACATGTAACGTGCGTTTCCCAAAACACCACGCAGAGAGAACGTTCACTAAGTGCGTTCACGAAGTGTCTACTGATAGGATCATCTTTCTCCATTAAAATCTTACCTTAACATAATTATTTCACAATACTGATGACGGAATCAGCTCTTAGAGTTAACCACCTACGGCTGCAAATAGAAGCGGTTTATTCTAACGCTTATACCCAATAAAATGCACTGAATCACAGACTTGACACATTGTTCACGTTAGGTTACATATCAAATATATTGAGACAAATTACAGACAGTAGCCTTCAAGTAGCAAAATATAATTCAATTGATTTAACATGAAATGTATTTCAATATGATTAAAATGGGTCTATAGCCTACTCTTCATATTTTAATGCCGTCATCGTTTTGCATTTGAAGCAGATGTTTGTACGTCGCCTGTTTGTATAAATTGCAAAGATACTGGCATTTTAGTATTTGTAGTCAACTTTGTTCTGAAGTTATCGGCGGCCACATACGGATAAACCATGTGATTCTAGGCGGATGTTTAGCAGAGATCTGTGTATAAAGTGACGCGGCAGAGCAAAAAAAAAAACCGCGTTTAGCTGTTCTCAGAGTGGTCTGAGGCAGTCTATTAGATACGAGCGTTTTAACAATGGTTTTGGGAAACCGCTCGGAAATTGTATGATGCTCCTACGAAGGTTTTAACGATTAATTTAGCCTTAAAATGCTTTTGGGAAAACCGGGCCCTGTTCTGTTTAAATGATTCTCTTCTAATGTTCCGTTCTTTTTAAAAATATATTCAATAAAGTTGTATTATAACATGGATGTGTTGTGTTGGTGATTGTATATGTATTGTAGTAGTTCGTGTGAATTAAAGTGATGTTATTGAATTCTATTTGTTCCTGGTTAGTTCATAGTTGTAATCCGTAATGTAACCCGGCAGTGATCTGTCTGTACTTCCAAATAACATGGGATGAAGGATATTGACTTCAATTTTCATGCGGTTGTAAAACAAGTTAAATTTTAATTGTGAATAAAAGAGGATTAGAGTTGATTGGAGGTTGCGCTGGTGGTTGGTTGAGTAAAGGTCGGTTAGTCTGGTTTCACAAGGCTTCTTGGAACATGTCAGTGCCAGTCATCACGTTGTAATGGATGGCCATTGGCAGTACTGTAACATACCAGTAGGGGTCAGTAAAGTATCAATCAACACTAGTCTTGTCCACCAGGCAGCTCTCAAGCAATTTGCCAGAGGATAAGGTTGAATGGACACACATCTAAGTTATCGTAGACAAACC
Organism: Coregonus sp. 'balchen'; assembly: GCA_902810595.1. Taxonomy (NCBI): domain Eukaryota; kingdom Metazoa; phylum Chordata; class Actinopteri; order Salmoniformes; family Salmonidae; genus Coregonus; species Coregonus sp. 'balchen'. Next base: position 2,099,263 of record LR778271.1, read on the forward strand.
ATACAATACATGTTATCTGGATCAGTCATATCGCCATTCACATAAATACATTTTTATCTCGATCATTTTATCATATCGCCATTCACATGAATTAAAGTAAATATTCTACATTTGATTGTCTCTTTAATCCTCAGAAATAATATTCTCACAATAATGACGTTAATAGTGTTCCTTAACAAATTAGCAAAAGCTTTTAACTTCAAACAGGAGAGCCCCAACTAGCTAGTGAAAAGATAACCACTCATAATAGCATATTGCAGAAAGTAATAGACATTACAGAGAAATCCATAAATCACCAATCAATACAAACACATCCTACGTATAGCTATTCATATTAGTCAGGACTTTTAACATAGGTCTAGTAGCATTATTTTAAACGTATTTTAAATGTTGACTTCCATTAGAATTAATGGTGGAACTTTTTGGTCTTTAAAGCAAAATCTCAAGCCAGAGACAAGTCCCTGGTCATGGTAACCAGTACGCCTGTACTTTGACAGATAGTGAAGGAAACGGTGTGATTACTGTACATGAATACATTTAAAACCCATTGTTTTAGCCATGATTATCTTTCCTTGTTGTAGTGTAGCTGCATATTCAGAAGAGAAAAAAAAGGAAAGGAGAAACATGATTGGTGGAACGGTAGGAGGAACGTGATTGGTGGAACGGTAGGAGGAACGTGATTGGTGGAACGGTAGGAGGAATGTGATTGGTGGAACCATATGAGAGAAACCATGATTGGTGGAACCGTAGGAGAATCCATGATTGGTGGAACCATAGGAAGAACATGTCCAGATTCAGCTGTACCAGTATCCAGTCATTATTCAGAATATATACCCATTATTACAGAAGTCATACTTTCACACTATTAAATGATTGAATGCTAAAGTCAAACAAAATACACACAAGGTAACATTAGAAAACGTGCTTTTAGTACCAAATATACCAGCCTCAATCCCAGGCTAAAAATGATTGTCAAAATGATTGCATAGATTATTCTCATAGGCTAGAAATGCAAATCAAACAGTCACCATGACGCTAGTCTGCCGTGACCGCTAGGACAGGGGATATATACCTGCTGGCCACTGTCTGTTCTGCAGCTCAGGTGGGCTGGCTGTGGCTTACATCAACTAGAAGAGATACTGTACAAGCAACTGGTTGGAATCTGGTTGGAATTACACTGCGTCAGCTGGCTTTGCTCTCTGTGTCACTGTCATTTCAATCAGTTTAGCTAGTTGGGAAAGGCAAGAGGTCATTTCCTCAGGTCCTCATGAATGTCTTTACGTTGTGGTAGTAGGCGGCCATCTTTACTTGTTGTTGTGGTAGTAGGCGGCCATCTTTACTTGTTGTTGTGGTAGTAGGTGGCCATCTTTACTTCTTGTTGTGGTAGTAAGCGGCAATCTTTACTTCTTGTTGTGGTAGTAGGCGGCCATCTTTACTTCTTGTTGTGGTAGTAGGCGGCCATCTTTACTTCTTATTGTGGTAGTAGGTGGCCATCTTTACTTCTTGTTGTGGTAGTAGGCCACCACCATCCTCACCTTGCTCAAACTGATCCCCTTGGTTGAAGTGCCAGTTGACTTCTTGCTGCGGTAGTGTGCGGCCATCTTTACTTATTTTTGCGGTAATGTGCGGCCATCTTTACTTCTTGCTGCGGTAGTGTGCAGCCATCTTTACTTCTTGCTGCGGTAGTGTGCGGCCATCTTTACTTCTTGCTGCGGTAGTGTGCGGCCATCTTTACTTCTTGCTGCGGTAATGTGCGGCTACCACCAGGTAGCTGTCTGCGGTGAGGTCCTTGGTGTTGGGGGACTTGGGGGACATGGGAGAGGTCTTCCCCTCCACTCTGGAGATCTGGAGTATCCGACATGGGTCGTGTTTCAGCATGTAGCTCTCAAAGGTCTCCCAGCCTCCTCCCACACGCACCATCACATGCTTGTTGTGTAGCATCTAGGAGAAGAAGAAGATTATTTTTATTGTCCAGTCAGTGTTCACCAATGGTCAATGCCAATTTGTGTTCTGCTTAATCCCAGACAAGGCGAATAACAAACATTTGTGAAAACTGAGAAAATCTTTAGCTGACAGCAATATTCTTTCATGGTGTAGTACAGGGGTATTCAAATCCCAGCCTGGAATTCCAGAGTACTGCTGCTGTTCTGTTCTACCGGATCATTCCTTGCACTGACCTGATGTCCCAGGTCTAAATCAGACCATGATTAGAGGGGAAGAATGAAAATGTCTTTGAGGTCCAGATTTGAATTTGCCCGTGTAACAGTTTTGCTTCCGTCCCTCTCCTCGCCCCTACCTGGGCTTGAACCAGGGACCCTCTGCACACATCGACAACAGTCACCCTCGAAGCACCGTTACCCATCGCTCCACAAAAGACGCGGCTCTTTCAGAGCAAAGGGAAACAACTACTTCAAGGTCTCAGAGCGAGTGACGTCACCGATTTGAAATGCTACTAGCGCGCACCGCTAACTAGCTAGCCATTTCACACAGGTTACAGCTAGTGTGTCCTGACTGGTTGCATCACCACCTGGTATGGCAACTGCTCTGCCTCCAACCGCAAGGCACTACAGAGGGTAGTGCGTACGGCCCAGTACATCACTGGGGCCAAGCTTCCTGCCATCCAGGACCTCTATACCAGGCGGTGTCAGAGGAAGGCCCTCAAAATGGTCAAAGACTCCAGCCACCCAAGTCATAGACTGTTCTCTCTGCTATCGCACGGCAAGCGGTACCGGAGCGCCAAGTCTAGGTCCAAGAGGCTTCTAAAGAGCTTCTACCCCCAAGCCATAAGACTCCTGAACATTTTTACATTTACATTGTTAGTCATTTAGCAGAAGCTCTTATCCAGAGCGACTTACAGGAGCAATTAGGGTTAAGTGCCTTGCTCAAGGGCACAGACAGATTTTTCACCTAGTCGGCTCGGGGATTAGAACCAGCGACCTTTCGGTTACTGGCACAACGCTCTTAACCACTAAGCTACCTATAAACTAAGCTACATCTGTAACATGGCACGACTGTAAACACTACTGCTGCCTGCTACCATCTGTAACATGGCACTACTGTAAACACTACTGCTGCCTGCTACCATCTGTAACATGGCACTACTGTAAACACTACTGCTGCCTGCTACCATCTGTAACATGGCACTACTGTAAACACTACTGCTGCCTGCTACCATCTGTAACATGGCACTACTGTAAACACTACTGCTGCCTGCTACCATCTGTAACATGGCACTACTGTAAACACTACTGCTGCCTGCTACCATCTGTAACATGGCACTACTGTAAACACTACTGCTGCCTGCTACCATCTGTAACATGGCACTACTGTAAACACTACTGCTGCCTGCTACCATCTGTAACATGGCACTACTGTAAACACTACTGCTGCCTGCTACCATCTGTAACATGGCACTACTGTAAACACTACTGCTGCCTGCTACCATCTGTAACATGGCACTACTGTAAACACTACTGCTGCCTGCTACCATCTGTAACATGGCACTACTGTAAACACTACTGCTGCCTGCTACCATCTGTAACATGGCACTACTGTAAACACTACTGCTGCCTGCTACCATCTGTAACATGGCACTACTGTAAACACTACTGCTGCCTGCTACCATCTGTAACATGGCACTACTGTAAACACTACTGCTGCCTGCTACCATCTGTAACATGGCACTACTGTAAACACTACTGCTGCCTGCTACCATCTGTAACATGGCACTACTGTAAACACTACTGCTGCCTGCTACCATCTGTAACATGGCACTACTGTAAACACTACTGCTGCCTGCTACCATCTGTAACATGTACTACTGTAAACACTACTGCTGCCTGCTACCATCTGTAACATGGCACTACTGTAAACACTACTGCTGCCTGCTACCATCTGTAACATGGCACTACTGTAAACACTACTGCTGCCTGCTACCATCTGTAACATGGTACTACTGTAAACACTACTGCTGCCTGCTACCATCTGTAACATGGTACTACTGTAAACACTACTGCTGCCTGCTACCATCTGTAACATGGCACTACTGTAAACACTACTGCTGCCTGCTACCATCTGTAACATGGCACTACTGTAAACACTACTGCTGCCTGCTACCATCTGTAACATGGCACTACTGTAAACACTACTGCTGCCTGCTACTATCTGTAACACGGCACTACTGTAAACACTACTGCTGCCTGCTACCATCTGTAACACGGTACTACTGTAAACACTACTGCTGCCTGCTACCATCTGTAACACGGTACTACTGTAAACACTACTGCTGCCTGCTACCATCTCTAACACGGCACTACTGTAAACACTACTGCTGCCTGCTACCATCTGTAACACGGCACTACTGTAAACACTACTGCTGCCTGCTACCATCTGTAACACGGCACTACTGTAAACACTACTGCTGCCTGCTACCATCTGTAACATGGAACTACTGTAAACACTATTGCTGCCTGCTACCATCTGTAACACGGCACTACTGTAAACACTACTGCTGCCTGCTACCATCTGTAACATGGCACTACTGTAAACACTACTGCTGCCTGCTACCATCTGTAACATGGCACTACTGTAAACACTACTGCTGCCTGCTACCATCTGTAACATGGCACTACTGTAAACACTACTGCTGCCTGCTACCATCTGTAACATGGCACTACTGTAAACACTACTGCTGCCTGCTACCATCTGTAACATGGCACTACTGTAAACACTACTGCTGCCTGCTACCATCTGTAACATGGCACTACTGTAAACACTACTGCTGCCTGCTACCATCTGTAACATGGCACTACTGTAAACACTACTGCTGCCTGCTACCATCTGTAACATGGCACTACTGTAAACACTACTGCTGCCTGCTACCATCTGTAACATGGCACTACTGTAAACACTACTGCTGCCTGCTACCATCTGTAACATGGCACTACTGTAAACACTACTGCTGCCTGCTACCATCTGTAACATGGCACTACTGTAAACACTACTGCTGCCTGCTACCATCTGTAACATGGCACTACTGTAAACACTACTGCTGCCTGCTACCATCTGTAACATGGTACTACTGTAAACACTACTGCTGCCTGCTACCATCTGTAACATGGCACGACTGTAAACACTACTGCTGCCTGCTACCATCTGTAACATGGCACTGTAAACACTACTGCTGCCTGCTACCATCTGTAACACGGCACTACTGTAAACACTACTGCTGCCTGCTACCATCTGTAACATGGCACTACTGTAAACACTACTGCTGCCTGCTACCATCTGTAACATGGAACTACTGTAAACACTACTGCTGCCTGCTACCATCTGTAACATGGCACTACTGTAAACACTACTGCTGCCTGCTACCATCTGTAACATGGCACTACTGTAAACACTACTGCTGCCTGCTACCATCTGTAACATGGTACTACTGTAAACACTACTGCTGCCTGCTACCATCTGTAACATGGCACTACTGTAAACACTACTGCTGCCTGCTACCATCTGTAACATGGCACTACTGTAAACACTACTGCTGCCTGCTACCATCTGTAACATGGCACTACTGTAAACACTACTGCTGCCTGCTACCATCTGTAACATGGCACTACTGTAAACACTACTGCTGCCTGCTACCATCTGTAACATGGCACTACTGTAAACACTACTGCTGCCTGCTACCATCTGTAACATGGCACTACTGTAAACACTACTGCTGCCTGCTACCATCTGTAACATGGCACTACTGTAAACACTACTGCTGCCTGCTACCATCTGTAACATGGCACTACTGTAAACACTACTGCTGCCTGCTACCATCTGTAACATGGTACTACTGTAAACACTACTGCTGCCTGCTACCATCTGTAACATGGCACTACTGTAAACACTACTGCTGCCTGCTACCATCTGTAACATGGCACTACTGTAAACACTACTGCTGCCTGCTACCATCTGTAACATGGTACTACTGTAAACACTACTGCTGCCTGCTACCATCTGTAACATGGTACTACTGTAAACACTACTGCTGCCTGCTACCATCTGTAACATGGCACTACTGTAAACACTACTGCTGCCTGCTACCATCTGTAACATGGCACTACTGTAAACACTACTGCTGCCTGCTACCATCTGTAACATGGCACTACTGTAAACACTACTGCTGCCTGCTACTATCTGTAACACGGCACTACTGTAAACACTACTGCTGCCTGCTACCATCTGTAACACGGTACTACTGTAAACACTACTGCTGCCTGCTACCATCTGTAACACGGTACTACTGTAAACACTACTGCTGCCTGCTACCATCTCTAACACGGCACTACTGTAAACACTACTGCTGCCTGCTACCATCTGTAACACGGCACTACTGTAAACACTACTGCTGCCTGCTACCATCTGTAACACGGCACTACTGTAAACACTACTGCTGCCTGCTACCATCTGTAACATGGAAATACTGTAACACTATTGCTGCCTGCTACCATCTGTAACATGGCATACTGTAAACACTACAGCTGCCTGCTACCATCTGTAACATGGCACTACTGTAAACACTACTGCTGCCTGCTACCATCTGTAACATGGCACTACTGTAAACACTACTGCTGCCTGCTACCATCTGTAACATGGCACTACTGTAAACACTACTGCTGCCTGCTACCATCTGTAACATGGCACTACTGTAAACACTACTGCTGCCTGCTACCATCTGTAACATGGCACTACTGTAAACACTACTGCTGCCTGCTACCATCTGTAACATGGCACTACTGTAAACACTACTGCTGCCTGCTACCATCTGTAACATGGCACTACTGTAAACACTACTGCTGCCTGCTACCATCTGTAACATGGCACTACTGTAAACACTACTGCTGCCTGCTACCATCTGTAACATGGCACTACTGTAACACTACTGCTGCCTGCTACCATCTGTAACATGGCACTACTGTAAACACTACTGCTGCCTGCTACCATCTGTAACATGGCACTACTGTAAACACTACTGCTGCCTGCTACCATCTGTAACATGGCACTACTGTAAACACTACTGCTGCCTGCTACCATCTGTAACATGGCACTACTGTAAACACTACTGCTGCCTGCTACCATCTGTAACATGGCACTACTGTAAACACTACTGCTGCCTGCTACCATCTGTAACATGGCACTACTGTAAACACTACTGCTGCCTGCTACCATCTGTAACATGGCACTACTGTAACACTATGCTGCCTGCTACCATCTGTACTGGCACTACTGTAACACTACTGCTGCCTGCTACCATCTGTACATGGTACTACTGTAAACACTACTGCTGCTGCTACCATCTGTACATGGCACGACTGTAAACACTACTGCTGCCTCTACCATCTGTAACATGGCACTCTGTAAACACTACTGCTGCCTGCTACCATCTGTAACATGGCACTACTGTAAACACTACTGCTGCCTGCTACCATCTGTACATGGCACTACTGTAAACACTACTGCTGCCTGCTACCATCTGTAACATGGCACTACTGTAAACACTACTGCTGCCTGCTACCATCTGTACATGGCACTACTGTAAACACTACTGCTGCCTGCTACCATCTGAACATGGCACTACTGTAAACACTACTGCTGTCTGCTACCATCTGTAACATGGCACTACTGTAAACACACTACTGCTGCCTGCTTACCATCTGTAACATGGCACTACTGTAAACCTACTGCTGTCTGCTACCATCTGTACATGCACTACTGTAAACACTACTGCTGCCTGCTACCATCTGTAACATGGCACTACTGTAAACACACCTGTGCCTGCTACCTCTGTAACATGGCACTACTGTAACACTACTGCTGCCTGCTACCATTGTAACATGGCACTACTGTAAACACTACTGCTGCCTGCTACCATCTGTAACATGGCACTACTGTAAACACTACTGCTGCCTGCTACATCTGAACATGGCACTACTGTAAACACTACTGCTGTCTGCTACCATCTGTAACCATGCCTACTGTAACACTACTGCTGCCTGCTCCATCTGAACATGGCACTCTGTAACACTACTGTGCTGCTACATCTGTAACTGATACGTAAACACTATGCTGCCTGTACCAGTAACATGGACTACTGTAACACTATGCTGCCTGCTACCATCTGTAACATGGTACTCTGTAAAACACTTGTGCCTGCTCATCTGTAACATGGCACGACTGTAACACTCTGCTGCCTGCTACATCTGTAAACATGGCACTACTGTAAAACCACTGACTGGCCTGCTACCATCTGATAACACGGCACTACTGTAAACCTACTGCTGCCTGCTACCATCTGTAACACGGCACTAACTGTAAACACTACTGCTGCCTGCTACCATCTCTAACAACGGCACTACTGTAAACACTACTGCTGCCTGCTACCATCTGTAACACGGCACTACTGTAAACACTACTGCTGCCTGCTACCATCTGTAACACGGCACTACTGTAAACACTACTGCTGCCTGCTACCATCTGTAACATGGCACTACTGTAAACACTACGGCTGCCTGCTACCATCTGTAACATGGCAACTACTGTAACACTACTGCTGTCTGCTAACCATCTGTAACCATGGCACTACGTAAACACTACTGCTGCCTGCTACCATCTGTAACATGGCACTACTGTAAACACTACTGCTGCCTGCTACCATCTGTAACAATGGCACTACTGTAAACACTACTGCTGCCTGCTACCTCCAACACGACACTCAATCAAGCCTGAATGGAAGGAGCAAGTTAGTGTATGGCCCATAGAATTACAAATATAATTTAATAGGATCTCTGTGGTATGGCCTGTCCTCTTCTATACACAATAGACCCCTCTCTCTCTCTCCTCTCTCTCTCTCTCTCTCTCTCTCTCTCTCTCTCTCTCTCATCTCTCTCTCTCTCTCTCTCTCTCTTCTCTCTCTCTGCTCTCTCTCTCTCTCTCTCTCTCTCCACTGTCTCTCTCTCTCTCTCTCTCTCCACTGTCTCTCTCTCTCTCTCTCTCTCCACTGTCTCTCTTCTCCAATAAAATGCTTTGCTGACAGGCCACTAGGACACCTGTTCACCCCCAGGCTCCCCTCTCTCTCCTTGTTACAAGCCGGGGTCCCCCTGTCTCCCATCACCATAGAGTCATGATTGAAAAGGCCTCTGTGCCAAAAGCCCATTATGTCCCTAGTCACAGTGCCTGAGGGGGCACACATTCATGATTGGAACCAGTGCCCTGCAATTGGCCTGTTGATTGATTCTGTTAAAGAGGCTTATAAATGTTTGATGTTAGAGAGAGAGAGAGCGAGAGGGAGAGGGAGAGGGAGAGAGAGCGAGGGGGAGAGAGAGAGAGAGAGAGGGGGAGAAGGAGAGAGAGAGAGAGGGGGAGAAGGAGAGAGAGAGAGAGAGGGGGGGAGAGAGAGAGAGAGAGAGAGAGTTGTTTGGGAATCAGTACTTTACTATTCATATTTTTGACAACTTTTACTTTTACTTTACTATATTCCTAAAGAAAATAATGTACTTTTTACTCCATACATTTCCCCTGACACCCAAAAGTACTCGTTACATTTTAAACGCAGAAAAATTGTTTAATTCACACATTTATCAAGATAACATCCTCTGATCTGGCGGACTCACTAAACAAAAATGCTTTGTTTGTAAATTATGTCTGAGTGTTGGACTGTGGCCCTGGCTAAAAATGGTGCCATCTGGATTGCTTAATGTAAGGACTTTAAAATTCTTTATACTTTTACTTTCGATACTTAAAAGGTACACTATGCAAAAATCACGCCACCATTTCCTGGTTGCTAAAATTCTAAGTATATTTTAGCAATTACATTTACTTTTGATACTTCATATTATATTTAATATTATAGCTTTAATTTATATTTAAACCAAATTACTTTAGACTTTTACTCAAGTATGACGATTGGGTACTTTTTTCCACCGCTGTAGCTAGCTGAGAACCAGAGTGAGATGGAGGGTCACACCTTCTAGAACCTTCTGGAACCTTCTGGAACCTTCTGTGACCTGCTGGAATTGTGTCTACCAGGCAGACAGCAACAGACGTTTCATTCCATCCAACACTCTAGAGTCTAAGAAGGCTCATTCTTGGAATCGAACAGTCACGGACAAAGAAGAAAAAAGACTTGCCTTAGTTGTGACTTGTCCTTGGTTGCTCAGCAACTCTCATGGATGGTTGAAAGATACGTTGTCTATCGTACCAAAGGCAGCCACATAATTCTGGGTTCATCCTCTGTACGGTAGAAAATATTTTCTTAAAGAAAGTGACAGTTGAGGGCACTGTCGGACCAAAGGGTTTATTTTCAGACCCTGAACACTGGTCCATATTCATCAAAACCAGGCTAACATACATCCTTTGTCTTATTCTGCGTTTGTGATCCTCACAGAGCTATCCGTCCAGAAACTGTGATACTGTGAGATACCAGTAGGGGTCCTTCTAGAGTTTATTGTCAGCACAACTTGAATTACAGTCCAGATCCTCTTTCCACACCATCCTCATTCTTAGACATGTGAATCCTGGTTGGGGGTTGCCAAGTAACCAAGATCACAAGGACACCAATGCTACC